>CM062295.1:368890403-369626257 GCA_031216915.1 Pictodentalium vernedei
GCCTTGACGGAAATAACATTTCAACAAGAAACAACGGGAAACCTACTTGCAATAAAGCTGCAAATATAAACTTGATTTTAGGACCATTCCATGGACATTTTAAAGCCTACTGCGATATCAGCGTTTCTTACTCTCGTCCTTTCACTTTAACCCGAGTCGAGTTCTGACGTCATGCAAGTTTGACCCACATGCTTTCAATTCTGTTATCGACAACAACATATTTATAATTTCGTGCTTACTGATCCGAATTTTGAAAACGACACACGCAATCGAGAAAGCGTTTTCTGAAAAACACGATTCTGCAAAAGGTTTTAGTGAAATTTGATTATTTTTTTTTATTTTCAATTTCGACGGCTCTTGTCGAAAAGGTGTTAATCACTGATCGTCCCAAACGAGATCAAAGACTGACGCTGTATATTAATAACACACAGAGAATCTTCTAAGAATATACACGCGCAATCCTAAAATGAAATAAATCAAGTCTTTTTTCAGGTTTTACGAGAGAAATATGTCCAATTGTATCATTGAATCATGTTTAGGTATATGTGGGCGAGACATTTTCTATACGGACAAAATACAGACTAAATAAAATATTTGTCATTATTTTCCGCAGACGTATTTTTGTCTTTGCTTCTTGGAGAAATCCATGCTGGTAATACAACGAAGGAGTGTTATCTAATGAGGTCAGAACCGTCAGGTGGTCGGGTCCGACATCGCACCTCGAAGTAGATTTAGTGGGGGTGTCGATTTTACAAGTAATGTAGGCAGCGTACACGGCATGGGCTGTCTGTCTTTAATTCTATAAACCGGGTTAAGGCTTGGTTTTTGAATACCCTTAATTATTTATTTATTTATTTATTTATTTATTTATTTATTTATTTATTTATTTATTTATTTATTTATTTGTGTATTGGTGTTTAAGGTCACATACTTATGCACAATGGCTAATCGTGGCCGTGACAGTTTTATAGGTGGAGGAAGCCGGAGTACACGGAGAGAACCACCAAGCATCGACGAGCAACTGTCAGCTCCTCAACATTCTAACTGTGTTCAAGCTCCGCTCAAGCAGGGTTACAGAGGGTGAAGACATATGTACCATCGACGTGCAGTATGCCTTAGTACACGGCGTCATCGTGCCCCCATGTCGGCAACCGGGCTAAAGTGCCTTGCCCAAGGACACAACGTGTGTCGTCCCGGACGGGGATCGGACTCGGAACCTCTAGCATAGAAGTACAACAGTCTGCCACTGAGCCACCACGCTCCCTTGAATACCCTTAACACTATCATACATTATCCCTCATGAATTCTGAGTCTGATAAAAGAGGTTATGTTTACCTATTACATACCCATTTGCTGCCCGAAAAAAGCCGATTTTATCAAAATTTTGATGTTTAGCAGCCTGTAGCGGGATTAACAAACGACTAGCGGAATATTCTATCTATGCAATTTGTAAGACCTGCCAATGTCCAATTGTTCCTTGAAAATCGCCAACAAGCAATTAGCGAAATCCACAGAAAATGTAAATTTTAAGCTTTTACGGGGTATCTCTCCTTATCCAGTCTAAAATAGGTCAAGTTTCATTCTTTTAAATACCCTTACTACTTACAAAACTGATCCTCTGTGAATTCTACGCGCAGTAAAAGAAGTTATATTTCTCTGTTACATATCCATTGGGTGCTCTTGGTATCTGAAAAGAATCCATTTTATCAACATTTTGATGTTTAGCAGCTCGTGGAGAGTTAACGAATGCTCAACGGAATATTTTGTCCATGTAACTTGTAATGTCACATGAAGACCCATGAATGGCCATTTTTTCTTGAAATCTACAAGATGTTTGTAAAGAATTCCAGGGAAAGCATGAAATTTTAAGTCTTTGATGGGTACCGCTGTTTAACCAGCCCAAAACGGGTTAAGACCAGCCCTAAGTGGGTTAATGCTTGGTCTGATGAATTCCACTTCCAAAGAAGGAGGTTATGTTTATAAGCAGGTACACATTGCGTGCAATGGGTGCCCAAGGACAGTCCATTTTCTCAAAATTTCTATGCTTTGCAGCCTCTGGAGAGTTAACTAACGCTTACCGGAATATTTTGTCTATGTAACTTGTAATGTCACTCCTAGACCTGCAAATGGTCAATTTTTCTTGAATACTTACTAGATTTTTTGGAGAAATCCACAGAAAACTGGAATTTTAAGCTTTTAAGGGGTACATCCTAACCAGGCGAAAATGGGTTAAGACCTCGATTTTTTGAATACCCTTACTACTTACTAAATTTTTCTCTGTCAGTTTTGCATCCAGTAAAAGAAGTTATGTATCTCTGTGGCATTCCCATTTGTTGTTGTTGGTGTCCAAAAACAGACTATTTTTTCAAAATGTTGACATTTAGCAGCCGATGGAGGGTTAACAAATGCTTACTGGAATATTTTATCCATGCAGCCGGTAATGTGACTCCAAGACCTATCAACGGCCATTTTCTGTTGAAAACTTACAAGATGTTTGTTACGAAATCCACGGAAAACATGATTTTTTTTAGCTTTTGATGGTATCGCTAATAACCACCCCAAAAGGGGTTAGCGCTTGGGTTTTTGAATTCCCTTATTACTTACAAAAATGATCCTCAGTGAATTCCACTTCTAACAAAGGAGATTATGTGTAACTCTCGGACATATATTGCGTGCTGTGTGTGTCCGAAAACAGCCCATTTCAACAAAATTATGATGCTTGGGATTCTGTAGAGGGTTAATAAACGCTCAGTGGAATATTTTGTCCATGCCACTTGTAATGTCACACAAAGACCTGCAAGTAGTCAATTTTTCTTGAAAACCTATGGAATGTATTTAGAGAAATCCACAGAAAATGGGAATTTTTAGATTTTAAGGGGTCTCTCTCTTTAGCCTGCCCAAAATGGGTTAAGACTTCGTTTTTTGAATACCCTTACTACTTACAAAAATGTTTCCCTATAGATTGTGCGCTCGATAAAAGAAATCACTTTTCTTTGTGGCGTACCCGTTGGGTGCCGTTGGCGTCCAAAAACAGCCCATTTTATCACAATTTTGACTTTTAGCAGCCCGTGGAGGGTTAACAAATGCTCACCGAAGTATTTTGTCCATGCAACTTCTATTGTCACATCAAGGCCTGGGAGTGACAATTTTTTCATGAAAATCTACAAGACTCGTTTAGAGAAATCTACGGAAAACCTGAATTTTTGAGCTTTTTGGGGGTATTGCTGTTTAACCAGCCCAAAACGGGTTAATGCTTGGTTTTTTGAACACCATTATTACTTACAAAAATGATCTCCGGTGAATTCCACTTCAAATAAAGGAAGTTATGTTTATCTCTCGTGTATCGTTTGGGTGCTCTGGGGGCCTGAAACAGGCCCATTTCATCAAAATTTCGATGTTTGGCAGCCTGTGGAGGGTTACCATATGCATCGCCTGATATGTCATGTGTATCAAAGGTCGCGGCACAGACAGGTCTATCAATGACGAAAGTTTAAAAAAAATCTACACGACCTGTTTCGAGAAAGTGCCGATAAACCCCAATTTTGACAGTTTTTTGCCAATTCTGACGAAATAAGGGTTAAATCGAAAATTCCGCTTCGGTACATTTTTAGATTTTGTGCCCCTCTATGCGTGTGCAAAATTTTGTGAAAATCGGTCCGGAAATGGCTTCGGAATCGTGCGGACAAAATGTGTGGAAAAAAAAAAAAAAAAACCCCCCAAAAAAAAAAATAATAATCCGTAGAAAAAACAATAGTCTTTTCCAGAGGGAAAAGCCTAACTAGACTTTATGATTCTGGAGAATCATGGCTTTTCCCGATTAGATTCCATGATTTTTATTGACCCCACAGTGTCTGATGAATTGTTTTTAACTGTCTCACTAAAGTTCCTTCATTGATGTTATGAGAAAGGTGAGTATAGTAGTCTCAAATGACTCGGTTTGGGTTTGATAAAAAAATGTTTAGGTAAAACCCATCATTAATGGTAGAATGGGTTAATATCAATATCAATGTTTCCCTATCAGTTTTGCGTCTGGTAAAAGAAGTTACGTTTCTCTGTGGTATTTCCATTTGATGTTGTTGGTGTCCAAAAACAGACTATTTCCTCAATTTTTTTACATTTAGCAGCCCATGAAGGGTTAACAAATGCCTACCAGAATAATTGATCCATGCGACTGGTCATATGACACCAAGACCTATGAACGGCCATTTTCTCTTGAAAACCCCACAAAATGTCTGTAGAAATCCAGGGAAAACGATTTTTTAAGCTTTTGATGGGTATCCCTGTTAACCTCCCCAACAGGGGTTAACGCTTGGCTTTTTGAATACCTTTATTACTTACAAAAATGGTCCTCTGTGAATTCCACTTCAAACAAAGGAGATTATGTTTATCTCTCATGTATACATTAGGTGCTGTGCGTGTCTGAAAACAGTCCCATGTTAACAAAATTACGATGCTTGGCAGCTTGTAGATGGTTAATAAACGATCATCGTAGTATTTTGTCCATGCAACTTGTAATGTCACATAAAGACCTACGAATAGTCAATTTGTCTTGAAACCCTACAAGTTACCGTTAGGGAAATTCACAGAAAATGGGAATTTAAAGCTTTCAAGGGATATCTCGCTTTAGCCTGCCCAAAATGGGTTAAGACGTCGACTTTTGAATACCCTTACTGCTTACAAAAATGTTTCTGTATAAATTGTGCACTCGATAAAAGGAGGGACTTTTCTTTGTGGTGTACCCTTTGGGTGCTGTTGGTGTCCAAAAACAGCCCATTTTATCACAATTTTGACCTTCAACAGCCCGGGGAGGGTTAACTAATGCTGACTGGAATATTTTGTTCATGCAACTTGTAATGTCACACCAAGACCTGCAAATAGCCGATTTTTTCTTGAAAATCTACAAAATGTTGATAGAGAAATCCACAGAAAACGGGTATTTTAAGATTTTAATGGGTATCTCTATTTAACCAGCCCAAAATGGGTTAAGACGTCAAATTTTGAATACCCTTACCACTTTCAAAAATATTTTCCTATCAATTTTGCGTCCGATAAATGAAGGACCCTTTCTCTCTGGTATACCGTTTGGGTGCTGTTGGTGACTAAAAACAGCCCTTTTTATCACAATTTTTACGTTTAGCAGCTCGGGGAGGGTTAACTAATGCTGACCGGAATATTTTATCCATGCAACTTGTAATGTCACACCAAGACCTGAGAGTGACCAATTTTTCTTGAAAATCTACAAGACTCGTTTAGAGAAATCCACGGAAAACACGAACGTTTGAGCATTATGGGGGTATTGCTGTTTAACCAGCTCAAAATGGGTTAACGCTTGGTTTTCTGAACACCCGTATTACTGACAAAAATGATCCTCGGTGAATTCCACTCCCAATAAAGGAAGTTATGTTTATCTCTCGTGTATTGTTTGGGTGCAGTTGGGGCCTGAAACCGGCCTATTTCATCAAAATTTCGATGTTTGGCAGCCTGTGGAGGGTTACCATATGCATCGCCTGATATGTCGTGTGTATCAAAGGGCGTGTCATAGACGGTCTAGCAATGATGAATGTATAAAAAAAATCTACAAGACGTGTTTCGAGAAAGTGCCGATAAACCCCAATTTTGGCAGTTTTTTTGCCAATTCTGAGGAAATAAGGGTTAAATCGAAAATTCCGCTTGGGTACATTTTTAGATTTTTTGTCCCTCTATGCGTGTGCAAAATTTCGTGAAAATCGGTTCGAAAATGGCTTCTGAATCGTACGGACAAAATGTGTGGAAAAAAAAAAAACAAAAAAAAAAAAAACAAAAAAAAAAACAAAAAAAAAATAATAATCCGTAGAAAAACAATAGTCTTTTCCAGAGGGAAAAGCCTAAATAGAATTGGCTGAGATATGGCGTTTTGGAGAGAGAAGGTAATTGTTTGAATTTGGTCCTTCCTTTTCAAGCCAGTTCGAAAAAAGACGTCGGGAATGGGCGCAGAATCCTTCAGTGCATCCTCGCTGGAGTAAGTCAAGTTAAATATTACAATTGTGTGTGACTGGTGGAGAGTTGACTGTAAATGGAAGTCTCTTCTTTAAGACAGCCACCCAAGGATCCCAACACAACCTTTAAACCTACGAGAATCGTCAGAAGTTTAAAGTCAAGAGAAATTGGCGGTGATTGGGTTTCTGGCAGGCAGGAAAAGATTTTCAGAACTTGTTCTACGAACCCTGGCCGACATTTTGGGATCTGTTTGTAGTGTTCGGGCCACATGGAAAACACCACGCATTGCTTGGAATGTGAGTGTACTATTCGTCCCGACGCTATCAGTTTTGAATGGACATGGGCAGTGTTGTAGACGACTGTAGAGCTGCGATTGAGCATAACGTCCCAGGTTTCATTGCCACATTGCCCAACCGGCTCCAAGGTATGACCGTTTGTCTTAATATCGCCTCTTGTTATTTTCGAGACTTTCGACCCAGAACACCGCCAAGGTGGGGAAGTGCGGGGGGGGGGGGGGGGGGGGCTGGATCGGCGGGGGAAAGGGTATCCTGACACTATCTTTAAACCTTAGATAATCGTCAGAAGTTGAAGTGAAAAGAAATCGGCGGTGAGTAGGTTTTGGGGCGGGAAACGATTAACGAAAATTTGCCAATTAAACATTAAAATTGCACTTCTCACAAACACGAACCGTGTCCAGACCGCTGGCAGCGACTTCTAATTTTCAGAACTTGTTCTACGCACCCTGGCCGACATTTTGGCATCTGTTGTGAGTGTCGAGACCGCGTGGAGAACACCACGCATCGCGTGGAAAGTGAGAGTACTATTCGTCCCGACTCTATCAGTTTGGAAGGGACTTGGGCACTGTTGTAGACTACTGTAGAGCAGCGATTGAGCATAAAGTCGGGGGTTTTTGTGCCACATTGCCTAACCGGTTCCAAGGTATGATTTTTCGTCTGTACATCGCCCGATCGTCTGTAGTGTATACCGTTACCATACGTTGAAGTAGCCTTTTGTCATTTTCGCCACTTTCGACCCTGATTTGAGGGTTCCTTCCTTCAACCACATTTTATAGCAAAATCTAGCCATGCTCCCAACCACGCCCGTTCCCCGTCGTCCCGGGTGCTTCTAAAGATAGAAACGTCAATGGGGAGAGGCCCGTTAGCAAACAAACGGGGGCAGGTGTACTTGGTGAAAAAACAGTTGTGTGAACATCCCCAGAAGTGAAAACCTATGCTTAGTGGCAGTAATCAAGATGTTAATTTAGACTCACATTATGGCCAAGATGCAAATGGGTGGGTGGCGGGCATCATCACTGGATCTAATGTTGTATTTCATGTTTTCTTTTTTTCTTTATATTTCTCTCTCTCTCTCTCTGTCTCTCTTTCTCTCTCTGTCAGTTTAATTTGTGTTTGTCTATAATGTTTATAATATTTAGATTTTGCTAGATTCTGTTATTTATGGAATACGTTCGGCCATATTGTAAATTGTTAGTCATTGTACAGGAACGTAGGGGCTTCTAAGTGGTAAGCACTTGTCCTCCAATCCTGTTTTGCTTTGTCAAATGGCAAATAAAATATGTTTAATCTAATCTAACAGTGGGGGGGGGGGGGGGGGGGCATGTGTCCTAGGTAAAAAAACAGCAGGGGGGAAGGTGTCCTAGGTAAAATAAACAGCAGAGGAGGGGGGAGATGTCCCCGCTAATTAATTTTAATAGGAGGCAGTTGTTCATGGGGCAGGTGTCCTATCCCACTGCCCAGTATTCCAAATTTTCTATGGTACTTGGCCTTGACGGAAATAACATTTCAACAAGAAACAACGGGAAACTTATTTGCAGTAAAGCTGCAAATATAAACTTGATTTTAGGACCATTCCATGGACAGTTTGAAGCCTACTGCGATATCAGCGTTTCTTACTCTCGTCCTTTCACAACATCACTGCAGTATTTCACTCGAGTCGAATTCTGACGTCATGCAAGTTTGACCAACATGCTTTCAATTTTGTTATTGACAACAACATATTTATAATTTCGTGCTTACTGATCCGAATTTTGAAAATGACTCACGCAATCGCGAAAGCTTTTTCTGAAAAACACGATTCTGCAAAAGGTTTTAGTGAAATTTGATTATTTTTTAATTTTCAATTTCGATGGCTCTTGTCGAAAAGGTGCTAATCACTGATCGTCCCAAACGAGATCAAAGACACGCCATAGATTAATAACAGACAGAATCTTCTAAGAATAAACAGGCGCAATCCTAAAATGCAATAAATCAAGTGTTTTTTTCACGTTTTATGAGAGAAATATGTCCAATTGTATCATTGAATCATTTTTATGTATATGTGGGTGAGAAATTTTCTATACGGACAAAATACAGGCTAAATAAAATATTTGCCATTATTTTCCGCAGACGTATTTTTGTCTTTGCTTCTTGGGGAAATTCATGCTGCTAAATACAACGAAGGAGTGTTATTTGATGAGGTCAGAACCGTCAGGTGGTCGGGTCCGAAACCGCACCTTTAGTGGGGGGTGTCGATTTTACAAGTAATATAGGCAGCGTACACGGCATGGGTTGTCTGTCTTTAATCCGACAAAACAGGGTTAAGGCTTGGTTTTTTGAATACCCTTATTTATTTATTTATTTATTTATTTATTGGTGTTTAAGGTCACATACTTCTGCACAATGGCTAATCATGACCGTGACAGTTTTACAGGTGGAGGAAGCCAGAGTACCAGCAAGCATCGACGAGCAACTGTCATCTCCTCAACATTCTAACTCTGTTCAAGCTCCGCTCAAGCAGGGTTACAGAGGTTGAAGACATGTGTACCATCGACGTTCAGCAGCTGGTGGAGAGCTAACAAATTCTGACCGGAATATTTTGTCCATGCAACTTGTAATGGCACACTTAGACCTATGAATGACCATTTTTTCTTGAAATCTACAAGATGTTTTTAAAGAAGTCCAGGGAAAACATGAATTTTTAAGCCTTTGATGGGTATCGCTGTTTAACCAGCCCAAAACGGGTTAAGGCTTGGTTTTTGGAATACCCTTCTTACAAAAATTATCCTCGTTGATTTCCACTTCCAAGAGAGGAAGTTATGTTTATTTCTCAGCTATAGGTTGGGTGCTGTGGGGGCTGAAAACAGCCTATTTTATCAAAGTGTTGATATTTGAGAGTCTGTGGAGGGTTAACAAATGCTTATGAGAATATTTTGTCCTTGCAGTTTATAATGTTACACCAAGGTCTGCGACGGACCAGTTTTTTCTTGAAAATCTACTTGACATTTTTAGAGAAATCCACGTGAAACATGATTGTTTAAGCATTTGGGGGAATCACTCTTAAACCACCCCAAAACGGGTTAACACTTGGTGCTTTGAATACCCATTTTACGAACAAAAATGGTCCTCGGTGAATTCCACTTCCAACAAAGGAGATTATGTTTATTTCTCAGGTACACATTGGATGCTGTGTGCATCCGAAAACAGCCCATTTCAACAAAATTACAAACCTTGGTAGCCTGTGGAGGGTTAATAAACGCTCACCGGAATATTTTGTCCATGCCACTTGTAATGTCACACAAAGACCTGCGAGTAGTCATTTTTTCTTGAAAACCTACAAGATGTTTTTAGTGAAATCCACAGAAAATTCGAATTTTAAGATTTTAAGGGGTCTCTCTCTTTAGCCTGCCCAAAAAGGGTTAAGACTTCGACTTTTGAATATCCTTATTACTTACAAAAATGTTTCCGTATAGAGTGTGGGCTCGATAAAAGAAGGCACTTTTCTTTGTGGCGTACCCATTGGGTGCCATTGGCGTCCAAAAACAGCCCATTTTTCACAATTTTGACTTTCAGCAGCCCATGGAGGGTTAACAAATGCTCCCCTTAGTATTTTGTCTATGCAACTTCTATTGTCACACTAAGGCCTGCGAGTGACAAATTTTTCTTGAAAATCTACAAGACTCGTTTACAGAAATCCACGGAAAACCTGAATTGTTTAGCTTTATGGGGGTGTTGCTGTTTAACCAGCCCAAAACAGGTTAACGCTTGGTTTTTTGAACACCCTTATTACTAACAAAAATGATCCTCGGTGAATTCCACTTCCAATAAAGGAAGTTATGTTTACCACTCTGTTATCGTTTGGGTGCTGTGGGGGTCTGAACCCGGCCCATTTCATCAAATTTTCGATGTTTGGCAGCCTGTGAAGGGTTACCATATGCATCGCCTAATATGTCATGTGTACCAAAGGTCGTGTCATAGGCAGGTCTAGCAATGATGAATGTTTAAAAAAAATCTATAAGACGTGTTTCGAGAAAGTGCCGATAAACCCCAATTTTGGCAGTTTTATGCCAATTCTGGCGAAATAGGGGTTCAATCAAAAATTCCGCTTGGGTACATTTTTAGATTTTTTGCCCCTCTATGCGTGTGCCAAATTGTGTGAAAATCGGTTCGAAAATGGCTTCTGAATCGTACGGACAAAAATGTGTGGAAAAAAAACAAAAACAAACTAGACTTTATGATTCTGGAGAATCATGGCTTTTCCCGATTAGATTCCATGATTTTTATTGACCCCACAGTGTCTGATGAATTGTTTTTAACTGTCTCACTAAAGTTCCTTCATTGATGTTATGAGAAAGGTGAGTATAGTAGTCTCAAATGACTCGGTTTGGGTTTGATAAAAAAATGTTTAGGTAAAACCCATCATTAATGGTAGAATGGGTTAATATCAATATCAATGTTTCCCTATCAGTTTTGCGTCTGGTAAAAGAAGTTACGTTTCTCTGTGGTATTTCCATTTGATGTTGTTGGTGTCCAAAAACAGACTATTTCCTCAATTTTTTTACATTTAGCAGCCCATGAAGGCTTAACAAATGCCTACCAGAATAATTGATCCATGCAACTGGTCATATGACACCAAGACCTATGAACGGCCATTTTCTCTTGAAAACCCCACAAAATGTCTGTAGAAATCCAGGGAAAACGATTTTTTAAGCTTTTGATGGGTATCCCTGTTAACCTCCCCAACAGGGGTTAACGCTTGGCTTTTTGAATACCTTTATTACTTACAAAAATGGTTTTCTGTGAATTCCACTTCAAACAAAGGAGATTATGTTTATCTCTCATGTATACATTGGGTGCTGTGCGTGTCTGAAAACAGTCCCATGTTAACAAAATTACGATGCTTGGCAGCTTGTAGATGGTTAATAAACGATCATCGTAGTATTTTGTCCATGCAACTTGTAATGTCACATAAAGACCTACGAATAGTCAATTTGTCTTGAAACCCTACAAGTTACCGTTAGGGAAATTCACAGAAAATGGGAATTTAAAGCTTTCAAGGGATATCTCGCTTTAGCCTGCCCAAAATGGGTTAAGACGTCGACTTTTGAATACCCTTACTGCTTACAAAAATGTTTCCGTATAAATTGTGCACTCGATAAAAGGAGGGACTTTTCTTTGTGGTGTACCCTTTGGGTGCTGTTGGTGTCCAAAAACAGCCCATTTCATCACAATTTTGACCTTCAACAGCCCGGGGAGGGTTAACTAATGCTGACTGGAATATTTTGTTTATGCAACTTGTAATGTCACACCAAGACCTGCAAATAGCCGATTTTTTCTTGAAAATCTACAAAATGTTGATAGAGAAATCCACAGAAAAGGGGTATTTTAAGATTTTAATGGGTATCTCTATTTAACCAGCCCAAAATGGGTTAAGACGTCAAATTTTGAATACCCTTACCACTTTCAAAAATATTTTCCGATCAATTTTGCGTCCGATAAATGAAGGACCCTTTCTCTCTGGTATACCGTTTGGGTGCTGTTGGTAACTAAAAACAGCCCTTTTTATCACAATTTTTACGTTTAGCAGCTCGGGGAGGGTTAACTAATGCTGACCGGAATATTTTATCCATGCAACTTGTAATGTCACACCAAGACCTGAGAGTGACCAATTTTTCTTGAAAATCTACAAGACTCGTTTAGAGAAATCCACGGAAAACACGAACGTTTGAGCATTATGGGGGTATTGCTGTTTAACCAGCTCAAAATGGGTTAACGCTTGGTTTTCTGAACACCCTTATTACTGACAAAAATGATCCTCGGTGAATTCCACTCCCAATAAAGGAAGTTATGTTTATCTCTCGTGTATTGTTTGGGTGCAGTTGGGGCCTGAAACCGGCCTATTTCATCAAAATTTCGATGTTTGGCAGCCTGTGGAGGGTTACCATATGCATCGCCTGATATGTCGTGTGTATCAAAGGGCGTGTCATAGACGTTCTAGCAATGATGAATGTATAAAAAAAATCTACAAGACGTGTTTCGAGAAAGTGCCGATAAACCCCAATTTTGGCAGTTTTTTTGCCAATTCTGAGGAAATAGGGGTTAAATCGAAAATTCCGCTTGGGTACATTTTTAGATTTTGTGTCCCTCTATGCGTGTGCAAAATTTCGTGAAAATCGGTTCGAAAATGGCTTCTGAATCGTACGGACAAAATGTGTGGAAAAAAACAACAAAACAAAAAAAACAAAAAAAACAAAAAAAAAATAATAATCCGTAGAAAAACAATAGTCTTTTCCAGAGGGAAAAGCCTAGAATTGGCTGAGATATGGCGTTTTGGAGAGAGAAGGTAATTGTTTGAATTTGGTCCTTCCTTTTCAAGCCAGTTCGAAAAAAGACGTCGGGAATGGGCGCAGAATCCTTCAGTGCATCCTCGCTGGAGTAAGTCAAGTTAAATATTACAATTGTGTGTGACTGGTGGAGAGTTGACTGTAAATGGAAGTCTCTTCTTTAAGACAGCCACCCAGGGATCCCAACACAACCTTTAAACCTACGAGAATCGTCAGAAGTTTAAAGTCAAGAGAAATTGGCGGTGATTGGGTTTCTGGCAGGCAGGAAAAGATTTTCAGAACTTGTTCTACGAACCCTGGCCGACATTTTGGGATCTGTTTGTAGTGTTCGGGCCACATGGAAAACACCACGCATTGCTTGGAATGTGAGTGTACTATTCGTCCCGACACTATCAGTTTTGAATGGACATGGGCAGTGTTGTAGACGACTGTAGAGCTGCGATTGAGCATAACGTCCCAGGTTTCGGTGCCACATTGCCCAACCGGCTCCAAGGTATGACCGTTTGTCTTAATATCGCCTCTTGTTATTTTCGAGACTTTCGACCCAGAACACCGCCAAGGTGGGGAAGTGCGGGGGGGGGGGGGGGGGGGGCTGGATCGGCGGGGGGAAGGGTATCCTGACACTATCTTTAAACCTTAGATAATCGTCAGAAGTTGAAGTGAAAAGAAATCGGCGGTGAGTAGGTTTTGGGGCGGGAAACGATTAACGAAAATTTGCCAGTTAAACATTAAAATTGCACTTCTCACAAACACGAACCGTGTCCAGACCGCCGGCAGCGACTTCTAATTTTCAGAACTTGTTCTACGCACCCTGGCCGACATTTTGGCATCTGTTGTGAGTGTCGAGACCGCGTGGAGAACACCACACATCGCGTGGAAAGTGAGAGTACTATTCGTCCCGACTCTATCAGTTTGGAAGGGACTTGGGCACTGTTGTAGACTACTGTAGAGCAGCGATTGAGCATAAAGTCGGAGTTTTTTGTGCCACATTGCCTAACCGGCTCCAAGGTATGATTTTTCGTCTGTACATCGCCCCGATCGTCTGTAGTGTATACCGTTACCATACGTTGACGTAGCCTTTTGTCATTTTCGCCACTTTCGACCCTGATTTGAGGGTTCCCTCCTTCAACCACATTTTATAGCAAAATCTAGCCATGCTCCCAACCACGCCCATTCCCCGTCGTCCCGGGTGCTTCTAAAGATAGAAAGGTCAATGGGGAGAGGCCCGTTAGCAAACAAACGGGGGCAGGTGTACTTGGTGAAAAAACAGTTGTGTGAACATCCCCAGAAGTGAAAACATATGCTTAGTGGCAGTAATCAAGATGTTAATTTAGACTCACATTACGGCCAAGATGCAAATGGGTGGGTGGCGGGCATCATCACTGGATCTAATGTTGTATTTCATGTTTTCTTTTTTTCTTTATATTCTTTTTAATTTTTTGATCTCTTCTCTCTCTCTCTCTCTCTCTCTCTCGCTCTCGCCCTCTCTCTCTCTCTCTCTCTCTCTGTCAGTTTAATTTGTGTTTGTCTATAATGTTTGTAATATTTAGATTTCGCTAGATTCTGTTATTTATGGAATACGTTCGGCCATATTGTAAATTGTTAGTCATTGTACAGGAACGTAGGGGCTTCTAAGTGGTAAGCACTTGTCCTCCAATCCTGTTTTGCTTTGTCAAATGGCAAATAAAATATGTTTAATCTAATCTAACAGTGGGGGGCATGTGTCGTATGTAAAAAAAACAGCAGGGGGGAAGGTGTCCTAGGTAAAATAAACAGCAGAGGAGGGGGGAGATGTCCCCGCTAATTAATTTTAATAGGAGGTAGTTGTTCATGGGGCAGGTGTCCTATCCCACTGCCCAGTATTCCAAATTTTTTATGGTACTTGGCCTTGACGGAAATAACATTTCAACAAGAAACAACGGGAAACTTATTTGCAGTAAAGCTGCAAATATAAACTTGATTTTAGGACCATTCCATGGACAGTTTGAAGCCTACTGCGATATCAGCGTTTCTTACTCTCGTCCTTTCACAACATCACTGCAGTATTTCACCCGAGTCGCATTCTGACGTCATGCAAGTTTGACCAACATGCTTTCAATTTTGTTATTGACAACAACATATTTATAATTTCGTGCTTACTGATCCGAATTTTGAAAATGACTCACGCAATCGCGAAAGCTTTTTCTGAAAAACACGATTCTGCAAAAGGTTTTAGTGAAATTTGATTATTTTTTTATTTTCAATTTCGATGGCTCTTGTCGAAAAGGTGCTAATCACTGATCGTCCCAAACGAGATCAAAGACACGCCATAGATTAATAACAGACAGAGAATCTTCTAAGAATAAACAGGCGCAATCCTAAAATGCAATAAATCAAGTGTTTTTTCACGTTTTATGAGAGAAATATGTCCAATTGTATCATTGAATCATTTTTATGTATATGTGGGTGAGAAATTTTCTATACGGACAAAATACAGGCTAAATAAAATATTTGCCAGTATTTTCCGCAGACGTTTTTTTGTCTTTGTTTCTTGGGGAAATTCATGCTGCTAAATACAACGAAGGAGTGTTATTTGATGAGGTCAGAACCGTCAGGTGGTCGGGTCCGAAACCGCACCTTTAGTGGGGGGTGTCGATTTTACAAGTAATGTAGGCAGCGCACACGGCATGGGCTGTCTGTCTTTAATCCGACAAAACAGGGTTAAGGCTTGGTTTTTTGAATACCCTTATTTATTTATTTATTTATTTATTTATTTATTTATTTATTTATTTATTTATTCAATTATTTATTTATTTATTTATTTATTTATTTATTTATTTATTTATTTATTTATTTATTTATTTATTTATTTATTTATTTATTGGTGTTTAAGGTCACATACTTCTGCACAATGGCTAATCATGACCGTGACAGTTTTACAGGTGGAGGAAGCCGGAGTACCACCAAGCATCGACGAGCAACTGTCATCTCCTCAACATTCTAACTCTGTTCAAGCTCCGCTCAAGCAGGGTTACAGAGGTTGAAGACATGTGTACCATCGACGTTCAGCAGCTGGTGGAGAGCTAACAAATTCTGACCGGAATATTTTGTCCATGCAACTTGTAATGGCACACTTAGACCTATGAATGACCATTTTTTCTTGAAATCTACAAGATGTTTTTAAAGAAGTCCAGGGAAAACATGAATTTTTAAGCCTTTGATGGGTATCACTGTTTAACCAGCCCAAAACGGGTTAAGGCTTGGTTTTTTGAATACCCTTCTTACAAAAATTATCCTCGTTGATTTCCACTTCCAAGAGAGGAAGTTATGTTTATTTCTCAGCTATAGGTTGGGTGCTGTGGGGGCTGAAAACAGCCTATTTTATCAAAGTGTTGATATTTGAGAGTCTGTGGAGGGTTAACAAATGCTTATGAGAATATTTTGTCCTTGCAGTTTATAATGTTACACCAAGGTCTGCGACGGACCAGTTTTTTCTTGAAAATCTACTTGACTTTTTTAGAGAAATCCACGTGAAACATGATTGTTTAAGCATTTGGGGGAATCACTCTTAAACCACCCCAAAACGGGTTAACACTTGGTGTTTTGAATACCCGTATTACGAACAAAAATGGTCCTCGGTGAATGCCACTTCCAACAAAGGAGATTATGTTTATTTCTCAGGTACACATTGGATGCTGTGTGCATCCGAAAACAGTCCATTTCAACAAAATTACAAAACTTGGTAGCCTGTGGAGGGTTAATCAACGCTCACCGGAATATTTTGTCCATGCCACTTGTAATGTCACACAAAGACCTGCGAGTAGTCATTTTTTCTTGAAAACCTACAAGATGTTTTTAGTGAAATCCACAGAAAATTCGAATTTTAAGATTTTAAGGGGTCTCTCTCTTTATCCTGTCCAAAAAGGGTTAAGACTTCGACTTTTGAATATCCTTATTACTTACAAAAATGTTTCCGTATAGAGTGTGGGCTCGATAAAAGAAGGCACTTTTCTTTGTGGCGTACCCATTGGGTGCCGTTGGCGTCCAAAAACAGCCCATTTTTTCACAATTTTGACTTTCAGCAGCCCATGGAGGGTTAACAAATGCTTCCCTTAGTATTTTGTCTATGCAACTTCTATTGTCACACTAAGGCCTGCGAGTGACAAATTTTTCTTGAAAATCTACAAGACTCGTTTAGAGAAATCCACGGAAAACCTGAATTTTTTAGCTTTATGGGGGTTTTGCTGTTTAACCAGCCCAAAACGGGTTAATGCTTGGTTTTTTGAACACCCTTATTACTAACAAAAATGATCCTCGGTGAATTCCACTTCCAATAAAGGAAGTTATGTTTACCTCTCGGTTATCGTTTGGGGGCTGTGGGGGTCTGAACCCGGCCCATTTCATCAAATTTTCGATGTTTGGCAGCCTGTGAAGGGTTACCATATGCATCGCCTAATATGTCATGTGTACCAAAGGTCGTGTCATAGGCAGGTCTAGCAATGATGAATGTTTAAAAAAATCTATAAGACGTGTTTCGAGAAAGTGCCGATAAACCCCAATTTTGGCAGTTTTTTGCCAATTCTGGCGAAATAGGGGTTAAATCAAAAATTCCGCTTGGGTACATTTTTAGATTTTTTGCCCCTCTATGCGTGTGCCAAATTGTGTGAAAATCGGTTCGAAAATGGCTTCTGAATTGTACGGACAAAAATGTGTGGAAAAAAAACAAAAACAAAAAACAAACTAGACTTTATGATTCTGGAGAATCATGGCTTTTCCCGATGAGATTCCATGATTTGTCATGACCCCGCAGTGTATGATGAATTGCTTATGACTGTCTCACTGAAGATCCTTCATTGATGTCATGAAAAAGGTGTGTATAGAAGTCTCAAATGACTCAGTTTGATAAAAAAAAATTGTTTAGGCAAAAACCATCATTAACAGTGGAGAGGGTTAATATCAATATTGTCGTCCAACAGGTTAATGACCGGCAAAAGGAGTTATGTTTGTTTGACACATACCCACTGAGTGCTGTATCTATTTGAAAATGGTCTGTTTTATCTCAAATGTATCCAAAATATTGATGTCTGGCAGCTTGTTAAGGGTTAACAAGTGCTAACAGGAATATTTATTCATGCAACTTGTAATTTCACACCAAAAACTGTGAATGACCATTTTTACTTAAAAATCTACGAGATGTTTTCAGAGAAATCCAGGGAGAACATGAATGTTAAGCTGTTGATGGGTATAATTGTTTATCCAATCCAAAACGTGTTAAGGGTCATTTTTTAATACGCTTATTACTTATAAAAATAATTCTCAGTGAATTCTACTTCCACTTATGTTGATTTCTCCTCTTAACTTTGGGTGCTGCGGGTATGCAAACACAGCCCACTTTTTCAACATTTTGATGTTTGAGAACCAGCATAGGGTTAACAAATGTTTACTGGAATATTTTGTACATGCAACTTGTAATTCACACTAAGATCTGAGAATGGCCAATTTTTCTTGAAAATCTACGTGGTGTCTTTAGAGAAATCCTTGGATAAGATGAATTTTTAACCTTTTGAGGGGTATCACCCTGTAACCATCTCTAAACGGGTTAATGCTTGGTTTTATGAATACCTTCATTACTTACAAAAATGATCCTCAGTGAATCCCACTTCCAATGACGGTGGTTATGTTCATCTCACAGGTACACATTGGGTGTAATGGGTGGCCAAGTACAGCCCATGTTCTCAAAATTTGCAGCCTCTGGAGGGTTAACAAACGCTTACCGGAATATTTTGTTCATGCAACTTGTAATGTCACTCCAAGACCTGCAAATGGTCAATTTCTCTTGAATACCTACCAGATTTTTTGGAGAAATCTACAGAAAATGGGAATTTTAAGCTTTTAAGGGGTACATCTCCTTAACTGGGCGAAAATAGGTTAAGACCTCAATTTTTGAATACCCTTACTACTTACTAAAAATGTTCTCTATCAGTTTTGCGTCCAGTAAAAGATGTTATGTTTCTCTTCAGCGTCCCCATTTGATGTTGTTGGTGTCCAAAAACAAACTATTTTTTTTCGAAATTTTGACATTTGGCAGCCCATGGAGGGTTAACAAATGCTTATCTGAATATTTTATGCATGCAACTGGTGATGTGACTCTAAGACCTATCAACGGCCATTTTCTCTTGAAACCCTACGAGACGTTTGTAAAGAAATTCTGGGAAAACATGATTTTTTAAGCTTTTGATGGGTATTGCTATTAACCATCCCAAAAGGGGTTAATGCTTGGTTTTTTGAATACCCTTATTACTAACAAATTTGGTCCTCGGTGAATTCCACTTCCAACAAAGTAGATTATGTTTATCTCTCGGATATGCATTGGGTGTTGTGCACGTCTGAAAACAGCCTAATTCAACAAAATTACGATGCTTAGCAGCCTCTAGTGGGTTAATAAATGCTCACCAGAATATTTTGTTCATGCAACTTGTAATGTCACACAAGGACCTGCGGATAGTCAATTTTTCCTGAAAACCTTCAAGTTGCTTTTAGAGAAATCCACAGAAAATGGAAATTTTAAGCTTTTAAGGGGTATCTCTCTTTAACCAGTCCAAAATGGGTTAAGACTTCGACTTTCGAATACCCTTACCACTATCAAAAATGTTTCCCAATCAATTTTGCGTCCGATAAAAGAAGGAACCTTTCTCGGTGGTACACCAATTGGGTGCTGTTGGCATTCAAAAACAGCCCATTTTATCACAATTTTGACTTTTAGCATCCGGTGGAGGATTAACAAATGCTCACCGCAGTATTTTGTTCATGCATATTCTATTGTCACACCAAGGCCTGGGAGTGACAAATTTTTCTTGAAAATCTACAAGACTCGTTTAGAGAAATCCACGGAAAATACGAATTTTTTAGCTTTATGGGGGTATTGCTGTTTAACCAGCCCAAAACGGGTTAACGCTTGGTTTTTTGAACACCCTTATTACTGACAAAAATGATCATTGGAGAATTCCAATCCCAATAAAGGAAGTTTTGTTTTTCTCTCGTGTATTGTTTGGGTGCAGTGGGGGCCTGAAACCGGCCTATTTCATCAAAATTTCGATGTTTGGCAGCCTGTGGAGGGTTACCATATGCATCGCCTGATATGTCGTGTGTATCAAAGGGCGTGTCACAGACAGGTCTAGAAATGACGAATGTATAAAAAAAATCTACAAGACGTGTTTCGAGAAAGTGCCGATAAACCCCAATTTTGGCATTTTTTTGCCAATTCTGAGGAAATAAGGGTTACATCGAAAATTCCGCTTGGGTACATTTTTAGATTTTGTGCCCCTCTATGCGTGTGCAAACTTTCGTGAAAATCGGTTCGAAAATGGCTTCTGAATCGTACGGACAAAATGTGTGGGAAAAAAAAAAAAAAAAAACCCCAAAAAACCCCCCAAAAAATAATAATCCGTAGAAAAACAATAGTCTTTTCCAGAGGGAAAAGCCTAAAAAAAAACTAGGCTTTATGATTCTGGAGAATCATGGCTTTTCCCGATGAGATTGCATGATTTGTCATGACCCCACAGTATGGTGAATTGCTTTTGACTGTCTCACTGAAGTTCCTTCATTGATGTCATGAAAAAGGTGAGTACAGAAGTCTCAAATGACTCAGTTTGATAAAAAAAATGTTTAGGTAAAAACCATCATTAACGGTGGAGAGGGTTAATATCAATATCGTCGTCCAACAAGTTAATGACCGACAAAAGGAGTTATGTTTGTTTGCCACATACCCACTGAGGGCTGTATCTATTTGAAAATGGTCCGTTTTGACTCAAATGTATCCAAAATTGGTAAAAGCTGATAGAATAGCTTCGAAATCCCGTGGAACTGGCCACTGTGGCGGTTTTGGTGGTAATGATAGTCATGAATACCCATAGTATTGGCAGTCAAAGTAAAAAGTAGTGACCATCTGAGAGTTTGAAGCAGCTGAAGCAACCTTAGTGGTGTTGTTAAATGTTTAGATAGTGGTGGTGCAAGTGGTCTTAGACATACTGGTTGATGTGTTGGATGTGAGTCGGTAGTGGGTTTGATGATTTAAGCAGCGCGGGAGGGGGGGGGGGGAGGGCGAATGCACAAACTTGGGGGATCAGGGGTGCAGTCCACCACATGGAGGGGGAGCGAATGCACCAATTGGGGCCCCCAGGGACGGCCCATCTCCCTCGCCGGCCCAGTGGCCGTCCCATTTCAGGCATCGGCGTAGTTTCAGTTTCTACCCCAACACCAAACGAGACTTAACGTTGACACAACAATATACCGAATATACTGATACCAAACAGGAGGTCGCG
Organism: Pictodentalium vernedei; assembly: GCA_031216915.1. Classification (NCBI taxonomy): domain Eukaryota; kingdom Metazoa; phylum Mollusca; class Scaphopoda; order Dentaliida; family Dentaliidae; genus Pictodentalium; species Pictodentalium vernedei. The sequence goes on from CM062295.1 coordinate 368,911,299, forward strand.
TAGAAACAGCCCACGGTTGGGAAGGGGGAGGGTTTCGGCCCATTGGAGAAATGAATCCCTTTGGTATAGTAAGAGGGTAACGCCACAATGTTTCCAACTGATGCCAACTCCGACGAAGTGGAGAATATGCCTGCTATCAAATGGGCTGAGTTACTACAGGGTATCTATAGCATCGAAGGAGAAAAAGAGCTAAAAAAAACCCAGTATGCCTATGCACTGATTTTAACACTAAACACAACCACTGATGGAGAAATTGACGTGTGGGCTATTGGCAGGGTGATAAAGCAATTAGCCAACCAATCCAACGCTAGGTATTTGCGCTATAATGAGCTCAAGGTCAGCCAGAAAAACAAGGCACATGAGCACCACACCTTCAACTTACTGTAAGGGATCGCATTATTTATAAAAAGCGGTTTCGCCCTGCCTCAGCAGACTGGCATACAGTTACGACCAAGAGACTCTGGCGCAGGGTGCTAAACTTTTTTCTCATCGGAACTGACACATTTTGCTATCGTAGACACAAAAATATGCCGATACCAAACAGGCGGTCGCATAGAGGGACGGGCCCACACCCTCGCCGACCCAGGCCTCCCATAGACATAAACCTCCTTCCGGTGGTGAAGCCTATTAGACATATCTGTGATAATGGATATACCCGATCAGGTGTACAATGCGGAGAGGTAAAAACACATGTCAGTACTTTAAGCTCTACGGAGCTCTGTGGCCGGCACTGTATGGAGGAGTAGTGTGGGGTACATCTGGTCAAACTCCGAAATGTATCGTGTACAAAACCTTGCCGTGTTTGTGGCAAGGTTGTAACGAACCAATTATCGCTCTGCCTGAGGTGTGGTCATAAGAACAAACATATGAAATTACTGCGCCGAGAGCAGAGGGTCGTGGCAAAGGAACTTACCTGGCTGACGGCCATCGAAATTTCCTTTTAGAGATATGTTGGCAACAGGAATAGTGATTCAGCATGGCAAGTGTGGACGAATACATCAATCAACTGTTGGCTGAAATGCAAACACCGGAGCTTCTCCAAGATGTTGTCCAGAACATCCTGAATGAACCCATTCCAGAAGCAATAAAGAAGCGATTGCTGAGGCTTCTACTTCCAGATTCTGCACGACCTCCCCCTCCACCCCGAAAGGCGCGTGGGAGAAAAAGGAAGGCAATTGTTGAGTTTGACCCAGCCAAACAACGGCGACAATTCGACTTGGATATCGAAGTTCCTTACCCGGTGAGGCCGCCAGATGACGAACCATGGGCCGATCTTGTGAACGATGCCAAAGACGAGTTTGAAGTTGATTGCGTCGCCGCAGTCTTCTCTACGTGGAGGGTAGAGGTAGAGGGCCCTCTTGCCTTCGGCTACGTTGAGTTCGCTGATGGTGTGCATGCAAGGATCGGCCGACTGGGCCTAGAAGCCCACATCATGACAGACGAGAGGGCAGCATGACTGCGAGCAGCCCTTCCAGAGGACGCGTTCACCCTGAAAATCAAGTTACTGCGCGAGCATCATGAAGGGGTCGCCGAAGATAAGTTCGACCTTGTCCGTGCGGAGAGGAAGAAGGGAGGGGCATCGTAGAGATCTCTCAAGAAAGTAAGCCGGACGCGCTGACCGGGATCGACCAGGTGTTCTACCAGAATGCTTACCCTGTCATCGCGGTCCTTTACGGACTCTACCTTCTCAGAGACAGGACCCAGCAAACCTAGCACCAATGAAAGATGGTGGGCTCAACTGTATCGCACAGAGACTGGTGGAGCACTTCGAGGACGCTCTCAGAGGACAAGGCCTAACCCCCCATCGACAGAAAATCGAGGAGTTTGATAAGAGAGTCCATGGCGCGGGTGCAACAGTCGACGATGTAGGCGAGCTCGAGAAGATCCTCAAGCGGGCCATCATCATGAAGGATATAGCTGGTGAGGATATCTGTAACAGCGGCAGATATCAGTTTGGGGAAATGGTGTGAGAGGGAAAGTAGAGCTCACCATAATGGCTATGCCTGGTCCAAAGACCTGCACTTCCCCCAGTCCAGACTGGTCCACATATAAGAGGGCGACGTCTGGGAAGCCACCAGACAGGCCGCCCAAAATGATCCAATCACTGTCTGGCTGCTCGGAAGTGGCCATGATAGACAGCTCAGTGTCGACCAGTTCGTTCTACAAGACGAATGTGCTTTAGGACTAAAAAGGCCCACCAAACCCCCCAGAAGACCTGCGCCAATCTAGGACATGAATCTATTGCCGACAGGGCATTCGGGGTGAACCACACAGACAGCATCGTCGCAAAGGAAAGGAATGACTGGAAACCGACCCAAGCATCTTTCCTGGATGACATTGAAATGGTTTGTGTCGAACATGGCCTCTGGAACGCGGAACGGTATCACGTCAAAGACATCATAAGCATTGACATGAAGGCATGCTATCCCTCAAGCTTCCAAGGTCTGGGTGAGGCGCAGCACTACTTTGAACGTTTCGGTCATTCAAAAGCCAACATGACCCGTGTAGCAACCAATGACGCTTTACCCAAAGACATACGTACCGGTTTCGCCCAAATACATAAGTGGGCTTTCGACCCAAGTGTCCACCCTGTCATCCCTGCATGGTTCGGAAGGCATTTCGAGGAGTAGGGCTGGGCTCCTACGGTCCTTCTCTCATATCTCATGGATTCCGGCATCCTAACCGGATTAGAGGTAGGAGAAGCCATAATCGCTTTCGGAAAGAAGAATGTAGTATCACCCCTCGAAGATAGAAATCAGGGATGCATCATCATCGGGAAGTTCACTCAGGGCGCAAAAACTGATGGTAAACGACTGACTCGCCGCTTGGTCAAGGATCGTGGTGAACTAGATTATCTTGAGTAGTATGTCAGGGGCTTTTGAGGGAATATTTGGGGGACCCCGGTGCAGGGGACCGTTGAAGGCAGTCAATAAGCTATCGAGCAGTTTCTGATAAGTCATTGCTCGAATGACTCGAATCCCATCGAGCAAATGAGCTTTAGAGTAATTGCTCGATCGAGTGACTCGGCATATTGCTCGAACGACTCGAATCCCATCGAGCAAATGAGCTATCGAGTAATTGGTCGTTCGAGTGACTCCTCGAACGACTCTTAGACTCATTTCAGAAAAAAGGGATTCCATAGCCACAGGCGTTTTCGAAAAAGGGATTCCACAAATGGGATTCCACAAAAGGGATTCCAAAAGTGGGATTCCATCTTACCTCGAGTGACTCGCATTTATTGCTCAAACGACTCGAATCCCATCGAGCAAATGAGCCAACGATCAATTGCTCGTTCGAGTGACTCCTCGAATGACTCTTAGACTCATTTCAGAAAAAAGGGATTCCATAGCCACAGCCGTTTTCGAAAAAGGGATTCCACAAATGGGATTCCACAAAAGGGATTCCATAAGTGGGATTCCGTCTTACCTCGAGTGACTCGCATATATTGCTCGAACAACTCGAATCCCACCGAGCAAATGAGCCAACGAGCAATTGCTCATACGAGTGACTCCTCGAACGACTCTAAGACTCATTTCAGAAAAAAGGGATTCCATAGCCACAGCCGATTTCGAAAAAACGGATTCCACAAATGGGGATTCCACAAAAGGGATTCCATAAGTGGGATTCCGTCTTACCTCGAGTGACTCGCATATATTGCTCGAACGACTCGAATCCCATCGGGCAAATGAGCCAATGAGCAATTGATCATACGAGTGACTCCTCGAACGACTTTTAGACTCATTTCAGAAAAAAGGGATTCCATAGCCACAGGCGTTTTCGAAAAGGGGATTCCACAAATGGGATTCCTCAAAAGGGATTCCTTAAGTGGGATTCCGTCTTACCTCGAGTGACTCGCATATATTGCTCGATGGGATCCGCCCTGACTGGTAGTATGAATGGAATAGCCAGAAACCTCTAGTGAACAAGTCTATGGTTTGGTTCAGGTGGTCAGTAGCCGAGACCCAGCACCTTGTCGTCGCACACCATACAGCGAGGTACACCTGGTTTTGCCAGAAGACCACGGGCGAACTCCGCCACGGCTTGATGACTGCTCCAGAATTTACATCTGAGTGTTTATACTTTGAGAAGATGTCCAAGTGATTGGTTTCAAACCTCGTCGTCTCTAAGCTATTTGGAGGGCATTAAAGTCACATGAATTTCGTTGATATCACTTAGTTTTTTGTGTTTGTAGAATCCGCCTGTATTTGCTCTGAATAGAGTGTTATACTTTACTGAGTGCGTGTGTCTAATACATATAACTAAGTCAGTGTATGTGAATTGTTATCAGTCGCACTGTATATTGTTAAGAAATGGGGATGATGGGCCTCCCCCAGGTCCCCAAAGTTATTGCTATTTAAGTTGTATACCCCCCCCCCCCCCCCCCCCCCCCCCATCTGCGGTCAGGCAGTGTTTACATTGAAAGCCCACTATAACAACGGCAGTGAAAAACCATTACTAATTGAAGTGGTAGACTAGTGGCTGGGGTACAGTTATAACACTGGACTTGGTAAAGGTAAGCTTAAAGTTCGCACCTGCTGGAATGGCAAACGAGGCGATTATGTCACTGATGCTGAGGGTTTGCTGGTCTCGTGAGTGTGGATCTTGGTGGTGGCGCTGGAGGGGGGGGGGGGTGCAGGATTGGTATTGGACAATCATCTGATTGAAATTAGGTGATCCCGACTGACAAGTAGAAAACTCGATTAATTGGCATGTGGCAACAGACATGTACTTCACTAACGGGCAGACGTCAAACAAAAAAGTATAAACCTCGATCAGCAAGTATAAATCCACCTGAATGAGAAGATGCATAGCTGGATCAATCGAAACTTCGAGAAATAATGCGAATGTCTGACCATGTAGAAATCTCAATTAATTAACAAGTAGAGGTATACCCAACAACAGAGACCCAAAGAAATAATGCGTTATTATCCAATCAAAACTCTAGATAAAAGTCCAATTAACATAATTATATAACTCCCACTCAACAGTCGTGCTATCTGGCTCAACAGATCGACCAACCAACCAGACAAAATTTCGTGGAAAAAGAAAACTTAGCATCTGGCGGATACTCCGGTAACCTGACCAGCGAGTTGGAATCTAATCAGACTAACATGTGAAACATTGCCTGACATGCATAAGACCCCGGCCAACAGATAGATTTATCGACAAACATGCAGAACATTCGATGAACCAACAGTGAAAGTGACAAAGAGGTGGAAACCTGACCTCAAATCTAATACAAACCCTGACTAACAACCATACGTCTCGGGCTAAAGGGTAGAAAACAATCATAGATCAATTATCAAAGCATGACAATTACAAACAGCGGGTGTATAGGTAGAAAACTCAAACATTAGTCCAAAATTACCACCAACGAATAGAAAACCATACAGGCTGACACACTGAGATCCCCAGCAAGCAAGTGATCAAGCAAATGTGCAAAATTCACAGTTAACAAACAGGAAAGTAGTATATGGTGTTGATTTTGTCCAACATCGGCTGGATCTCATTTGATGTCACCATTCACGTGACTTGCATGGAAGTTTTGCTGTCATAGCAGCCTAAATGAGATTTGGAAAACAAAGGAACAGCCAACAGAAAGAACAGATCAACAAACGTGTTCCCAGTCGTGTGTTCCTAACCTGACCCTGATGCTAACCCTAACTGCACCTTTACTCATAACCCTAACATAACTAAGACCATAACCTAATCTTAACCTTATTATTAGAATGTAACCCTAGCCTAGCCTTAACTTAAACCTGAACCTAATCTAACCCTGGCCTAACACCAACCCCAACATCAACGTTAATCATGAGCATCACCTTACTCTCTCAGGTTAATTTATCTTGGTTCAAGTTGGTGCATTGATAGCTTGAAACCACGCCACTTTTCACTCAAAACTAGTAAACCTCTTCACACAGTACATCACCACACCATCCCTTCCTACCCTGAAAACCTGATCGGCGACCTGAGCATCGGTTTCCTCATTTATCCCACTTACCCTATCCCAGAAACTTTCAAAGTGTGCCACAGGCACCATTTAAGTGACCTTCGTCCCAACACTAGAAAATCTTAGCTTGCCTCATCTGACCCAACATGCTCACCTCACCATCTAGTTCATGTATGACCAATGCCATGAGGACTTAAGCTTCCCCTACGTGCTCTGGTGACCATACACCTCAAAGGGCAACCCAGTGACCCAGCAGGCTTAAACCCCACGCCCTCCAAAAGTGACATGTTGACCCTATACCAGTGGCTCAACAAAGAATGATACAGTTGCCTTTCCAGAAGTCAGCCTACCCTACTTGACCCAGAGTGTTCATCGTCCCACCCATTCTTAGAGAGACCTTAGTGACTACGCCTCCCCTATATGCTGCTGTGGCGCGGCCACCTTACCCAAGCAGCCCAACTGTGAGTTTTGCTCCACACCTATTTTTTCAGCCCTAGCATCCCTCACGTGACCCAATACCTTCATCCCACCATCCATTCCAAGAGTGACTTGGTAGCCTAGCACAGATCGGGTGACCCTACATCAACAGCCAGGTTAAGAGTGACACAGTCCCTCCTCCTCTTCTTCCAGAAGCCCTATCCTCCCCAATTTGACCTAACATCTTCTTCCTATTCCAAGGGTGACCAAGTGGACTACCTTCTCTTACTTACACTAGTACTCGGCGACCCTAACACAGTGGCCCAATCAAGTTTGCCAAAGTCGACCTCTTCTTGATCCAACACCATCCCACCATCTATTCAATGCTGGAAGTATTGCTTATCTCTTTTAGAACCACACATGGTAAATAGTGTCTTTAAAATGAGACCAGTATGGGGTAACCTTGGCAAATATACAATACCGCTACAAATTCCGGTGGTTCAGTGCTTACAACATTTCACTTCAAACCGACAGGTCCACGGTCCGATCTCCGTCTGTGGTAGGTGCGTCGTGTCCTTGGGCAAGCTACTTCACATCAACTGCCGACGTGGGGAGACGGTTGCGCTGTGAACTAAGCTGTAATACATGTTGTTGATCACCTGTCTTCAACCACTGCTAACGCTACTTGATCCCTGCGGGACACCCCGTTTTACTGGTAAAATAGGACCCAGTCACCAATGCTTGGGAGGTGCAAATTCTCTCTAAAATAGGCAGCATGGCTTTTTAACGCTCAGTCCTGGTCTTGCGTTGATACTCATGTTGTGATCGCAGTTAGCCATTGTGCATGATCCTTAGTATCCCCTACTGACGCTAGTGACCCACCAACCCTGCCCCAGCGTCCTGATCAAGAGCGACTGAGTCAATCTTCTTCTAGAAGCTCTCTTGCCTCCCCAATCTCAAAGAGAGGCTCTATAGGTCAGCCACTGATGATCAATGGGGTTATTGAGAATCACTGACCGCTAGGCTCTTTGTGATCAGTGATCCGTGATCGCAGGACACCCGGTGATCTTTTAGTGATAGTATAATCCAGACGAGTCAAATAGTCGTTCGAAGAGTCACTCTCCTTGATCAGGCCGTTTGGGAAGAGTCCGGGGTCACATATGGGGTTACAGGCCTCGCAGAACCTCATATGAGTATAAAGACCGATCAAAATGGCCTCAGTGAGGTTTCCACCCACAGGTACTCTTTGAACGACTCGATGCAATCGAGCCAACGAGTAATCGAGGAGACCAGTAGATGGGATTGGGGGATCTCATGGGGGATCTCATATGTGACATCATAGTCACATGATATAGAGACGTCATGTTTGGTTGTTATGGCAGCCTGAGTAAGCGTCTATCTTGTGACGTCATCCCCATAGGATGCATGGTCCTAGTGTGCAGCGCGTGTTGTTGTTAGAGTGATACATGTTTCCGTCATCCATTTTGTATATTGGAGGTCGCTATCTTGGATTGTTTGGTAGCACGTGGTCGCTATGTTGTCCAACATCTTCTTACAGGACAGGATGGTGTTCGGAGGGTGTGTTCGATAGAATAAGAGTAATTTCCTGAACTTGGCAAAGCCCAAGAATGGACTTGTTTACCAATAAGTGGTGTGATCTTTTGTAGCAGAGTAGTTTTTTAGTTCGGATTTTCCGCAAATCCTCAAACAGAATCACCCAAATAAACCCGATAATTCCTCCAAATTACTAAAAATGCTCCCTAAACTACCGAAACGGACTTTATTTGATATGAAGTCCCCCATCTTGGGCTTATAATAGTAGCACGCAGTGCTACACGACCATTCCTTTGTATAACAATAATTTTACATTGTAGAATTACCCAAATAGACCCCAACAGTTGTTTTATTTGGCGCAGATTTCAAACTAAATCACCGGCTTCTACATTTGTGTCTGCAAGCTATGTTATAACCTCTCCCTCTCTTTATAAACTATTCCGACGACCCTAGACCTGGTCGTAGATCAATTAATTTTTTTGTTTTCAAACATCCCTTTACACCTTTTTCAGCTCTAGGACTGGGGCGATGTGCGACGAATAGTAAAGCTGTCTGTGTCAACAACGGTGCTCAGATTCAAAGATGACTTACTACAGATCTTCAAGAATGAGCTGGATTAAAGCTGACTCCCCAAGAACTGACCCGATTGAATCGTGTGGTAGATGGAGCCAAGAGAAGAAATCTAGACCAGCAAATAGGTGATGTTAGAATGAAACAAAGATGTGTGGATACTGTCTGATTATTAACTACAAACAAAAGAACGAAGGCAACTCCGAACGAAACTCTTTTCAGTCAAACTACGAAGAAGAATGAAGATTCAAGGATGGGCCAACTTTCAGCCAAAAATATGAATGACGTTATGAAGCAGTCCTCATACAAGAGAACGATGCCAGCTCTCACCAAGAACGAAGTTTCAACTACGAATCAGTCTGATGATTCAAGGATGGATCAAAACAAGAGCAAACCAAAAAAGACTAAAGGTCAATAAAAGAATGAAGTTGCGAATCAGTTTGAAGGGAAGACCATGATGTCAGATCCCATTGAGAACAAAGTTACCACTACGAAGAAGCCTGAAGACGAGAAAGATGCCAGACAAGAAATCAAAACAACCAACAAGGTCAAGCTACCAGTGTTCTGTCAGCTAGCACGCAAGAATATAGACAAAGTCAAACGATGGGAAAAGCTCCAACCAACACGAAGATGAGATGGTCATCCTCTGAGAGAAGTCAGAAGAAATAGATATTGAAAAAGATGCCTGGACCATTTAACTTAATAAACTGCATACTTGAATCAAAATGAATGAAATGTTATATATTGTTGTTGTTTTTATCAACTATCCCAACAAAAGTATCCGGATGTAGAGTGAATTACTCGGGTGTAAAAACCCGTTTGACGTGAATCCTCTAAACAGTATCCTCCAAAAACTATCCTCCAATAGTACATCACCATATCATAGGGATCTCCCAATGCCCGTATGTCCATATGTTATATACTCACATTGTGCATAAGAAAACGAGCACATATCGGCACATCCAGCATGTGCCTATGTGCTACATGTAATGTGTCCACTAGAATATAAACACGACTAGGGTGGTCGGAATACTTTATAAAGAGATGGGGGAAGTTATAACATAGCTTGAAGATAGGTAGGTAGAAACCGATGATTTAGTATTAAATCCGTGCCTAATAAACAATTGCCGGGCTATTTGTGGTAATTCTATGGTGTAAACAAGGATTCTGAAGGAATCTGAACCAGTATAGTACTCCTATGTAGAGGAATGGTCCTGTTATTGGGCGAAAAGTCCATTTCGGTAGTTTTGTGTGATTCGGGGACATTGAGGGGTTTATTTGGGTGATTAGATTTAATCTTGTACGGAGGAACATACCTCTGTCCTATAAGAAGGTTTAGGGTCACATAGCAATCACGTGCTACCACATAAACCAAGACGACAACCTTCAGTATACAAAATGGCAGACGGAAACACGTTTCACCCTTACAACACCCTTACAACATGCGTATCACCATGGAGATTACGTCAAAAGATGGCCGCGCACGTGGGCTACCATGACAACCATACATGACGTTACTTAGTCACGTCACCATAAGATCTCTGAATGTAGGCTGTTCTCTACATCTACTACCGACGTGTGACTCCCTAAACGACTCTCCGATTCATCTGAATTTTTCATATGCTTTAAGTGATCTCTGCGAGTTCCGCAATTACGGATCACTTATCACAGATCACTTGGTAGAGTGGACGAAGATTAGGGCCGGGGAGGGGTTCAGGAAGAAAGGGAAGTGTGACTGAGTATAGGAGGCCCATTAGGAGAGGCCTCAGCTAGGTCTCAACTCACGGCTCTCGTGGCTAAGAAGGCTCATCTCATAGCCTCAATGTCCACATCTGGGGTAACTGATCAGTAATGATCGCCTCAGTCGATCATCGTGGCATCATTAGTGATCAATTTTCCTATCTGACGACATAATAGCTATGTGCTGAGGCCTCATCTCATAGCCCATAGCCCTCAACGCCATGCGAACTGTGCGGCGAGACCTCAGTAAGTCAAATACTATATCACCATAACAGACCACGTAATAATCAACCAATCAAATTCGTGCAGCTAATCAGTTTAAACAGATGACTGATCCGTTTAAACAGATTAGCAGTCGGTTTAAACGGATTAAGTAATCTATTTAAACGGATTACTAATATGTTTAAACGGATTACTAATCTGCTTAAACAGATTACTATCACAACAACACGTGGCGCTTCTACGATGCCGTACTTAGGTACTATTTAAAATTACCAAATATACATCCGGTCGCCCTAAGTCTGTTTTTAAGTTCGGTCGCCTTAAAACTGGAAATAGACTTATATATATATCTGGTCTTCCTAAAGCTGGTTTTGTATTTTAAGTAAATGTGTACATTTTATTCTGTCGCTTAAAGTCAATTTTCAAGTCTTGCAGATTCTGAGTAGTAACAATTTAGTTATTTATATGCAAAAAGGGTCAGATTACATACAAAATCATCGAATATGCATTTTGTCTCCCTAAGACTAGGCACGGTCTCCTTGAAGCTGGAAATAGAGATATATACTACTCAAAGTTTGCTAAGCACCAAATATTTGACACATCATTGTGAAATTTGCTTGTGAAATATTTCCGATATATTTGGTGGATATGATTAAGGAATGTATTGAGATGGTCCCCAGTGTTTGGATGAGCTCTCTTTCTTGGCAGGCAGACGTTTCGTGACAGTCATGGGAAGCATGTACCCCTTGATTTTCATGATGTTTTCGTGTACTGTCTACATGTACATGGCATTGTGGGGTATTCAATCTTCATTTTAAGACAAATCCTTGTGATTTAATGATTAAATATGGCAAATTCAAATGTAAGAAGACATTTGTCTGAAGCAGAAATGTGGCGGGCTTTAGGGATGGTGGAGCAAGGGGCTACCCATCGTCAGGTTGGCGAAGCCCTTGGCATGCACCACACCGCGATCACCAGAGCCTGGGCAAGATTTGATTTCAGCAGTATGGCACACCAATAAGACGGCATGGTGGTGGCAGAGACAGGGTAACATCTGCAGCTGAAGACCGGTTTTTGATCATTCAGGTCCGTAGGAACTGCTTTGCCAAAGCAACTCAGCTTTGCAGTGATCTTCAGAATGCATCCGGGGTAAATGTTTCGACACAGACTGTCCTGGCAAGGTTGCACGAAGGTAGTCTCTGATCGAGAAGACCATGTATTCGCATTCCGCTGTCCCAGAACCATCGCTAGGCACGATATGAATGGGCCATGGACCGCGTTGGATGGGCGAGAGAAGATTGGCGACCTGTCCTTTTTACAGGTGAGTCAAAGTACTGCCTAGACCACACAGATAGGCGTTCTGGGGGTATGAAGAAGACCATGAGAGCGATTCCATGCAGCCAACATTGCTGAGCATGACTGCTGTTGTGGAGGTCCAATGATGGTCAATCATGGTCTGGGGTGGTATCAGCACGGATGGACGTACAGAGCTATGTGTCCTTGAACGTGGTACATTGACTACACATCGGTATATTGAAAAGATCCTGGATGTCCACGTCAGATTGTATGCAGGTGCAGTGGGTGATAGATTCATTCTGATGCACGATAATGCCAGTACTCATGTTGCCCATGCTGCCGGGGAGTACCGACAGATGGAGGGAATTCAGCGTATGGAGTACAATGGACTGGCCAGCATGATCCCCTGACCTCAATCCAACCGAACATGTCCGGAATAAGTTGCAGCTTGCAATTTCAGCCCGTCCAGTCCAGCCAAGAAGTGACCAGGAGCTTGGTACCATGCTGGTCTAAGAATGGAACAACATCCCAGAAAGGACGACCAGGAAGCTGCTTGGGAGCACGAGAAGGCGTTGTCAAGCTGTAATTAACAGAAATGGGTCTCATACTCGATACTGAACCCATACCAGTTCGCTCCGTCAACTTTTGGGGAAATTGAAAAAATTTCCTCTTTTACCAATAATATCCATTTCCCATGGTTATCGTATTCAAAAGCTAAGATATAATGTCAAACACAAATAAAATCTTAATTTCTATACTTAGATCCTTGAAGATATAATTAAATAAAAAATATATACACTTTTCATTGCAATATTTCAACTAAAACGTAAAACAGGTAGTTGGATAAACTTGGCGCTTAGCAAACTTTGAGAAGTATATACTTAGCTGGTCTCCTTAAAGATGGTTTTGGGGTTATGAATTTTAAGTAGACCGGTAAATGTATATATTTTATTCTGTTGGATAAAGTCAATTTTCAAGTCCCGTAGATGCTAAATAGTATCAAATTTGCGATTTATATGAAAAGAGAATCAGATTACATACAAAATCAACGAATATACATTTGGTCTCCCTAAGACTGGGTTTTAAGCACGGTCTCCTTAAGACTGGACATAGAGTTAAATATATAACTGGTCTCCCTAAAGCTGGTTTTGGGGTTATGGATTTTAAGTAGACCGGTAAATGTATATATTTTATTCTGTTGGATAAAGTCAATTTTCAAGCCCTGCAGATGCTAAATAGAACCAATTTTGTGATTTATATGAAAAGAGAATCAGATTACGTACAAAATCAACAAATATACGTTTGGTCTCCCTAAGACTGGGTTTTAAGCACGGTCGCCTTAAGACTGGAAATAGAGTGATATATATATATATATATATATATATATATATATATATATATATATATATATATATATATATATATATATATATATATATATATATGTATCCCTCGTATCCGTGTTAACGCATTTGTTGCAAGACGGACCTATTATTAGGGGTGGGTCCCCCCTCCTCCATACCATTGCAATGTATAATACAAGTTTCTTCCTACCAACTTTCGACGCTTTCGTGGCAGGAAGGGCTTGTCTTTTGTCTTGTGAGTGCCACGGTCTTGTATCAATGGTACACAATTCTTGATGAATCTTGCGCAACTCGCACTTCCCATGAGCAGTCCTTGATGCGAAATGAGAAAACGTAGAAGTCAATACACCGGCTCAAGTGTGCCCCAAACATTGGTGATAGAGTCCCCCTCAACTATTCATTTTATACTGATAGTCCTCTACGTGTAAAAAGATAATTTTCGACTTTTTAAGCAGCCTAGAAACTCTACCGCTATATAAACACTTTAGTTATTTTGTATATATTTTATCATCTTCATCTCTCTTTTAGTGTCTCTTGTATCTTTTTCTGTCACGTCTGAAACTTCAACACTCTTTACTCTAGACTATATCATTTGTTTTTATGCCAGCTTGAATACATTTTGCATCCGATATTACAATTATATCCCATGTGCTAACTTGAACTATACCGTGCCCGTATAGGGAATTATAACCATGCAGTTTATTCTAGCAGCTTAAGGCACTGCCTGGCGAAAGATAGATCTACATGCGTCTTAATTTACTTGTTCTTGCGTCTCAGTGGTGTCGATCTGCATGAAAGCTTCACTGTCATGTTTGCTCTGTTCATTGGGCAATCCAATGTGCTTATTGACCCCCACTCTGTAAATTCTACTGAACTAATTTCACATCGCTACAGTTCTTTTAATGCTTCGAAGGCTTTGTCATTATTAAAAGTAGTAACTACTTCTTTCCTATTATCGTCGTTTTTCTTCTTTCTGACCATAAGCTTATTATTGTCCGGTGACATCGAAAGTAACCCTGGTCCAAATTCTCTTAATTCAGATCACAATCAGAATACTCTAAAAATTGTTCATCTCAACATTCAAAGCCTCAAACCTAAACTGGATATTGTACAATGTGAATTTGCACCATTTATATTGTGGCCTTGAGTGAGACATGGCTTCATAACAATGACACCTCATCCGATGTCCAACTCCATGGGTTCCATGAACCATTGCGATTCGATCGCTCTTCAAGGGGAGGTGGGGTTGCCATTTACATTAAAGAGGGTATTTCGTTTCGACACAGATCGGATCTTGATACACCGAATACGGGGTGTATATGGGCTGAAGTATTTACAAAACGGAGTAGATCGTTATTATTAGGAGTATTCTACCGTCCACCCAACAGTCCTCCAGATACATGGGATGCCATATCAGCATCCGTCGAAAAAGCTAGAGACACGTCAGTTGGTGACTTAATTATCACGGGTGATTTCAACGACAACCAAATGGTTTCTTCAAGAAGTAGCCTTTCTGAAATAATCAATTACTTTAACCTCAGACAACTTGTTTTGAACCAACTTGTTTTACTGAAACATCTGCTTCATTGCTAGATCTATTTGCTGTAAGTAACACAATCAACGTGAAATCATGTGAAGTCCTCGAACCAATTATTCCAGACATGACCCGCTATCACTGCCCAATTTCAATCGAAGTCGAATTTTTGAAATCAAACCCACATTCTTTTAGGCGGAGGATAAGGCTTTATTCTCAGGGTAATTATAATGTGCTGAACGAGGCTTTCTCTGACACCGACTGGAATTCTATCCTCGATACTTTATGTCTCGATACCATAGTTACAAATTTCACTGACAAAATACTCGATACTGCATCCAAACATACACCCAACAAATTTATTGCTTCCAGAATGGATCAACCGAAATGGATGCATAACGAAATAAGACTACTAATGAGACAGAGAAAACGTCTGTATCGCATTGCTAAACGTACCAATTTCCCACACAACTGGGCCAAATATAAACTTAAAAGGAGTGAGGTTGTATCGGCCATCAGGAAGGCCAAAGCCCAGCATCTTGCAAAAATCCAATCCACATTGAGAAGCAATGAAACCAGAGCATCTCTGTGCTGGAAGACCCTAAAAACACTAATCGGTAGCGGTAATGCAACAGGAATTCCCACCCTGATTCATCTAAACAAAATATATTCTTCAAGTGTTGGGAAAGCTGAAGTGTTCAATGAATACTTCTGTTCTATTTCGACAGTTGACGACTCGAATGCTTTCTTACCATATCCACCATCCCATGTTTCCCAGCGTATTGATAGTATTACCCTACATTGCAGTGAAGTATACGCCGCAATGAAGTCGATAAAGGTGTCCAAGGCATCTGGTCCCGATCAAATAAGCCCGCGTCTTCTAAAAGAATGTAAATTCTCTCTCTGCGAACCACTCTCAATTTTATTCAACATTTTACTGAATAATTCGTACTTTCCTTCATTATGGAAAAAAAGCAAATGTCTCCCCAATTCTAAAAAACAGCCCTCAAACTCAGTCACTAATTATCGCCCGATATCGTTGATTAGCTGTGTTGGAAAATTATTTGAAAAATGTGTCTTCAAACGCCTGTGGCAGTTTTTGAGTGAAAATAATATCCTCAGTCAATTTCAGTCAGGTTTTACACCAAGTGATTCAACTGTCCTCCAACTGACTGACATTTATGACGAATTATGTCGTGCGCTTGATGAAGGCAAAGAAGTTGGTGTGGTTTTCTGTGATGTCCGTAAGGCGTTTGATAAGGTATGGCATGTTGGTCTTATTCACAAACTGGAGAGTATTGGCGTTTCAGGTGAACTACTTCTATTTCTAAAATCGTATCTCTCGGATAGGTCGCAGCGAGTTGTGATAGCCTCTGAGTTGTCGTCGTCATGGAGACCAATCAATGCCGGTGTACCACAGGGGTCTATACTTGGACCTTTACTGTTCTTGATATACATAAACGATATAACTAGCGAGTTACTCAGCAGTATTCGCCTCTTTGCTGACGATACGTCATTATATCTAATTATTGAAAACCCAGAGCAAGCCGCGGTCATAATTAATAACGATTTGGCTACAATCGAGCATTGGGCCAAAACATGGTTGGTCGAGTTCAATCCCAACAAAACTAAAAGTATGTGTATATCGCGTAAAAGCAATCCTAACTCTCACCCACCCTTGTATTTAGGTGGCTCACAAGTATCGGAAGTTTCTGACCATAAACACCTAGGACTCATACTAAATAATACATGTACATGGAACAATCACATTGACCACATTTGCTCCAAAGCCTGATCTCGCCTAGACTTGTTGAGGAGACATAAATTTAACCTCGATCGCAGTGTCCTGGAAAAAATATATTTCGCCTTTATTAGGCCACTTCTTGAATACGCAGACACTGTCTGGGATAATTGTTCTGTGACAAATGTCGCGGAACTCGAAAAAATACAAATTGCAGCAGCAAGAATCATCACCGGAACAACAGTTAGTGCCAGTAAATCGTTATTATATTCGGAAACCCGGTGGGAATCCCTGCAAGAAAGGCGCCGTAATCATAAACTAATTCAGTTCTTCAAAATGTATCATCACATGTCACCTCCATACATTTCCAACAAAGTTCCACCACTTATCTCCTTGACGAATTCATCACGCAGTCTCCGATCCAGTGAAAACCACCGAGTTCCTTTTTGCCGAACGCAATTGTATCAGTTTTCTTTCATCCCCAGCGTTACGGACCAGTGGAATAAGTTGCCGTTACCTGTCCGCGAGAACTCGTCATTGATTAACTTTAAAACGTTTCTCAGTAATGGTAACCAAAGACCACCGAAGTTCTATAGTAATGCGAAATCTCGCAGGGCTCAAATATACCATTGTAGGCTGCGGTTGCACTGTAGCAGTCTTAATTCCCACCTTTTTGATAATCACCTATCACCCAGTCCCTTCTGCCAGTGTGGTGAACGTGAAACTACTGATCACTTTTTCTTTCATTGTCCTTTGTTCTCAAACGCTCGTAATTATACGATTAATCTACTCCCATATGTAGCAGATACATAGATGGGGGTAGAACCTTTGATGTGAATGAGGTAGGTGATGAGGTGGGGGCTGCTAGAAAAGTACGTAGGACAGACGAGGGGGGCCCAGGCCGGAGCAATGCTGTAAAGCGTTTGGCGTGGACTACCAAAAGTGGTAGGAAAGGGGGGCCAGAGAAGCAGGTAGATAGGGGTGTAAAGTCCAAAGGCAGTGGGGAGTGCAGCACCAGAAACAGATTTGATGTGCTCGATTCGGAAGAGACAGAGGAGGAGATGGAGGTAGCTGCAACAGATAGTAGCTTGGGGTCTAGGCCAGGAAAAAGGAGGAGGGATCCGGGGGAAGACCAGGGGAGTAGTCCAGGTAGCTCAGGGCCTGGAAAGAGACGGAGGGACAAGGATAGGAGTAATCCTAGGTCAAAGATACCGATATTGATTCCGAGTGGGGCTGTTGGAGAGGAAGAGGACGCTGTAAACAATAGGAGACTAGAGGAGATAAATAGGGCGAGGTCCAAAAGTAAGTTGGTGGTTGCGGGAAGTAGCATAGTTCGGGGGATCGACAAGGTTGTCTGTGGTCCGGACAGTAAAAATAGAACAGTTCTGTGCTTTCCGGGGGCTAAAGTGGAGGACCTGAGGGATAGAGTGGACGGTATTGTAGCTGGGTCGGGGCCTGATCCGGTAGTGGTATTACATGTGGGGTCCAATAACATCAGGGAGAGGAAATCAGTTCGTTTGGTGGACACATACAAGGACCTAATTAGTAAGCTACTTAGCAGGAATGCTCGGATCATCGTTTCAGGGGTGCTCCCCGTTATGGGTGGTGGGAATGAGAGGAACTCGCGGATTATGGCACTAAACGAGGAGCCGGAAGAGCACTGCAAAGACTTGGGAGTACATTTCATTGACCACTGGGATTCATTCTGGGGACAAGGAGAGTTGTATGGGCGAGACGGATTGCATTTAAGTAGGATGGGTACAGACCTGTTGGGCCAAAAAATCTTACAGGTGGCTGGGCCTTTTTTGGAGAAAAGGGGGTAGGGGACCACAGCCGGTAATCCTGAGTGGCACAAATGCATGGAACATAGGAAGAACAACAAACATGCACAATACAGGAAAATACCAGGGTTATAATAATGTGCCAGTGATGACAAAAAAACAAAGATTCATTAAGTTTGGGTACTGCAACATCCAGGGTCTGCACAAGAAAGTAAGCGAAATATCAACAATGATGGACGAAGGAGACTTCGATATAATGGGTCTAAGTGAGACGTGGATACGACGGGATGAGCGGGTTGATCAGATGAAGGGTTGCGTGTGGATAGGAGCTGGGCGAACTGAGGGTCAGAAACGGGGTGGGGGTGTTGGCATCTACGCTAAAGAGGAATTACAGCCCTCATTGATTACAGATCTCACAGAAGCAAGGACTCAGATTCCAGTATCCAACGAAATAGTCTGGGCTAAAATCAAGTTAGGAAGCAGGAGTGTTGCCGTTGGTGTTGTATACTTAGCAGTGGAGGGAAGTAAGCCCGAGTGGAATGATTCAATATATACAACTCTTAGATCGAATATCACAGAGCTTGGGAGCAGAGGGTTCAGTATTGTCCTAATGGGGGACTTCAATGGGCACATCGGGGATAAGGAGGAGGGCATACAGGGAGGTGATAGGAAAATTAACACGAATGGGAGGAAGATGTTGGACCTATCAAAAGAGCTTGGTTTAAAGATCCTGAACAGGGATGCGAAATGTAAGGGTAAATGGACCTGGGAGAGGAGCGATAAGAAAACAATAATTGATTATATACTCACTGACATTAGCGTATGGAGGGAGGTTATAGATGTAGAAATAGATGACGAGGGAAAAAATGACTTGGGTAGTGATCACAACCTGATAACAGTTAAGATTATGGGCAAAAAGACGAATAGAGACACAAATACCTTCAAGGAAGTTTGGGGACTAAAACAAGGAGCCGACTGGAAGCAGTTTCGGGAAAAACTAAAACCAAATCTTGAATGTATACCTAGGGATGCAAATGTCCAGAGTATTTCAGATGGCATAGTAAATAGCCTAACAGAGGCAGGGAAGGAGTGTATAGGAAGGGTGAGGGTCCCAACGAGAGAGCTTGGATACAGGGTTAACGAGGGACTGAAAAAGGCTATAAAAGAAAGGAAGGTAAAATGCGCTGCTTACAGAAGAAGTAGGAAGCTTAAAGGGGTGGATAACAATGACACGAGACTAATGAAAGGAGAATATGAACTGGCACGGAAAAGGGTGAATGAGATAAAGAATAATAATAGGAAGGAGCGCAATTGCAGTCTTGCCAGAACAATAAAGAAAACGGGGGGTTCGAGCTCAAACGTATTTTGGAACTGGGTAAATAAACGGGGGAAAAGTAGTGTGCAGAGTATCAAAGTGGATGGGGAAAGTACAGAAGATAAAGGCCGTATCGCTTCAGAGTTAGTCAAGCACTGGGAAAAGATAAACGATAGGCGATGGGGCAGTGGGTCCCCACCAAAAAGAAATACACTGGTGGAGGAGAACCTATCCAATCGTGTATGTAGCGAAATAACGGCAGAAGAAGTGCGGAACGTGGTCTCGAAATTAAAAATTGGTAAAGCGGGAGGGACTGATGAAATTCCGAACGAATTCCTCAAAAATGGAGGAGAGGCACTTATTGAAGTCCTGACAAACCTTTTCAACCTGGCTCTGCGAAAGCAAGAGGTCCCCAGAGAGTGGAGGGAAAGTAAGGTGTCGTTCATACACAAAAAGGGGGATAAGGAAGTTCTAGATAACTATAGGGGGATATCAGTTAGTAGTAACATCGGAAAAGTATTCTGTAAGGTCATATACGGTAGACTAGAGGAAGTTATTGAAGAGAAAGGTTTTTTAGGAGAAATTCAAAATGGTTTCAGGAAAGGACGAAGAGTCACTGATCACCTATTTACACTCACCCAACTGATAGAATCAACAAAGGCTGAAAAGAAAAAGATGTTTCTGGCATTTCTAGATGTGAAAAAAGCGTACGACCGAATGTGGAGGGAAGGTATGTGGCGAAAGCTCGAGGGCATCGGACTGGGGGGTGACTTTGTGGGAATCATGAAAGCACTGTATACAGATGTGCAAAGCCAACTCAGTCTAGGGAGTATCACTACAAAAAGAGTCCCTATGGATATAGGCCTCAAGCAGGGGTGTATCTTTTCACCGATTTTGTTTGCATTGTATGTTAAAGATTTAGGGGACGAACTAATTCAGAGTGCGGAGGGGGTAAATGTTGGAGACATAAAGATACCAGGCTTATTCTTTGCGGATGACGTGGTGTTAATGTCTAGAACTGAACAGGGGCTAGAGAAACTGCTGGAAATTGTTGGTAGATATGGGAACACTTGGCGGCTCGAACTAAATGAAAATAAAAGCAAGGTAATACCCGTTGGACGCAAGGTAGATAATAATATAATAATAACTCTTTGGCCAGCCGCTGATTTGTCGCGGTCCTCATAAGAGAAGGCCATCATTCCCCCTGCACCCCACCCCCTCTTCCCCTCCTCTCCTCCCACCATTCAGATATAAACTGCTTAATAGTGTCCCTCACTTCCTCTTTTTCAATTTCTTCAATAAGCATTCCTACCCTCTCCCTCGTGTCCCCCTTCAGCCATCTATCCTTTGTTTCTTCACCCCACTTCTGCATTATTCTTCCAGTAAATTTTATTCTATGAGGTATATACTGTGGGCATTCCAAGAGAAAATGTTCCAGGGTCTCCACTACTCCAGAGTGGCACATTTGGCATCCCTTTTCCCCATCTCTCCCAATTTTTCCCCGAAGCTCCAGTGATCTTGATCTCAGTTTGAACAGCAGTGACCCTCCAAAGGTGCCATCTAGGTACTTCTCAAAAGCTGGCTTTTCTTTATATTGTAACCCCTGCAGTGATCTTTTCACGCTAACCCCTGCTCGCCAGTTTCGATTGCAATCTTCCATGACTCTCTCTTTGACAAACCTTTTGCCTTCTTTCATTCCTACTTCTATGTTTGTGACCTCTATAGAGTAATTGTCCATTAGTTCCCTCACATGTTTTGACCACCCCGTTTCTATATTAGAATTCCAAATGGTATCGAGCATCAATTTGCACCACCGGTTGTCAGGCAGGTTTCTCAAGTAGTTAAAGTAACACAGTTTTCCCAAAATCTACCCTGTCCTTGATTTTCATCCACCCAAGCTCCCCCCTTACTGCTTCCAAAGCTGCAGCATTACTCGACCCTGTTATCCATCTGCCGGCATCATTTTGAGTATTTTCCAACTTCTTAGTAACGGTTTGGTTTAATGGAATCACGTCCGTGCCATACGTTATACTTGGTAAACCCACCCTCTCCCACAGTGTTTTCCCCACAAAGACCTTGTTGAAACTATTTTTCCCTAAAAGTTTTAGTTGGTTCAGAATTCTTTTCCCCTTCAGAATCAGTTTGGCTGAGTAATTTCTTTACACCCCTCTTCCCGTTATATTTATGCTTACCCCTAGATACTCATACTCTCCCGTTTCTCCTACAGTGATTTGTTTGCTTTCCCCTTCGGGGATTGAGAACTCCCCCACTCTCCATCTCTTCGTCATATCTACCTTGCGTCCAACGGGTATTACCTTGCTTTTATTTTCATTTAGTTCGAGCCGCCAAGTGTTCCCATATCTACCAACAATTTCCAGCAGTTTCTCTAGCCCCTGTTCAGTTCTAGACATTAACACCGTGTCGTCCGCAAAGAATAAGCCTGGTATCTTTATGTCTCCAACATTTACCCCCTCCGCACTCTGAATTAGTTCGTCCCCTAAATCTTTAACATACAATGCAAACAAAATCGGTGAAAAGATACACCCCTGCTTGAGGCCTATATCCATAGGGACTCGTTTTGTAGTGATACTCCCTAGACTGAGTTGGCTTTGCACATCTGTATACAGTGCTTTCATGATTCCCACAAAGTCACCCCCCCCCCCCCCCCCAGTCCGATGCCCTCGAGCTTTCGCCACATACCTTCCCTCCACACTCGGTCGTACGCTTTTTTCACATCTAGAAATGCCAGAAACATCTTTTTGTTTTCAGCCTTTGTTGATTCTATCAGTTGGGTGAGTGTAAATAGGTGATCAGTGACTCTTCGTCCTTTCCTGAAACCATTTTGAATTTCTCCTAAAAAACCTTTCTCTTCTATAACTTCCTCTAGTCTACCGTATATGACCTTACAGAATACTTTTCCGATGTTACTACTAACTGATATCCCCCTATAGTTATCTAGAACTTCCTTATCCCCCTTTTTGTGTATGAACGACACCTTACTTTCCCTCCACTCTCTGGGGACCTCTTGCTTTCGCAGAGCCAGGTTGAAAAGGTTTGTCAGGACTTCAATAAGTGCCTCCCCTCCATTTTTGAGGAATTCGTTCGGAATTTCATCAGTCCCTCCCGCTTTACCATTTTTTAATTTCGAGACCACGTTCCGCACTTCTTCTGCCGTTATTTCGCTACATACACGATTGGATAGGTTCTCCTCCACCAGTGTATTTCTTTTTGGTGGGGACCCACTGCCCCATCGCCTATCGTTTATCTTTTCCCAGTGCTTGACTAACTCTGAAGCGATACGGCCTTTATCTTCTGTACTTTCCCCATCCACTTTGATACTCTGCATACTACTATTCCCCCGTTTATTTACCCAGTTCCAAAATACGTTTGAGCTCGAACCCCCCGTTTTCTTTATTGTTCTGGCAAGACTGCAATTGCGCTCCTTCCTATTATTATTCTTTATCTCATTCACCTTTTTCCGTGCCAGTTCATATTCTCCTTTCATTAGGCTCGAACTAAATGAAAATAAAAGCAAGGTAATACCCGTTGGACGCAAGGTAGATATGACGAAGAGATGGAGAGTGGGGGGGTTCTCAATCCCCGAAGGGGAAAGCAAACAAATCACTGTAGGAGAAACGGGAGAGTATGAGTATCTAGGGGTAAGCATAAATATAACGGGAAGAGGGGTGTACAGAAATTACTCAGCCAAACTGATTCTGAAGGGGAAAAGAATTCTGAACCAACTAAAACTTTTAGGGAAAAATAGTTTCAACAAGGTCTTTGTGGGGAAAACACTGTGGGAGAGGGTGGGTTTACCAAGTATAACGTATGGCACGGACGTGATTCCATTAAACCAAACCGTTATTAAGAAGTTGGAAAATACTCAAAATGATGCCGGCAGATGGATAACAGGGTCGAGTAATGCTGCAGCTTTGGAAGCAGTAAGGGGGGAGCTTGGGTGGATGAAAATCAAGGACAGGGTAGATTTGGGAAAACTGTGTTACTTTAACTACTTGAGAAACCTGCCTGACAACCGGTGGTGCAAATTGATGCTCGATACCATTTGGAATTCTAATATAGAAATGGGGTGGTCAAAACATGTGAGGGAACTAATGGACAATTACTCTATAGAGGTCACAAACATAGAAGTAGGAATGAAAGAAGGCAAAAGGTTTGTCAAAGAGAGAGTCATGGAAGATTGCAATCGAAACTGGCGAGCAGGGGTTAGCGTGAAAAGATCACTGCAGGGGTTACAATATAAAGAAAAGCCAGCTTTTGAGAAGTACCTAGATGGCACCTTTGGAGGGTCACTGCTGTTCAAACTGAGATCAAGATCACTGGAGCTTCGGGGAAAAATTGGGAGAGATGGGGAAAAGGGATGCCAAATGTGCCACTCTGGAGTAGTGGAGACCCTGGAACATTTTCTCTTGGAATGCCCACAGTATATACCTCATAGAATAAAATTTACTGGAAGAATAATGCAGAAGTGGGGTGAAGAAACAAAGGATAGATGGCTGAAGGGGGACACGAGGGAGAGGGTAGGAATGCTTATTGAAGAAATTGAAAAAGAGGAAGTGAGGGACACTATTAAGCAGTTTATATCTGAATGCTGGGAGGAGAGGAGGGGAAGAAGGGGTGGGGTGCAGGGGGAATGATGGCCTTCTCTTATGAGGACCGCGACAAATCAGCGGCTGGCCAAAGAGTTATTATTATTACATCCATGCTTCTGTTTGGCTCAGAATTCTTGAATAACGATGAAAACTGCCTTATTTCCGAAGTTGTACATGACTTCATTTTATCAAGCAAGCGATTCCAATAGTTGAAACCCAACACTACGCTCCCACCCCCATTCCGTTTGGGAAAGTCTAACGCCTGTTGTGGAATGCCCTCTCGTGCCTTCCAACTTCTAGCGCCTTGAAGTTTACTTCACCTAATTCGCTACTAAATGAACTAGAAGTTAATAAGTTGCCTACTTACGATTCTCTTGTGTGTAAATTTTACTTAACATACATTCAACATGTACTTGGTCTGTATTAACTCAGACTTATTCCCAAGATATTGCCTGATAAATACATCATTATCATCTGTTGCATGTGCAAAGTATGCGTCGGAGTCTTGTACCGGCCTCTGGGGATAGATCGCGACTGGTCCTCGACTCGTCGTATGCTGTCAGTGGAGGTTCCATGCTCCTTTGCATCCGCACAATGGTGATAATCTCTATGTATCATGTATTCAAGCTGATTGCATCATATTAGTTCCTTTCCTCTTCTTTCGATCTATCAGTGCTTCTATTCTTTCTTCTGTTTTTCCCTTCATTTCACATTGAAGTTTAAACAATCCCACACGTCGTTGCCTGGCAGTCGAGGCGCCTTCCTCTGCTCCCTATCTATTCTGATGTGACGCTTAACCCGCTTGATCTCCAATCGTAGCAACTAACGTAGTAACTTTACAATGAAGGGAGGATATCGGCCTTCATGCAACGACGTTTGGGCTCTTCCGTTCATCTGTACCACCTACAGGAGTAAGTTATACGTTGACAGGGAGACGACCTACATAAGCTCTAGCTTTCTGTCGAATCCATCTAGTACACAACAATATGCTTTCTTGTTTTGTGTATACTTTTTGTAGGGATACGGAGATTTGCCCCGCGGACATTTGCCCCGATACAAAAGCGGATATTTGCCCCGATCTCTTTTTTCTTAGGCGGATATTTGCCCCGATCTCTTTTTTCTTAGGCGGATATTTGCCCCGATCTCATTTTCCCGGGTACAGTATTTTCCCGTCGATCTCATTTTCCCGGGTACAGTATTTTCCCGTCAACAAGGTCTATGAAAACAAGCGGCCAATATATCAATGAGTGTTTTCACTGACTCGAAAGCCAATTTATCAATGAGTGTTTTCACTGACTCGAAAACAATGAGTCAAATTATTCAGTGGTGATTGATTGTCTATGAATTGTCAATGAAAACAAGCAGTTAATATATCAATGAGTGTTTTTAATGACTTGAAAACAATCAGTGAATATCATAAGTGTATTTACTGACTTGAAAACAATTGATCAAATGTATTCAGTGGTCATGAGTGACGCTCATGTTGTAGTTGTTGGATAAACAAAGTCGGCTGCTTTGCTGCTTTTTTGTATATAAAGGGAATATGGATGGCAAATGCATATCACATTCAATATGGAGTTTATACGTACTACACGTGGTGGTGAAAAGTTGTGTTTAGAGGGATATTCATATACTTTGAAAAGAACAAACAAGGACAGTATTCGTTGGGAATGTTCTTCCCGAAGAACAACAAAATGCAATGGTAGTTTGTTGACTGATTTGAATAAAACGAAAGTTATTACTTCGACCGTGCATAATCATTCCCAAGATCAAACAGCCATTGAAGCATTGAAAGCTCGCCAATCAATAAAAGATTCAGTATCTTGCAATCGTGGAAAGACTGTTCAAATAGTGAAGGACAAATTATCCGAGTACCCTGTTGATGTTCGAGTAGCTGCCGGGTCAACAGAGACTGTGAAACGTGCTGTTAGAAGGTACAAAAGGGGCACAGCTCCCAAAGAGCCAAAACAACTCGCCGACCTCCAATGCATCCCCGAAGAGTACACAACAACTGGTGGTGTCGACAATCTTCCTTTTCTTTTCTATGCCAATTACAAAGATGATGGCTCTAATAACAAAAGAGTGCTAGTTTTTGGTACAATTGATAGTCTTACATTTTTGTGTGATTCAGATGAGTGGTTCCTGGATGGAACGTTTGGTGCAGCCCCAAAAGTTTTCCAACAGTTGTTTGTCATACGTGCAAAGAAGGATGGATCGACAGTCACATGTGTTTATGCATTCCTTCCATCAAAAGAGCAAATTTGCTACGACGAGATGTTTGCTGCAATAATGAATGAGTGTCAGTCATTAGATCTTCCCCGAATCCATCGACTATCAGCTGTGATTATGAAACAGCTATTCACAACTCCATACGGACAATGTTCGGTCTTTCAGTTCGCATTCAGGGATGTTTTTATCACCTGTGCCAAAATACATGGAGAAAAATTCAGAGTTGTGGACTCAGTGTTGAATACAAAGACAACGATGCTGTTAAACATTCAGTTGGAATGCTAGATGGACTAGCATTTCTTCCTGTCGACAAGCTCAAAGAGGGTATGGCCATAGTAAGATTTAGTGCACATGATTGTCTTCATGAGGTTATTGGCTATTTCGACAACACATATGTCAGTGGGCCAACAAAAGTCAGCATGAAGGATGGTAAATTGACGCTGAAATCTTCCAACAACCCACGCTTCCCCCCAACCATTTGGAGTGTTCATGAAGCCACAATGAACAACCGTTCAAGAACGAACAATGAGTGTGAATCGTGGAACAATGGATACAGTCATCTTGTGGGACATGACAACCCAGGTGTATGGCACTCCATATCATGCATTCAAAAGGATCATCTATCTGCACTGACTGATATTCGTAGAATCACAGTTCTAGAGCCACCGACAAAACGAGTTCGACGAGAGACTTTGAAGTTGCAAAAAAAACTTAAGACACTATGTACACAAATTTCAACTGGTGAGAAAGACACCCGCGCCTTTCTAAAAGACATTGGCCATTGCATTAGATTCTAATATTTGTTAACTGAAATGTTGAATGTTGAATGAATTCTTTGAAATGTTCTGTTTTCGGACCATGTTGCTAGAATATTGTGCTTAAATGTTACGGTACATTCTTATAGATATTTAAATGTTATTATATGTTACTTTTAAATAACATAAATAAATTGTATAACCACTATCCAAACATTCGTCTGACAAATGTCTGGAAAGTGGTTATACAATAAACCCTCATAATATTTTTGAACAGGCAGTTTCTCAAAATTAATCTTGACTTGAGGATTCGCGTGTAGGCTGTTTCAATGAATTGTGCTATTTATATATGTGCTTCACTTCGTTTTTTTTTGTTGTTGTAAAATTTTGGCTTGAATAAAAGTCAGTTTAATCTCCTTAAGCGTTGTTTTTCTATTGCCATATCGTCCATAAGCATGGTCCGAATCGTCCAGAAATCTGGGGGGAAATCTGGGGGAAAAAATTAATTTTACTTTCTAAACGACAAAATTTTATCGGGGCAAATGTCCAGGAGAGAATTTTTATAGCGGGGCAAATGTCCACTATGTAATTAGCTGATCGGGGCAAATGTCCGTTTTCTTTAAAAAGTGATGCGGGGCAAATATCCTCGGGGCAAATGTCCGGGATTCCTTTTTGTATCTAGTGTTGTTCATTTTTTGTTAGTCAAATGTTAATGTGAAATGTATACACATGTCAATTATTGAATAAATACTGTTTAAACTAATTCCAGGTAGACCAACTCAGTTTAAATTAATTTAGATTAATTCCAAGTAGACCAATTCCAGGTAGACCAATTTGATATAAAGAGTAATTCACAGTTGGTGTACTTGGAATTTTTCTATTGCCATTTTTTCAGATATTATTTTGTATTTTTTCAATGGGTGGGTGAGGGGGGGGGGATTTTATGCATGCTTGCATAAAAAATATTTTTGTATATACTTTGTTTGTTAACAAGCTAACATGTTGTTTGAAGTGTTATTTTGCTTCCACTGTGAATCCATAAAAGGTTGTCACAGTTTGGGTGTTTACACTACACTTGGGGTACTGGAGAATGGGATCAGACAATGACCATTGTTTTATTCAGTAACACATCACCCACATCAAAGATTTTTATCAGTCCACATTTTGGGTGTTTACACTACACTTGGGGTACTGGAGAATGGGACCAAACAATGACCATTGTTTTATTCAGTAACACATCACCCACATCAAAGATTTTTATCAGTCCACATTTTGGTATATATGTTAACCTGGCCACCCAAATGGCAAATCAAATTGCCATCGCACAACATTATATTCTGGCTCGCCACCATGGTGGGACTCAAGCCTCTACCATCGCCAAGCTGGAACCGAATAGAGCCCACTCTCTAATAGTCTTAATGGCGTTGAGGGATTGATCTTTGACAATCTATCACTCCAATGCAAACTGCCGGGAATTCTAACCACGTGCATACCCCTTCAGACCCCATTTGAGGCAATAGGAAAGCTTGGCCTGTGTGATCCAAGATCCAAGTGAAATAAAATAAGGCTAACCGGGTCGCAAGGGATTTGTAAATCCCACATCGTCCATGCGCGCCTTCGGCGCGCTAAAACCTTTCACTCATTCACTCATTCAGTGATTGGATGAAAAAATGCATTCCGTCCCACCCACCCACCACATAACATCGCTCTGTGGCGCATCAAGCTAAATGCCACGAAAACACAAAGAATCACATTCTATAAAAAACAAAGGAAAAAGCCTGTCCCTAATATTGAGCTTAAGCTTTACGATCATAAACTTGAAGCTAGTAATGAGGCAAAGTTTCTGGGATTCAACCTGGATAGCAGTCTCAATCTAAACAATCACATAAACTCTGTCACCGTCAAAGCCACTAAACGCATCAATTTCCTGAAAATGATCAGAGGTAAAAATTGGGGAGCCAATAAAGAAATTCTCCTCAATCTTTACAAATCATATATACGCCCAGTACTAGAGTATGGGGCCATAATAACAAGTGACCTGAATAAAACCAACATTGAAAAACTACAACGGGTCCAAAATCATGCCTTGCGCGTGGCTCTGCGCAAGCCCACGTGGACATCGATAAAACAACTTCACGAGATAGCAAAAATAGACACTATAGCAATGCGCTTAAAAGATCTTCAAAGCAAAACTCTAAATAGACTTCAAGACAGCGAATTAATAATAGAACTCAATGCGCATCGCGTCCTCAATAGGAAAACTAAATAATCTGGGGCATGTCTATCGAAAGGGTTAAAGATCACATCATTGTGATGGGGTGAGCCAGTTATTCTGTGACCTAAATTTAGAACTGGCTGCGGGTGACACGATACGCACGAAAGCTTGCCTCTGTTACCAGTGGGAGTTGCAAACAGCGAGGAAAATCTCCACCTGCTGCCGGGTCTCCCCTCCTTGAGATATAAATCTCGGGGAAAAATGCTGGCTTCCCCATCCAAAAGGACGGAAAAGGTGTAAATTAAAAACCGAATTGCTCTAATTTCCAGCTCTCTATCTTTTCTCCCTCCTCTATCTCATCAGACACACGACCAAACTGAATGACATACTATGAGGGATTGAAACAATCCTCAAGCAAAGATGTGCAGAAAACCTAACAAGACCAAGGCAAGGATTGAAACAATCTTGCCAGCAAACAGCCCTTTTAAGGGCTTTTTTTTTTTTTTTTTTTTTTTTTTTTTTTTTTTTTTTTTTTTTTTGGGGGGGGGGGGGGGGTGGAGGTCATTTGGAATTCCCGAAGGATAACCAGATACCTCAAATCACATACGGCATCCTATCTCCCAGAAGGCTTGATGGATGACTCCCGGTTTTTTTCAAACAACTGTTGGAGCTTTCTCCATTCCTTTTTTGTAACCGCTATGGTCATATACCGGGGCCGCTACCAAACCGGCGTTGCTGTTTGGTTTTCTTTTTTCCTTTTCCCTTAAAATTGCCATCGCACAACATTATATTCTGGCTCGCCACCATGGTGGGACTCAAACCTCTACCATCGCCAAGCTGGAACCGAATAGAGCCCACTCTCCAATAGTCTTAATGGCGTTGAGGGTTTGGTCTTTGACAATCTATCACTCCAATGCAAACTGCCAGGAATTCTAACCGCGTGCATAGCCCTTCAGACCCCATTTGAGGCAATAGGAAAGCTAGGCCTGTGTGATCCAAGATCCAAGTGAAATAAAATAAGGCTAACCGGGTCGCAAGGGATTTGTAAATCCCACATCGTTCGGCGCGCTAAAACCTTTCATTCATTCATTCATTCAAAGTTGGAACAAGGGAAAAAAAATAAGGTTAACCGGGTCGCAAGGGATTTGTAAATCCCACATCGTCCCTGCGCGCCTTCGGCGCGCTAAAACCTTTCATTCATTCAAATGGCAAATCAAATTGCCATCGCACAACATTATATTCTGGCTCGCCACCATGGTGGGACTCAAGCCTCTACCATCGCCAAGCTGGAACCGAATAGAGCCCACTCTCTAATAGTCTTAATGGCGTTGAGGGATTGATCTTTGACAATCTATCACTCCAATGCAAACTGCCGGGAATTCTAACCACGTGCATACCCCTTCAGACCCCATTTGAGGCAATAGGAAAGCTTGGCCTGTGTGATCCAAGATCCAAGTGAAATAAAATAAGGCTAACCGGGTCGCAAGGGATTTGTAAATCCCACATCGTCCATGCGCGCCTTCGGCGCGCTAAAACCTTTCACTCATTCACTCATTCAGTGATTGGATGAAAAAATGCATTCCGTCCCACCCACCCACCACATAACATCACCACATGTCATCAAAAGACAATAAATTCAGTGTGCATTGTACATAAAGTCTAAACCGGGTCGCAAGGGATTTGTCCGGGTCGCAAGGGATTTGCCCGGGTCGCAAGGGATTTGTCCGGGTCGCAAGAGATTTGTAAATCCCACATCGTCCCTGCGCGCCTTCGGCGCGCTAAAACCTTTCATTCAAATGGCAAATCATGAAATCATGGATAAGGAGATACATTTCATAGACACTGCCAAGGGGGCTAAGGCCCTAATAGCTCAAAGTTTTAGGTTTATCAAGATACGCTCAAAATATAGTCGAATCTATTGGAGATGCTCTCAGTACAAAGCTTCGAAGTGCAATGTTAAAGCTATTACTGACAATGACCAACTGGAGTCCATTACTGGCTATCATAATCACCCTCCAGATATTGCCAAAAATCTGGTGGACACTGCAATCTCCACAATGAAGAGAAAGGCTATTCAAGAAACAACAACAATGCCAAAAGTTTATGAATCAGTTGTAGAGGAAATTGCCTCCAATAATGACTTACATGAATTTGCTACTGCCTTACCATCCTTTGCTGCTGTGAAAACCTCTCTATATAACCATAGACATAAGAAATACCCAACACTTCCTAAGGAAAAATCTGACATCCAACTAGATGACGACTGGTTAAAAACATCTGAAGGTGACAACTTCCTATTTTCTAAGACAGACAACAAGGACATTCTGATATTGTGTATAAAATGGCCTCTCATTTATTTTAGTGCTCAAGAAATTCTTTTTGTCAATAAAATTATGGCTATGTGTGTGTGCTTGAAACAAGCTCCGTGAGCTTGTTTCAGTCATATGTACATTTCTACAACTTTATTAACAGAATTGAATTTTTCATAGAATTATTTTAGTGCTTGAAGTATTTTTTTGTCAATAAAATTATAGAGGGGGTTGTCTTGATGGGGTTTTGTCCTGTTACCCCTGAAACAAGCTTCATGAGCATGTTCCACTAACATCCACATCTGTATGATTTTATTGCTTAAAGTGTTTTTCTTTTTGGCTATAAAATTGTTACAAATATGTTGTCACTTGAAAATGAAAAAGTGATGTCAGCCACCTAATCAAGGTTTTTATTGCAACTTTTATTTAATTGCCATTCTCCATATTGTTATCTAAAAACCAAGTAAATGGCACTCACAGACAACAATTACCAAAGCAATAAATAAATTGCATATCAATGCTATGCTAATCCTGTGACTAATGAGGCTATTACTTTTCTTAATCCTTTTCAAGAATGGCTCATTGAAACCTCTCTAAGCCATCATGTTCTGTAAAATTATTTGTTAATTTTTTTAAAATAATATTCAATAAAGATTCATCAAATAATTTGAAACTGTTTTTATTTATTAAGTTCCTCTGAAATCAACAGCAATCCTCAACAAAAGTTTTATATTTATTAAGTTTCTTTGTAATCAACAGCAATCCTTAACAAAACTGAAAATAAAAAAAGTCTATTTTTAAAAAAAATAATCATTCCATGTAGACCAATTCCAGAAAGACCAACCGTTGATCTACCTGGAATTTTTTTTTTTTTTTTTTTTTTTTAATTTTTTTATTCAGATAAAAAGTGATAAACATATATCTATACATATATTCTGAGTGTACATTGAATTCCATTTTATACAGAATATAATATATAACTTTTTCTACTCTAAGTTTAATCGATGCACAGAAATAAGATTGTTATTGTTTTATCCGACTTGTGTTGCATGTAGCCTTCTCATGAGAATGGAGAGAAAAAAAAGCAAAACAAAAACGTCGAGGGCTATTGTCCAGGAGATCGAGGGCTATTGTCCAGGCGATGCGTGGTGTTAAGTCGGAGGATAAAATAGGGCTTTTAGAGATTCCCACCTGGTATTTATTTGGTCGTTTTTTTTGTTAGAGTATAGGTGGCGGGAGTATAGCTCGATGTCACGGTATTGCCGGAGTATTTCGACGAATCCGTGGAAGCTAGGCTGACATTTTCTCACTTTGCAAGAATAAATGAACTTTTTAAATATAAGAATTACTAAGGTGAGGGTATATTCATGTGTATTATTATTATTATTATTATTATTATTATTATTATTATTATTATTATTATTATTATTAATATAGCCAATGAGGGTAAAGTGCGGTGTCAGTGGTAATTGAATACCACATTTCTCCTGCAATCTATGTGCAAGTTGTAACAGGATTGTCTTTGACACTGAACATTCGAAGAATAAATGTTGCACTGTCTCTCTAGTGTTGGAACAAAACGTACACAGCTCAGTCTCAGATAATTTACATTTGAAAAGGCGAGCATTCGTAAATAAAGCTCCGTGTATGATTTTATATTGCAAAGTTTGGAGATAGGTGTCATCAGTAATTAAAAACGGACTCTTGTATATCGGTCTCCAAGCATCGCAATCGAGACTGAGATGCAAACGCTCGTTCCATTTCTTCTGAGACTGAGCTGGGTACGAGGCCGCATGCTGCAGGAATAATGGGTAAAAAGTTTTGTTTACGGTTTTTGTTACTTTTAATTTTTCTATCAACGGACTTATAATAAAGTCGGATTTTTTTTTACTGTTTATTTCATTTTGCCATCGTTTTGAAATCGCCTTTCGTAACCCTTGGAAGACAGTGAAGGGAGTTTTGATATCAAATTTTGCAGAGAAGGCTTCAAAAGTCAGAAAGCCCCCGCTCTCACTCAAGAGATCGTTAAGAAAAAATATACCTCTGTCGCACCATCTTTGATTGAAAAATAGTTTGCTGTTAATTTTTATATTTTTGTTGTAGAAAATAGGTTGAGAAAAAATTTCTTCAGGTACAGTTGAAGATTTGTTGTCTAAAAGAGCCCAGGCGTTAAGGACATTTTTCCAAAAACTGTTTGAGTGCTCCCCAACCTTTGTTAATCCCTCTTTGTGTAAAAACCAAGTTTTGTAACCTCCAAATTTTTCGAAGTTGTCCAAAATAAGAGTTTTCCAGGGTGCTGTTATGCCGGGATCCATTAATTTCTTAATCCAAACCATTTTTAAAGAATAACTGTATGACCGAATGTTAGGAAATTTAAGACCCCCGCCGTCCGTTTCGTTAATAAGAACATTACGTTTGATCTTTTCACGCTTCCCAGCCCACAGGTATTGAAATAAACGCGATTGTATAGAACCCAACATACTGTCAGGTGGATTTGGGAGAACCAATAGACAGTGTATCAGTATTGGAAGGGCCAGTGTTTTTACAACAGTAGTTTTTCCAATTAGACTAAGGTTTCTAAACGACCAGTCATTCAGAAGTTTTTCCATTTTTTTCATTTTTTCGACGTAATTATTCATTATGTAGTTCTCACTGAACAGATCATACGTGATACCTAGGATAGTAAATTTACCATTATCGTTCCATTGAACATTACGATTTGTAGCTACCTTTTCACTCGACCCCTGTTTCGACCCAATCCATATAACCTGTGTTTTCTCAAAATTTACTTTTAGGCCTGACTGTTCAGCGAAAGAATCCACAGCTTCCAAGGCTGTGTTCAACGAATGCCCATCATCACTCAAAAATAACGTTGAATCATCTGCGTACTGACTTATGAGATATTCCGAGTTGTTTATTTTAATACCATCAATATCGGGGTTGTACTTAAGTGCGGCACTTAATATTTCTACACTTAAAATAAAAAGATAAGGGGAGAGTGGATCACCTTGCCGTACCCCTCTCTGTAGGTTAAACTTTTCTGAACAGTGCCCGTTATTTAAGATGTAACTGAAAATGTTGCAATAGAAAGTATTAAACCAGTTTATAATAGAAGGTCCGAAATTAAGGAACTTCAATGTTTTTTCTATGAAGGACCATTCAAGAGAGTCAAAGGCTTTTTCGAAATCTAACAAAACAAGAGTTGCAGCAATATTTTCTTTCTCACATTTTTCTATCAGGTCAAATGTAAGTCTAGTAGACTCTCCGATGTATCTTCCTTTCATGAACCCAAGCTGAGTTTCTGAAATTAGTTTTGGTAAGAACGTTTTAATTCGATTTGCAATAGCCGTTGAAGCAATTTTTGTGTCGACATTGATAAGTGAGATAGGTCGCCAATTTTTTATAAATTCCTTGGGTTTATTTTGCTTTGGAATGCAGATAACAATACCCGTTCGTTGTGGATTAGACAGCTGTTTAACGGTATATCCGTAAATCAGAGAATTGATCAGGAATGTACCAATATCTTTCCAAAAGAATTTATAAAACTCTACAGTAAAACCGTCGGACCCATGCGTTTTATTATTTTTCATTGGTTTCAAGGCTCTTAAACATTCGGAGCTCGTTAGAAGACCCTCCAATGAATTACTTTCCTCTTGATCTAAAAACTGTAAAAATGGATTAGTATCGTCAAAAAATGGGTTATTGTCTATTGAAACATTTGCTGGGTTTAATTTAGTGGAGTACAGGCTTTTAAAGAACAACTTTTGTTCGTTTAATATTTCAGATAAATTTTCCGTCGTATTACCGTTAGAAGTCACCAGTTTTGGTATTATTTTTTCTGTGTAATGTCTTTTCTCTAGGTTACAAAAATATTTAGTTGGTTTTTCTCCTTCTACTTTCCATTTTGCTTTTGCTCTTAGAATTATACCATTAATTTTTTTGTTTCTGATAGTTTGGAATTCAGTTTCGAGAGACTCAATTTCGGGACTTACAGACAAATCGCCATCGTCCAGTCGGGAATTTAATACCTCTAGTTTCTCCTCAATTTTCGCCAAACGTTTGTCAGTTCTGCGTTTTACCTGGGCCGAGTATTCAATGGTTTTTCCTCTAATCATTAATTTTAAAGTTTCCCAAAACAGCTGGTCATCAATAGTGAATGATTGTTGACAATTATTATTATTATTATTATTATTATTATTATTATTATTATTATTATTATTAGTATTGTTATTATTATTATTAATATTATTATTATTTGGAGTGGAGTACTGACGAGCTGTCTCTGCAATTATGGATTTTACTGCTGATATATATTCTGGGTCGTTCAAAAGACTGTTGTTGAATTTCCAGAAGCCTCTTCCTCTTGGTTGACTGATGAAGGACAAGGTTATGGCTATAGGGTTGTGATCAGATCTGTAGCGTATGTGAATGTCTGACGTTTTGTGAAAAATTTGTAAATCTGTGGACAGGAGAAAATAGTCTAATCTCGCCATTTTATTATTGGGGCCTTTCCATGTATATCGCCTTAGATTTGTGTTCTCCATCCTCCAAACATCACATAAGTTGAATTTTTCCATTAGCCGGTGAATCTTTTCGCTTGCCTTTACGTTATTTTTGTGTAAGTAGTTTAATGTGTCAAGGTTATAGTTTTGGGGTACATTCCAATCGCCTCCGACCAGAACTGAGCCGTTTCCGATGTTCTCAATTTGGTTGAAGAGGTTATCAAAAAAAATTGGGTTATCATCATTGGGGCCATAGACCACCGAAAGTGTAAGTCTTTGGTTTTGAATTGTGATGTCAAGAATAATCCAGTTACCTCCTACATCTTTTATTGTATTATGAATATGATACAAAAAATTGTTCTTGAATAGGATAGCTACTCCCCTACTTGCACGTGAGTGAGAGCAGAAGATAGCTTCGTAACCCCATTCACATTTCCACGTATTTTCTATTTCCTCACATGAGTGAGTATCGACCAAAAGGGTTATATCGAATTTATCCCTACAACGTGAGAAATGTCCCTTCGCTTATTTGTATCTGATGACAATCCTCGACAATTTAGGCTTCCAATTACGATATTATTCATAAAATAATTTAAGCGGTCTCTTCTCATTTATGCAACAGTTTATTAATGTAGTAGCTGGACACCAAGGGTAGCGAAATATTAAGTAAATTGTCTGTAGAAAAGCATAGAGTTTGATTATCTGAATTTTTAATTTTTTAAAAACTAATAACAATATTATCAAATTTCCGAACGGAAACATTGATATGGGGTCCGTGAAGATCGGGTCTACCTAGTGAGGACCTACGCGTATGGAGTAAAAGCAATGACTTAGGGTAAAGAAGACAAATGAATAGGCAGTATTTATATGTTTTCTCTCTCACACCAATCCATCCACTCGCCTATTCAATCCCAAATAAGTGACCGGATGGAACCTTCATTTGAGCTTTGAACACGACTAAATGAATGAATAACCGATCACAATCCACAGAGATTGAATGCGGCTATGAATCAACGAACGAATGGATGAATAAATACACAAATGAATCAAAAAACATGTGAAAGAATGAACAAACAAAAGAAATGAACAAATGAATGAATGAACGAATGGATGGATGGATGGATGAATGAATGAATGAATGAATGAATGAATGAATGAATGAATGAATGAATGAATGAATGAATGAATGAATGAATGAATGAATGAATGAATGAATCCATCCATCCATCCTGGAATTGGTCTAAATGGAATTGGTCTACCTGGAATTGGTCTACCTGGAATTGGTCTAAGTGGAATTGGTCTACATGGAATAAACCGTAAATCGTCACTTAAACTTACCAAATTCTGAAAAAGATAGTTTTTTTGGACTGCACGTATCTTTATGCAAACAGAACGAGCATAGGGTTAAACTTTACAACTAAACTTACAACAGCAAATATGCTCGGTAGGCAAATGTAAATACGAACATGTAAATCATTTTTCGATATTCTTTTCGAAAATGGAAGAAAAGTGAGCTCGAAATTAGCCAATTTTATGAAGAATTTTAGGGCACTCAAATTCAAGGCCAGAAAAGTGGGTGAAGGTTAAATCTTTGAATAAAATATATAACAGAAAAATTGTTCTTGGATGAAGGCCCAATCCTCTCATGGAAAAGGTTTTGAGACAATATGGATTCAGTGCTGAGAAAGTGCATGTAAACGTTGACGAAAATAACAATTATTCCGACAGTTCCGTTATGGGAAGTCTCAAATCTGCCTAGGGTTAAACTTTTAATAATAACATATGGAACAAAATTTGTCATACTTTGACTGCTGCAAGCAGCTTTTGAAAACATTCAGAGCTCAAACAATTAAAAATGGAGTAAATCGCCACCTAATGTTACCAAATTCTGAAAACATTGGAGTTTTTTTGGACGGTACCTACTTTTATGCAACCAGAATGGAATAGGGTTAAACTTTACAACCAAACGTACAACCACAAATATGCTCGGTAGTCAATTGTGAATACGTAAATGAAAAGTTTTTGAAATTAACCCTTTCCAAAATGATGGAAAAAGCAACCAAAGTTGGCTAAT
This sequence comes from Pictodentalium vernedei, assembly GCA_031216915.1. NCBI lineage: Eukaryota > Metazoa > Mollusca > Scaphopoda > Dentaliida > Dentaliidae > Pictodentalium > Pictodentalium vernedei. The sequence continues at coordinate 368,949,477 of CM062295.1, forward strand.
TTTAGCATTTTCAAACGGTACTCTTATCCTCGCCCTCATTGTGCTTGAGGGTTAAATCTGAGATTAAAAAGTAAACAGTAACTTTCTTCCGCAATCATTGTTGCATCTATCCAAGCCAAAATAATTGTTACAACCTTGTTATTAGAGAAATTTGCCCTTGAAGTTGGTCAATTTTGAAGGAAAAATCTATATTCATGTCATTTTTGGCCAGTGGGGGTTAATGTTGAAAGAGTTGAGTGGTAATTATGGTGTATCATATTATGCTGTAAATGTGTGGAAAATTTGAGAGAAATAACTGTAAACAATTTTGAGACATTCGAAAAATGGTGAAATTTTGAAAGTTTTGGCAGAATATTGTGAAAATACGCGTTTTCACATATATAATGATACCGCATTTCACTAGATTTTATGACATTACACAAGCGTGCCAAATTTGATAAAAATTGTACAACTTGTTTTCGAGCAGTTCAACAGACAAAATTCAGGAAGGAAAAAAAATGAAAGTGTCAATGACACTGCAGCTCAACTTGTTAAGACATGTACTTGTATAGTATGTGACACAGCAATGACAAACATCTAGGTAATGACCTGATAACAAAGGTAGATGTAATGTATTTTAACGGTCTGTACATAAATACTGACCGTAGCCTGTAACAAATGTATAGGTAAAGTATTGTAAAGGTGGGTGAAGGTCAGATGCTAAACTAGAAAAGAAATCTTTGAGTCCCAGAGTGGGACTGCACCACAAAATATTTGTTCTCATAGCACAGTGATAACAAAGGCACCCCAAAACACATTCATTCCTGTCCCAAGGTGAAAACAAAGGTACCCAAGAAGTTTCGTGAAGATCAGTTCATAAATACGAGCTGTATAGAAGTTGTGACAAAAAACTGATTGGACCTAATTTCGGTACAAAAAGTCCACTGGCAGCCATCTAGAATTTTGGACCGCACCCAGAAATACTTGTTCTCGTCCAAAGGTGATAACAAAGGTACCCAAGAAGTTTCGTGAAGATCGGTTGATAAATACAGCCTCTAGCCCGAGCTGTATTGACATGTGCACTTACAGTGTATAAGTAGCACTGAATAAATCAAAGTTCATCTAATTTGCATAATTTCTGCACGAGAATGTGATGTATTCCATGCTACTAAACATTCATACAAAAATTTATTCAAATTAGAAGTTTCATATTGCCCTAATTTTGGTACAAAATGGCTGCTGGTGGCCATCTGGAATGTCGGACCACACCCAAAAATACTCGTTCTCATCCCACGGTAATAACAAAGGTACCCAAGAAGTTTCGTAAACATCGGTTCATAAATACGGCCTCTGGCCTGAGCCGTATAGAAGTTGTGAACAAAAAACTGATTAGACCTAATTTCAGTACAAAATGGCCACTGGCAGCCATCTTGAATTTTGGACGGCAACCAGAAACACTTGTTCTCGTCCCAAGGTGATAACAACGGTACCCAAGACGTTTCGTGAAGATCGGTTCATAAATACAGACTTTAGCCCGAGCCGTATTGACATGTGTACTTCCTGTTTGTAAGTAGCACTGAAAAAATAAAAGCTCATCTAATTTGCATAATTTCTGCACGAGAAAAAAAACTATATTATATGTGATGTACCCCATGGTACTAAACATTCACACAAAAAATTATTCAAATCAGCACTTTCATATGGAAGTTCTGTGCAAAAATCTGATTGCACCAAATTTTGTACAAAATGGCTGCCATCGGCCATCTTGAATTTCGGACCGGACCCCAAAACACTCGTTCTCGTCCCACGATGATACCAAAGGTACCCAAGAAGTTTCATAAAGATCGGTTCAAAAATACGGCCTCTAGCACGAGCCGTATTGGCATTTGCACTTACAGTGCTGAAAGTAACACTAAATACATCAAAATTAGTCTAATTTGCATAATTTACACACGAGAAAAAAAACCTGTATTATATGTGATGTATCCCATGGTACTAAACATTCATACAAAAAATTATTCAAATCAGCGCTTTCATATGGAAGTTCTGCGCAAAAATCTGATTGCACCTAATTTTTACAAAATGGCTGCCAGCGGCCAACTTGAATTTCGGATCGGACACAAAAACACTCGTTCTCGTCCCACGGTCATAACAAAGGTACCCAAAAAGTTTCGTAAAGATCCGTTCATAAATACAGCCTCTAGCCCAAGCCGTATTGAATTGTTGACTGACAGACGGACAACTGGCACTGGCATAAGCTCAAATTTGGCTTACCAAAAAAAAAAAAAAAAAATAGAGAAGAAAAATTTTGAAAAAGAAGAATAACAAGAGTCTTTCCCAAACTGGATTCGATGATGCGATTTTTAACTCTCAAAACTGGAAAGAAGACGGCGATCGATGCAGGTAAGAAAGCGGCAACCGAAGCGAGCGGTAGAATAGCTTCGGAAGCTGGCAAGAGAGGTGCCGACGCATTGATTAATAAATTGATAACTCCACAACCTGCCAAACGATCGAGAATCGAACCAAACAGTTGGCGAGATAATGATGATGTCGTACCGATACAAGACTTAGATAAAATGACGAAAGGATTGGGATTGAAAGTGATTTATACATAAAAACTCTTTTATAAATAATATATATAAAAATAGGAATTAAAATAAAAAAAAAATAGTTCAAAACTGAATTTAAAACATTGTTAAACAAAACTGGAGAAAAAAAATGGATATCAAAGACGTCTTGGAATGACGCAATGACCAAGAGGTCGAATGACGAGTTCTTTCCCAAGAGCATAAGAGGTCTGATAGTGGAAAAATCGAAATGCAGAAAGACCAATCTCTTGATGAATCTATTGCGGCAACCCGGCTGGTTGGATTACGACAGATTATTCATTTTCGGCAAGAGTCTCTTTCAACCAGAATACAGATTGGTTTGAGAGTGCATGAATCGTAAATTGGACGTCATGGCGAGAATCTACAACAATAGAGACTTCGAATATATTGGAAGGGGTGGCGAGAGAATTGACTAGGAGAAACGCCGTGTTCGAATGTGGAATGTCTGTTTTACGAGAACGCCAACGACGTTCCTGATCCCAGACAGTTGAAGTCAGAGAATAAGAATCTCATTATCTTTGACGATCTGTTGTTCGAGAGATAGAATCGATGCGAATTGTATTATGTTCGAGGACGTCACAGCAATGTGGATTGTTTCTATCTGTCTCAGAATTATTTTCGACTGCCCAGAGAGACGATAAGGGAGAATGCTAATTTTCTGTGTCTCTTTCGTCAGGATCTCAAGAATCTCAATCACATCTATGGAGATCACGTGGCCAACGACATGAGCAGGGAAGAATTCAGGAGATTCTGTAAGAAGGTGTGGGACAAAGGACTTCACAATTTCGTGGTGATCGATTTGACTAGCGAATTTAACAACGGAAAATATCGAAGTGGATTCGACGATTTTTTTTATATTTCCGATAATAATAGAGAAGAACATAAAAATAAAAAAAATATCGATAAAACATAAATATAAAAAAATAAATAATAAAAAAATGTCAAAACATCTATTAGAACAGATAGTCAAGAATAAGGCTGTGAAACAGTCCTTTCAAATTGTAGTGAGTCACAACACGACTCGATTCACTATGAAATTCGAACCTTCCATCGAATTGAAGAAGGAAAAGAGATACCAGATAGCATTGGTTAATCTCGAGACTTACTATTCGTTTCACAACATCACCGAAAAAGAATAATGCGTTCAAGTATTCCAACAGTGTGGATTGGTTCAAGATTCGATTTCCCAAAGGGAGTTTCGACATAGATGATCTGAACCGTCACATCCAGCTGAGACTGAAGACCGACGGTCACGGAAGCAAGATGATAAGACACGCTCCCAATACAAGTACTCTACGGACGATATTAGACTTCAGATATAATTTTTGAGTGGATTTTAGTGCAGAAGATTCGATCGGCAAGATGTTGGGATTCGATCGAAAGATATATCGATGTCACGCCACGTCCAAAAATATAGTCGGCATTCTCGGGGTCAATAGCATTTTAGTGAATGTCAATGTGATCGCAGGAAGTTACGTCAATGCTAGCGCTCAGCCTATCTCGTCTATTTACCCGTGATTCTGGACATGTATAGCATCGAAACCAAGTTGACGGATCAGAACGGCAATCTGTTAGATCTTCACGGAGAGAGAGTGACTACACGATTTCACATCAGAGAGATATGAAAAAAAAAAAAAAATAATAATTTGAAAAATATTTAAAAGAAAAAAAAAATATATATATATATATTTTTTTATTTAAAGAAGTTTTAGGGTTTTATTTCAAATATATAAGAAATAAAACAAGAGGCCCCAAGGGGCCTGAGGGCGCTCACCTGACATGGTAGCCTAAATATCAACCCAGAGAATTGATTTCAACAATTTGCATCTGCTCCTCCTAAGAAAAGCTTATACCAAATATCCAAAGATTCCCACAGGGAGTCCATATATGAACCCAGGGACTTGGCTTTAACAAACTTTAATCTCACCCCCCTAAAGATGCTGCACACCAAATATCAAAACATTCCGACTGCTGGATCTGAAGAAGATTTTTAAAGAAAAGTCCTCATTTTGAACTAAGTTACAATTCGAGCTACCACATTGAGCCCAAATATGAACCCAGGGACTTGGCTTGAACAAACTCGAATCTCACCCCCTAGGCATGGTGCATACCCAATATCAAAAGATTCTGCCTGCTGGATCTTGAGAAGAAGATTTTCAAAGAAATTTGCCTGAAATGCACTAAGTTCAAATTTGGGCTCCTATGCTAGCTCAAATATAAACCCGGGGCCGATTTGAACAAACTTGAATCAGATCCACCCACAATGTTGCATAGCAAATATCAAAAGATTCTGCCTACTTGATCTGGAGAAGAAGATTTTTAAGAAATTTGCCTGAAATGCACTAAGTTCGAATTCGAGCTTCTATAATGAACCCAAATATGAATCTAGGGGGCCGATTTGAACAAATTTGAATCAGATCCACCCCACAATGTTGCATACCAAATATCAAAAGATTCTGCCTGCTGGATCTGGAGAAGAATATTTTTTAAGAAATTTGCCTGAAATGCACTGAGTTCAAATTTGGGCTCCTATACTGAGCCCAAATATAAACCCAGGGGGCCGATTTGAACAAACTTGAATCAGATCCACCCCACAATGTTGCTTACTAAATATGAAAAGATTCTGCCTGCTGGATCTGGAGAAGAAAATTTTTTAAGAAATTTGCCTGAAATGCACTAAGTTCGAATTCGAGCTTCTATAGCGAGCCCAAATTTGAAACTAGGGAGCCGATTTGAACAAACCTGAATCAGATCTACCCCACAATGTTTCATACCAAATATCAAAAGATTCTGCCTGCTTGATCGGGAGAAAAAGATTTTTGAAGAAATTTGCCTGAAATGCACTAAGTTCAAATTCTTGCTTCTATAGTAAGCACAAATATGAATCTAGGAAGCCGATTTGAACAAAGTTGCATCAGATCCACCCCACAATGTTGCATACCAAATATCAAAAGATTCTGTCTGCTGGATCTGGAGAAGAAGATTTTTAAGAAATTTGCCTGAAATGCACTAAGTTCAAATTTGGGCTCCTATACTGAGCCGAAATATAAACCCAGGGGGCCGATTTGAACAAACTTGAATCAGATCCACCCCACAATGTTGCATACCGAATATGAAAAGATTCTGCCTGCTGGATCTGGAGAAGATTTTTTTAGAAATTTGCCTGAAATGCACTAAGTTCGAATTCGAGCTTCTATATTGAGCCCAAATATGAATCTAGGAAGCCGATTTGAACAAACTTGAATCAGATCCACCCCACAATGTTGCATCCCAAATATCAAAAGATTCTGCCTGCTGGATCTGGAGAAGAAGATTTTTTAATAAATTTGCCTGAAATGCACTAAGTTCGAATTCGGGCTTCTATAGTAAGCCCAAATATGAATCCAGGGGGCCGATTTGAACAAACTTGAATCAGACCCACCCCACAATGTTGCATACCAAATATCAAAAGATTCTGCCTGCTGGATCTGGAGAAGAAGATTTTTGAAGAAATTTGCCTGAAATGCACTAAGTTCGAATTCGAGCGTCTATTGTGAGCACAAATATGAATCTAGGGAGCCGATTTGAACAAACTTGAATCAGATCCACCCCACAATGTTGCATACCAAATTTCAAAAGATTCTGCCTGCTGGATCTGGAGAAGAAGATTTTTTAATGTTTTTCCCATTGCCTACAGTGTTAAAAAGTGCTGACTCAGCACTTTTTCAAAGTCCTGAAAAAAGTACCTTGTGATCAAACCGATAGGGATTTTTTTAACCATTCTATTCTACTGAATAAAAGTAAGCTTTATTATACAAAATAAGAATTCTCTGTGCCGTGTAGTTTTGGAGATATGGCAGTTTTAAGGTTTTTCCTATTTTTAGCTCCCGAGGTTCCCACGAGGCGATGAGAACATTTTTTTTTTTGCATCGATCAACTACTTATGGCCCATTATCATCTCATATCAAATTTGGTTCAAATCAATCTCACGGTACAGAAACTAGAAATTTTAGGCGTGGCCAAAATTTTTGCCCCTCCCATAACAAAGGCAAATAATGCCCGGCAAACTTCTCTTGAACAAACTTGATTCTACACCTCAAAAGGAAGCTGCATACCAAATATCAAGTCTCTGCTACTGCTGGTTCATGAGAAGAAGATTTTCAAAGATTTTGGTGCCCCCTTGGGGACGTGGCCCCCACCCAGGAGGAGGGGCAACTTCATTTGAACAAATCTGAATTGACATTAGGTAATAAACATTTACCCAACATTTGAAAAATATTGGGTCAGTGGTTTCTCCGGAGAAGTTGGTTTTGTAAAGTTTACGCCGGACGACGGACGACGACGGACGGACGACGGACAGAAAGCGATCAGTAAAGCTCACCTTGAGCTTTGCTCAGGTGAGCTAAAAAGAAAAAAAAAAGAAACTTATAATATTAATAATTGAAAAAAATATATATAATCAAATCAAAACTCCAAAAATACGAGTCAATACGTAATTGAAAACGTGGACAGAAAGCTAAACTTTGCAGAGCATTGAGAAATCGAGGCGGGCCGTTACATTTAAATTCAGTCTTCAAGATCTGGAGAGTGGCGGTCGCGATCAGATCGCCTGGAGTAAAACTCAAAGCAAAAGGATGGAGAAAGCGATTCGTAACAGTGAGACTGAGTCCAACACAATTGGAATATAATCTGAGTATGAAAGGCGGTTTCTTACCGCTATTGGCGGGACTCGCCGCCAAAGCATTACCCATTCCCACGAAGACGGCGTTGCCAGCTCTGGGCGTGGGAGCACTCTCGGGACTCACTAGTTTGGGAGTCGACAAATTAATGGGTAGAGGGTTGTTTTTGAAGAGGGGAAACAGACTGTTTTTGAAGAAGGGAGGAGCCGTGTGTCGCGTAGATGTCGGTAAAGGATTGTATCTAGGACCCGCCGTGAGAAAGGGCAGTGGCGATGCTTTCCACGGAGATGCTCTCCAAAGACCGGAGAGAATGTGGAACCGATCGGTGAAGGTTTGTTGTTCGGTCAGAATTCACCGTTTAAGAATACACCTCTTTTGGGAATGTAATTATAAAAAAAAACAATTAAAAAAAAAATAACAATAAAAACTAAAGTGATGTCACGCATGCAGCCTGACTGTCCCAGGAATGGCAATGCTTAGACGCAAAATAGTCGGAGCCATTTTTTGTTAACAGTTTACCTAACGAATCTGCCATATCTGCACTCGTGATATACAAAATTTGCTATTCAAATTTTATTTTTTCATTTCTCTACTTCAAAACATACCTCATGACCTATTAATGGAACAAACTTGATGAGCTTGTTCCAAAAGGGAGTAATAAGCCATGGTTAGAAGTAAATAAAAAATGAAAAAATCTGATGTTTCAAAAAAATAATTTGTACTGTTGGCTTCAACTTGTGTTAGGTAAAGGATTAAAGATGCAGTACATATGCAATGTTGGGCTATATGAGTCAATTTTCTTTTTTGCATGTAATAACTCCCAGTCATTCAAAATGCATTTTGGGGAATAATTGCCTAAGTGACACATTTGTGTGTGTGTGTGTGGGGGGGGGGGGGGGGGGGGGGTGGATTGTGGGTTGTGGAACCTATATTGAAACCTGGCCTGTATTACTAGCTGGAAAATACACATATCAACTTTGGTTGAAATCAAATAATCTAAACTGGAGTTATCAGTCGGAAACCAATTGTTTTCAGACAGATGGATGGACCGACCGACAGATGGACGGATAAAAGTCATGACTATAGCCCTTGCTATAAACAGTCAGGCTAAAAATGCATTTTGTACCAAAGAAAAAATATTGCATGAATGGCCCTGGGTGAGGAGGAGGTGGGGTGGGGGTGAGGGGTGGGGGAGAGTGGGGATGTGTTAGTGGAGTCCATTTTTTTCCACATGTGGTCAATCTAAATCCTTCAGAATGCATTTTGAGCAGAGAAAAAAAAATACCTAACTGGCACCATGGGGGTGGGGGTGGGAGGTGGGTGGTGGTGTTTGTCTGGGTTTTTAACCACAAACTTTAACCAAAACTGTAAAAAAGCATTTTTGACGAAAGAAAAAAAAAGTGCCTAATTGGCCCCCGGGGGGCGGGGGAGGGGGGGGGGGGGTTACGTGAGTTTAAAAAAAGGTTCTGCATGTAGTGACTGTAAATAGTTCAAAATACATAGTCGAGGAAAGAAAAAAAAATGCCTAATTTGGTGGGGGGTGGGGTGGGGGGGGGGGGGTGATAATTTCTGTCTGGATTTTTAACCACAAACTTTAACCAAAACTGTAAAAAAGCATTTTTGACAAAATGAAAAAAAAGGTTCAGCATGTAGTGACTGTAAATAGTTCAAAATGCATATTGGAGGAAATAAAAAAAAAATGCCTAATTGGGGAGGAGGGGGGGGGGGGGGTGTTTGTCTGGATTTTTAACCAAAACTGTAAACAAGCATTTTTGACGAAAGAAAAAAAAGTGCCTGGGGGGGGGGGGGGGGGGCTACGTAAGTTTAAAAAAACGTTCCGCATGTCGTGACTGTAAATAGTTCAAAATGCATATTGGAGAGAAGAAAAAAATGCCTAATTGGTGGGGTGTGTGGGGGGGGGGGTGGTGTTTGTCTGGGTTTTTAACCACAAATTTGGAGTCATCCTACCAAGCTACAATGAAATCCCTTCATAATTATGGCCTGTGGAATATTCTAAAGGTTTTCGGGCTTCGGGCCTCTGTTGGCGTCACAGTTGCCCAAAAGGGGACATTCTCATCTAGATATTATATGAAGTCAACCTATCAAGTTTCATTGAAATCCCTCCATAAATATGACCTGTAGACTGTGCTAAAGGTTTTCGGGCTTCGGGCCCCTGTTGCTGTGACAGTTGCCCAAAAGGGGACGTTCTCATCTCGACATTATATGAAGTCAACCTTTCAAGTTACAATGAAATCCCTCCATAAATATGACATGTAGACTGTGCTAAAGGTTTTCGGGCTTTGGGCTCGGGCAGCCATCATGGTTGAATGATCGCAATCAAAAGGGGACATTCTCATCTGGACATCATGTGGATTGATCCTACGAAGACCCAATGAAATCCATTCATAAATATGACCTGTAGACTGTGCTGAAGGTTTTCGGGCTTCGGGCACCTGTAGCCATCACAGATGCCCAATCACGTCCAAAAGGGGACTTTCTCATGCAGACATTATATGAAGTCAACCTATCAAGTTACAATGACCTGTAGACTGTGTTAAAGGTTTTCGGGTTTTGGGCTCGGGCAGTCGTGACGGTTGATAGATCACGCCCAAATGGGGAAATTCTCATGTAGACATCATACGGAGTCATCGTATCAAGTTACAATGAAATCCGTCCATATTAAACATGACCTGCACACTGTGCTAAAAGTTTTTGGGTTTCGGTCTTGGGCAGCCATCACGGTTGACAGATCAAATGTCAACAAAACAGGAAAAAAAACCCCGAAAAAACACTTGAACCTTCAGTAAAAAACTTCAACCACAAACTTTAACCGAAACTCTAAATGTTAACAGATGGACAGACGGATGGACAAAAGTCATTACTATAGCCCTCACTGTAAACAGTCGGGCTAAACGAAGCAGAAGGAGAGAAAAAAAAGACAAGAGGCCCCAAGGAGCCTTAATCGCTCACCGGCCAAAGTGGTTCAAAGAAATATTTGGGGTCACATTCAGTTAGACATGGTTCATCAACACTACAAAGGAATGAAGTCATGAGAGACAAATTTTATGGAACTAGGGACATGGCTTGAACAAACTTGAATCTTATCCCCCTAAGGATGCTGCATACCAAATATCAAAAGCATTCATCTGCTGGATCTGAAGAAGAAGATTTTCAAAGAAAATTCCTCATTTTGAACTAAGTTATCATTCGGGCTCCCACAGTGAGCCCAAATATGAACCCAGGGACTTGGCTTGAACAAACTTGAATCTCACCCCCCTAAGGCTGCTGCATGCCAAATATCAAAACATTCCGACTGCTAAATCTGAGAAGATTTTTAAAGAAAAATTCCTCATATTAACTAAGTTATAATAACATAAATATGGACCCAGGGACTTGGCTTTAACAAACTTGAATCCCCCCCCCCCCCCCCCCCCCCCCCCCAAGGATGCTACACACTACATATCAAAACATTCCGACTGCTGGATCTGAACAAGAAGATTTTTAAGAAAATTCCTCATTTCAAACGAAGTTACAATTCAAGCTCCCACAGTGAGCCCAAATATGGACCTGGGGACATGGCTTGAACAAACTTGAATCTCACCCCCTAAGGATGCTGTATACCAAATATCAAAACATTCTGACGGTTAGATCTGAAGAAGAAGATTTTTAAAGAAAATTCATCATTTTGAACTAAGTTATCATTCGGGCTCCCACAGTGAGCCCAAATATGGACCTAGGGACATGGCTTGAACAAACTTGAATCTCAACCCCTAAGGATGCTGCATACCAAATATCAAAACATTCTGACGGTTAGATCTGAAGAAGAAGATTTTTAAAGAAAATTCCTCATTTTGAACTAAGTGATCATTCAGGCTCCCATAGTGAGCCCAAATATGGACCTAGGGACATGGCTTGAACAAATTTGAATCTCACCCCCCTAAGGATGCTGCATACCAAATATCAAAACATTCCGACTGCTGGATCTGAAGAAGAAGATTTTTAAAGAAAATTCCTCATTTTGAACTAAGTTATCATTCAGGCTCCCATAGTGAGCCCAAATATGGACCTAGGGACATGGCTTGAACAAATTTGAATCTCACCCCCCTAAGGATGCTGCATACCAAATATCAAAACATTCTGACTGCTGGATCTTGAGAAGAAGATTTTTAAAGAAATTTGCCTGAAATGCACTAAGTTCGAATTCGGGCTCCTATACTGAGCCCAAATATGAACCCAGGGGGCCGATTTGTACAAACTTGAATCAGACCCACCCCACAATGTTGCATACCAAATATCAAAAGATTCTGCCTGCTGGATCTGGAGAAGAAGATTTTTTAAGAAATTTGCCTGAAATGCACTAAGTTCAAATTTGGGCTTCTATAGTGAGCCCAAATATGAATCCAGGGGGCCGATTTTAACAAACATGAATCTGACTCCCCTAGAGATGACGTATACCAAATAGGACAGAATTCTGCCTGGTGGATCTGAAGAAGAAGATTTTTTTGAATTTTGAAAAGAAATTCATGGGTGCTATCAGAGTTATACCCCTTGTGGTGCACCCTGTGGGTACAGCAAGTTTCTTTGTACAAGTTTGAACTGTCATATGATGGGGAACATGCACACCAAATTTGGTTCAATTTAAAGAAGTAGTTTGTGAGGAGTAGTCGTTAATGTAAAGTTCACGATGGACGACAGACGACAGACGGCAAGTGATGAAGTTAAGCTCCCTTCGGTGAGCTAAAAAACTTCCAACAGTCATGTTAACAAGACGTTCGTATTACGAAAAGCTTTTAGCTTTTTCTAAACATTTACATGAGTATGCATTAGAAAGAATTCAATTGGAACAAATCGTACATGACGCGTGTTCAAACGTGTACGGAAGGTTGTTTTAATTAATACTGTTATTCATATTCTTGAATCGAAGCTATTTTGAAAATATCGAAACGATGAAGTGTTCGAAAGAAAAAAAAAAGTGTCTTACCAAGATTATCTCATGATTATAGATGCCCTAGATCGTTTAAAATACGAAGTGAAACTTGTAGAACTTACAATTACGGAAAACATTGTTACATTATTTATTGCACGAAGAATGTAGTTGATGTATTCGATCGTGGTGGTGGTGGTGATGAAAATATTGAAAAATCCATTTGCATGTGTCGAATTTATTTGCAGATTACACTCGTTCACATCAAATAGATCGTAGATTGAATTTGCTAAAAGGTTAAAAATCATTATGGATTATTTCCCATATCATTCTAATGATGATGACGATAATGACGATGAAAAAAAATGGTTTTACCGAAATATGAAAAGCATAAAATCCTTCTTTCGGAGAAAATGTCATCTCTTTCCTATAATATTACGCGTGATCATAATTGACGAGAAGTATTCATTCATTTGGTTGATGATGTGAAGAATAGAATGTGTTGTTATAAAAAAAAGTAATATTTTAAAAGAAAAAGAAAAAAAAATAATACGAAAACAAAAAATAGAAAAAAAATAAGAATAGAAATTTTTTTTTATATATATATAATAATAATTATGAGTAAAACAAACGATTCCATGGAATCGAGAGCTTGGTTTCTTCGAAGGGCGCTGTGTAGAGCTTACGTGATCTGCATGAACGAACAACTTCCTCACGTCTTGCACAAAAGATGTCTCGGCTGTTGAGAGGAGAGAATGTAACCACATTAATCATCCGTGTCTTACGATGGAATGGGAAGACTTTGTCACCATGTATTTCATGCCCACAATGGAATACGTCCGATGTGATAATGTGATCGAATGTTGGAAGCAATTTGTGTCTTGCATCAGAGAACCTGAATCCACTAATTTGGAAGAGTTGAAGTTAGCGCATCAAGGTCTCACCACCGAAGACAGGGGATGCATTTTGGAATTTTTATTGAAAAGTTGGAGACCACTAAAAAAATTTTCCATTAAATAACAAGGGATGAAAATAAAAAAAACAAATACATAAAAAACAAGAGGCCCCAGGGGGCCTGAGGGCGCTCACCTGACATGGTAGTCTAAATATCAAACCAGGGACTTGACTTGAATAAGCTGCATCCCTCCTAAGAAAAGCATATACCAACTAGATGAAGCAATTGTGCCCGCACAATACAAATAATTTTCCTTCTATTTTCAGTTCCTGCACTTTTATGTCCCAAAATTGAGATAAACGCATAAAAAACAGATTTGTTTTCATTTTTGTTTCGGAAATTTTCGAAGTCCCAGACAAAATATTTTCAGACTAATATTTTTTTTTCTTCTTCTAAAAACTGACCAAAATGCATAAAAAACCAAAAAACTAATTTCCGGATTTTGGACCAAAATTTCTAAGTCCCACCGGGACCACAAATTTTCAGTGTAAAAAGAAAAAAAAAAAATTATCTTAAAATTGACCGAAATGCATAAAAAAAACAAAAAACTCATTTCCGGATTTTGGTAAAAAAATTCTGAGTCCGGACCAGGACCCCAAATTTTCAGCCTAAATATGAACCCAGGGACTTGGCTTGAACAAACTTGAATCTCACCCCTAAGGAGGCTACATACCAAATATCAAAAGATTCTTATTGGTAGATCTGAAAAAGAAGATTTTTAAAGAATATTCCTCATACTGCACTAATTTACACATTTGGGCTCCCATGGAGAGCCCAAATATGGACCCAGGGAATTGATTTCAATAAACATGTGAAACAATCTTCCAAAAATGTTATATGTGAAATTTGAAAGCTTTTGGAGCAGTGGTTTGGGAGAAAAGTAGTGTTAAATCTTTTTCCCATTACCCACAGTGTTAAAAATGCTGACTCAGCACTTTTTCAAAGTCCCCAAAAAGTACCCAATAATAAAATCGATAGCATTTTTTTTTTACCATTCCATTCTGTTGGTCCTAAGGAAGCTTCACACCAAATAAGAATTCTCAGTGCCATGTAGTTTTGGAATTAAGGGAGTTTTAATTTTTTTCTATTTTTAGCTCTTGCACATGTAAAGTGTGCTGTTCGACCAAGACGCAATTCGTCAAATGCAGTGCCGGCCTGACGAATAAATTGATTAATAATCTACCCGTCGAAATGCATCTGCCAGGACATCAATTCGGAGGAACAGGCCAGAAATTAAATAAGAGACTGAATCAAGATCTGACTCCTAAATCTTGTTGCAAACCCATTCATTGGGTGGATTCAGCCGCTTATGCTCACAATCTGTTCTTTGTTAGACATCCCGACATCGAGACTCATAATCAAATCTACGATAAAAACATGTTGACACAAATGAAAAATATACCGAATCCCACTAGGAGAGAGAGACTCGAACGTTCGCTGGTCGGTAAAGTGATCGGCACCAAACATCGATTTGGATGGGGTCATAAAAAAAATTGTCTAGAAAAAATTATTAACGAATGCATTGGCGAACAAACTACACAAGCCTGTCACACGTACATTTCGAAGGAGAAGGGTGTTCATGAAGGGACTGGATCAGATCTGGTTGGCCGATCTGGTCGACATGAAATTGGTTTCGAGACAGAATGAGGGCGTTAAATACAAACTGATGGTCATTGACATGTTTTCGAAATACGGATGGATGAGACCTCTGAAGAATAAATTGGGAGCTTGCGTGGCCGAGGCTCTGAAGAGCATATTCGCATCGTCTTCTCGAAAACCGGATAAATTGTGGGTGGACAAGGGGTTGGAATTTTACAACAGTCACTTTCATCCGTTGGTCGACCTCTATTCCATCAAAAACGAAGGGAACTCTAACGTGATCGAACGTTGGAATGGAACCATGAAGGAAAAAATGTATAATTATTTCACGGCCAATAAGACCAAGAAATATATCGACGTTCTAGACGAACTGGTCGAAGTATACATCAACACATGACACAGATTGATCAAGATGATGGAAGCGAGCGATCCTCGAAATGAAAGATGCGTCTTCGCGAATCTCTATCCCGAAAGGATTAAGATCAAGAAGGTGTCTAAACCATCAAATGAGTGAGAATCACTTCTTATAAGTCACTCTTCGTGAAAGGTTACACTCCTCGATGGACCGAGGAAATCTTTAAGATCGTTAGAAAATTCTACACAGATCCAGTGACTTACGAAATAGAAGCGTTAGATGACGAAGATGGCAGCAGAGAAATCATTGGAACATTTTACAAACAAGAATTGCAGAAGACGGCGTTTTGAAAACCAATCCGTCACTTTTTTTTTTTACAAATATATAGTAAGGAAAAAAAAAATAATAATTAAAAAAAAAAAATTTATAATAAAAAAAAAGCAACACAAAAAAAAAAAAAACATGACGCATATATTAGGTCTATTGAGAAATGAAAGCATTCAAGAATACGAAGTTCAGGAGTACAAACCCATGACTGGAACCAGTCTGAACAATGCCAGTGAGATAAGAATCAATGTCGAGACTCAAGATCTGTTCGTCCACCAAAGAGAAAGTTACATAGTGATACAGGGATGTCTCACCAAGGAAGATGGAAGCGATTATGCCGATGATGGTGTAGTCACTCTAGCCAATAATGGGTCATATCAGATAGAATCCATGTTTCATCCCAGGCAAGCCAGCACGATCTGTGGACTCTTGACGTATCCGGGCGATTTTTCAAAATCTAAAGGACTCAATCAATTGTGGGTGAAAGACACCATCGCAGACATGAGTGCAGCTAATGTCGGTGGCACAATGAGATTCGACTATGTTGACAAGGCCCAGAGGAACGTTTTCGTTCAGGATACCTCTGAAACACATATTCGGTTTCGCAGAAGATTACGATAAGATTCTCTATGGATTCAAACACAATCTGACGTTGATTCGAAAAGGAAATGACGAAGCCATCATGAAACTCCCCTCGACCGATGCGGGTAAGATACATCTAACAAGATATCTTGGTTCATTTCGCATGTGTTGCCTTCGGTTGCGGAGAAAGTACGTCTCTACAAGATCATAGAATCGAAGAGTAAATTACCGGTGGGATTTAGAATGAGACAGTGCGACACAGCTAGCATTCCATCGTCCACCAATCACTTCGATTGGAGATTGACCGTGAAATCTGCTTCGGAAAGACCATGATTCATCGTAGTAGCATTTCAGACTGATAGGGATGGGTCTCAAGAGAAATATCTTTCCCTGTTTGATCACTGTCACTTGAGAAACATGCAAGTATTTCTAAATGCCACGAGATATCCAGCCATCGATTATAATGCCTCTTCTGAAAAGAACGATTTCTGCAGACTATACAGCGATGCTGCCGATTTCAGAAAGAAATATTATCGACTGGACGAATTGATGGGTAATCCTAACATCACACCCACTAAATACAAATCGATGTATCCCCTGTTTGTATCAGACATTAGTAAACAGAGCAAGCGACTCAAGAGTAGTGTCTTAGACATTCAGATCAAGATGCAATTCAACAGGAACGTACCAAAGAGTCCTGTCGGACAGAGAGTTAGGATTCGAATCAGACGGACAAAAAATGTCCATCATTCGATGAAAAAAATAATTTAAAAAAAATTTAAAATACCCCCAAAAAAGTAATGAATAAAATAATTAAATAAAAAAAAATAATTGGATTTTGAGAAATTGAATATTCAGTCTCTTTAAATCAAATTATATTTTTTTTTTTATTTTGAATTGTCTCTCCTACATCACAAAAGTGATTATATATATTTCAAATTTTTTTTGTTTTCACCGTTTGTTCAAAGGATCGAGTTCGATCAACAGAGAGCCCACGGAAGTGGCAGCTTCGGGATTATTGGTTTTCATCTTGAAATTGATCCTATCCCTAATCTGCACCTTGAGAGGCATACCGAAGAGGCTAGTGTTCGAGTGTCGATCCTTCATCTTTTCAACTCTGTACCTCTTATCAGTTTCAACACCGTTCACGACGAGATTGATGACGCTCTATTGCTCAAGTCCATAGAAGTCAGACTCATTTGAATAATCTCACCTCCCGCCAGCATGGAATATCCTATCAGACCGTGCAGTGGTCTGTTACCTCCATTTCCGCTCTCTTCGGCCCAAATGCTGATCAATTGTCTGGCGTATTTTATCTTTTCCATGACGGACATCAGAGTGCAGGCATCTGACATGTGCGCGGGATCCAGCAGATTCGTGAGTGCGTGTCCTCCCATGTTCAGTTTGCCTTCCATGATATCACCCTTTCTCCAGATCGTATTTTCGTCCAAGTACTGTCTGCTGACTGCGCTGGAAGCGAATTCCAGTTCGTCATTGAGACCGAATAGATTGTAACCAGCCATTTCGATGCCAGCCTCCATGGCTCCTCCGGATTTTTTGTTCAGATACAATTTGTAGACTTGAGATTCCAGATAGGATTGAGAATCCTGTAGGGCAGAATCCTCATAGCCTTTGTTGACAACCATTGAGTCTTCGTCCGCATCATCGATCTGGGGCAGATTCAATATCTTGTTGAATCCTGCATCCAGATCCGATTTCATTTCTAACTCGTCGACATTATTCTTTCTCAGTTCCAAGTCTACATATTGTGTGGTTGCCGCATCGTTAGGATTCGTGGGAACAGGCACATTGGTTATCTTGTTAGAATTCGCATTCAATTCAGACTGCATCACTTGACCTGCATTGACTTGAATAAGCTGCATCCCTCCTAAGAAAAGTATATACCAACTACATCTCTCAGATGTTTACTGAATCTCCCGTGAGCATCGTCTGCATATCTTTTAGTGGCGACATCAGTCGAATCCCTAGGATCCGCTACATTCATCACTCGTTTAGATTTCAAGTCGAGATTGTCCATCATGTCTTTATTCATGTAATTATCTCTCATCATCTGCCGGAAATTTTCGTTTCCTCTATCGATGTATTTTTTAGTCGCGGCATCTGACAGGTCGATTGGTTCGGGAAGATTGTAGATTTTCTTATTGTTTAAGTTTAAAGGTTCATATCTCCAGAAGTACCGTTCATCCAAGTTGGCAATGTCACTACCACCACCACCACCACCACCACCGTCAACATTTTTTCTTTTTTCTAGAGGAACCTTCATTATCATCATCGAGACCATATTTATCAACTGGCATGTTTGTTTTGTCTTTTTTTATTATCTTAATTATAACCAAAATTTTTTTTTATTATTTTCAATATAACTTTTTTTTTATATTCTTTATTAATATATCTATCTTTATCATTTTTTTTCTTTTTCCTCCTTTAATGTAAATCGTTGAGAATATCTTGAAAGTGATCTCCTTCCAACCATCTCTTGAGAACGGAGAGGCACAGGTGACTGCAAAACACTCAATCCGGTGCTTGCACTCGTTCGGTATTGCAAATAACTGATGTTAAATAGTTTATTTCTATCGGCGGTGAGATTCCGTAACTTTCGAAATAATAATTTTTATTCCGATTCGAAAACCACATGACCCTATGCGTACCCTCACCTCCGATATTGTCCAGATTTAAAATTCCACATTCCGAATCGTCTTTTTTCCTTGGTAAGGCATCTCTAGAAAACACATTTCGAAAATGTTTGATTTTTAAATCTTTTGCCGCCTTCGACAGATCAATGTTGGATAGGGGTTCACTGGGTAAGACGACACCTTCTACGGGTATGTGTTTTATTTTCTTCTTATTCATAAATATGTTTTTTTATTTATTATTTTTTTTAATTTATAACTCGCAAGTTTTTTTTAAACTTACATTTCGATGTCTTCAGTCATACTACAGTCATCCTCTCAATTTTGTTGTTGAATTATCGAGGAATAATAATGTCTGAGTGCAAAAGTGTGTATTTTATCCTCACATATAATTCTCTTATCACTGTCAACCGTCAATGCAATCTTATTGATTTCTTTGGTGTACATCTCATGCTTTTCACTTTGAATCGCAGTCATCTTTTTATACGCCATCAAACCTTTGAAAAGACACTCTTTCTACTCGTCGAAAGTGATGTTTTTATTTGTCACACACGCTTGAACGCCTTTACATCTCTTCACCGTCGAGGAAATAAGCATACAATTTTGATCTGAAACCCACGAATTCAGTGATCTGTCTTCCACCACTCTCGCCTTTGAATTTACCCAACACCTTTTTATTGACACCCATTGGAATCTTAGATGGGTGATCGTTGGGACAATTACTCGTGTTGAACCATTCATTCACGTCTGAGGCTATGTTCTCCTAGACGTCTCTATCTCGTAAGCCAGACTGTCCGTGTCGGTGAACAATAGTTTGGCTTTCGAATCAAATTTGGATTTGACGTAATCGTAGTGAAACTCGTACATCAACTGCTTGCTGCCGTCTAAGATGATCGCTCTTAGATGACAGGGGTTGTTGAACTTCAGATGCATCTTTTGCATGTGCACAGCCACTAGATTTTCGTCGATTATGATTCTATGTTGATAATTGGGTTTTGAGATTAATTTTCTACACCTCTCTTCAGATGTGACGAGTTGAACGTCAGTTCTATTCCTAATGTTTTCCATAGATTTCCAGTACACACAATTGTTCATGAATTTGAAGAAATCTTTTTCGAAGTCGCTCTTGACCTGCATTCTTAAATTCATGTTGAGATCGATGTATTTTTTTATCCAAGGGTAGTCATCGAATCGAATGATTCGATGCTCGTCAATTAATCTCATCCCACAATCAATGTAACATTTCAGAGTTTCGCAATAGACCACGTACTTGCATTTGTGATTTAAATTGGGAACGAGTTTTTCCGATGCCGTTCACTTTCATTCGTTCGGGAGCCAGTGGATAATCATTGTGTATATCGTGTAACATTTCCGGATAGTCCAAATCAACCTCTAGAATACAAGGATGACTCATAGCCCAACTGTACAAATTATTAGCATCCCAAAACTGTATGTATTTACTCGGTTTTTCCAAATCAAAATCTTTTCCCATGTGAGAATTATTAGCTTTAGCATATCTGGTGGAAATCATAGAGACACCACCCCTCACAGCCTTTTCAAACATGAGGAACATGTCGACATCCATTAATAATTTCAATTGGCCTTCGGTCGTCTTCAAAAGAGCATTCCAGGCAAGTCCGGGTGCCGTTATATACCAAGCCGGATCTAGTTCGTAATGTCGACGACACACTCGTCGAAAATTTCCGAACATGTCGGCCAAGAGAAGAACGTCGGTTTTCAGATAGAGGTCGTGATAATCTCTCATGGATTTCATGTTGAATAATCTCCACACTTTTTGCACATGTTCATAATCATTGTCAGAAATGTGGGACTGGTATAATTTTGAATAAAAATCTTCTTTAGGAGGGAGAGCAACATGGTCGAATTTCTCAAGATCACTCACGTAATCGTAAGGGTAGACTCCTTTTCTCAACATGACTTTCATCAATTGTCGTCGATGATCAAAATGTTTACTTGTGATTTAAATTTCTCCTCATTCAAACTACCGACTAATTTTTCCAGACTGGTCGACATGAATTTATAACTGTCGATGAAACGTATCACTCTATGGATGGGAATTGTTTTCTCACTTGATCCATCAACGTCTATCTTTTTATCAACAACTTTCCATTTAGTGATGGTAATGTGTTTTTGGTCACTTTGCGCGATGCAGCTCAACTCCCCCTCGCTGACACCCATATTTTTCATGAACGGGTGACTGTCATAGCCCGTGAGATTATGAAGTATCACCGGTTAGAATTGAGCGTCTCGAAATCTTAAATTACATTTGTTGTGATCTCTTTATTATTACTGTCAGACTCATTATCGAATAGTTGTCTACAGATGTGACATTCAGTGGTTTCATTGTATTCTCGCTGTTGCTCTGCCGTGATGATCATGTCTTTGGATTTTTTTAATTTGTTGTACAATTCTTGAATTTTCAATTTCACAAATTTTTGAGCCATGTCGTCGTCATCTGAATGTTTAGTGTAGATGAATGGACCTGACGATTCTCAATCGTCGAAAGAACATTTCACGTAACTGAAGGTACGTGCTTCTGATATTTTTCAGTGGAAATCCTATGCTCATCGGGTTGACAAGAATTGATTTTCGTGGTGGAACATTCAAAATCGACATAGACGAGGAATGGCAGCTCTAATCTTCTTTTGTATCTGCAAAAGTTCATGTAAGTGTTAGGTTTAGGCATTTCGACTGCAACGCTTGGCTTTTCATTGCTATATTCCTGATGACACATCAACGATTCTTGACGATCGAACGAATTCATGCAGTTGAGACAGAAAAATCTCTCACCCTTATGTTTAGTAGTCTGCTTCGACATCAATCAACTCACATTTTTAATCCAGCAATAATGTTGATTGTCACTCTCGGAAATTAATAACAAATTAACAATCTTTTCTCTCTCTTTGTGTGAAGTCAGTCTGAGACTGTTCGTTTTTCATTGTCGCATCCCAAGACGTTCACAGCCACGGTGGGATTTAGCTTTATGAAACGCTCGATGTCTTCCAACCGCGTTGGGAAAGGCACTCCCGTCCAATCGAGATTTTTACAAGTCTCCACATACTTGGAAACTCTATCAACATTCTTTTTTACGGGATATAAGTCCGATGTGATCGCCCATTTGAAATACTCGCTATCATCTTTATTTTTCACATTAATCACAGCATGTTTATTATATACGAAATAGGGCAATTCTGTATAGGAAGACGTTCTCAAAGGATCGTGTCTGTCCACGTGAATCTCGAGATTCAATACCTTCTCGCACGTCCAACCACTTCCCTTGAGATGATAATGAGCCATAGATTCCAACATCTTGTCTTTCATCACTTCGTAAACAGCAGATAATTCATCATCTCTAAACAGTCACGTTTTTAGATTGGAAATAGGTATCTTCCACCATGCTCTCACACGTGACGCATTCACCCTTTTAATCAGACAATGCAAAACCATTTATATTTTTAGACCCTTTCTAGATGTTTTCGAAATACATCCAACACTCCACCCTTTGCCTGTTGCATGAACGATTCGGGATCAAGATTTGCAAGACTGAGAATCGCATCAAAAGTTTAAAATATCATTTAATGGCAAAGTCTTGTTCTATCGGAATAAATGATTTCTCTAATGCTTTGAATACGATTCCCTCTATCATATCGCGGCCCTTTTTTCCTCCAGAGCTCTCACGACTGCATCCATCGCTTTTTGTAACGAATTGTCATCTCGAACTGCATCGCTTTTCATTTTTTTTTTCATTCTCTTTCAAAACCTGCCGGTCCACTTTTCGTTTAACAGTCTTCTTCTTAGTTTTCTTT
The DNA here is from genome assembly GCA_031216915.1 of Pictodentalium vernedei. Classification (NCBI taxonomy): domain Eukaryota; kingdom Metazoa; phylum Mollusca; class Scaphopoda; order Dentaliida; family Dentaliidae; genus Pictodentalium; species Pictodentalium vernedei. Next base: position 368,971,943 of record CM062295.1, read on the forward strand.
CGAAACCTGCCGGTCCACTTTTCGTTTAACAGTCTTCTTCTTAGTTGACGTTTCGTCGTCACTGCTGCCTTCTCATTTTTTTCACAATTCAAGTTTTTGTCGCTGTCGTACATCTTTCGTCCACTCCCTTTCCATCGAGTAAATGACTGATGCATTCCTCTTTTTTCATGTGTTTAACACGTTTCAAACTCAATGACTGACATACTTTGGCTTGTAATTTCACCAGTTTTCAATCATAGTTCTCCCCACGCACAGCTTCAATCAATTGTCCTTTGGTTCTGTAACAGCTGTAATTTTTAATTTTTAGATTTCTACAGTACTTTTTCAACTCGGATATGGTAGACGAATATAACTTTTCCACGTTAGACGTTGTTGTTTTTGACATTTTTTATGTTAAAACATGTTATTTAATATATATAATATTTTAGGTTTTAAAAATAAAAAAAATTTTTGTGAATTTTTAAACTTCTTATTTTAATATATATATATTTTTTCTTTTAATGAAACATCAGTAAAACAAACAAAAAATTAAGACGATTAGGTACATCGCATCCGAACTAATCGTTTATACCTTCACCTAAAAAAAAAACATTTGACGACTGAATCCCATCAGTAAAAAAAAGCAAAAAAAAAAAATTGCATACCGTAGAAAATCAGTACTACCTCGCTTTCCCAATTTGTTCCAAAGAGAGGTAAACAGTCACTCGCCACAGATTCACATTTTTCACTTCATTCAGTAATGAATGTAGACGTTTTAAAAAGTGGTTATATTTTATAATGCACATGTCAAAGTAAGGAAAACATCTGGTTATTTTATTATACAAAAATGAACAGTCCAAGTGGTGAAAGCAATCACGCTCTATTTAAATATTAATCGAGCGTGAAACATACACACATTCAAGATAAAAATGAAAGTGTCAATGACACTGTAGCTTAACTTGTGTGTTGTGTTTGATGAAAAGGATAATGTTCAATGTTTATGAAAGGATTATGAAATAAGACAAGAATTGTGATAATTGGGAATATGTTCATTTCTGTTCCCTGTGTGCTATGTTTATGATAAAAATAGTATGAGGTGTACACTGTACTAAAGATCTGAGGGGTGGGTTAATATGACCTCACATTTAATATATGTGGCCCTCACAGTTAACAAATATCAACAAAATTACAATGAAATTATTCCAAAATGAGTCATCCTATCAAGTTACATTAAAATCCCTTCATAAATATGGCCTGTAGACTGTGCTAAAGGTTTTCGGGCTTCGGGCCCTGTAGCCGTCAGTTTCCCAATTGCGTCCAAAGGGGACGTTCTCATCTAGACATTATATGAAGTCAACCTACCAAGTTACAATGAAATCCCTCCATAAATACGACCTGTAGACTGTGCTAAAGGTTTTCGGGCTTCAGGCACCTGTAGACATCACATTTGACCAACCACGACCAAAAGGGGATGTCATCATCTAGGCATTATATGGAGTCAACCCAACAAGTTACAATGAAATCCTTCCATAAATACGACCTACAGACATGCTAAAGGTTTTTGGGATCGGGCAGCCATCACGGCTGAATGATCATGACCAAAAGGGGACGTTCTCATCTGGACACTATTTGGAGTCATCCTACCAAGCTACAATAAAATCCCTTCATAATTATGACCTGTAGACTGTTCTAAAGGTTTTCGGGCTTTGGGCCCCTGAATCCGTCACAGTTGCCCACTCGTGTCCAAAAGGGGACGTTCTCATCTAGACATTATATGAAGTCAACCTACCAAGTTACAATGAACTCCCTTCATAAATATGACCTTAGACTGTGCTAAAGGTTTTCGGGCTTCGGGCTCGGGCAGCCATCATGGTTGAATGATCGCAACCAAAGGGGACAATCTCATCTGGGCATCATCTGGAGTGATCCTGCGAAGTTACAATGAAATCCCTTCATAAATATGACCTGTAGACTGTGTTCAAGGTTTTCGGGCTTCGGGCACCTGTAGCCATCACAGTTGACCAATCACGACCAAAAGGGGATGTCATCATCTTGGCATTATATGGAGTCAACCTAACAATGTTACAATGAAATCCTTCTATAAATATAACCTTTTGCCTATGCTAAAGGTTTTTGGGCTCGGGCACCCATCAAAGCTGAATGATCACGGCCAAAATGGGACGTTCTCATCTTGACCTTATTTGGAGTCAACCTACCAAGTTACAATGAAATCCCTTCATAAATATGGCCTGTAAACAGTGCTAAAGGTTTTTGGGCTTCAGGCACCTTTAGCCGTCAAAGTTGCCCAAACATGTCCAAAGGGGGACGTTCTCATCTAGGCATTATATGAAGTCAACCTACCAAGTTACAATGAAATCCCTTCACAAATATGACTTGTAGACTGTGCTTAAGGTTTTCGGGCTTCGGGTTCGGGCAGCCATCATGGTTGAATAATCGCAACCAAAGGGGACAATCTCATCTGGGCATCATCTGGAATGATCCTATGAAGTTACAATGAAATCCCTTCATAAATATGGCCTGTAGACTGTGCTCAAGGTTTTTGGGCTTCGGGCACTTGTAGCCAACACAGCTGACGAATTATGACCAAAAGGGGATGTCATCATCTAGGCATTATATGGAGTCAACCTAATAGGTTACAATGAAATCCTTCCATAAATATGACCTTTTACCTATGCTAAAGGTTTTTGGGCTCGGGCACCCACCAAGGCTGAATGATCGCGATCCAAAGGGGACGTTCTCATCTAGACATTATTTGGAGTCATCCTACCAAGTTACAATGAAATCCCCTCATAAATATGACCTGTAGACTGTGCTAAAGGTTTTCGGGCTTCGGGCACCTTTAGCTGTCACAGTTGCCCAATCATGTCCAAAAGGGGACGTTCTCATCTAGACATTATATGAAGTTAACCTACCAAGTTACAATGAAATCCCTTCATAAATATGACCTGTAGACTGTGCTAAAGGTTTTCGGGCTTCGGGCTCGGGCAGCCATCATGGGTGAATGATTGCACGTTCTCATCTAGACATTATATGAAGTTAACCTACCAAGTTACAATGAAATCCCTTCATAAATATGACCTGTAGACTGTGCTAAAGGTTTTTGGGCTTCGGGCTCGGGCAGCCACCATGGGTGAATGATCGCAACCATAGGGGACAATCTCATCTGAGCATCATCTGGATTGATCCTAAGAAGTTACAATGAAATCCCTTCATAAATATGACCTGTAGACTGTGCTCAAGGTTTTCGGGCTTCGGGCACTTGTAGCCATCACAACTGACCAATCACGACCGAAAGGGGATGTCATCATCTAGGCATTATATGGAGTCAACCTAACAGGTTACAATGAAATCCTTCCATAAATATGACCTTTTGCCTATGCTAAAGGTTTTTGGGCTCGGGCACCCATCAAGGCTGCATGATCGCGATCAAAATGGGACGTTCTCATCTAGACATTATTTGGAGTCATCCTGCCAAGTTACAATGAAATCGTTTCATAAATATGACCTCTAGACTGTGCTAAAGGTTTTCGGGCTTTGGGCTCCTGTAGCCATCACAGTTGCCCAATCACGTCCAAAGGGGGACTTTCTCATCTAGACATTGTATGAAGTCAACCCACCAAGTTACAATGAAATTCCTCAATAAATATGACCTGTAGACTGTGCTAAAGGTTTTCGGGTTTTGGGCTCGGGCAGTCGTCACGGTTGGCAGATCATGCCCAAATGGGGGAATTCGTATCTAGACATCATAAGGAGTCATCCTACCAAGTTACAATGAAATCCCTCCACATTAAACATGACCTGCAGACTGTGCTAAAAGTTTTTGGGTTTCAGGTTTGGGCAGCCATCACGGTTGATAGATCATGCCCAAAAGTGGACGTTCTCATCTAGGCACTATACAGAGGCATCCTACCAAGTTACAATGAAATCCCTTCATAAATACGACCTGTAGACTGTGCTAATGGTTTTCGGGTTTTGGGCTCGGGCAGCCATACCGGTTGCCCGATCGCGACCAAAAGGGGACGTTCTCATCTAGACATGACCCCAAACCTGCATATGAAATTCTGTGACGATCAGACAAGAACTGCGGGGTGTAGCCCGTGCTAAAGGAAAATGTGAACAGACGTCACAGACTCACAGACTAACAGACTTCCGCACGCGTGATGGCAATAGCTTATCTTGACTATGTCAAGTTAAGCTAAAAAATGAAGATGCACTTTTAATGTGTTTTTTTTCGAGTCGTGATTTAAAAATCTTTCTATAATGGACTTCATAATTTTACATCCGTGACAAGAATATTCGCTGTAAAAGTATTCTGTCTTCGTTGATAGACCCATCGGAATATCAAATTCACTCTCTCAAAAGTTCGTCTTTCTCCAGGGATTAAATTCAATTTGTGAATTAGTTGTTCGGAAATATTCGGATATATGTTACTTCCATAGAACAGTGATAAATCGTCTGGGTTGAAATTTTCTATCTTAACCGATAGGATTGTCAACAGATCGTCTTGATATTCATACATTGAATCCAGAGCAATTTCATTCAGTCTCAAAGGTAAAATATATTTCTCATATTCCTCTGTCAAACCAATAGTCTCCACATCTGTCAATTCAATGCCATTGTGGGATTCCAACCTATAAATTTTAGTGTCAAACTTTGAATATTTTTTGACCCTCTTCAATTTTAATGCGGGTTTTTAGGTGTGGAGGATTTCATCACTGATTATTGTTTTTGTTGTCGTTTTGTTGAAATTTTTTTTATAAAAAATATTCAATTTTGTGTTTTTTTTTTAAATGATAATAATTATTAATTGTAAAAATATTTTTTTTAATTTTTGTTTCTTATATATATGTAAAAAAAATAAAACAACTTTTACAATTTTTTCTTTAATGACAAAAACAAGCACGTAATGGTCGCGCCTACAATTTTTATTTTTTTAAACGGTCAATTTTTTTTATCACTCGTCTTGCAACTCGTCAATAATAATATATTTTTTTTTCTATCGGACTTCCACGCTCGGTCCCAAAGGTCAAGTTTACCGGCTCAATCTTCGAATTCACCTCGACCGAACTGTCGTCTTTTCCTGTGAGAAATCTACGTCCCGGATCGAGTTTTACTGGCTCAATTTTCGCATTCACCTCGATTGAACCGTCATCTTTTACTGTGGGAATCGACGTATTATCGCATATTTTTTCCAACTCAAAAACAAAAAAAAAACACTGTCTTTTCGGAATTTTTCCCAGTGCTAATCTGTCACCGGTCACAATCGTGCAAAATCCCATTCCGGGCTATGTCGAAAAAATTCATCCAATGGGAAAATTAGTGTTCAATTTATCAAAAAAGTGAATTTGTCAAACCGGGAATTTTTTAGACATTTCCGACAAATTCCGTCGAAGTGAGCCAGAAATGCTCGAATTTTAAACATTTTCCGGGGAAACCCCAGGGTTTTTGGGGAAACATTGAATTATTTTGGGAAAAATCAACTTTTTTACCAGAAAAATTTGAGTTTTTCCAAAAAAAATTGTTTTTTTTCCCCAAAAATTTGGGTTTTTCCAAAAATAACTCAACTTTTCTGACTCACCTAAATTTCTGGCTCAACACGATTGAAGTGAGCCAAAACACTCACATATACCCTACTAGTATACATTATCGATTACAATAAGCCATTTTACAAAGTCAGACATTGCCGGTTTAGAGGTTAGATGTTTAGCGGGACACTTTCTAAAACGCGTTTCATACAGCCATCTTCTCTAACTTGACAGCTTTCATCCAGGACAAAAACAACGATCCTTGATGAAACGAATAAGCATTTTACAGAAATATCCTCTTTTAACATTTAATCTCTGAAATGACAATGTCTGAAATTAGGAAACCAATTATACAATTACTATGTTCTCGGCATTTGGGTCTATATCTGACAATTTGGGTAATTTGGGTAATACCCAATGTGTCAGATATAGACCAAAAGATCGAGAACATGATAGTTGTATAAGTGGGTTCGGAATTCCAATGGGTAATAATATGCATATTCCTGGTGACAATGACTGATGTCAGACAAGATAGTGAATTAGGAATTACAAAGATGTCAACTATCCCTCATAGGCTCCTAAAAAGTACAGTACAATGTACTGAAGATAGGTTGCAAATCGTGATATAGCCAGTGGCGTCATGCCAATGGTGCATTGGGGGGGGGGGGCTGCCCCCCCCCCCAAATATTTTTGGTGAAGGCCTGGGAAGTGCCATTTCCGGCAATCTGGGAGGCATTTTTTGCCAAAATTTTGGGGCACGCTATGTGCCAACCGATGGTGGCGCACCGCTTAGATGGTGTTACCGACCCCCCCCCCCCCCCGCAATTTTTCCCTAGCATGACACCCCTGGATATAGCATATAGCTGGCAATATCTAACTCCAAGTTACTACATCCAATACCGAATACCGGTACGCATACCTGCATGTCAGACATTGACCAATCTATCTGGAATATGCCAGATGCCAATGCTAAGAACAAAACGTTTCAATAATAACGTGCAATAACTATCTTTAAGTTCTTAACCCAATTATATACTATATTATATATGATTGGGTTAAGAACTTAAAGAAAGATAGTGCAAATGCTCCAAGTCTTTCAGCACTAAATATAGAATATTAGTGAGCATGCTCACATACCCCACGCGCCCCAATATTTCAAGCTCGGAAAAGTGTAATTTTTAGGAAAATGACCCGCAAATCAGTTACTTGTATTTTTCAGAGTCCAGGCCCCGTAATTTCCGCAAAAATCAGCCGAGCAGAACGAAATGCAAACTTGATCTGTAAGTCATTGTGGTAGACTCACATACTAAAATGACCGTAATTTCGATAATATCTCAAAGCGTGCAGAAAAAAAGTCCGGAAAACTGTAATTTTGATGAACTTTTCAAAGTCGAAGGGCCGTAATTTCGGTAAAAATCAGTGGAGCAGAACAAAATGCAAACTTGATCTGTAGGCAACCATGTTACACAAACATACCAAAAATCAGCTCAATATCTGGAAGCATGTAGAGAAAAAGCCCTCGGGCCGTAATTTTGGTAAAAATCAGTGGAGCGGAACAAAACCCAAACTTGTTCTGTAGGCCACCATGTTAGACTAACATACCAAAAATCACTTCAATATCTGGAAGCGTGTAGGAAAAAAGTCCGCAAAACTGTAATTTTGATGAACTTTTCAAAGTTCAAGGGCCGTAATTTCGGTAAAAATAAGTGGAGCGGAACAAAATGCAAACTTGATCTGTAGGCCACCATGTCAGACTAACATACCAAAAATCAGCTCAATATCTGGAAGCATGTAGAAAAAAAGTCCGGAAAACTGTAATTTTGATGAATTTTTCAGAGTCCAAGAGCCATAATTTTGGTAATGAAAGTGTCAATGACACTGTAGCTCAACTTGTCAAGACAAAGACATGTACATGTATAGTATGTGACACAGCAATGACAAACATCTAGGTAATGACCTGATAACAAAGGTACATATAAAGTATTGTAACGGTCTGTACATAATACTGACCGTTGCCTGTAACAAATGTATAGGTAAAGTATTGTAAAGGTGGGTGACAGTCAGATGCTAAACTAGAAAAAAATCTTTGAGTCCCAGAGTGGGTCTGACTGAACCCCAAAATATTTGTTCTCATAGCACAGTGATAACAAAGGCACCCCAAAACACACTCATTCCTGTCCCAAGGTGAAAACAAAGGTACCCAAGAAGTTTCGTGAAGATCAGTTCACAAATATGAGCTGTGTAGAAGTTGTGACAAAAAACTGATTGGACCTAATTTCGGTACAAAATGGCCACTGGCAGCCATCTTGAATTTTGGACCGCACCCAGAAACACTCGTTCTTGTCCCGAGGTGATAACAAAGGTACCCAAGATGTTTTGTGAAGATCGGTTCATAAATACAGCCTCTAGCCCGAGCCGTATTGACATGTGCACTTACAGTGTATAAGTAGCAAATCAAAGTTCATCTAATTTGCATAATTTCTGCACGAGAAAAAAACCTGTACTATATGTGATGTATTCCAGGTTACTAAACATTCATACAAAAATTTATTCAAATCAGAACTTTCATACAGAAGTTCTGTACAAAAGACTGATTGCACTAATTTTGGTACAAAATGGCTGCTGGTGGCCATCTTGAATTTTGGACCGCACCCAGAAACACTCGTTCTCATCCCACTGTGATAACAAAGGTACCCAAGAAGTTTCGTGAAGATCGGTTCATAAATACAGACACTAGCCCGAGCCGTATTGACATGTGTACTTACTGTGTGTAAGTAGCACTGAAAAAATCAAAGTTCATCTAATTCGCATACTTTTCGCACGAGAAAAAAAACCTGTATTATATGTGATGTAGCCCATGGTACTAAACATTCACACAAAAAATTATTCAAATCAGCGCTTTCATATGGAAGTTCTGTGCAAAAATCTGATTGCACCAAATTTTGTACAAAATGGCTGCCATCGGCCATCTTGAATTTCGGACCAGACCCAAAAACGCTCGTTCTCGTCCCACGGTGATAACAAAGGTACCCAAGGAGTTTCGTAAAGATCGGTTCATAAATACGGCCTCTAGCCCGAGCCGTATTGGCATTTACATTTACAGTGCTGAAAGTAACACCAAACAACATCAAAGTTAGTCTAATTTGCATAATTTACGCACGAGAAAAAAACCCGTATTATATGTGATGTATCCCATGGTACTAAACATTCATACAAAAATTTATTCAAATCAGAGCTTTCATACGGAAGTTCTGTACAAAAAACAGATTTCTGCATCGTCGGTACAAAATGGTGGCTGGCAGCCATCTTGAATTTCGGACCGCACCCAAAAACACTCGTTCTCGTCCCACAGTCATAACAAAGGTACCCAAGAAGTTTCGTAAAGATCGGTTCATAAATACGGCCTCTAGCCCGAGCCGTATCCAACTGTTGACGGACAGACGGCCAGACGGACGACGGGCCATGGCATAAGCTCAAATTTGGATTCGCCAAAGTTGAGCTAAAAATCAGTGGAGCAGAACAAAATGCAAACTTGATCTGTAGGCCACCATGTTAGACTCACATACCAAAAATCAGCTCAATATCTGGAAGCGTGTAGAAAAAAGTCCGGAAAACAAGTAGGACTGACTGACGGATGGACCAGTCAAAACATTATACCCCCGCAACTTTGTTGCGTGGGGTATAATAACATTTAGTCTGTAGTTCACGTTTCCGCTATCCTTCACATGCTATCACACATAGCATGTGTGGGATAGCGGGAAACGTGAACTACAGACTCCCAGTGGCAGAAACAGGAATTCTGAAGGAGGGGGGGGGGGGGGGGGGGGAGCGGGGCGAATCGTGCAGATGCCGAAGGCATTTGCCGCAAGTGCCGAAGGAACGAGCTTTTGTAGGGGGTCTCAGAAAATTTTTGGAAATGAGCGACCAAATGGGGCATTCTGGTGGCTTCTGGGGTGGAAATCCTCTTTGATTTGAATTGAAACAGAAATCTAGTAGACATGCTAGCAGTGGCGTAGCCAGGGGTGTTGGTGTGTGTGTGTGTGTGTGGGAGGGGGGGGGGGGTACCGGGACGGATTTATTATTCTGTATGGGCCCCAGGGCCGTAATTTCCGTTCAAAAATGGGGGGGGGGGGTCTACATCTTGGTTGGGCATTGGCAGATGCTGAAGCCAACGAGTGCCGTGGGCACGAGTTGGGATGAGGAGGGGTTGGGGGTCTCTCCCCCCCCCCCCCAAAAAAAAAAATTTCAAATTGTTTCATCAAATTTATGGTGCATGTTGGCGGCATCTAGGGTATAATTTCCCTTACTTTTTATTTAAAAAAATGGGCTTAGATTTCTTTAACAGGGAGAACCCTCCCCCAAGCCCTCCTCATCCAATTCGTGCTTACGGCACTCGTTGGATGAGAAGGGTTTTGGGGTGTCCTTCACCAAAAAAAATTTCAAATTGAGGTATCATATGGCGCATTTCTGGTGGTCTCTAGGGTATATTTCCCCTTACTTTTTATTTTAAAATGGGGCCCAAAATTTTTTAACGGGAGTTCCCTACCCCAAATCCTCCTCATCCCAACTCGTGCCTATGGCACTTGTTGGATGAGAAGGGTTTGTCCCCTCACCACAACCCCAAGAAAGTTTTCAAATCGAGCTATTAAATGCCATGGTGCGTATAGCTCTCGCTGGATGAGAAGGTTTGTGGGGAATTGGGTTCTCCACCACTTAAAAAATTTTTAAATTGACTATCAAACGGTGCATTTCTGGTGGCCTCTCTTGATTTAGAAATTTGATATTCTATCTCCAATGTGCTAGGGGTAATAGAAACTTTTGAAATTAATTTAGACTAAGCGAGTAAAAATTCATCAATCGTTTCTTCATTAATAGGCCTATGCTTTAAAAAATGTTGGTTGGGTGAAAAATTATTGGGGGGGGGGGGTGGGGGGGCTTGAGCCCCCTGCCCCCCCCCCCCCCCCCGGAATTACGACCCTGAACCCCCTAAAAGTTTGGCAGGGGTTAACAAAAACAATCCCATGTCGGATGTTAATTGGACATTGGATAGATATAATACTTGTGAATTTCTATCTATTTAGGGGCACAACTGAACACAATAAAACATCCTGAGGGGCTCCAGAATCAAAACTCAGTGCATCGAAATTTCAAAATTTCCTCGGGCCAAGTCCCCCGGACCCCCTACCAACAGGAGAGGACTATGCTCCCTGTTACCCCCACCCTGTTTACCCCCCCCCCCCCCCCCCCCCCCAAACCTTCAACCCTCTGGATATGCATTCCACATATCGCATAGTGCCCCCCCCCCCCCCCTTCAATTCATGTATTGTCCACAATTAAAAATCCTGGCTACGCCCTACGTGCGAGACAAACACAAGCTAAAGGTGGGGGGGGGGGGGGGCACCGCTCCACAGCCCCCCCCCCCCCCTTTGTATCCGCCATTGCAGACTCCACAGTGAGTCACAGTCACAAGTTGTAAGCACGTTTATTCACTCTAACTTCTCTATAATGATGGAATATGAGAAAATATTTCAAAATACACTACACATTTCCACAATATGCATACAATGTATTATATAACATGCCTAAAGTTACCAAGCTTGCCAGTTAGATGGCAGTAACCTGATGCTTTCTTTAACACAAACGCGTATACCAATTCAATCATTATAAAATATTTTAAAGCAAACAAGTTAAAATCTTAATTTGATATTACCAAAAGTAAGAGTCTAACACATTTCACTTCATTTAAGGTATTTTAAAATGAATGGACCGGTCTGGAACCGATCCATGCAAGAATATCAGACCACCACCACCACTTGCGGTCTGATCTGGTCAACATCCTACGTAAAACTGTCCGACATGAGGTGACAATGGCTGTCAGAAGTGTCCTTAAACTCCAATAAATAAATAAACAAGAAAGGGCAATGCAAAGCGTCGGGCAATGCCTCCGACCCGCAAAAAATCTTCTAAGTCAAAAGAATGAAAAAGGGCCATAACTCAGGACAAAATGTGTGGAAGAAACTCATGATACACAGGTTCCGCACCACAGTTTTCCTGGCATTTCCAAATATGACATGCCATACACTCTCTTCAAATGCAAATATTCTGTAGCTTAGTTATCTAACTTCTAACATATATTACATTTCCCAAATCCACAAAAAACATATAACACTATCTGACTAAGTAGAAATAAACAATCTGAATGTGGGTGGAATAATTTATTGTCAAAGGCCAGACTTCAACCTGAAAAATTGCATGAAAAAATGCCGAAACCAGTCATTTTCAGCCACCTAGCAGCCTCAAAAGCAGAATTTTCCCACCAACCTCACCTACCCACCCCTGGAACAGAGCATCCCCTGTTTCTAAAATGCAAAAAAATTGTTTCCGTCTCCTTTTTCAGTTACCTGTCTGGTAACAAACCCGTGTAAAAATTACATTTTAAAAAATAGCCAATTTTTCGAAGCCACTGTTTCCCATAATCCATCTGGTAATTTACCCCTATGTATCAGACTCCAACTTTGGGACCAAAACTTCAAATTCTCTTGTCCAACAAAAAACCTAATGTAATCATAAATCGGATACTAACAATATATCTCTATTTTACATGGCCTTAGTTTCAACATATGCCCTATGTTTAGCAGTTCACCCCTGTGCAATAGTGCGAAACTGTGGAGCGGAATCACAGGTATTGTTCCCTAATGATGCTCTATCACAACACCAAATATCGTTCAAATCAGAGTAGCAGTGGCTGAGATACAAGGGAAAATGTTGGTACGGATGGACTGAGGTCTTGAGTGAAGAAGGTCCATAACTCTGGTAACAATGTGTGGAAAAATTCACACTACATAGGTATCGTTCCCACCTGATGCTCTATCACAACACCAAATATCATTCAAATCAGACTAGCAGTGGCCAAGATACAAGGGAAAATGTTGGTACGGACGGATGGAGGACTCCACTAGATACCCCTTCGACTTTTCAAGTCGGGGGCAAAATATATAAAGGATTTCACTCTCCAAAATGCCAACCAACCAGCAACTGGCAATGATGTCCATCCATTTCAAGTTTATTTTTTCTCCCAACACTGCAGGGCTAAAACATTTTTCAGACAAGTCTCCAAATTTTCAGACAAAACTTTCTGGTTGGGGTTGGAGGTAGGGGGGAGGTGTTGCATGTCATTACTTGAGATTTCTCTGCATTTTCATTAGAACCTAGAAAACTGAAATTTTGGGTCAAATCGAATAAGACAGAGGATTTTTATTTGAATCAAATCGGGAATTAAATCACACCTTTATTTATTTATTGGTATTTTAGGTCACGTTTTTGAATAAGGGCTTATCTTGACCACAACATGGAGATAAATTCAAGTTCAGCCAATCATTTATATCCACGTTTCCCCTTTTAGAGGACTTCCACCCCAACCACAGGTGATATGGGTTCTATTATATAATAACCAGTAAAACAGAGTTTGGTTACCATGGGGGAAACCACTTGATTAAAACAGAGGGTTTTTTTTGCCAATAAAAAAACAAAGTTTGTTTACCGTGGAGGCACTGCTCGTTAGGTTCTAGATATTGCACCTTCTTACTCACAAGCCAGAAGATAAGCAGACGGTCATCTGCAAAACGAGGTCCCCAAAGGGTGAATTTGGTGATGCTACCCTGCTGTGAACCTCAGTCTGAATCAAGGTCTTAAACCTAAACAGAAAGAGGTACTCAGAGGATACATTGGCCCACTGCTTGGGATAGGATAAGCAAATTCACCCTCTGGGGACCTCATTTTGCAAATGTCAGATTGCTTATTTTCAGGCTTGCTTAATCAAATTAGGTATTGTATGCTATGGCAACATGTGTTTTTGTAAAGCATTCAAAAAAGTGCAATTTTCCAAAATGGAATCTGAATAATTTTGGAAGTGGAAACTTCTTGAATGAACTCTTCTCTATTCTGTACGGGAGACCTGATGATAGAAGAAATCAGGAAGAGACACTTCAAGGGATTTTGAAAATACTTCAACAATTCAAACACTTAAGAATCAGTGTGACTAATAGAATCAACAGGAAGATTTCAAATCGAATTCAATTTCAAGGCTTTGCAGGACCCCAATTTTCATAGAACTTGAATTACTGTCTCATTACATTACATCCATCCCCCCCATTGCAGAATGATTTTCCTAAAACATTAGTGTTCATCGTTTCATTGAAGAATGTCTGGTACGTGTAACACATGTACCAAATTTATAGTAACACTAAATTATCTAACATGATGGCTATATCTGGCCAGAATTATTCATGACAAGAGGCCCCAAGGTGCCTTAATCGCTCACCTGACAAAGTTGTTTAAGGAAGTATTTTGAGACACATTCAGTTTGTCATGGTTCATCAACACTACAAGGGAATGAAGTCATGAAATTATTCACAACTCTAGTGCTCATGTCTGATGATTATTATCCTGGATCTTCCTGACTGCTTCCAATTCTATCAGCTGTACACAAGCACTGCCAAACTTCCAAAGGATGTTATTTCACTGCCCAACCTCCACCCCACCCCCGAGAGCACAAACATTAATCCAGGGATCCTATTTGAACAAACTTGAATCCACCCACCACCCCTAGAGATGTTATATACCAATATGAAAGCATTCTGACTGGTGGATCTGAGGATTTTTAATAAACTTCCCTCATATTGCACCAAGTTAAACTTTGGGCTCCAATAGAGAGCCCATATATCAACGCAAGGTCCCCATTTAAACAAATTTGAATCTGACTCCCCTAGAGATCCCTAGAGATGTTGTAACACCCCACCCCCCACCACCCCCCGATGCTGTTTACCAAATATGAAAGCATTTTGTCTGGTGGATCTAAAGAAGATCTTGCAATAAGTTAGAATTTGGGCTCCTACAGGGAGCCCAAATGTTAACCCAAGATTTGATTTGAAAATACCTGAATCTAACCCCCTAGAGCTGCTGTATACCAAATAAGAAAGCATTCTGACTGGTGAATCTGAAGGAAAAGATTTTTAAAGAAATTTCCTCATATTGATCTAAGTTAAAATTTGGGCATCCTTTGGGAGACCAAATATTAACCCAGGGATTCGATTTGAACAAACTTGAATATGACCCCCTAGATATGTTATATACCAAATATTGAAAGATTCTAATTAATGGTTCGGGAGAAGAATAATTTTTTAATTTTGGAAAACAAATTTTTGGGTGCTATCAGAGTAATGTCCCTTGTGGTGCCCCCTGTCGGCATGAAAACTTTATCTGAGCAAACTTGAATGGACATATAAGGAACATGCACATCAAATTTGGTTCAATTCAACCCAGTGGTTTATGAGAAGCTGATGATGTAAGGTTAATGCCGGACAACAGACACCAGACGATGGATGGAAAGTGATTTGTAAAGTTCTCCCTGAGTTTTGCTCAGTTGAGCTAAAAACTGCCTTTTTAATTTTATTACTTTTTCAACTTTTGCCTCCAAACCATAGCTTCTTCCAATGAGGGGTTAAAAATTAATTTTTGTGGTAAAAAAACTAAACTTTTCACAAAACATGAGACCTTTTCCACCTTCTAGTCGCACATGAAGCAAAGAGTTGAATTAAAATAATTTTTGTGAACAACAAACATATTCTGTCTGGTGAATACCATGAAAAAGCCACTAGTATCATACTGGATTTTGCTGTACAATTTCAAGCTTTTGCTCTGTATTTTCAATCTGAAATATCAGTGTTTTATATTGGCAGGTGTCTTATATCTCCTCTTTTGGAGCAAAGGTTATAATATTCACTGTTTATAATGCTTAACATTTTCCAAATTCTATAAGCAGCTATTCTGCCAGCTAACAAGACTTGAGGATTACACCTAATTATACATGAGTCGTGGAAAGTGTGTTTGTTAATTTTTTTTTATCTATCACAGTTTTTAATTCACCAGCCTTTTTCACGACCTTGGCTGATTCTTTCCTCAGCTGCCAGCATTCAGGGATGGAGATGTAAACAATGAGAATTGTAGGCCCTGGTTAATTAATTTGGGGCTTATGAGTTATTTGCCTCATTTTGTTTTTTGTCTGACAAAAGTAACATATTTTTTTTGTTATTGGCTCCACAAACGGGTCACCTCCTTTACAGGGCTCGGAGAATAAACCATTTTATGTTTCTTCCTCATGCATTGAAATGCCAGATTATTCCCTCATTGTGCCTGATTGCAATCTGGCAATAATGTGGCAATAGTCTGGTTTTATTGAGGATAAAATGTTGACTAATGGTGCAGTTTGTTATAGGCTGTTCTGTATATAATCTTGGCCAATGAAAGTTCTACTATCTGAGACAACCTACACATGCAAGGAAGCAGTGTGTAAGTGCAAAATTGTAAAATATGCATCTTGTGGAAAGGGATATATTACTCAATTTCCCTATGACGTTATAATTAATTATCAATGATAACGTCACTCTGCATTTTGTTTGGATAACCTGGAATACTGGTAAACTGAAAATTAACTAACCATGGCCTTACATTGCAATACACGTTTTTTCTTCTATCTGCACAACAGTCTCAGTTAAAGATTTTTTTCATAACCTACTTGTGGATGGATACTAGCACTTAAACAATAAGAATGCACTACAGGGGACCCCAGGCGTGTTGTTTTCAGATAAGCAACAACCCTTGCCATCTTCATCCAATTTGATAATAAGGAGCACAACAAATGCTCTCGTAGAAAATCCATTTTCAGTCAGAAATCTAAGGGAAACAGTGATGCTTTCCTGGTGATGCCTTCCTGGGGGGACGAGGGGGAATTCCGTTCCCCTACTGTTTTTCTGTGGGTGTACACAGTTCCCCCACAATTGCATGATGATTGACCTGGAACTGAGAATACCCAATACCCCCCTTCGTCTTGTTAGCTGCATTAAACACATTTTGTTATTGGTAAATTGCTCCTTTTCCAAACTTTAATATATAGGTCAGAAATAAAAACAAAATGACATCACAAAAGCAGTATCCTTGGTGAGTTGCACATGCATTTGTTTTAGTTTAAAACTCTATCATGTCTCACCAGATTGACATTACCACGTTCATCTCATAAAATGGAGGGAGGTAATCCTGGTTATCTGACTGGCTATCAAAGTAATGAAATTCACCGTGAAAAGTCAATGAGCATGCAATTCATCAGTAATGACTTTCAAAATTTTCCCAATAAGCCCCTGGCAAATCAGTGATGATTGTTGAAATGCTGAGCCCCTGTTCCCCTACTTTCTAATTTTGGAAAGCATCACTGGGGAAACACACACAGTCTCTTAACTCCTGGGTTCTGGATAATTTTCCTGACTTTTCACCAGATAACATCCTGTGAGTCAAGCAGCTTAGCAGTGATTTCTAGTCAAGTCTTGACTGCCTATAGAAAGCATTGTCAAAGATAATTTGACTATTGTCTGCCAGAGCTCTCCTCTACTTGACTGAATGTTAAAGCACCTGTTTAGTTTAAACAATATTTTATTTATGAAAAACAAATTGTGGTACAATACATACAAAAACGTAATAATGAAGAATAAAGAAACGAAGGAATTGACAAAATTGTATGTATAACAACAATGCATTTGGTACAATTACAGTTAATATAGTGTTGGGATTCAGCAGGAAGCTATAAGCTTATGTGAGCTGTCTCCCAGTAAATTTAAATCAGTTACTAAGTTAGGTGGAAGTAATATTTTCAACGTAATATATTGCTGAAACAGGGCAAAAGAAGAAGAGACCAATACTAGAATAGAGAGAAGGACAAAATACTGGACGGTTCGTGGGAAAGAAGGAGAGAGGGAGAATAAAGAGGTGAAGGTAAAGTACTGGAACCAAACCAAGTTCAATTATACTAATGCTACATCATTACTAGAGCAACCTATGGAACTGTTTGCATCAGAGATAGTGCTGTCATTGCTAGCCGCTTTGAAGATAATAGAGCATCAAACTGGGATAATAACATCTATGAAAGAAACAAATAATTACTGTTGTATCACAGTCCAAGATGTCGCTTGCTATGGGACACCGACGTACAACCAGCAATGACAGCACCTCTCCGTGTCACATTGTGACACTGAAGTCAGCAATGCGTATTATATGGAAAAGCCCAGTCATGTAACACCTTCCAACTATTAGCCAGAACGTGTGGCTGGAGGGAGAAGAAATTCATATTTTCTATATATAGACTGCTGACATAGTATCAGAGTTGTAGGAATAAACTTAAGAATAACAACGGCGTGGCGAATAAGGCCGAAGCTTAACATTAATGCCTCATCGGAAACGACCACTTTGTGAGATAAAATCTTGTACAACACGGAATACAAGTGAATTTTCGGTGCTATCCAGTTGTTCAGAACCATACAGTAATGTTGTGAGGTCTACAGGGAATGGTAAAGTGTGAATTGCAGAATTCCGTACAACGTCATAGATTGGACAACGGAGCAGGAAATGCTCTGTTGTCTCTAAATCACCGCACTGGCAAAGGGGAGACGCCGAGATGTGATTGTCGTATAAATGGGCGTTGATGCTACTACAATGTAATCTTAGTCCACAGAGATAAATTTGTGCTGCTCGACATTTGGCCCCTGAGTAGAACGTGGGTGGTCGGCGGTTCGCACTATTTAAGTATCTTTTGAAATTGGGAAGGGAGGGATTTTCCCTAATCAATGAGGGAATTCGATTCCACTGGTTAGTAACATCCGGAATGAAGGAGGATTGGTATAAGTTAGTGTGGCAGAAGGGAACTCGATGATTATTAACATCCCGGAGATTGTGGGTTGGATTCATGGATATATTTGTTGGTGGAACCTTGATGGAAATATATTGGGGGGGGGGGGGGGGGGGTTAATTTGCGATAAATTTTTAAAAATTGAATGAACTTATGCTTTCGGCGCCGTTCCTGTAGAGTGACCCATTGTGTTTCAGCATACAGGAGGGTTTTACTGGTACTTACAGTAGCACCAGTAACTATTCTTGCTGCCGCTATTTGTATTTTCTCTAGCTCTAGCTCAGCAGCTTGGATTGCTGAGCAGTTGTCCCATACACAGTCGGCATACTCTAAGAGTGGCCTGATAGAGGCGAAATATATTTTTTCGAGGACATTGCGATCAAATGTAAACTTGTGTGACCTAATCATGTCAACACGCGTCCAAGCTTTGGAACATACGAGATCAATATGATCATTCCATGTACAGGTTTTGTTCAGAGTTACACCTAGGTGTCTGTGGCTACTGACAAAGCACCTGTTTGCAGATCACAGACATTTTAAGTCACTCTATTTTAGAGGGTGACTCACTATTTTCAAGAACAAATTTTTCTTAAAAACAGCTTGAAAATTCATGATTTTTACAGAATCTTAGGCCAATTAAAAAGAGGTGTTTGGTTTTCAGGACTTTTTTTTCAAAACTGAGGCGAGAGGCCATTTTTTTATTTTTATTTTCTTTCCTCAATTTTCACCACAAGGTAGGAGGGTTTTTGATTTTTAACCTGGTGTTACTATATTATACCAAGGTGCTTTATATTTCAATTTGAAACCTCAAGTGATTAGCAAAGCTTAAAGTACAAGTAACTCCACAAATGATCAGGCAAAACAGTAAGAAAGGACATATGAAACTACAAAAAATCATCTGTTGCAAGATTCATATATATCTGGAAATACCTCCCGAAAGTAGTCGCAACATCGTGTAAATTCAGAGTTTTATCCTTAAAATCAAATGCTGCCAACTTGTCTTTTGCAACTCGAGCTTGTGTGTTGATATTAAGATTGTCCGCTTCGTGAAATTCACACAGAATAATGGACCCATTCTCAGCTTTTACTTTATTTATTAACATTTCTATGGTAAGGTCGTTCAGGATAGCAATAACAGTCCAAGGAACCATGCACATGGATTTAGACTTTTTTGTTGTAAACAACGTTATATCGACGAGCATCGCCATGGTGGGTGTCCTTGATTTTGGTTTTGGACAATATTTACACAATAAAATTAAATAACACCTCCCAAAACCAGCTCGTCCCAGGACAATTTGTCCCAAGTCGATTTTGCAAGTGGGACGATTCATCCAGGGCATTGTGTCCCACACTAAACAAGAGAGGGCTAATTTAAAAACTATGCCATCTACAGAATTTACATTGGGACAAATCATCCTGAGATTTGGGACAAAATGTCCTGGCTTTGATTTTGATGAAAGGTACCGGGCGAATCGTTCTAGGACGAACCAGGAGTTGAGTTGGAGCTCCCTACACAAATGGATGTCAGCTTTCTACTTTCCCTCTCACATTCACTCCGCACTTTCCTGTCTGTATGCAACTGAACTCCCCTCGGAACAGACTAGGATTACAAACCTTTTTCCTAACCACTGCCTTAAAATGAAGACTCTCGATGGAACATATTGGCTGTGGTACATAGCGACTTTCTGGGCAGTACTACATAGCTACTTTCTGATTGGTACATAGTGGCCGACATATAGTACCTACACTCTAAATCGGTTGGGTTAAAAATCAACCTAAATCGACTGGGTTGAGTGAATATGAAACCAATTTGGGTTCATATTCACCCAACCCAGTCGATTTGGGTTGATTTTTAACCCAACCGATTTTAGAGTGTATTGACCGTGGTACATACCGACCATGCCACCTCTGTATTCGTGAGAACAACATGTAATTGGAACAAGTTGGGGATTCAGTAAAAACACTTGGAACAGACTACTGATTCCTTCAAAGCAGCGCTAGAAAAAAATCTAGCCTCACTATACCACTGCCAACATGCCAGAATTGGATCATACAGCACCTCTATACAGATACCGATAGGAACTGGTTTGGGAAGGAAACATCCCGGCAGCATTATCCTTCGTGAATTTTTGGAATCAAAATAGAGTATGGTTCAAGTGTCTATCCTGTATTGTCCGGAACTGAAATTGAGTACAACCACAATGGCGACGCTCGTCGGTGTTATAAAAATAAAAAGGTTGTTCCCATTATTTTGTCCTGTAACCAGGATAACTCCATCTGTTCACTGAATTTGTATCATAACTGGGATAGCTCTATCTGTTCAATGAATTCATTTCACTGGAATAGCATTTATGATGGACACGGAGAATGGAGGAAAGATTTTCATCGACTACCCTAAAAAAAGTAAAGCAGGCATTATTTTTCAAAGCAGCGATCCCTTAGAACCAAACACTTTTTTTCATTTGGCCTTACCATTATAATTGATTTATTTACCCCTTTGAGCCATATAAAAATTAAAAGCTTACTATTTTGGCTCAGAAATCTCACTATTCCATTTACACTAGGGTTATTGTGACAATCAATTTTTGTAGTTGACTAATCACCAGCATTAGTCAATGGTTAGTCTATTAATAGTCGTTCCCTATAAAATCAACAAACAATCTTTAATATAGCACTCATTCACACTTCTGACTTCAGAGCGTGAGCATCTCGACTGACATGGAAATACCAGCTAGACTAGAGAAAGCCATATCAGCTCTGGGCGTCTCTTGCCCAATCTCCTGGACTATCCAGGAAAAAGGCAAGAGCGTCCAACTGACCTTGGATTTCATCATTGACGAGAACAACACACCACCCTCTTCGGGGAGAGGTAGTACCTTTGGAGAGAGGATCCCCTCTCCCACTGGTCCTCACCCGAAGAGGCTCGGAGGCCCTGAAAAGAGAGAGAGGAAGAAAAAGAAGAGCCCTTCGACCAAGCGCAGGAGCGCCCTGCGCCTGGAGGCCTTCCGGAATAGGAAGAAAGAGGTGAGCGAGAGGATGGAGGTCCTGGAGGCAGCTGCCAGTTCCCCTCCTAGTCCCACTAGTACACCCAACCAACTGCCAGCTCCTGGGCCGGTACTGTTGGATGAGGAACGTCTGGTGGAGACTGAGGAGGAACCGGAGGTTGCCTTTTCACCACCTCCCACCCCTCACTCCCCACTTCCTTCTCAACCGGACAGCCCGGGTGAGCCAATCACAGAAATACAGCCACCTCAGTCTGCAGTCACCATCAAAGACCCAAGGATAAGGAGAGCATTAGAGTTGGCCCAACGAGAACTTGAGTTGGGGAAACAAGCCGTCGCCGAAAGCCGCGCGTCCAGGGAAAATTCAAAAAAGACACTAGACACAATCCAGCCACTAAACTCTGCACCACCGCCAGCCATATCACCAAGCCAACCGCCACCTAAGAAAAAGAGCCGGAGGAAGCCTAGACGGGGTTAAGCCACCTCCCTCCTTCCTTTTCCTCCTCCACCGCGCCTTGACATCCTACAACAACAACAAACAGCTAACGAGGGTCGAAAGGGGCTTGTCCTCCAAATCGTCCCTGCGCGCCTTCGGCGCGTCAAACCATTTCGTTCGAATATAGCACTTAGTTATTTAAAACTAAAGATGTATGAATGTATACACTTCCATGTTGAGATAAAATGGAAACACCAAAATGTCTCCATTTAATCAGAAGAATTTAACCAGAAGAATGTTTGTGTAAATGTTTCATTTCTATAAATAATTTCCCGAAATTTCGAACATAAATCTCCCTCCATTCCTATTCAAGTCACATACTACAAGTGAACTAACCCTTGTGACAACTTTCCCACTTTTGCAGTTCGGATTGTTCCAATGGCATCATTCAAATGTACAAGAACGAAGATTCTACTTACTCTGCAGTCTTTAGAGATGGGCAATATACGAAAAACTGAATCGATACCGATATCATCAGATACAAAAAGACGAATCCATTGTTGAACTCCGAACCGTCCGAAATTTCAAAGTTTCCTACTTTCACTATTTATAAGTCTCTGATGATGCTTGATAACAGTTGAAAGGTTCATTTTCAAGAAAGAAGTGACCGATGTTCTTTTTGTTAACCCTCAATGGATTGGGCAACTGTCCTGAATTCCCACTGGGCTACAACCTGTACACGTGCAGTTGCATAGCAGTGGTTTCTAGCCAAGACCTGACTAAAAATCACTGCCCAGGTGTTTTGTCTTTTGTCAGGAAGACCTCCAAAAGATGGCATGATCAGGGCACATGCTCTTGAGATCGCCAAAGCCTGAAATAGTTCTTTAAACATTAAGTTGCATTTAGACATGTCACAAAATTACTGTTGATATAATTTGTGGTTGTAAAAGAATGCTATTGTTCAACTCATTGGCAGTGTCATTTATAGCGTTGTGGTAGAGTGATACAACTTATTCTGTTTTTCCTGATGTGAATTCCTCTTTGGTACAATAGAACCTGTCTTGAGAGACCGCCCTTTGGGCCACACATAAGTGGTCTCTCAATTATTATTTATTTATTTATTGGTGTTTAAGGTCACATACTTATGCACAATGGCTAATCGTGACCGTGACAGTTTTACGGGTGGAGGAAGCCGGAGTACCCGGAGAGAACCACCGAGCAACGACGAGCAGCTGTCAGCTCTCCAACATCGTAACTCTAAACTCTGCACCACAGCACAGGCAGGGTAAGATTGGTTGAAGACATGCGCACCATCGACGTGCAGTACGCCTCAGTACACAGCGTCATCGTGCTCCCATGTAGGCAATCGGGGTGAAGTACAGCGTCATCGTGCCCCCATGTAGGCAATCGGGGTGAAGTGTCTTGCCCAAGGACACAACGCGGTTGCCGCAGGTGGGATTCGAACCGAGGACCTCTCGGCTTGCAGCCTGCACCTCTACCAACTGAGCCACCGCGCCCCAAGTGGTCTCTCAAGACAGGTGGTCTCTCGTAACAGGTTTCAGGTTTTCTCAAGTCAGTGAATAACCAACCACAAAATTCAGAAATGGAGAAGAATGGATTTTTGTAATTAACTGCAAGATTCGACAGTATAATGATCCCGAATCAAATGGTTTTGCGCACTGAAGGCGCGCAGGGACGGTTTGGGGAACAAGCCCCTTTCGACCCTCTTTAGCTGTAGGATTGGTTTTTGATGGTTTGTCTAGGCACGTCAAAGGAGGAAGGTGTTCGGGTTTAGTGGCGTTTGCTACGTTTGTGCTTTTTCTTCTTGGAAGGTGTCTGAGAAGGCAAAGGCTTGGCAGTTGTTGTTTCTGAGTTTTTGCGTTTTAGCCATCTGTGGAAGAACGGGTTGCGGATCCTGGCTGCTTCCAAGTGACCTGGTTTGTTGATGAGGACGTTGTGTGTTTCCTCAGCCCATTCCAACTGGGTTGATCTAAGGTATTCCACAAAATCATCCACAGTTCCATCAAACTCCAGCTTGAGTTCGCCGAAGCGCTCAATGGCACGTCCATCCAACATTTCAATATAGGCCGTCAAGCTAGTATCGCCTTCATCAGAGGGCTCCTGTTCGGACCCCGAGGTTGAAATGGATTTGAGGCCCGATTGGTTGAGGTTGATAGGAGAGTCAAGTACGGATTGGGCGACCTCCATCTCCTCTGTCTCCTTTCTCCTGCTTCGCCTCCCTCCGACCTCTTTGGTGAAGAGGTATGGCTTGGGATTAGTGATACAGGTTTTGGAGATGAGTTGACAGTGATCACCTTTACCATCTCCTGATTCCCGGTCCCAGTCCTCTTTCTTTCGATCCACGCCTCCATTCGCCTGGCATCCCTGCATTTAGTGGCTGGTGACTTCTTCGTCCTTATCTTCTTCTTGTTTTCCACGGGTGTCTCGGCGGTAGGCTGTTTTCCCTTCCTCTGGGGTGGACCAGTGAAGGTAGGCCCGCGAAAGGTACTACCACTCCCAGAGGGGGGGGGGGTTGTCTTGTATTTAACGGTAAGCTGGACGCAGTCGCTCTCTACCTGGACATTCCAGTTGAGAAGTGAGCTGGCATCCAGCACCAATTAAGTGTTCTTGATTTTTTCAGACAGGTAGTCCATGTCTAATTGCTCTTCGCACTCTGAAGTCAGAGGAGTGGTGATGAATCAGAATGGTGGCTTTGGAAGTGAATTTGTAATTACTTTGTAGTTGTTCTTTTTTATGAAGTGTTTGTAACAAACTGAAATTGACTGTGATAAAAATTATAAAAATAAATTAGTGTTGAAAATCTTCATTGAAGATTTTCAGCACAAATTTATTTTTATAATCCTATTTGTCACATTTCAGGTATGTATGAAATTGTTTATTCAGCAATAACCCTAATCTTTTCACAGGGGTCTTATAAAAACATCTCAATCTGTAATGAGTTAAGTAACTGAATAGCAATTGAAACCCAATTAAGAGCTTTTAATAATTTTAATTATGTTTGTACAACCACAATGGATTTTCCAATTCCAGAACAGGTAAAAAGTTTTTGTCATGGTTTCAGTCTTCAAAGGGGCGGTCTCTCAAGACAGGTCCATTATGGCATAAAAATACAATTTGGTACCAGGTCACAGTGGTCTCGCAAGACAGGTGGTCTCCTATAGGTCCATTACAGAGTAAAACCAATCGGTGCCTGGCAGATGTGGTCTCTCAAGACAGGTGGTCTCTCAAGACAGTGGTCTCTCAAGGATTGCAGGATAAAATACCCTCAGACAAAATACCCTTAGGACATAATACCCTAAAAAAATACCCTTAGGACATAATACCCTCAATGGGTATGACAAAATACCCTCAAACCAGATGTATATAAAGTTGAATTTTTTTTTTTTTTTAGTTTAAACAGTATTTATTCAATAATTGACATGTGTATACATTTCACAAAAACATTTGACTAACAAAAAATGAACAACACGAGATACAAAAAGTATACACAAAACAAGAAAGCATATTGTTGTGTATTAGAGGGATTCGACAGAAAGCTGAAGCTTATGTGGGTCGTCTCCCTGTCAACGTATAACTTACTCCTGTAGGTGGTACAGATGAACGGAAGAGCCCAAACGTCGTTGCATGAAGGCCGATATCCTCCCTTCATTGTAAATTTACTACGTTAGTTGCTACGATTGGAGATCAAGCGGGTTAAGCGTCACATCAGAATAGATAGGGAGCAGAGGAAGGCGCCTCGACTGCCAGGCAACGACGTGTGGGATTGTTTAAACTTCAATGTGAAATGAAGGGAAAAACAGAAGAAAGAAAAGACGCACCGATAGATCGAAAGAAGAGGAAAGGAACTAATATGATGCAGACAGCTTGAATACATGATACATAGAGATTATCACCATTATGCGGATGCAAAGGAGCATGGGACCTCCACTGACAGCACACGACGAGTCGAGGACCAGTCTCGATTTATCCCCAGAGGCCGGTACAAGACTCCGACGCACATGCAACAGATGATAATGATGTATTATCAGGCAATATCTTGGGAATAAGTCTGAGTTAATACAGACCAAGTACATGTTGAATGTATGTTAAGTAAAATTTACACACAAGAGAATCGTAAGTAGGCAACTTTATTAACTTCTAGTTCATTTAGTAGCGAATTAGGTGAAGTAAACTTCAAGGCGCTAGAAGTTGGAAAGCGCGAGAGGGCATTCCACAACAGGCGTTAGACTTTCCCACTCGAAATGGGGGTGGGAACGTAGTGTTGGGTTTCAACTATTGGAATCGCTTGCTTGATAAAATGAAGTCATGTACAACTTCGAAAATAAGGCAGTTTTCATCGTTATTCAAGAATTCTGAGCCAAATAGAAGCGTGGGCGTATCTGCTACATATGGGAGTAGATTAATCGTATAATTACGAGCGTTTGAGAACAAAGGACAATGAAAGAAAAAGTGGTCAGTAGTTTCACGTTCACCACACTGGCAGAAGTGACTGGGTGATAGGTGATTATCGAAAAGGTGGGAATTAAGACTGCTACAGTGCAACCGCAGCCTACAATGGTATATTTGAGCCCTGCGAGATTTTGCATTACTATAGAACTTTGGTGGTCTTTGGTTACCATAACTGAGAAACGTTTTAAAGTTAATCAATGACGAGTTCTCACGGACAGGTAACGGCAACTTATTCCACTGGTCCGTAACGCTGGGGATGAAAGAAGACTGATACAATTGCGTTCGGCAAAAAGGAACTCGGTGGTTTTCACTGGATCGAAGACTGCGTGATGAATTCGTCAAGGAGATAAGTGGTGGAACTTTGTTGGAAATGTATGGAGGTGACATGTGATGATACATTTTGAAGAACTGAATTAGTTTATGTTTGTGGCGTCTTTCTTGCAAGGATTCCCACCGGGTTTCCGAATATAATAACGATTTACTGACACTAACTGTTGCTCCGGTGATGATTCTTGCTGCTGCAATTTGTATTTTTTCGAGTTCCGCGACATTTGTCACAGAACAATTATCCCAGACAGTGTCTGCGTATTCAAGAAGTGGCCTAATAAAGGCGAAATATATTTTTTCCAGGACACTGCGATCGAGGTTAAATTTATGTCTCCTCAACAAGTCTAGGCGAGACCAGGCTTTGGAGCAAATGTGGTCAATGTGATTGTTCCATGTTCATGTATTATTTAGTATGAGTCCTAGGTGTTTATGGTCAGAAACTTCCGATACTTGTGAGCCCCCTAAATATAAGGGTGGGTGAGAGTTAGGATTGCTTTTACGCGATATACACATACTTTCAGTTTTGTTGGGATTGAACTCGACCAACCATGTTTTGGCCCAATGCTCGATTGTAGCCAAATCGTTATTAATTATGACCACGGCTTGCTCTGGGTTTTCAATGATTCGATATAATGACGTATCGTCAGCAAAGAGGCGAATACTGCTGAGTAAGTCACTAGTTATATCGTTTATGTATATCAAGAACAGTAAAGGTCCAAGTATAGACCCCTGGGGTACACCGGCATTGATTGGTCTCCATGACGACGACTCAGAGGCTATCACAACTCGCTGCGACCTATCCGAGAGATACGATTTTAGAAATAAAAGTAGTTCACCTGAAACGCCAATACTCTCCAGTTTGTGAATAAGACCAGCATGCCATACCTTATCAAACGCCTTACTGACATCACAGAAAACCACCCTAACTTCTTTGCCTTCATCAAGCGCACGACAGAATTCGTCATAAATGTCAGTCAGTTGGAGGACAGTTGAATCACATGGTGTAAAACCTGACTGAAATTGACTGAGGATATTATTTTCACTCAAAAACTGCCACAGGCGTTTGAAGACACATTTTTCAAATAATTTTCCAACACAGCTAATCAACGATATCGGGCGATAATTAGTGACTGAGTTTGAGGGCTGTTTTTTTAGAATTGGGGAGACATTTGCTTTTTTCCATAATGAAGGAAAGTACGAATTATTCAGTAAAATGTTGAATAAAATTGAGAGTGGTTCGCAGAGAGAGGATCTACATTCTTTCAGAAGACGCGGGCTTATTTGATCGGGACCAGATGCCTTGGACACCTTTATCGACTTCATTGCGGCGTATACTTCACTGCAATGTAGGGTAATACTCTCAATACGCTGGGAAACATGGGATGGTGGATCTGGTAAGAAAGCATTCGAGTCGTCAACTGTCGAAATAGAACAGAAGTATTCATTGAACACTTCAGCTTTCTCAACACTTGAAGAATATATTTTGTTCAGATGAATCAGGGTGGGAATTCCTGATGCATTACCGCTACCGATTAGTGTTTTTAGGGTCTTCCACCACAGAGATGCTGGTGTTTCATTGCTTCTCAATGTGGATTGGATTTTTGCCAGATGCTGGGCTTTGGCCTTCCTGATGGCCGATACAACATCATTCCTTTTAAGTTTATATTTGGCCCAGTCGTGTGGGAAATTGGTACGTTTAGCAATACGATACAGACGTTTTCTCTGTCTCATTAGTAGTCTTATTTCATTATGCATCCATTTCGGTTGATCCATTCTGGAAGCAATAAATTTGTTGGGTATATGTTTGGATGCAGTATCGAGTATTTTGTCAGTGAAATTTGTAACTATGGTATCGAGACATAAAGTATCGAGGATAGAATTCCAGTCGGTGTCAGAGAAAGCCTCGTTCAGCGCATTATAATTACCCTGAGAATAAAGCCATATCCTTCGCCTAAAAGAAGGTGGGTTTGATTTCAAAAATTCGACTTCGATTGAAATTGGGCAGTGATAGCGGGTCATGTCTGGAATAATTGGTTCGAGGACTTCACATGATTTCACGTTGATTGTGTTACTTACAGCAAATAGATCTAGCAATGAAGCAGATGTTTCAGTAAAACAAGTTGGTTCACTCACAAGTTGTCTGAGGTTAAAGTAATTGATTATTTCAGAAAGGCTACTTCTTGAAGAAACCATTTGGTTGTCGTTGAAATCACCCGTGATAATTAAGTCACCAACTGACGTGTCTTTAGCTTTTTCGACGGATGCTGATATTGCATCCCATGTATCTGGAGGACTGTTGGGTGGACGGTAGAATACTCCTAATAATAACGATCTACTCCGTTTTGTAAATACTTCAGCCCATATACACTCCGCATTCGGTGTATCAAGTTCCGATCTGTGTCGAAACGAAATACCCTCTTTAATGTAAATGGCAACCCCACCTCCCCTTGAAGAGCGATCGAATCGCAATGGTTCATGGAACCCATGGAGTTGGACATCGGATGAGGTGTCATTGTTATGAAGCCATGTCTCACTCAAGGCCACAATATCAAATGGTGCAAATTCACATTGTACAATATCCAGTTTAGGTTTGAGGCTTTGAATGTTGAGATGAACAATTTTTAGAGTATTCTGATTGTGATCTGAATTAAGAGAATTTGGACCAGGGTTACTTTCAATGTCACCGGACAATAATAAGCTTATGGTTAGAAAGAAGAAAAACGACGATAACAGGAAAGAAGTAGTTGCTACTTTTAATAATGACAAAGCCTTCGAAGCATTCAAAGAACTGTAGCGATGTGGAATTAGTTCAGTAGAATTTACAGAGTGGGGGTCAATAAGCACATTGGATTGCCCAATGAACAGAGCAAACATGACAGTGAAGCTTTCATACAGATCGACACCACTGAGACGCAAGAACAAGTAAATTAAGATGCATGTAGATCTATCTTTCGCCAGGCAGTGCCTTAAGCTGCTAGAATAAACTGCATGATTATAATTCCCTATCCGGGCACGGTATAGTTCAAGTGAGCACATGGGATATAATTGTAATATCGGATGCAAAATGTATTCAAGCTGGCATAAAAACAAATGATATAGTCTAGAGTAAAGAGTGTTGAAGTTTCAGACGTGACAGAAAAAGATACAAGAGACACTAAAAGAGAGATGAAGATGATAAAATATATACAAGATAACTAAAGTGTTGAAAAAGCAGTAGAGTTTCTAGGCTGCTTAAAAAGTCGAAAATTATCTTTTTACACGTAGTGGACTATCAGTATAAAATGAATAGTTGAGGGGGACTCTATCACCAATGTTTGGGGGCACACTTGAGCCGGTGTATTGACTTCTACGTTTTCTCATTTCGCAGCAAGGACTGCTCATGGGAAGTGCGAGTTTCGCAAGATTCATCAAGAGTTGTGTACCATTGATACAAGACCGTGGCACTCACAAGACAAAAGACAAGCCCTTCCTGCCACGAAAGCGTCGAAAGTTGGCAGGAAGAAACTTGTATTATACATTGCAATGGTACGGAGGAGGGGGACCCACCCCTAATAATAGGTCCGTCTTGCAACAAATGCGTTAACACGGATACGAGGGATACATATATATAAATATATATATATATATATATATATATATATATATGTATATATATATATATATATATATATATATATATATATATATATATATATATGTATATATATATATATATATATATATATATATATATATATATAATATATATATATATATATATATATATATATATATTTGCAAGAAGGAATCAAGGGCGTCCCACCTGTGGATGATGAATCTGGCGCAAGCGCAACCCAACGTGAACAATTAAATATGGTTCATCAAACTTTCACTGTTTTGAATTACTTTTGCCCAAAGCGATACCTGCAATACTGTCTTCACGAGATACTGTGACGTACCAATGTGACGCCATTATCGGAATTTAGGGAAATAGGAGATAAAATTTCGATCGTGTCACGACATAGTCGCGATCCGATCGAGACACCATGTCCCATTTTCCAACTTTAACAATTTAATTATACAATAAAATTTTGTAAAGAATACTACAAGATTTTTGATTAAGACCTGTTGAGGTTAAATCCCTGCACAATCTTGAATTTTTCTATAAATCAGCCATGAATAACATGGATAGTAGGGTACAAATTCAGTAAGAATACAAACGTATGGTCCAGCTCCTGCAGCGGGATTGAAGGAAGAAGAGCGGGTAAAGAATTGCCACAGTGTCACGACGCCTTAAAGTTAATACGCCTTAAAATTAAACAATGATTTGAGCCAGTCTGATACCAATCACGATCAAGTCAACTTCATAGCATAAAATAAGAAATCGGAGATGTAGCCTCGATCGGATCACGACACAGTGATCGCAGAATGATTGGACGTACATAAGATGACGTGTGATCGCAGAATGATTGGAAAAATGCTCACTACTTTGGATTACACAGCTTACTTTGGACTGACCAAGACGCAGACATATGTGATGCGGTTACACGAATGCATACCCGAGTGTGTGAGTATGTGTGTATCAAGCAAAGAATGCGGACAGATAGTCTCGATCAGATCGCGACGCAGTCGCCACCCGGTCGAAATTATCTGTCAGCAATTGCGTTCACACAATTGCATAAATAGAACGGGGGTGGATGACATGTGATCGCAGAATGATTGGAAAAATACTCACAACTTTGGATTACACAGCTTACTTTGGACTGACCAAGACGCAGACATATGTGATTCGGTTACACGAATGCATACCCGAGTGTGTGAGTATGTGTGTATCAAGCAAAGAATGCGGACAGATAGTCTCGATCAGATCGCGACACAGTCGCCATCCGGTCGAAATTATCTGTCAGCAATTGCGTTCACACCATTGCATAAATAGAGCGGGGGTGGATGTCATGTGATCGCAGAATGATTGGAAAAATGCTCACTACTTTGGAATACACAGCTTACTTTGGACCGACCAAGACGCAGACACATGTGATGCAGTTACACGACTGCATACCCGAGTGTGTGAGTGTGTGTGTGTCAAGCAAAGAATGCGGACAGATAATCTCGATCGGATCGCGACACAGTCGCCACCAGGTCGAAATTATCTGTCAGCAATTGCGTTCACACCATTGCATAAATAGAGCAAAGGGTGGGGTGGGGGAAATATTATTTGCTTTTCAAGCGATACTGCATAATTGAAAATGAGATAAGTGGGATAGAACAGTTCACGTGTACGTACATAAGATGACGTAGTCGCAGGATGATTGGAAAAATGCTCATCACTTTGGATTAGTCGATATTTCTACACAATCAAATATTGTAGAGAACACTACAAAATTGCTGATTGAGACCAATTGAGGTCAAATCTTTGTATAATCCTGAATTTCGTCTCTGATTCAGCCATGGATAACATAGATATTACATGAATAAAGCGGTGGGGGGGGGGGGGGGGGGCAATACTATTGGCTCGTCAAGTGATACTGCATAACTGAAAATGAGATAAGTGAGATAAAACAGTTCACGAGTACGTACTGGGGTACAAGTTTGGTAAGATTACATGAATAAAGCGGGGGGAGGGGGGGGGGGGGCAATATTATTGGCTCGTCAAGTGATACTGCATAACTGAAAATGAGACAAGTGAGATAAAACAGTTCACGAGTACGTACATAAGATGACATGTGATCGAGATTGATTGGAAAAATCCTCACCACTTTGGATAAGTCGATATTTCCTCACAATAAAATTTTGTAGAGAACACTACAAAGTTGTTGGTTCAATTAAGGTCAAATTTTTACACAATCCTGAATTTCTTCTCTGATTCTGCCATGAATAACATGGGTAGTGAGGTACAAGTTAGGTAGTAAGATTGCAAACGAATGGCCGAACTCCTGTGGTGGAATTGTAGTGACGCAAGCTTAACTGAAATTAATTATATCACACTCATTTTCCGAAAAATAAGATACTGTAGTGGTCGGGGGAGGTGTACAAGCAGCTTAACTTCGAACTGGGGGGGGGGGGGGGGGGGTGTTTAAAGCTGGCTCTTGTAATTTTTTCCATTACTTTCTACATTCTTCTATCAGTTTTTCGGTTCTTCCACAACATTATTCTATTTTTTATTTTTCAATTTTTTAGGTTTAATTTAATCTACAATTGTAGCACTTTTGTCTACTTTTCAAGTCATTATTGCTTTGAAAACAGTGTATGAGAACAACTGATCTGTTTTAATAGAATAAACATCTTCTTAATTAGCAAGCTGTCTAGATAAAGACATTAAAGATATGTCTACTTTTGAAGACATTATTGCTTTAAAAACAGTGTATGGGATCAACTAATCTGTTCCGATGGAATAACATCTTCTCAATTGGCAAGCTGTCTAGATAGAGACATTAAAGATATGTCTACTTCTGATGACATTATTGCTTTAAAAACAGTGTATGAGATCAACTAATCTGTTTTGACATAATAACATCTTCTTAATTGGCAAGCTGCCTTGACAAATTAAAGATTAAAACTAAATATACTTCAACGAAATATTTTACCAATAATTTGCTGATAACTTAGACAATAACTGATAACTGAACAGAGTGACATGGCAACTAACTCCACCACTGAACCCACTTCGGGAATGGATTTAATATCGATGATATCTGGATTTCAAAAAGAGATAGCTAGATTGAACGACACTATAGAGGGTTTGCGCTCGGATATTAGGGCTCAAAAAGAACAGTTCGAGAAAGAAAAAATGGAATTAATAAAAGCTTCGACGGAATCAAAAAAGGAAAATAAGTCGGCATCTGGAAAAAAGGGAAAAGGAAGAAATAATTCAGGTTTGGGTTCGTGCCCCAGCAACGGAAACTCTAAACAAAAGGGCAAGGGTGTGGAGTCCAACTCGTTGGGCCCTAAAACGAACACAGTTACGGATATCGCTAGTGTTTCTAAACCAGTTGATACAACTCAGCAGTTTTCGAAAACTAATCCTAGCAAGGGGATGGTGGGCAAAACTAATCCGACACCTGTTTCGCCCTTTATAGATAATACCGCTGAGATAGGGAGACCTGTGCACGCCATCTCTTTGGAGGTACCACCAAATCAGGGCTCGGAACTCGTTACCACCAGTCAAGACAACTGGTTGCGTTCGCTCATAGAGCAAGAGGCAACTACTGTTCCCACCTGTGATGTGGTCAATCAGATTACGCCGCGCCCGAAAAGGAAATTGGATACAGACTTCCAGGAAAGTGGCGAGTCCCTGGAAATAGAAACGGTGGCTAAGAAAACCCGGAAAGCGTCGACACACACCGATAACCCGGGTGTTGTTGTCGTTGAGACCTCGGACACCATGGATGTTAAAGTAGTAACAACCAGTGCGGAGATCCACAATGGTGGGAAATCGGCAGACAGTCACGCAACGGAAACGATACCGGCGACGCCAACATTCACCACTGACGGTGGTGTATCTTTTGCCGACAAGGTAAGAGCCCTTTCTAAACAACCTCAAAAGGATAATACGGCCAAACACCGGACGAATAAACAACCACATCAACCGCTGCAAAACCCCTGCGTAGTCGTCACAAGGGTTCCCACAAAGATCAATGATGGGGATATTGATGAAGCCCTGTCGGGATACTCGTGGGGGAGACTAATATCTAAGACTACAGGCAACCCTACGTGGAAAATTAAAGTAAAATGCCCCAATAGAGCCATAAAACTTAACTTCATTAACAAAGGTGTTTGTATAAACGGACAAAAATATGAGACTGAGGAGTATCGTGTTTTGCCTCAGCCCACACAATGTCATAAATGCCAGAAATTTGGCCATATGTCGAACAGATGCAAAGGAGAGTTGCGTTGCATGAAATGCGGCGAAAAACATATAACAAAGTCGTGCAAGGTTTCAACACTGAAATGCCCAAATTGTAACGGGCAACACCCAAGCAATTATCGGGGGTGTCCCCACTACAAAAAAGTTAAAACCGACATAGAACTCAAAGCTATTAATGTCAACAGCGTAGAAAACTCAGCCTCTCCACATTCGATGTGCAGCCTAATGGCTGGTTCAATTTTTAATATAATGAACAAACACTTCGACGTCAGTCTTTCCGACATATGTAAAGAAGTTGGGAAAACAGCATCCAAATTATATCGAACTCAAATTTCTTCCTCGCTAATAGAAGCCGCCATAAATAAAATATAAATCACACCCACAACACGTTAACAAGTAAAATTACGTCAGGTACTGAACACCTATGGATAAGTTGAAAATAATTCAGTGGAACGCTCGAAGCGTTAACTGCAAAAGATCACAGATGTCCGATTACTTCACCAACGTAGATGTAATTGGTATCAGCGAAACATGGTTAAAGCCAAGTAAGACATTTTTGCTAAGTGGATTCAACATCATTAGACGAGACCGTCCCACACAACGTGGAGGCGGAGTCGCTCTACTCATAAGGCAGGACTTAAAATATAAAACGATATCAAGCGATCATCTCAACGCAGAGGTGATTGCCGCTGAGATTGAACTAGATCATAAAAAAGTTGCCGTAATCTCATATTATAATGAACCGAAAAAAACAGTTGACAGCAAAGTCTTTGAATTCTTTGTGAAAAATCACAAACACTGTATTTTCTTAGGTGATTTCAATGCCAAACATCAGGTTTTCGGATGCAATAAAACGGAGCCCAATGGCGACGCTCTCTTCAATATCATCGAACAATTTGATCTTTTTGTATTAAATAACGACCACGACATTACTCACGTCAGTAACAACACCCTCCACCAATCCGACATCCTTGACCTAATTATAACCAGTAAATCACTAACTAATCAAATGCAAGACATATATGTGGGGGACGATGATTTAGGTAGCGACCACCTGCCTGTTCATGCTACATTACACGGTTGCAGCGGACCCGCAAGATACCCCACAATGAGGAGGAGGAATCTATCCAAAATTGACTGGGACCTCTTCATAAAAATAATTCAGGTTAAAATAAACAAAAACGACCCAATGAATACCTGCGAGCTCGAGCAAGCATGTACCAATCTCAGTGAAGTCATTAACAACACTCTTGATGAGATTTGTCCCAAACAGACAGTTAAACCGCGGGCCAACAGAATAACTGAAACCACACTCCAAATAATAAAACAAAAAAGAAAGGCCTTCCGTGCATACAAATCAGAAAAACTTCCAACTAAAAAGGTCGAACTTAAAGCCGTGTATAATCGCCTCCACGGCGAAGTTAAAAAAGCAATAGCAAACGACAATCGCGTGAGATGGAAAAAAGCAACAGAAAATCTAAATGGACTCAGGGAGACTAAAAAGTTTTGGGATACTTTTAAAACCCTTACTGGACAAAAACATAAAGACGCCAACAGTAAGGCACTAAAGATCAACGATGGAACTATGGCCCTGGATGACAAGGCGAAGGCTAGCGCCTTTGCTGAGCTCCTTAAGAAATATCATCGTCCACATGAGGGCGATAGGTTTGATGACGAGTTCAAAGAAAAAGTAAACAAATTTGTTCAAGACAACAAGACAACGTTTAACGATGCCATCTTCAGCCAAACGCCCGAGGACGGGGATGGCCATGAACTCACGGAACCGATAAGCAAAGAAGAAGTGGCTAACACAATTAAAAAATGTAAGTCCTCTTCTTCCCCAGGAGGGGACGAGGTCTCATACAAAATCCTGAAACAATGTCCCAACACTTTTTTCGGTAGACTCACTAACCTCCTAAACTGCTGTCTCTCTAGTGGATACTTCCCAAAATGTTGGAAAGTAGCTACAGGAGTCATGATACCCAAACCCGACAAGGATTTGAGCAACCCAGCTAATTACCGCCCAATCAGCCTACTCAGCTGTATTGGAAAAAATTTTCGAACGGATTCTCACGACTAGACTCCGCAGCCATCTCGAATCAATCAGCTTTTTCAACAAGTGGCAAAGGGCATACAGGAGCCAAAGAGAGGGAATAGAGCATGTTTATTGACTGGTAGATTATATGAAAACGGCGTTCAGTCAAAATGAAATAGGAACCGCGCTATTACTCGACGTAGAAAAAGCGTTTGACTCTGTCTGGCACAATGGCATGAGATACAAACTAGCTAAAATGGGGCTACCTACCAAAATTCTAAGGATCATATCATCATTTTTATCTGATCGAAAAATCAAAGTGAGAGTCAACCGCGAAGTGTCAGCCGAGGTAAAACTCGAAGCGGGCACTCCACAGGGTTCGGTCCTCAGCCCGCTTCTATTTATAATATATGTGAATGACATTGACAAACTAGGGAAGAACCATGTTGAGCTATCTCAATTCTCAGACGACAAAGGAATGTGGACGGCCAGTAAGTCTGGAAACATAATACAAGACCGCCTGCAGGATACCATCCGCGACCTGCAAGACTGGTGCGCTCTGTGGCGCATCAAGCTAAATGCCACGAAAACACAAAGAATCACATTCTATAAAAAACAAAGGAAAAAGCCTGTCCCTAATATTGAGCTCAAGCTTTACGATCATAAACTTGAAGCTAGTAATGAGGCAAAGTTTCTGGGATTCAACCTGGATAGCAGTCTCAATCTAAACAATCACATAAACTCAGTCACCGTCAAAGCC
Source organism: Pictodentalium vernedei (assembly GCA_031216915.1). Lineage (NCBI taxonomy): Eukaryota > Metazoa > Mollusca > Scaphopoda > Dentaliida > Dentaliidae > Pictodentalium > Pictodentalium vernedei. Next base: position 369,009,071 of record CM062295.1, read on the forward strand.
ACTAAACGCATCAATTTCCTGAAAATGATCAGAGGTAAAAATTGGGGAGCCAATAAAGAAATTCTCCTCAATCTTTACAAATCATATATACGCCCAGTACTAGAGTATGGGGCCATAATAACAAGTGACCTAAATAAAACCAACATTGAAAAACTACAACGGGTCCAAAGTCATGCCTTGTGCGTGGCTCTGCGCAAGCCCACGTGGACATCGATAAAACAACTTCACGAGATAGCCAAAATAGACACTATAGCAATGCGCTTAAGGGCCTATATAAGTAATGAAATTTTGTTTATTTTGAAAATTCTCACCTCTGATATTCCTTCAATTCAAATTAAATATACACAAAATGTACATCAAAATGAAGGTTGGGATGTATAGAACACGAAACACATAAGTAATCAACTCATTGAGTCGATTGTAGGCACCACTGGTTCCTGGAAGTCTGCTGCCGTATTCGCACCAGAACTGATAATTTAATAATATTTCACGAAAACAACTTGTGGCCAAATGTGCTTTATATATCCAAGAACAAAGCTAGGGGATAAAAATTCTTCAAAACACGGCGACAAAGCTACATTGGGGAAAATTCCAAAGCCCTTGCTTTTGTTTACGTATGAGTCTACTTTCGATTTCCGGTCGACGTCATCGGACAGAAAAAGCATGTAAAAACAACGCCGTCTAAAATCAAATAATGAAAAAGATCGCCTTCATACAGTATACTGCTATTAGAGAGAGATTGCATAGTTGCCATATTCAGTGCAAGGTATCATGATACCTGTTGAAATTTCTTAGAATTACGATTTTGTTTTTGGATGGAAATTCGTGGTAACGAGTGATTTGCGCATGTCTGTCGAGCATGGAAACCATCTTCAATAAAAAATGCAGACAGTGTTGTCCTTTTCCAAAATGCAGTCCTGCCAGTGTATTCGAAAGTGTTTTGAATGCCTAGCTTTGTTCTTGGATATATGAAGCCCATTTGGCCACAAGTTGTTCTGATGAAATATTATTTTATTATCAGTTCTGGTGCGAATACGGTAGCAGACTTCCAGGAACCAGTGGTGCCTACAGTCGACTCTATGAGTTGATTACATATGTGTTTCGTGTGCTATACATCCCAACCTTCATTTTGATGTATAATTTGTGTATATTTAATCTGAATTTAAGGAATATGAGAGGTGAGAATTTCAAAATAAACAAAATTTCATTACTTATATAGGCCCTTAAAAGATCTTCAAAGCAAAACTCTAAATAGACTTCAAGACAGCGAATTAATAATAGAACTCAATGCGCATCGCGTCCTCAATAGGAAAACTAAATAATCTGGGGCATGTTTATCGAAAGGGTTAAAGATTACATCATTGTGATGGGGTGAGCCAGTTATTCTGTGACCTAAATTTAGAACTGGCTGCGGGTGACACGATACGCACGAAAGATTGCCTCTGTTACAAGTGGGAGTTGCAAACAGCGAGGAAAATCTCCACCTGCTGCCGGGTCTCCCCTCCTTGAGATATAAATCTCGGGGAAAAAATGCTGGCTTCCCCATCCAAAAGGACGGAAAAGGTGTAAATTAAAAACCGAATTGCTCTAATTTCCAGCTCTCTATCTTTTCTCCCTCCTCTATCTCATCAGACACACGACCAAACTGAATGACATACTATGAGGGATTGAAACAATCTTCAAGCAAAGATGTGCAGAAAACCTAACAAGACCAAGGCAAGGATTGAAACAGTCTTGCCAGCAAACAGCCCTTTTAAGGGCTTTTTTTTTTTTTTTTTTTTTTGGGGGGGGGGGGGGGGGGTGGAGGTCATTTGGAATTCCCGAAGGATAACCAGATACCTCAAAATCACACACGGCATCCTATCTCCCAGAAGGCTTGATGGATGACTCCCGGTTTTTTTCAAACTAAACTGTTGGAGCTTTCTCCATTCCTTTTTTGTAACCGCTATGGTCATATACCGGGGCCGCTACCAAACCGGCGTTGCTGTTTGGTTTTCTTTTTTCCTTTCCCTTAAAATTGCCATCGCACAACATTATATTCTGGCTCGCCACCATGGTGGGACTCAAACCTCTACCATCGCCAAGCTGGAACCGAATAGAGCCCACTCTCCAATAGTCTTAATGGCTTTGAGGGTTTGGTCTTTGACAATCTATCACTCCAATGCAAACTGCCAGGAATTCTAACCGCGTGCATACCCCTTCAGACCCCATTTGAGGCAATAGGTAAGCTAGGCCTGTGTGATCCAAGTGAAATAAAATAAGGCTAACCGGGTCGCAAGGGATTTGTAAATCCCACATCGTCCCTGCGCGCCTTCGGCGCGCTAAAACCTTTCATTCATTCATTCAAATTAAAGATGTGTCTATCTTTGAAGTAGTCTGTTGTTACATTCAGACTGTATTGAAAATATCAAAATTCACTTATTTATTCCTCACAAAATTATAATTATTAGATATTTCATAAGGTATTGGAATTTAAGTCATCTTATCTTGTTTGGCAAAGCATTCTGAGCTCTGTCAAACAAGATAAAATGACTTAAATATTTAAATTTCTTATAAAATATCAAATAATAATATTTTGGTGAGAAATACATAGGTAAATTTTCATCTTCAGATTCATATCTTGTCCGAGAGAGTGCAAATCATTAAGTTAGAAATAAAGAATTCATTCATTGAAAATATCAAAATTCACTTATTTATTCCTCACCAAATTATTATTAGATATTTCATAAGAAATATGATTTGTTAAAAACCCACTTATTTATTCCTCACCAAATTATTATTAGATATTTCATAAGAAATAAGATTTGTTAAAAATCTTTGTTTTGTACTTCATTTTTGATTTGTTTCATGTTCTGTGTTAATTGCCATTTATATTGTGCTTCATATTCAATTGCTATCTGCCATTGGTATTGTGCTTCATATCTATTTAGTTTAATAAAAAAAATTAAAAATATTGGTACTTGTTATTACAAAACACCGGCTAGTGCCTTAGATGCAATTCCCCCCCCCCCCCCCCCCACCCCCACAAAAACAAAATCCAACTTTATATACATTTGGTCTCAGGGTATTTTGTCCAACCCATTGGGGGTATTATGTCCTAAGGGTATTTTTTTTTAGGGTATTATGTCCTAAGGGAATTTTGTCCGAGGGTATTTTGTCCTGATACCCTCTCAAGACAGGTTTCACTGTACTCTCACTATCAGCAAATCTCAGTCAAGTCAGATACCAAATACTGAATTGATACCAAGGTATACCCCTAAATATACTGAAACCAATACAGAACTCAAAATTCCAATACCGCCCATCTCTAGCAGTCTGCAATAACTCCTTAAAGGGCGAATTATTCAAATGGCACACCTTTTGAACAATGCTCTTTAGTACTGATCAACAGAATTGTATAAAACTGGTCCTCACTTATTCATTCCTGAAACTTCAAAATACTTATTGCACAGCTGTGCAGAAAACACAGGCCATTGGATATCACAAGTAACTATGTTTAGACATTTCAAAGGTTAATAATCTAACTGTTCACTCACCTCATTAAACCGTGGAATTTAAACATGACTTGTACTAGAGCTGAAATGGTTAACCAATTAATCGATTAACCAATGATCAACGTCTTGATCGATCAAAAGAAGTAATTGATCGATTAACCGTTGCCTCAAACTATTGTATATGGGTTAAAAAGGGAACAAACTTGCTCTTAAAGAGGCAAACATTGTCACAGTGACTTGCATCAATTGTTCTGAGACGGATTAAAGCTTGCAAGTTATGTGCAGCATACTTGTTCACTTGCATGATCATTGGACTGTATCAGTAGCTGGAAATGGTCATTCTTAACACTTTGCTCGTTTCGGACAGCAGACGATACTTGCAAAATAAATTTTTGAATTACTAAAAATTTGCAATTTTTGTCTCCCTCATTGGAACGAGCTCAGTGAGTTCGTTCCAATGAGGTGTCATAAGCTATGTTTTTCAGACAAAAATTTAAAACATAATAAAATTTGAAGGAGATTTTTATATATAGTGCTAGCCGGTTTTGTCTGTTACTTTGGGTAAATGATTAATGCTATAAATCATCAACGGTACGGCAGTAATTCAGCTACCTACTAAAACAAGTGATTAATTGGTTAACCAAGGTTAATCGATATGATTAATCAATCAAGAAAACCCTTTAACTGTTTTAGCTCTGACTTGTACCACTTTGAAAATGAACCGACAGTCAACTAAAATAAAAACCTGTTGAGTCGACAGTTAGTCGAATAATTGTGACAGACCTAAATTTTCAACTTCATCAAATCAATAAATCTGACTACATAGTTAGTCAATTTCGAAGTTAGATTTATTTATTTTTTTACTGGTGTTTAAGGTCAATTTCTTTGGCTGTATCACGACCACAACATAGATATGAAGTCAAATTTCACCAAATGTTTTATACCTAATAATAATAATAGGGATAACGGAGATTTGCCCCGCGGACATTTGCCCCGATACAAAAGCGGATATTTGCCCCGATCTCTTTTTTCTCCCCCTTCAGCCATCTATCCTTTGTTTCTTCACCCCACTTCTGCATTATTCTTCCAGTAAATTTTATTCTATGAGGTATATACTGTGGGCATTCCAAGAGAAAATGTTCCAGGGTCTCCTGTACGGTAGCAGACTTCCAGGAACCAGTGGTGCCTACAGTCGACTCTATGAGTTGATTACATATGTGTTTCGTGTGCTATACATCCCAACCTTCATTTTGATGTATAATTTGTGTATATTTAATCTGAATTTAAGGAATATGAGAGGTGAGAATTTCAAAATAAACAAAATTTCATTACTTATATAGGCCCTTAAAAGATCTTCAAAGCAAAACTCTAAATAGACTTCAAGACAGCGAATTAATAATAGAACTCAATGCGCATCGCGTCCTCAATAGGAAAACTAAATAATCTGGGGCATGTTTATCGAAAGGGTTAAAGATTACATCATTGTGATGGGGTGAGCCAGTTATTCTGTGACCTAAATTTAGAACTGGCTGCGGGTGACACGATACGCACGAAAGATTGCCTCTGTTACAAGTGGGGAGTTGCAAACAGCGAGGAAAAATCTCCACCTGCTGCCGGGTCTCCCCTCCTTGAGATATAAATCTCGGGGAAAAAATGCTGGCTTCCCCATCCAAAAGGACGGAAAAGGTGTAAATTAAAAACCGAATTGCTCTAATTTCCAGCTCTCTATCTTTTCTCCCTCCTCTATCTCATCAGACACACGACCAAACTGAATGACATACTATGAGGGATTGAAAACAATCTTCAAGCAAAGATGTGCAGAAAACCTAACAAGACCAAGGCAAGGATTGAAACAGTCTTGCCAGCAAACAGCCCTTTTAAGGGCTTTTTTTTTTTTTTTTTTTTTTGGGGGGGGGGGGGGGGGGTGGAGGTCATTTGGAATTCCCGAAGGATAACCAGATACCTCAAAATCACACACGGCATCCTATCTCCCAGAAGGCTTGATGGATGACTTCCCGGTTTTTTTTCAAACTAAACTGTTGGAGCTTTCTCCATTCCTGTTTTGTAACCGCTATGGTCATATACCGGGGCCGCTACCAAACCGGCGTTGCTGTTTGGTTTTCTTTTTTCCTTTCCCTTAAAATTGCCATCGCACAACATTATATTCTGGCTCGCCACCATGGTGGGACTCAAAACCTCTACCATCGCCAAGCTGGAACCGAATAGAGCCCACTCTCCAATAGTCTTAATGGCTTTGAGGGTTTGGTCTTTGACAATCTATCACTCCAATGCAAACTGCCAGGAATTCTAACCGCGTGCATACCCCTTCAGACCCCATTTGAGGCATAGGTAAGCTAGGCCTGTGTGATCCAAGTGAAATAAAATAAGGCTACCGGGTCGCAAGGGATTTGTAAATCCCACATCGTCCCTGCGCGCCTTCGGCGCGCTAAAACCTTTCATTCATTCATTCAAATTAAAGATGTGTCTATCTTTGAAGTAGTCTGTTGTTACATTCAGACTGTATTGAAAATATCAAAATTCACTTATTTATTCCTCACAAAATTATAATTATTAGATATTTCATAAGGTATTGGAATTTAAGTCATCTTATCTTGTTTGGCAAAGCATTCTGAGCTCTGTCAAACAAGATAAAATGACTTAAATATTAAATTTCTTATAAAATATCAAATAATAATATTTTGGTGAGAAATACATAGGTAAATTTTCATCTTCAGATTCATATCTTGTCCGAGAGAGTGCAAATCATTAAGTTAGAAATAAAGAATTCATTCATTGAAAATATCAAAATTCACTTATTTATTCCTCACCAAATTATTATTAGATATTTCATAAGAAATATGATTTGTTAAAAACCCACTTATTTATTCCTCACCAAATTATTATTAGATATTTCATAAGAAATAAGATTTGTTAAAAATCTTTGTTTTGTACTTCATTTTTGATTTGTTTCATGTTCTGTGTTAATTGCCATTTATATTGTGCTTCATATTCAATTGCTATCTGCCATTGGTATTGTGCTTCATATCTATTTAGTTTAATAAAAAAAATTAAAAATATTGGTACTTGTTATTACAAAACACACCGGCTAGTGCCTTAGATGCAATTCCCCCCCCCCCCCCCCCCCCACCCCCACAAAAACAAAATCCAACTTTATATACATTTGGTCTCAGGGTATTTTGTCCAACCCATTGGGGTATTATGTCCTAAGGGTATTTTTTTTTAGGGTATTATGTCCTAAGGGAATTTTGTCCGAGGGTATTTTGTCCTGATACCCTCTCAAGACAGGTTTCACTGTACTCTCACTATCAGCAAATCTCAGTCAAGTCAGATACCAAATACTGAATTGATACCAAGGTATACCCCTAAATATACTGAAACCAATACAGAACTCAAAATTCCAATACCGCCCATCTCTAGCAGTCTGCAATAACTCCTTAAAGGGCGAATTATTCAAATGGCACACCTTTGAACAATGCTCTTAGTACTGATCAACAGAATTGTATAAAACTGGTCCTCACTTATTCATTCCTGAAACTTCAAAATACTTATTGCACAGCTGTGCAGAAAACACAGGCCATTGGATATCACAAGTAACTATGTTTAGACATTTCAAAGGTTAATAATCTAACTGTTCACTCACCTCATTAAAACGTGGAATTTAAACATGACTTGTACTAGAGCTGAAATGGTTAACCAATTAATCGATTAACCAATGATCAACGTCTTGATCGATCAAAAGAAGTAATTGATCGATTAACCGTTGCCTCAAACTATTGTATATGGGTTAAAAAGGGAACAAACTTGCTCTTAAAGAGGCAAACATTGTCACAGTGACTTGCATCAATTGTTCTGAGACGGATTAAAGCTTGCAAGTTATGTGCAGCATACTTGTTCACTTGCATGATCATTGGACTGTATCAGTAGCTGGAAATGGTCATTCTTAACACTTTGCTCGTTCGGACAGCAGACGATACTTGCAAAATAAATTTTTGAATTACTAAAAATTTGCAATTTTTGTCTCCCTCATTGGAACGAGCTCAGTGAGTTCGTTCCAATGAGGTGTCATAAGCTATGTTTTTCAGACAAAAAATTTAAAACATAATAAAATTTGAAGGAGATTTTTATATATAGTGCTAGCCGGTTTTGTCTGTTACTTTGGGTAAATGATTAATGCTATAAATCATCAACGGTACGGCAGTAATTCAGCTACCTACTAAAACAAGTGATTAATTGGTTAACCAAGGTTAATCGATATGATTAATCAATCAAGAAAAACCCTTTAACTGTTTTAGCTCTGACTTGTACCACTTTGAAAATGAACCGACAGTCAACTAAAATAAAAACCTGTTGAGTCGACAGTTAGTCGAATAATTGTGACAGACCTAAATTTTCAACTTCATCAAATCAATAAATCTGACTACATAGTTAGTCAATTTCGAAGTTAGATTTATTTATTTTTTTACTGGTGTTTAAGGTCAATTTCTTTGGCTGTATCACGACCACAACATAGATATGAAGTCAAATTTCACCAAATGTTTTATACCTAATAATAATAATAGGGATACGGAGATTTGCCCCGCGGACATTTGCCCCGATACAAAAGCGGATATTTGCCCCGATCTCTTTTTTCTCCCCCTTCAGCCATCTATCCTTTGTTTCTTCACCCCACTTCTGCATTATTCTTCCAGTAAATTTTATTCTATGAGGTATATACTGTGGGCATTCCAAGAGAAAATGTTCCAGGGTCTCCACTACTCCAGAGTGGCACATTTGGCATCCCTTTTCCCCTATACTGCCAAATTTCAGGGACTGCCAATGCAGGTGTTTGTTCCAGGTCCTATTTTACCAGTAAAGCAGAACTTGTTTACTGCAGTAACTTTCTGAGGATCCCACAGGCATATCAAAAGTCGGATAACGACCTTTGACAGTTAAAAGAAAAGCCTGTGGTGCAACGTTTCTTGTCCTAGTGAAATGTATAACATCATTATACTAAAGAGACAGTTGCCCTCTTAAAGCTTTTCCAAGGACGATGTTAGTCACTCTCCAGGGATTTTTTAAATGAGTCAAATGACAGATCTAGACCCAATCCATGTAACTTGAATATCCATTTTGCCAGTAAAAATATTCAATTAACTGGTCACTGAGCTCATTCCACCGAGGATTACATGATATGGTTTTGTAAAAATACTGTGAAAAACTTGACAAGAAAAAAAAAAATGAGAAGAACAAATTTTCATCTTGGGTGCTTTAGATAAAGGGTTAACTCTCTACCTAACAAATCAGTTGCATTTGCCTACGTATTATACAAATTTATACAAATTCAGCAGTAGAAAAGAAATATTTTTTGAAAAACTTCAACAAAACCATATCATGTGATTCCCTCCCTCCCCACCCCCTCCACCCCCCACTCATACACACTCTTTAGAACTGAGCTCATCATGCTTGTACCAGTGAGGGGTCACATGATATGGTGTAATTGGTTTTGCTGAAATTTAAAAAACAGTTTAGAAGAATAAATTCTGATACCATCTGTGTTTGGTAATGGTTTAAATACAATTTTTGTGAAAACATGTAACTGCAATGTGTCGCATGTGTACACTGATTCTTTTCATGAAGTGTTAACCAAGTTTACATATAAATTTGCACAAGTGACCCACTGAACAAAACCAATGTTTTCAACACTTACCTGTCCAATATCGGTTACGGTGCCCTGAAAAAATGGCACAGGAAAAAATGGCACACTTTTTTGACTTACTAGGAAAAAATGGCACTCCAAAAATGCTGTTTTTTGAGGGGGGTGTTAAAAATGGCACAGGAAAAAATGGCACACTTTTCCAATTACCTAGGAAAAAATGGCACTAGAAAAAATGGCACACTTTTTTGACTTACTAGGAAAAAATGGCACACAAAAAATTATCATTGTTTGTTTTTGGTTTTTTTTCAAAGAAAAGTGGAATATTAAACTGGGTATGATAATATATTTTGTTTTATAAACACTGCCATATGGTACATTAAGCTTGGTGTTTAGTTGGCTTGAATGTAAGCTTAAAGTATTGTGCAACACAATTACTGTTATTACAGTGTACACAGACAGCAAGCTGAGTTGTATTTTATGTCTCTAACTTCAAATGAACAACACTTTCCACACCTCATCACTTTGTTTTTGTATCAACCTCAGTCTTTAAAATAACTGAGTAGATCAGCTATATAAGTTTGAAATTAGATGGCTCAGCAATACCTGAACTGAAAAGCATGGAGGTAATACAGTCAAATAAAGGAGGCCTGAAATTGTGCCATGAAGGTTACATGTACACAAAACAAGTTACAAGAAAAGAAACCATTAGATGGAGATGTGTGAAACGCACTACTTCCTTCACAGGCTCTTTGGTGATAACAATTGAGCTTTCCAATCCAGTGGTTAAGACGCCGCATAATCATGATACAGATGACTCTTCAGTATCAGCTGCAAAGTGTAAAATGGAAATGAAAAAGCAGGCCAAGATTACCCTTGATAAACCTAATCAGATTTTTACAAAGTGCACTAGTATTTTGCCCACTGAGGCACAGACAAGATTGGTTTCTTCTGATTCATGCAAGAGATTAATAAGACTTCCCCAAAGTGAACATTTCCCCCCAGATCCACAGGATATAATATGTACTAATAACATGTGTGAGGGGTGGAACAATGGTTTTTTCCAGCTTATTGGACACAAACACCCTTCAGTCTGGAAAACAATAGAGTGGTTTAAACTTGAACAGGCAACTGTGTCAGGAGTAATTTTAAATGCCTCTCGGGGTACTTTACCCAAGAAAAAGCAGAAAAAGGCATATAAAGACTTGAACAAAAGAATGCAATCTCTTTGTACTGAGCGACAACAGGGTCGCATGAGTGTCAGTGAATTTTTACGTGGTGCTGGATACAATATCAGGTGGAAGCCAGCATAAAGTTTGCAAATTATACAGGCTGAGTTCAAATTTCAAATATATCTCTGGAGTAGGCAGAGATAATGACAAGAGAATTTATCTTACCATTTTTTTGTTGATAATTCCAAGTCCTGACATCATTTTTTGGAAAGCTATTGTTTCACCTTTTTTGTCCAGAAATAAAAAAAAGTTGTTAATTTTGTGTTTTTATACTTAAATGGCTTGTGCCATTTTTCCTACCAATTGTGTCATTTTTTCCTACCAATTGTGCCATTTTTTCCTGGTTGATTAGGGAAGAGTGCCATTTTTTCCTGTGCCATTTTTTCCTCCCCTGTGTGCCATTTTTTCCTAGGGTGTCAATAAAGTGTGCCATTTTTTCCTGTGCCATTTTTTCCTAGATTCTCGGTTACAGTCAGTGTTGTACACAGATATTACCATTCATTTTTTCTTTTTTCTATATCTGCAGGGTTTGCATTTTGAAAAATTGTTGGGGCCTAAAATAAGTCCACGAGGTTTGAGGGTCGGGACCAACTCTGGGCTGATTTTTAAACATGCCTTAATAGTTTAGTTTTGTTTTAAATTTTTGCCAGACTGGAAAAACAACCCCGACAGAAGCACTCTCGGGGCTGATATCAGGCTCTGGGCTGATCAGCCCAGATAAAATGCAAACCCAGTATCTGCCTCCAAATATAGATTACATGTATGACACATCATTGAAGTGGACAAACCTTACAATGAGGAGTCATCAACTACATTTTTTATCAACACAAAATTCAAAAAAAAATTTATCATTGAGGAAAAATATTGTCAAGTCATGATTTCATAAATGTCCAACTACCCTTTGTCATCCTCTTCTTTTTGCTTTTCTACTTGTTGTTTGGTAAGATACATCTGATATGTCACTCAAATCAGACCACTGAATATGAGACTCCAGGGTTAATATTTTGAGGAGAATCCGAGAATCGATTCATGCAAAGATTTAGTGGAATAAAACCAGCAAGAATCCATGTAGATTCTTGTTGCACCCTCTGCTAGGATTCGCGTAAAAAGAATTGAGTCAATTTAATCCTTTATCTAACATAGTACCCAGCAAATTAACCAATACAAGGCTAACATGACCTGAAATATCTTGATTCTTGACACTTTTGTCAATAAACCTGTACCAGTACAAATATGGCTGTTACTGGAATCTGCTCAATGAGCCGGTTCCAATGGCATCCATATTTGTAAGGTTTTATTGGTAAATGTTTTATTTTTTTAAAAATTATCAAATTCAGTTTATGTTTTAAAAATTAAAAAGCTGTGTGGGGTAAAGCGTGAGCATATGTTTTCAGTATATACAGTACAGTCACCGTGGACTGGTCACATGGGCAATATTTCTACAGATGCAATAATATTAGACTCCAAACACTAATTATAGGAATACGCATCAAAAAATTTAATTAATGAAGCACCGGCTCCAAACCAGTGCTTCATTAATTAAAATTTTGCTGCTGATGATTTTTATTACCTGGAAATGCATGCATGGACATCAGTGCCCACCTGTGGAGTGTGGATTATGACCAATCTACGGAGACTGTACTATAACAGGGGTTCAACCATGGTGGGCCTCATGGGAGCCTGGGACACTCATGGCAGGTATGAATACTCTCAACCATTTTCGCAAGAATCCTGATGGATTCTCTCAAATTTAGATGGAATGTAAGCCCTAGTCTCACCATTTCAGTCATAAAAGTCAAATTCCCCTTCATCATCATCTTGTTTCTGCTCTTCCACATTAATGTCCATTTCTGTATCAGTATCAAAGTCATTAATCTTCATATTGGAAATGATGTCCCTGGCATTAACTGGTTTGCCATTTTTCAGGCGAGTTATTTTTTGGTCTGTATTTATCACACCACCTTTTGCATGTGCGACAGATGTAGCTGGGGAACTCTCTGTGCTGGCTACTGAGTTCAGATTTTCATTCCCCAATTCCTGTGCACCTTTACTATGAATGTGGAAGGAAGCCAACGGTTTTGTTCGTGCTGATCTTGGTGTTTGTGATGGAGTTAATACTGATGCAAACTGCTTTTCAACATCATCATCAGTATCCTCAGCAGGCTGATGATCATGCTGCCCTGTGATTGCTTTATATGCTGATGTTTCATTGAGCGGTACATGTTGCTTGGAAGTTGGAATACTTTGGTCAAAGAAGCTTGAATCTTCATCTGTAATTGCCTTATCTGACAAACTATTAATTCTCAGAGGTGGCACTTCTAGGGTTGTTTTACTGGGAACTTTTGTTTCAACTCTGTGTGAAAACATTGATATTGATTCTGTGTCTCCTGTTAACTTCAAGCGTTCAGACTCTAAAACTGTAACCAACAGGGTGTATGCTTCACTCTGATGCTGGCAATGTTCTGAAACAATACAAGGAACAAACACAGCTGCAATTTCTTTTGGATCCATAACTTTGTGTTTTAGTAAAATCGTGAAGTGACTGAATAGTTCATTCCATGTCGATACAACCTGTTCAGGCAGCACTGACTTCAAGTCTGCTTGATCCATTACATTTGATAAATCTGCCTTCAATAATATATCTGGAAACACACAGCCCAACTCTGAAGATCGAATGACAAGAGTGAGTTGTTCTAAAATGACCATGCTCACTGCTTCACCATCTAACTCATCTGTAGTATCCATATCACCAGCGTTTGCTTCATTAATTATTGCATTTCTTAAACCCAGATTAGGTTGTTTCGTTCTATAAAAGCCATCAACAGATTCTTCTGAATAAGCTCTACCTGTTATGTCTTCCTCTAGATATCTCAGTGAGTTTATCAATCCAGTTATACTCAGGTCAGCTTTCATGGAGCTATCCTCTGATTTTGAAGGTAACGACTGAATGCTGCGGGGAGTTTCAACTTTGGGTGGAGAGCTATTGTCCGACAACATTTTGGTGACAACTGCTTTTGTGACGCCTTTTATGGTTTCCTCTTGTCTAGAGTCACTAGCCGGTATATGATCATCATCACTCCATATATCACTAATGTTATCTTTTAAACCTATCTGTGTTTCAATGTGTGGCTCAGGACTGCTCTCATTTCTGTATGTTAACCCAGACCTATTTAACTGAGCTGACTCTTGAGTTTCTTGAAATGAACCTGTTGCTTTACTGTACTCATGATTATTTTCATTAAACCGTGCGGTCTCTCTTTCAACTTCTCTCTTTCTACTATGATCAAACACAAAATCAGGTTTACTATCGCAGAACTCTTGACCTGTGAAATATTGACTTTCAGATTTACTTTGGGGATCTGTAGAAATGTATGCATTTTGGCTCACATGTGATGCATGTGCTCTTGCTTTCTGTATTACTATTTCGTTTTTACTTTTTTCTGTCATAAGCTTTTCTGCGGGCTGCCTCATAGGCGAAACGGAAAACACTGGCATGCCCGGGTTCATATTTTCACTTGATTTTTCACTTGATCGATTTTGTTCATTGCCAGACTGTGACTGGGCATTATATTCGGCAACAAGTTCTTGCCATTTAGGATATGTCCTATCAATATAATCACTGTATTGTTGTTTCATAAGCTTGAGTCTATCACTTCTAGCTGTCAGTGTTGCCATGTGTCGGGTAATCCTCTCGAGATCTGCTAAAACTTGTTCATTTCTTTGCTGACTGGCCTTTTGATTGTCGCATATCTTTTTCCAGTAGCTTTTCAGTTTCACAGCTTTCAGTTTGGCTTGTTGTCGATCTGACTTGAAATGGGCGTTCATTTCTTGCTCCAATTTTAATCGAGATTCTTCTTTCTCGTGCAAAGAGATCTGTGTTTCTTTCACTCTTTCAAAATATTCAACACTCGCCATTTTGACTCCTGCGTAACTCTGGAAACGAGTATTTCCGGGTATCGTACCTTGCCGCAATCAGGGAACGTGAAACAAGGGGAACATCCAGAGCCAATGAAACGTGATATTTTGGCCCCCTAGCGGTTGGAGTCATTTCGAAGAAAAATGTCGTCTTGCATTTGCGCCGCATTTAACTGCGATAATTCAACAAAAAATACCAAAGGGAGGGGTGTGTGGTTTTTTCGCTTCCCGAAAGATAAAGAGAGGTTACTTAATATAATTCTTGGCGGGCCAGTGTTATCCAATGTGTTGAGATGATTGTCTATTGTCGATTTTTGTGCAAAAAACGTGTGGCCTGAAATTAGTGAAAACCAAATTTAACAATGAAATGGAACGCTTGACCTTCGATTCCTTTGTAAATCAGGAAATTTGTATCTCCCAAACGACAATTTTTTGAAGAAATATTATCATTCATTAATATCTGATGTTCATTTTTTTCACCATTAGTAAATGATAATTTACATATGTATTATTATTTTGATAAATCCAGCCAGCACCCCCCCCCCCCCCCCCCCCAACAATACAAAATGTCCAATGATCAGTGTTACTATTAGATTAAACAAGGAACTATTAGTCTGTAAGCGACTTGTGTTAAGGTCTCACAGAACTAAATATTTTCCCATAGGCGACCATTATAACGTTCAGGTGGAAAAAAATATGATCGCATCACTTTAATTTTGGCATTCAAATATCTCTGTCAAGTATAGCCCTTCAGACAACTTTTTCTGATCTGAAAACAGGGGGTCATGCAACAAATAAGAGAGAAAAACTGACACAAAGGGAAGTACCGGTCACGTGCACATATTTTTCAGGGAATTCCCTACAAAAACACACAAAAAGTAAATTGTGTTTTTTAGGTCCAAAAGTCATCAAATCACCCTCTTTTTTATCAGGAATATTCAACAGTAATGCAAGATGTCAATAGAATGTTTCAAACTTTTATTGAAACAACGGATTTTCCCAAGGCTGTTTATTTTTAGAGATTGCATCATTTCCGAGTGCAACATTTTAAGGCGGTTCACTCTAATTTCAATATTTAGTTCCGCGATACCTATAATCATCCCCAACCCCACCAAAGAGACATTTTACCACTTCCATGAGATAAAAGAGTCATTTCTACATTAGAATCCAACTTTTGGCTTTGGCTGAGTCAAAAACATGGAAAATTTGTTCTTTTAAGGAAAAGTGTCCAAACTTTGTCAAGTGGGCTTGAAAACTGGTATTGCCTCCAAAAGATTTTTCTATCCTGTTTCTTTATAAATTAACTGAGAAGGATGGAAATTTACAGCTTTCTTTAAAAAACTACCCTGATCCCAAAATAAAACTAACATCTGCATCAGCACAAAATATTTTTAGAAAAAATCTGTCTCATTTAACCATACTGCAAGCAAAACAGTGTCCCAACCCCCATGGAACAATATGGATGTCAATTTTGTTTCCAAAACTGGGGATGCAGCTATATATTTCACCAATATGAGAGGACTCTACCAGTTTATCCTAACAACTGATGTCAAATTTTATTCCACCATCTGATGTAGTAAAATTTTGCCCTGAATAGGACCCCCCGGTAAGCCCCTTTTCATCAAAATTTGTGATATAATTCATAATTTAATTGATATTGACCCAAAACAAACCTACTGTGATATGAACTTTCCCATCTGTAATAGTTTTTAAATCACAGTCTGGCTTCTGAAGACATTTCACATTGTATTGATGAATATTTTGCAATTTTTGTAAAGGAAAAGCCTCAGTTTTCTCCGTAAAGGCACATAGAGTCATTGGTATGGCACTGACAAAACATAAAACAGTGTTTTTGTCCAAAAGAATGACCAGTACCTGCTACTGTGATATCTCATAACACTGGTAAGATGCCTAAAACCATCAAATATTGATTCTATAGTGCTATGCTTATGCTGCAAGTTCCCAAAAGTGCACTTTCATAACCTTTGTTTTAATCCCCACAGACACCCGTTCTGGCAAAAAGATTGAAATTGTTGAAAACATGTTTCCAAAGAGGATGAATCAGACATTTGCTTCAAGAATATAGTGGTATTTGATGTTTAATATACTTGTGTGTGTGTGTGGGGGGGGGGGTGAAAGTTAGTCAGCTGCCAATTATTGAAAATGTAGATCCAGGCAAGTGAAAAGCAAAGAAACACCATGTCTGATGAAGAGACAGCCACACAGACAGACAGACAAACAGATAGGCTTGCAGTCACACATGTAGGAGGTCTACATGAGAGTACTGAATGGCATACAATGAAAAATATAGTGGAAGAGCCAGGGCAAGGTTGTTAAATTGAAAAATAACTCAGTGGACCATGAGTGCTGAAGCCTCAAAGTAAATTATAAGAAACTGAAAGTGCATGCTACTAACTTCAGTCTCTAAAAACATGCTGTTCAGTCTTTCCAAATGTTTATCATCAGCAGAAGGGTTAAATATATGTGGGAGAGAGGACTTGGTTCAGGGAAAGAGCAATATTTCACAACTGTCACTGTAAATTTATGCTGTATCAGGGGAACCATGGCAGCACTAGTACTAGACAACTATATTGGTAGCTATGCACAAATGCCATTCACTCACATTTGTAATTTTATTATGTTATTTTCCACTGCAGCCCCACCCCTTCCTCAAATTTGTGTTCCAGGATACTCTTTCAGTGAAGGAATTGTTTTCCAACATTTTGAAGAGCATAATATAGAAGAGAAAAACTTCTAAATAATAGTGAATAGAAGGGCAGAGAAGGTTTTCTGTCTGTGTTTGAATGGTGATTTGGGAGGGGGTTGGAAGATTTGGAATCCTCCCTGCCCCTAGAAATATGAGGAGAAACCATGGTTTAAATAAATATGTTAATAGGGTAAGATAGGCTGTTAGTCAGCAGCTGCCAGAGGTTATAGTGTGCTCCTGGGGAATACACTTGCTCAAGATGTGAATTTTCTTGCATGAACAGCCTTAGTTTTGGAAATATATAGCTTTAATTGCTGACTGTGACAAAAATGTAACTTCTCAAAACAATAAAATGGTTTGGTAAGGTGTATGGCCCCCAAATAAATATTTAAATGTGAAATAATCCCCCAAAATAATAACTGAATCTGGTCTGGAAGCCAAAAAACATATTTCCTATAGGTCTCACAGAACTAAATATTTTCCCATAGGCGACCATTATAACGTTCAGGTGGAAAAAAATATGATCGCATCACTTTAATTTTGGCATTCAAATATCTCTGTCAAGTATAGCCCTTCAGACAACTTTTTCTGATCTGAAAACAGGGGGTCATGCAACAAATAAGAGAGAAAAACTGACACAAAGGGAAGTACCGGTCACGTGCACATATTTTTCAGGGAATTCCCTACAAAAACACACAAAAAGTAAATTGTGTTTTTTAGGTCCAAAAGTCATCAAATCACCCTCTTTTTTATCAGGAATATTCAACAGTAATGCAAGATGTCAATAGAATGTTTCAAACTTTTATTGAAACAACGGATTTTCCCAAGGCTGTTTATTTTTAGAGATTGCATCATTTCCGAGTGCAACATTTTAAGGCGGTTCACTCTAATTTCAATATTTAGTTCCGCGATACCTTTAAATGTACTAGTAAAATCCAATTAGTTCACTGTATGATGGTATTGAGTTATTATTTGTATGTGCTTTTTTTCTTTTATTCTTAATATTTCAGGTGTCAAAAATGGGTTCAAAATTCCAGACTGTTGAATTTGATTGGTATTTCAACAGAAAAATTACATGAACAGTGTAGAATGTATTCAGAACACTTTGAGAACACAATGTTCATAAATCCTGAAGACTGGAAAAATTGGTTTGGAATGCCATCCCAACTTTGTTTGATGTTCCAAACCCCCCAACTCAAATAACTTGTAAGAGAAAACTACCAACAAGGCAGATAGAACTAGAAGGCCCCCAAGTGAAACAAAAATGTGTCACAGGTAACACTCACACACACACATGCCAAAACACAAAAGTTGGACCAGAAAGGAAAATGCTCACCAGTTGTGAAACCCCACGGAAGAAAAAAATGCGAGCCCTAATACAGTACCAAAGAGTAAAAATATCAAGGTCTAAAAAGCTCATTGAAAAGTACAAAAAAGGTAGTTTGGGTAAAAATTTTAATCAAATATTGCAACAAACATCTCAGCTTTTACCAGAGAGATTGCACCATTTTTTCATTTCTGAAGCAAAAATGTCAAAAAGACAAAAGAAGGGCTACAGGTGGACAGATCAGGACAAACTAATTGCACTGTCTATCTATTATAGCAGTCCTAAAACTTTTCGGTTGCTGGCAAATTTATTTATTTTACCATCAGTGTCATCTATAAAAAGATGGGTCAGAAATATTACCAGCCAGCCAGGTTTTCATGAGGCAACATTTGATGTTCTGACTAAAAAATTTCAAGCACTTTCCAGAGAAGATAAAATATGCATAATTTCTTTTGATGAAATGTCAATTAAAAGAGCACTTTCCTACAATTCTGCTCAGGACTGGAAGATTTTGGAAGTGCTATTGGAAAATCTTCAAACTATGCCCTTGTATTTATCGTGAGAGGACTAAAGTTAAAATGGAAACAGCCTATCGGTTTTTTTTCTCCTCAAACTCAACACCAGCAAATATATTAAAAACACTTTTAGCTGAAGCAATAGAACTGGTTGGAAAATCTGGTGGAATTATAAAAGGCATTGTTTGTGATCAAGGCTCCATAAACAGGTCATAGTATAAAAATTTAGGGGTTTCACCTGAAAAGCCATTTATCACTGTAAACAATGAAAAAGTTTTTTTACTTTTTGATCCACCACATCTAATAAAATCAGGGGACAATGACATTTGTAATTTTTTTCACCTCAAGAAAATTGCATCATATGTTTTAGTGCAAAAGGACAAAAAAAACCCCCAAAACAGGTCATATGAGGATTATTGTTCAGAATAGAGGAAATGGACACCTTGAGACATTAAAACTATAATATGTTTATTTATTTACTTTTTAAAATATTTATTTATTTATTGGAATTTAACAACACTTTCAACAGCCAAGGTCATGTCATATCAGACAATTTTACGGATGGAGGGGGAGCCAGGGAATCCAGAGAGAACCACTGAGCAGTGTCAAGCAACTGTCCAACATACTAACCCGACAGAACTAGGGTTCCAGCATTTGAAGGTATGTGCACCATCGAAGTGCAGTTTGCCTTAGCACACAACACCACTGTGCCCCACATGGGCCATTGGGATTAAATGTTTTTGCCCATAGTCACAATGAGATGAAGCAGGGCAGACTCAAACTGCTGACCATTAGGTTTCAAGCTAATGATGGCAGAATAATTCTGAAAGTAATTATACTAATGGCATTTTTACGCTTGCTTCATACCAAATAATAGTGATAGCCAATATTTTTCCTGCAAAACTAATAACACTATTAACCCACAAGTAAGAGTAAGCTGTTCATTTACATTATAATCTCTTCATCACAGGACCGATTTGTTTATTTTACTTATCTAAGTTAGTCACAAGCGGTATTCAAGCTACATAGAATCAATATTTTGATTTTTCACCTTTGGAATTTTTAGTTTTTTGCATGACTTGTCATACTGGTCATAACTTATTTAGTATTTTCTCAGCACCCATAAATATTTTTTAAAACACAGAAATGTGCATACATGTATCAATGTGTAATTTGAATTTTACCTAGTGTGGATACCAGATGACTCATGCATGCAAAAACAATTGTTGAATAACTAAAAATTTTCCATTTTGGTCCCAATATTGTCTCAAAAACATAGCTTATGACCGCGACAAATCAGCGGCTTGCCAAAGAGTTATTATTATTATGACCCCCATTGGAATGAGCTGAATGAGCTTGTTCCAGTGAGGGGTCAAAAACTGTGTTTTTGAGATGGAAATTGAAAACATAATAAAGTTTTAGCTGCATAGTTTTGACATGCATGGAGTATGAACACTCAAGTGCCCAAGAAGAATTTGAATGACAATTTTTGTGAATATTGCCAGATATCACTGGTCGTTTTGACCCTTTACATTGCATAAAGGTTTAAGATTCCAGAGAAAAATTTCCACGGTATTCACTTTCACATAGGTGTACCTGTGGATAGCCTATGGGAAAGGACTACAGATAAACCTGTGGCAAAATGTATAAGTTTTATAATTACTGAATTAACATAGACTATTTTACTTTTCTCCTGATGAACCATTTTTCAAAGTTAGCAAGAATACCGCTTAAGGTGAATAAATATGTGTATTTAAAAAAAATACATTGTTTGTTTTACTGCTAGGGCCCACTCATTACATTTATGAGTGCGTCTTCCAATGAAAGGGGAAGGCTTGCTAATTAATTTCTAAAAAAGACCCACCTAAATCTGACGTTTTGAAAATTGTAAAACGATTCATAATATTACATTTCGATTTCTGTTTTGTAAATTCAAAGTGTGGAAAATAAATACAACGATGTTAAATTAATGTTGTTTAGTGGGTAAACACAAGTTAAGAGAAATAGATTGGTCGAGTATCGCTTTGGTTTCACTTGTGTGCAACTGCAAGTTGTGGTGCACGAATTTAGGGAATACCACGTGTTTTTCTTCCGATATTATAGCTTAATTATTCCAGCCAGCGAGTGTTGTTGTGGCATTTGTTATCACAATTTGATAGCGCTATCCCGTATTTGCCGTGGATTTTGTCATCTCCACCCACTTTTTTTGAATTTGTTTGTTTTTGTTGAAAATATCGAAATTTCCCCATTCGTTCAGTGTTATTCTCTTGCGAAATGACTCCAACTACCAGAAGGCGCTTTTCCAGAAAAATTACAATCAATTATGGGAAGTGATTATTTTTCTTCTTTCACTTTCCCTGCCGCAATCTTGAACATATTGATTTGTATCCCAAGCGAACTACCTTTAATAATTAGTCCTCTTGTAGCTCGAACCACAAACACTCTCACCAGTTCTCCCACCTGATTTTTCACATCGTCCCATTGTGTCCTTCTCAGTTTCAGAATGGAATGGTTTAACGCGCCGAAGGCGCGCAGGGACGATATGGGGAACAAGCCCCTTTCGACCCTCGTTGACTGTAAGTGACTAATTTCCACATGTCTACTCGTGTTGAAGGAGGAACAGGTTCAGGTACTCGATAGGAGTCACCGGTTGCGGCGTCGTGATGGTCTCTTTGACTGATGTCGGTTGAACCCTCGGGTGAGGACCAGTGTGAGGGGTTGGGTCCTCTCACAAAGGTACTACCTCTCCCCGAGAGTGCAGTCGGTCTGGGTTTTCAGGCAAGTATAGTCTGCCACTTCGGAGATGATATTGAGTGATTTTGATTGAGTTTGATGACCTTCTGTGCGCGAATGAGATCGAGATCGAAAAGAATGGTTTCGCGCGCCGAAGGCGCGCAGGGACGGTATAGAGGACAAACCCCTTTCGACCCTCATTGACTGTAGGTGATTCATTCTCACATGTCTAGAGGCGTGTTGAAGGAGGAACTGCTTCGGGTACTCGGCTGGCGTTACTAGTTGCGTCGTGATGGTCTCTTGGCTGATGTCGGTTGAACCCTCGGGTGAGGACCAGTGTGAGAGGTTGGGTCCTCTCACAAAGGTACTACCTCTCCCCGAGGGTGCAGTCGATCTGGATTTTCGGGCAAGTATAGTCTGCCGCTTCGAGGATGATTATGAGTGATGGCCATCACTGGCAAGTATAATCTGCCTCAGGCTGTCTCTGTTTGGTTGGACTCTTTGAAGGAAAACAACAACGACCCCTTTCGGGGACCACCAAGAAGAAGAAGACCCGAACTTCCCTGGTTCGGGGGCAGGCCTGCATTGTAATCCTATTGGGTTGGGACAAAAAGATGCGCAATGCGCTTACAAAAAGGGGCAGAGGCGGGACGCAGGACCAACGCTCGCCTCCCTTAAAGTGGTCGACCACTTTTAGGGATGGAGCGGAGGATGTTCAGGAACCGTGGGGGGTGACTGTTTCCATAACGGTTAGACTGTCTGTAGCGATTATTGGGGTGCTGGTCAAAAAGCATCTTCTGTGTACCTGCTTAAAAGAAGAAGGTAGAATTAGTTTTCATTAAAGTATGTAAACTGTAAAGATAAAAGTAGCACATCTTGTTCAATCTTAAGGTTTAATCTAAAGCTGAGTCGGTGAAGGCAGCCCTTTCTGGTAGAAGGCCACAGTTAAGCTGTTTTTATGCCTGTTTATTCACCTTCTCGTTCCCTATGTGTTATTTAGTTTTTATAACAGTATTTAATCATGATGGAATTTTTAGTTGAGTCGGTGAGGGCAGCCCTTTCTGGTAGAAGGCCACAGTTAAGCTGTTTTCTCGTTCCCTATTTATTATTTAGTTTTTATGACAATATTTAATCCTGATGTAATTTTTAGTTGAGTCGGTGAAGGCAGCCCTTTCAGGTAGAAGGCCACAGTTAAGCTGTTTTTCTGCCTGTTTGTTCACCTTCTCATTCCCTATTTATTTAGTTTTTAACAATATTTAATCCTGATGTAATTTTGCTTGAGTCGGTGAAGGCAGCCCTTTCTGGTAGAAGGCCACAGTTAAGCTGTTTTTCTGCCTGTTAGTTCACCTTGTCATTCCCTAGTTTAATTCGAGCGGTCTTAGTTTTGATTGCAATCTTTTGTCGGCTTTCGCAAATTGTTCCAAGTTCGGAGATTAGTTCGCTGTCGGCTAACCGGTCATGATTTTTCGCGGCCAGAGTGGCTGGGCGGTCTTTAATGGTGGGGATATCGGCCCTGTCGTGTCGTGTTTTGATGGGTGTGTCCCATGGGGCGCGGAGGGCAACTCTAAGCACGTGATTTTGGACCCTCTGGAGTTTTGCCATATTAGTTTGGTTGAGGTCAGTTAGTATGATTGCACCGTATTCGAGTACTGGGCGCACAAAGGATTTGTATAGTTTGAGTAGGGTGGACTGGTTGCCCCCCCCCCCCCCCCCCCCCATGAAGTACCCTTAAGCATTTTCAGTAAGTTAATTCGTTTGGTAGCTTTTTTCGCCATGTCGTCGGTATGTTTGTTGAAGGACAGTTTTTGGGCAATGGTGATGCCCTGGAATTTCGCTTCTTTGCATTCTGGGAGGGCGTTATCCATAAGTTTAAGGTCAAAATCACGTTTATTTTTCTTGCAGGTAAAGGTGATTCGTTGGGTTTTATTGGCGTTTAACTTAATTCTCCATTTGGCACACCATTGTTCTAGGTCATCGAGAGCGCGTTGCAGGGGTTTTTGGAGCAGATTGGCCGTATTGTTAGAGTCCCAGAGGCCCTCATCATCCGCGAATTGGGAGACTTGAACACGATCCTCGGAGAAGTTAAGGTCATTTACATAGACGATGTAAAGGAGGGGGCTTAGGACGGATCCTTGGGGGGGGTGCCTGCTTCAAGGGGGACACTGTCAGACATTTCATTGTTCACTCTGACTTTAATTTCGCGATCATTAAGGAAAGAGGATAGTAATCTGAGCAATGTCTTGGGGAGTTTCATTTTTGATAATTTGTAGCGCATTCCATTGTGCCAAACGGAGTCAAATGCTTTTTCGACGTCTAACAGGACTGCCGCGCCTATTTGCCGATTGTTGATAGCGGTTTTCATTTGGGTGACTAGTCGGTAGACATGTTCGATGCCTTCTTTCCGGTTTCTATAGGCTCTTTGCCATTTATTGAAAAAATCAATGTCTTCAAGGTGCCCCCTGAACCGATTGGTAAGGATTCGTTCGAATGTCTTACCAATGCAGCTGAGGAGGCTGATTGGGCGGTAGCTGGTTAGATCGGAGGGGTCCTTGTCAGGTTTTGGTATCAGGACACCGATGGCTTTTTTCCAACATTTGGGAAAGTAGCCATGGGTGAGGCATTCGTTGAACAGTTTGTTTAGTTTTTCGATTAGGGAGTTTGGGCTTTGTTTTAGAATTTTATAGCTTACTTCGTCTTCGCCGGGTGAGGAGGAATTTTTGCATTTTTTTATGACGTTGATGATTTCGTCATTGGTGATGGGGGTGACGAGGTCATCGTCATCTCCGTCTTCTGGCTCGTTATCGAATTTGGGGTCACGGTAGATTTCAGTGTGTTCATTGATGAGGTCATCGATCGCGTTAATGGCGGCGTCGTCATTGCCCGTGCCTTGATACGGGCGATGCGTTTTTCTTAGGAGGTCGGCAAAAGTATCGACCTTGTCTTTGTCGGTGCGCGTGAAGGAACCATCTTCCCTTTTAAGGGGTTTGGCAGCAGCTTTGACGCCCTTGTTTTTTTGCCCTGTTAGGATTTTGAAAGAGTCCCAGAATTTTTTGGCATCTTGGACCCCGCTTAGATTGTCTGTTGCCTTTTCCCAGTTGGCTTTTTTTTCAGCTTTGAGGGCTTCCTTGACTTCGCCATGAAGGCGGTTATATGTTTTTTTGAGGTCAGCTTTCTTGCCGGGGTCAGTTTCGGTTTTGAGATCGAGATTCCGATTCCGCATCGATAAAAAGGTCTATTCGTTTCGGCGCCATTACCGGGTTATTGTTTTTACTGTTGTATATTTATACAAAAACATGGCCGATTTCGAAATCTCTGTTGACGCCTCACGAGTACTCAAATGACGACAATTAAAGAATAAAACATAGTTTGGATCAATAAACTCTGCCCAAATGTAAGGAAATACGTGTACTATCGATTGCAGCCGGTAATATGGGCGAAAGCTTGATATGTATCCCTAATTTAGAGTTTTGAGTTCCCATAAAAACTTGATGGGAACTTTTTCTATAGGATTGAATAGGAAGAATCTGAACGTAGAGGGTTAGCCACTACGTTCGGATCGCTGAACTACCTCTGGGGGAAAAATTGAATTATTGTATTTTGGATCATTCAATTGTTTTATAAATTTTATCGTTTATCTATTATAATATAGCTTAATGTACCCCCTCGCATTCAAATTTATAAGTTCCATAAAAATCTTATAATTTTGCAATTATTTATTCAAAAGCGCCACTGGCGTTTAACAATGAATAATCGCAAAAGTATCGGGGAGGGGGGCAGGCAAAAAATTACGGATACAAGGTGGAAATTTTTACATTTTCAATTTTTGGGACCCACTACCCCCGGAATGCAAATTTTTGCCAGTCATGTCTTGGACACCCACCCCTCCCTCACAGTTTTTCCTCAAAGACAATTGGGGACCGAATGCCGGACGATTCGAACCTTGGACGATTCGGATCTTGGACGATTCGGACGCTGATCTACGACGATTCGGACCTTGGACGATTCGGACCTTGAACATTGGACGATTCGGACCCCAGGTGTGGACGGTTTGGGTCTCGACACTTTGAAACCAAGTGGGTCTTTGAACTAAACAAGGATGGATATTTTCAAGGGTTTGTAAAGAACAGATAACAAGAGACATTAAAATTCAATTATTTTATTTTAAATTGACAGTCTCATATAACAGTTTATTACTCTTTTTACACAACGTAACTGCCAAAACCGGCCAGTTTAATTTACAAAAATCGTCACACAAATATCGTACTGACAAATGACATGAGAAATACAAATGGTAATATATTAAACAAATGAAAATAGAGATTCATAGCACTAGCATACAACTAATATGGAGCATACAGGTTTGCACAATCGCCACACAAATATCGTACTGACAAATGACATGAGAAATACAAATGATAATATATTAAACAAATGAGAATAGAGATTCATAGCACTAGCGTACAACTAATATGGACATACAGTTTTGCACAATCGCCACACAAATATTGTACTGATAAATGACACGAGGAATACAAATGGTAATATATTAAACAAATGAAAATAGAGATTTATAGCACTGGCATATAGTTAACATGGAGCATACAGTTTTGCACAACTTTTTATAAGTCTATTTGTTGAAATCACCTGGTTGTTATAATCTTCCCAAAGCTGCATCAGTTTTCCCTCGGTTTGTCTGGTCTTCTTTCTCTGATTTCTCCGCAACTTTCCTTCACTAACCATCTTTATTCTGGAGGGAACATCGCTGCTCTCTGAGTAGAGAAGATTTAGGAGAAGATAAAATGGCAAATTTGCTTTTTTGCTCTCTTGTTAAGGCGGTTGTGCCATCCCTCCACGTCGTTATTGGTTCTTATACTTCTGCCGAATACCGACCATGAAGGGACGTCCCATACTGGATTCTGGAACCATGTTGCTTCTACGCATGCCATGTATTGGTTCAGTGCTGTTGCATCCTGGTGGACTTTTTCTTTGAGATGGTCAAAAGCTTCGGAAATATCATCTACAGGAAGGAATGGCAGGGCAAATACTCTCCTCAGCAACTTGTGTGTCTCATCCTTGCTAGTGTAAGCCGTCTGCAGACCCGATTCTTGGACTTTGCGCCATAGTGCTTGCCCAAAGTGAAGAGCACACCCAAGGATTTCTGGTTCTTCGAAGACTTGTTTTAATGCCAGCCATATGCCACTTTCGTAGTCTACAACAAACGACTCCACCTCTGTTGATGTTGGTAGCAACTCTAATACCTTTAACAATACTTTCCTACAGTCCTTTTCTCTTGTACCAGACATTATGATATAACACAGTGTTAGCTGTTTCATATCGTCTCCAGATTTGATGAATGAATGGATCGACAGCAGTTGGTAGAAGGGGTCTTTTACCACTTTAAACGTTCCATCTATAAACCATGTCTTTGCTTTAGATAGGAGCTCCAGCTGCTTGTCGGTTGCGAAAATCAAATGTCGTCAATCTCCAAGCTGATGTCTGCTCTGAAGAATGCCTCAGGTCTGGTAGAGTGTAAGTATTCCTCATTCAAGATAAATGTTAGGTCAGTGGGATCTTTTGGTCTCTTGCTTGATCTCGTTCTGTTTGCCATGCGGACACGTGCATCATCTGTTGGTCTTGACGCCTCAGGCAACTCAGGGTTGTAGTTTTTGTCAGTGACCTCTTTCACCATAACATTTGCAGGCTCGAAAATTTCTTGGTTTGCAAGTTGTTTGATATCTGCCTTAATTTTTACAGCCGTTGTGATGCCTGGTTTTGCTGGATGAGTGTGCATACGTGCGTTCTTTTGAAACGACCTTTCACTTTGGTTTATAACTACTGGGCATCCTTCTGATTTTCCTCGCACGCTGCAACGCCAAACAATAGTTCCATTTTTCTGGACTCGTTTATGGACGTAACTGTAGCCATCACTTGCAACTAGCTTTCTTTTACCTCGCCCAGAACCAGTCTCTACCACCTCATAAGTAACCTCTGCCTCTAGGTCAACAACGGCTTCTCGAACGGTGTCATCGGCAACAGAGCTGAAAATAAAAAGAAAAGAAAATATTAAATACTACATACAATATATATATAAGTTATGTTTATGTTTACCAGACTAATCACATATAATTTACTACACTTTATCCAACATAATGGCAAAATCCGACCAGTGGTAAATATACAAAATCACATTAAGTTTTCATTTTTTTTTGTTTGAAAAACATAGCATATGGCCCCTCGATGAGGGGTCATAAGTTATGTTTTTCAGACCAAAAAAAAAAAAATTTATTACACTTTATCCAACATAACGGCAAAATCAGACCAGCGGTAAATATACAAAAATCACATTAAGTTTTCAGGGTTTTTTTGGTTTGAAAAACATAGCGTATGACCCCTCGATGAGGGGTCATAAGTTATGTTTTTTCACACAAAAAAAAAATAAAAAATTATTACACTTTATCCAACATAACGGCAAAATCAGACCAGCGGTAAATATACAAAAATCACATTAAGCTTTCAGTTTTGTTTTTGTTTGAAAAACATAGTGTATGACCCCTCGATGAGGGGTCCTAAGTTATGCTTTTCAGACAAAAAAAAATATAATTTATTACACTTTATGCAACATAACGGCAAAATCAGACCAGCGGTAAATATACAAAAATCACATTAAGTTTTTTTTTTTTTTTCTGTTTGAAAAACATAGCGTATGGCCCCTCGATGAGGGGTCATAAGTTATGTTTTTCAGACAAAAAAAAAATAATTTACTACACTTTACCCATCATAACCCCTCGTTGTTAAGTTATATTAAGCAACTTATGTCTACTTACTTCTCGTTTGTTTCTGGTCTCATTGATCTTTGATCTCGGGTGACATCGAACGTGACATCGAACGTGCTATTTGATTTAAACATTATTTCGTAAATGCGACGTTATAACAATAATTACATAGTACATTGATGTGGATTCGGCAGAAAGCTATAAGCTTATGGAAGGCCGTTTCCACCAACAGCAAGATTACAGAGTCAACTTGGAGACAATGACAAGAATCAGAAAATACATGATTAAATCTCTAAAGCCAGAATATATTTGACAGCTAGAATATAAGGTACATTATCTTCACACAAGGTAAGGAACATGGGAACAATATGGCGTGACTCGCAGTAATTTTGTAGTCATGTATATTCGCACCAAATTGATGGACGATGGGTAAATGGAGTGAATTGTTGTGGTATGTGCATGTACTAACACATGCATATATGCATGTATACATGCATGCGTATATACCCAGATAGGTACACACATGCAAGCATATACATGCACACAGGCACAAAAACACGCCAACAGATACACATTGACAAGTATTCTATAATATTGGCAATTGGTTAATGAAATCTCTTACTTAATAAGATATAGTCTTGTACAACCTCAAAGACGAGACAGTTCTCATCATAGTTCAATAATTCTGATCCAAAGAGTAGTACTAATGTGTCAACTGCGAACGGGAGAATGTTAATTGTTTGATTACGAACATCGGTAAAAATTGGACGATGCAAAAGGAAATGCTCGGAAGTTTCTTTTTCACCACACTGACATGAGGGGCTTGGTGATAAATGGTTGGCATGTAAATGGGAATTGAGATTGCTACATTCCAATCGCAATCCACAGTGATATATTTGGGCAGTGCGAGATTTCGCCTTAATGTAAAATTTTGGGGGTCGTAGGTTACCCTTGTTTAAGAAGATCTTGAAATTAACCAGGGGCGTGTTCTCGCGGACAGACAGTGGCAAATTATTCCATTGATCGGTGACACTTGGGATAAAGGATTGCTTGTACAGTTCGGTACGGCAAAAGGGGATACGATGGTTCTGACTTGATCGAAGACTAACTGGCAGCCCTGTCGAATAGGCAGGTGGAGGGACTTTACAGGAGAGATATGGGGGTGTCATCCGATGATACATTTTAAAATACTGAATTAACTTATGTTTGCGACGTCGATCTTGTAGTGGGTCCCACTGCGTTTCAGAGTAAAGAGAGGACTTACAAGCGCTGACGGTTGCTCCCGTAATAACCCTCGCTGCTGCAATTTGTATTCTTTCTAGGTCTGCTGCTTTCGTTGCCGAACAATTATCCCAGACAGTATCCGCATATTCAAGGAGGGGTCTAATAAAGGCAAAAAATATTTTTTTCTAATACACTGCGATCTAATATGAATTTGTGCTTCCTCAATAAATCTAAACGAGACCACACTTTGGCGCAAATGTGATCAATGTGATCATTCCACGTACAGGTACTATTCAGTATTACTCCTAAATGTTTGTGCTCGGATGCCTCAGTTATCTGAGTGCCACCTAAAAATAGTGGCGGATGTGAAATGGGAATGCTTTTACGCGATATTAGCATAGTCTCAGTTTTATTTGAATTGAATTCTACCAGCCATGTTCTAGCCCAATTTTCAATTGTGGCTAGGTCATGGTTGATTAAATTCGAGGCTTGTATGGGATTTTCAACAATTAGATATAAAGACGTGTCGTCTGCAAAGAGACGTATACTACTCTGAAGGTCTTTGGTAATATCGTTAATATAAATAAGAAACAATAAGGGACCAAGGATCGACCCTTGTGGAGCACCGGCATTGATGGTTCTCCACGATGATACCTCTGACGATATCACCACTCTTTACATTCTATCTGCCAGATATGATTTTAGGAACAGCAGGAGCTCACCAGAAACACCTATGCTCTCTAGCTTGTAAATAAGACCGGCGTGCCATACCTTGTCAAAAGCCTTACTTACATCACAGAACACGACCCTAACCTCTTTGCCTTCATCAAGAGCACGGCAAAATTAATCATATATGTCTGTCAGTTGAAGGACGGTTGAGTCACCCGGTGTGAATGCTGATTGGAATTGACTTAGTACATTATTGTCTACTAAAAACGCCCACAGACGTTTGAACACACATTTTTCAAGTATTTTACCGACACAACTGATCAGTGATATTGGGCGATAATTTGAAACCAAATTGGAGGGTTGTTTTTTCAAAATTGGAGATACATTGGTTTTTTTCCACAGTGATGGAAAGTATGAATTATTCATTAATATGTTATTTGAAGACAAGTTGAACTGTACATCAAATTGTCCTACTGGAATGGAGGTCTCTGATGTGCTGGTGCTCTCTAGGGATCCAGGTGCAATTAGACTCTACAGCCATTATGGCATCTTCAATATTGCTGAGCTGGGAAATACTCCGACAACGTTGACATGTGAAAGGTAGTTCTCGTCGCTCCCGCACATCTGCTCTGTAGACGTATCTATCAATGCCTAAAAATAATAAAAAATAATAAAAATGAACGGAAATATATTTATATGGCTTTGGTATAGTTTATGCATAAATAAATTTACTGTTTCGGCTCGGGAACCCCGGGAAATTAGGGACATGGGCTAAACATTTGGTTAGACTTAAAATGTGACCTTAAACACCAATAAATAAATAAATTTAATTACTGTTACATGTATCTATATTAATACTATATTAATTCCAAATGAAATCAATGAAGGAAGATGTATGCAGAGATATTTACCTGTACTACATGTTCTGTGTGTCCACATTCCGCTCTGTGTGTTGTCACATTGTTTTGCTTCTTGCCTTGGCCTAACTGTCTTCCCACATGACGTGCAAGGGTTGTCACTATCCATGATGATCATGAGAAAACGGTATGCTATATATATATATTATTTCAATTGTTGCTCTTGAGTTCTATCAACTTACCGAATTCCTCCCTGGCCTTTTTCCTACCCCTTTCCACGAGAGAATCCTTCATCTCTTCCTTGATGATCTGATGAGTCTTGATTTTCACGGCTTCTTTCATGGCCTCGTATTTCGTTTTCTCGCCCAATATCGTGAAGTATTCTCCGTGTCGATCTTGGAGTCGGCCAAGACGCGAATCTTTTCGTGTTTCCTAGCCTTCAGATATAATTTCCTGCTCAAAAAGTTTCCGACCGTGCTAAACAATCCGGCGGCGAGAGCCACTCCTTCTATGGTCAACACGATCGGAAGGCCGGCCGCGGTCGACAACAATCCGATGCCGGCCGCGTGTGAACCCATGGAAATCGTGATGAGTGTCGTGTCGACCACGTTGACGAATTTCACGAGGCACGAATACTTCTTCTTGAGAGAACGACGAGAGTCTCTCTCTCGAGTCAGATACAATTGGATTCTACTGATTTGATCGATGCGATACCTCTCTCCTCTTTCTTTTTTTTTTCTGGCGACGGCGCCGTCGGCAAAACGTTGTTCGGCTTCTTATTCTCGTCGAATTTAATGACGGATACAATTTATTTCTGGTTCTCATTATTTTTTTGTGTGTGTTTTTTTTTCTTTCTAATTTTTATCTATTATTATTTACGTGTGTATTTATTTTTATTTTCTATTCTCCCTTATTTATATCAACAAGAAAACTTAGTCGTGTCGCATGCTCCCTTCAGCAGTAATTTCAAGACGTATCCCCTGTCTTCTAAAGTCAGACTTCTACGCGCCAATTTCATTTCTTCCGGACTGGTGGGCTTGTCTCGCCCGCTACAGAAGACTAATCTCCTCCAAAACTTGATCACGTCGTCGATTTGAATGCATTCGAACGCCGGTTCGAAATACTTGATGACCATATCTTCCCTTTCCATCGTCAGACACGAATGATCCTCGTGATCGAAGTCTAGATGATCCCGACACCCGATGCATCGTTGTAACAAGAGACGACCTAGTTGTTCGTTCACACAGAATGCGTAGGCTCTCATCAGCGCCTTTATAAGAAACGATGCTCTTATAATCTGGGAATCGTTCATGGTTTACGTATATTTTATTATCTATTCGATTCGATATTTTATTTATTTTCTTGAATAACTATTTATTTATATATATATATATTTTTCTCCTATATATTATATCAATCACTTTTTTATTTCCTCTTGCAAATCTCGTGATTCTGTTACAATTTACCTCAAACCTCATAACGATTTTTATTTTTCGTCTCTTCCCCTCCTCCACTCTTCGCCTTTTTTGTCCGCGATCGATCGCACCGCCGTCTAGACCACGATTACAAATGTGCAGAGAAAATTTTCCTCCATTCTAATTTTTCGACATTTCTTAATTTTTATATTTTGCTGTCCTGGAATCCGCACTAGTTGGTTATCACGGTCTAGACGGTTCGATCGATCGTTGGGGAAAAATTTTAGGATCGATCTTCCTGTCCTAGAATCCGCAATCATTTTTCCCGACAGGATCGCACCCACCGCCGTCTAGAACGCGATTGCGAACGTCGGTGTCCTAGAAGCCGCAAATGCTTTTTATGCTGTCCTAGAAGCCGCAAAGCGTTTCGACGGCGTTAGCCAACGACCGATCGAAACGTCTGACCCGCGATGGTGAACGTTGAGAAGATTTGATTTCTTCGATTTTTCGTAGATTTTTCTTCCGCGCGAATTATGCTGGAATTTGCACTCATTCGCCAATGGCTGATTGAACCGTCTAGGACACGATAAGCTACTTGTGCGGTTTCTAGGACAAAATGTACAAAAAACGTTTGTACATTTTGTGTACATTTTAACACTGAACTCTATGGGTACATGTACGTGTGCATGTACATTTTTTCGAAAAAAAGTGTCCCAGAAGCCCCCACTTACACCTACTTACACCCATTCATGTTCCAAGCCACACAATTAACCCTTACCCCAATGTACAATATGTCTATGCTGTTCAGACACCTGTCGAATCCCACAACCAAGAAGCCCTGCCCAAGATATATTGTTCCCACCTGGATATCTTTAACTGTCCACAAGAAATAGTTGTTTTTCATTTCATTACTTTTCGGTTAAATGTTTAGTTTGTACAGCTGGTCTGAGAGAGACATAATTCTGAAGTTCTTTGACCCATGCCAGGGTGGCTTGTCTGAGATGAATTGCCTCTTATTTATTTTTTTTTATGTTAGTGTCACTAGAATCATATTTACCTTGAAATTATACACGTTTTCCACAGTCAAGATTTTTATTCTATCAATCTTTCCACTTATTCCATACATGGAAGCACACTAGACCAATGGCATGAGGCACGCTGAGGCTTACAGAATAGGCAAGTAATAGGAGCTACAAAGCACTAATAAGAGGCAGACTGCCTTAGTAGAAATATAAAGGAGTGAAAATCATGACCAAATAGCTGGGAATCACTTTTTTGTTTTGCAAATTTTTGCCAGACCCAGAACAGGACCCACCCCTAATGAAGTGTAAAACATGGGGAAAAAATTCTAACATGGAGCCCCCAACACATTATCATTATCAATGCTGTATTCTGTTCTAAGTTATGAAACTAAGCACTTGAATTCACTTTAGTTTGTAATTACTTGTCTGTAAAATGATATTTGGAAAAAAAATTGCACGACACCGGCAAAAACTGCACTTTGGGGCTCGGAACCACCCACCCGGACCTTGTGTCCTGGCTTTTTTTTTTTATGACCCCCCCCCCCCCCCCCCCGAAAGTATTAGCAAATATATTATAAGAATTAATTTAAGAATCACAGTATTAACTGTATTAAGAAACGCATCAAAACTTATGGTATATTGAGTTCCATGAAACAAATCTGCTATTCAATGCTGAATAAATATCATTTAAGTTATTTTCCATCCCATGTTTTGATGATTTTCAAACTCTTGGCGGACGATTTGGGTAAAACTGCAAGCGGGCGATTCGGCTGACGTCCGTATCCCTTCTAACGCTGCAGCTTTATGGTGATCACTAAGAATGTCGGCTTATTCGGAGATTGGCTCGGCCTTGGCTTATCGGACCGAATGAGCCGGAGGTCCGAAAAAGCCAGGGTCCGAATAAGCCAAAGTCCGAAAGAGCCAAGGTCCGAATAAGCCGGACACCATCACGAAAAAGTGTATGCCGAGGCCGATGCCGGGTTCAAAATCTGCCGAGGTGAAATGACTTTTGGGTCTAATTCTCGTAATACACAATGAATCGTGTTAAATGTTCTCGTGTTTATTGAAATTAAGTTACCCAATGCAAACAGACTAAAAAGAAATAACAGTTTCGGTAAAATTGAAATTGGAAGAAATTTTCTCATCAAACCTCACTTAAGGGCCTATATAAGTAATGAAATTTTGTTTATTTTGAAAATTCTCACCTCTGATATTCCTTCAATTCAAATTAAATATACACAAAATGTACATCAAAATAAAGATAGAGAAGTATAGAACACGAAACACATGTGTAATCAACTCATAGAGAAAACTGTAGGCACCACTGCCGGTTCCTGGAAGTCTGCTGTCGTATTCGTACCAGAACTGATAATTTAATAATATGTCACGAAAACAACTTCTGCCCAAATGTGCTTTACATATCCAAGAACAAAGCTAGGGGATCACAATTCTTCAAAACACAGCGACAGAGCTGCATGGGGGGGGGGGGGGGGGGGGGGGGTACATTCCAAGGGTACGGGACCACTCGTCCCCGGGCCAACTCGCCCCCTAGGGACGAGTTGGCCCGATTTCGGGGGCGACTTGGCCCACTTCGAAAATTATCGTTATTTATTTATTTTTTTATTTGAATTAAATTGAATTATTTTATATTTCCTGTTCGTTACAGTTTTCTGAATTAGTAATCCCAATTATATCCGATTTCCTTTTAATCATCAGCTTCACAGACTTAGTACATTCCAACACAAATAAATTTTACAGTATGACTGAAACATCCTCCAATCAAGCAGCACAGTTGCAATGTAAACATAACAGACGACTAATCTGAACAAAAACATGTCATCAGATTAACGCTTTGGCGGTACTCACTTTGTTATTGATTCCTTTGATTTGAAAATAATTTTGTGTTGTGGAGTAAGTGATACTCATTATTATTATTGGTATATCCAATATGAGGGTACCGGGTACTGCGTTAAAAAGAAGGTATTTGACAGAATAAGAGTGAACTGTACCACTTCTGTGCACTCTAGTGTAATTTTGTAAGTGTTTATCTTTAACTCTATCTATTTTCTGTCTGCTTTTCTCTGTTAAAACTAAATATACTTCAACGAAATATTTTACCAATAATTTGCTGATAACTTAGACAATAACTGATAACTGAACAGAGTGACATGGCAACTAACTCCACCACTGAACTCACTTCGGGAATGGATTTAATATCGATGATATCTGGATTTCAAAAAGAGATAGCCAGATTGAACGACACTATAGAGGGTTTGCGCTCGGATATTAGGGCTCAAAAAGAACAGTTCGAGAAAGAAAAAATGGAATTAATAAAAGCTTCGACGGAATCAAAAAAGGAAAATAAGTCGGCATCTGGAAAAAAGGGAAAAGGAAGAAATAATTCAGGTTTGGATTCGTGCCCCAGCAACGGAAACTCTAAACAAAAGGGCAAGGGTGTGGAGTCCAACTCGTTGGGCCCTAAAACGAACACAGTTACGGATATCGCTAGTGTTTCTAAACCAGTTGATACAACTCAGCAGTTTTCGAAAACTAATCCTAGCAAGGGGGTGGTGGGCAAAACTAATCCGACACCTGTTTCGCCCTTTATAGATAATACCGCTGAGATGGGGAGACCTGTGAACGCCATCTCTTTGGAGGTACCACCAAATCAGGGCTCGGAACTCGTTACCACCAGTCAAGACAACTGGTTGCGTTTGCTCATAGAGCAAGAGGCAACTACTGTTCCCACCTGTGATGTGGTCAAACAGATTACGCCGCGCCCGAAAAGGAAATTGGATAGAGACTTCCAGGAAAATGGCGAGTCCCTGGAAATAGAAACGGTGGCTAAGAAAACCCGGAAAGCGTCGACACACACCGATAACCAGGGTGTTGTTGTCGTTGAGACCTCGGACACCATGGATGTTACAGTAGTAACAACCAGTGCGGAGATCCACAATGGTGGGAAATCGGCAGACAGTAACTCAACGGAAACGATACCGGCGACGCCAACATTCACCACTGACGGTGGTGTATCTTTTGCCGACAAGGTAAGAGCCCTTTCTAAACAACCTCAAAAGGATAATACGGCCAAACACCGGACGAATAAACAACCACATCAACCGCTGCAAAACCCTTGCGTAGTCGACACAAGGGTTCCCACAAAGATCAATGATGGGATATAATGAGGAAGCCCTGTCGGGATACTCGTGGGGAAGACTAATATCTAAGACTACAGGCAACCCTACGTGGAAAATTAAAGTAAAATGCCCCAATAGAGCCGTAAAACTTAACTTCATTAACAAAGGTGTTTGTATAAACGGACAAAAATATGAGACTGAGGAGAATCGTGTTTTGCCTCAGCCCACACAATGTCATAAATGCCAGAAATTTGGCCATATGTCGAACAGATGCAAAGGAGAGTTGCGTTGCATGAAATGCGGCGAAAAACATATAACAAAGTCGTGCAAGGTTTCAACACTGAAATGCCCAAATTGTAACGGGCAACACCCAAGCAATTATCGGGGGTGTCTCTACTACAAAAAAGTTAAAACCGACATAGAACTGAAAGCTATTAATGTCAACAGCGTAGAAAACTCAAACTCTCCACATTCGATGTGCAGCCTAATGGCTGGTTCAATTTTTAATATAATGAACAAACACTTCGACGTCAGTCTTTCCGACATATGTAAAGAAGTTGGGAAAACAGCATCCAAATTATATCGAACTCAAATTTCTTCCTCGCTAATAGAAGCCGCCATAAATAAAATATAAATCACACCCACAACACGTTAACTAGTAAAATTACGTCAGGTACTGAACACTTATGGATAAGTTGAAAATAATTCAGTGGAACGCTCGAAGCGTTAACTGCAAAAGCTCACAGATGTCCGATTACTTCACAAACGTAGATGTAATTGGTATCAGCGAAACATGGTTAAAGCCAAGTAAGACATTTTTGCTAAGTGGATTCAACATCATTAGACGAGACCGTCCCACACAACGTGGAGGCGGAGTCGCTCTCCTCATAAGGCAGGACTTAAAATATAAAACGATATCAAGCGATCATCTCAACGCAGAGGTGATTGCCGCTGAGATTGAACTAGATCATAAAAAAGTTGCCGTAATCTCATATTATAATGAACCGAAAAAAAAACAGTTGACAGCAAAGTCTTTGAATTCTTTGTGAAAAATCACAAACACTGTATTTTCTTAGGTTATTTCAATGCCAAACATCAGGTTTTCGGATGCAATAAAACGGAGCCCAATGGCGACGCTCTCTTCAATATCATCGAACAATTTGATCTTTTTGTATTAAATAACGACCACGACATTACTCACGTCAGTAACAACACCCTCCACCAATCCGACTTCCTTGACCTAATTATAACCAGTAAATCACTAACTAATCAAATGCAAGACATATATGTGGGGGACGATGATTTAGGTAGCGACCACCTGCCTGTTCATGCTACATTACACGGTTGCAGCGGACCCGCAAGGTACCCCCCAATGAGGAGGAGGAATCTATCCAAAATTGACTGGGACCTCTTCAGAAAAATAATTCAGGTTAAAATAAACAAAAACGACCCAATGAATACCTGCGAGCTCGAGCAAGCATGTACCAATCTCAGTGAAGTCATTAACAACACTCTTGATGAGATTTGTCCCAAACAGACAGTTAAACCGCGGGCCAACAGAATAACTGAAACCACACTCCAAATAATAACACAAAAAAAGAAATGCCTTCCGTGCATACAAATCAGAAAAACTTCCAACTAAAAAGGTCGAACTTAAAGCCGTGTATAATCTCCTCCACAGCGAAGTTAAAAAAGCAATAGCAAACGACAATCGCGTGAGATGGGAAAAAGCAACGGAAAATCTAAATGGACTCAGGGAGACTAAAAAGTTTTGGGATACTTTTAAAACCCTTACTGGACAAAAACATAAAGACGCCAACAGTAAGGCACTAAAGATCAACGATGGAACTATGGCCCTGGATGACAAGGCGAAGGCTAGCGCCTTTGCTGAGCTCCTTAAGAAATATCATCGTCCACATGAGGGCGATAGGTTTGATGACGAGTTCAAAGAAAAAGTAAACAAATTTGTTCAAGACAACAAGACAACGTTTAACGATGCCAACTTCAGCCAAACGCCTGAGGACGGGGTGGCCATGAACTCACGGAACCGATAAGCAAAGAAAAAGTGGTTAACACAATTAAAAAATGTAAGTCTTCTTCTTCCCCAGGAGGGGACGAGGTCTCATACAAAATCCTGAAACAATGTCCCAACACTTTTTTCAGTAGATTCACTAACCTCCTAAACTGCTGTCTCTCTAGTGGATACTTCCCAAAATGTTGGAAAGTAGCTACAGGAGTCATGATACCCAAACCCGACAAGGATTTAAGCAACCCAGCTAATTACCGCCCAATCAGCCTACTCAGCTGTATTGGAAAAATTTTCGAACGGATTCTCACGACTAGACTCCACAGCCATCTCGAATCAGTCAGCTTTTTCAATAAGTGGCAAAGAGCATACAGGAGCCAAAGAGAGGGAATCGAGCATGTTTATAGACTGGTAGATTATATGAAAACGGCGTTCAGTCAAAATGAAATAGGAACCGCGCTATTACTCGACGTAGAAAAAGCGTTTGACTCTGTCTGGCACAATGGCATGAGATACAAACTAGCTAAAATGGGGCTACCTACCAAAATTCTAAGGATCATATCATCATTTTTATCTGATCGAAAAATCAAAGTGAGGGTCAACCGCGAAGTGTCAGCCTAGGTAAAACTCGAAGCGGGCACTCCACAGGGTTCGGTCCTCAGCCCGCTTCTATTTTTAATATATGTGAATGACATTGACAAACTAGGGAAGAACCATGTTGAACTATCTCAATTCTCAGGCGACAAAGGAATTTGGACGGCCAGTAAGTCTGGAAACATAATACAAAACCGCCTGCAGGATACCATCCGCGACCTGCAAGACTGGTGCGCTCTGTGGCATATCAAGCTTAATGCCACGAAAACACAAAGAATCACATTCTATAAAAAACAAAGGAAAAAGCCTGTCCCTAATATTGAGCTTAAGCTTTACGATCATAAACTTGAAGCTAGTAATGAGGCAAAGTTTCTGGGATTCAACCTGGATAGCAGTCTCAATCTAAACAATCACATAAACTCAGTCACCGTCAAAGCCACTAAACGCATCAATTTCCTGAAAATGATTAGAGGTAAAAATTGGGGAGCCAATAAAGAAATTCTCCTCAATCTTTACAAATCATTTATACGCCCAGTACTAGAGTATGGGGCCATAATAACAAGTGACCTGAATAAAACCAACATTGAAAAACTACAACGGGCCCAAAATCATGCTTTGCGCGTGGCTCTGCGCAAGCCCACGTGGACATCGATAAAACAACTTCACGAGATAGCAAAAATAGACACTATAGCAATGCGCTTAAAAGATCTTCAAAGCAAAACTCTAAATAGACTTCAAGACAGCGAATTAATAATAGAACTCAATGCGCATCGCGTCCTCAATAGGAAAACTAAATAATCTGGGGCATGTCTATCGAAAGGGTTAAAGATTACATCATTGTGATGGGGTGAGCCAGGCATTCTGTGACCTAAATTTAGAACTGGCTGCGGGTGACACGATACGCACGAAAGATTGCCTCTGTTACCAGTGGGAGTTGCAAACAGCGAGGAAAATCTCCACCTGCTGCCGGGTCTCCCCTCCCTGAGATATAAATCTCGGGGAAAAAATGCTGGCTTCCCCATCCAAAAGGACGGAAAAGTTGTAAATTAAAAACCGAATTGCTCTAATTTCCAGCTCTCTATCTTTTCTACCTCCTCTATCTCATCAGACACACGACCAAACTGAATGACAAACTATGAGGGATTGAAACAATCCTCAAGCAAAGATGTGCAGAAAACCTAACAAGACCAAGGCAAGGATTGAAACAATCTTGCCAGCAAACAGCCCTTTTAAGGGTTTTTTTTTTTGTTTTGTTTTGTTTTGTTTTGTTTTGTTTTTTGGGTTTTTTTGTGTGGGTGGGGGGTGGGTGGGTGTTGGAGGTCATTTGGAATTCCCGAAGGATAACCAGATACCTCAAAATCACATACGGCATCCTATCTCCCAAAAGGCTTGATCGATGACTCCCGGTTTTTTCAAACTAAACTGTTGGAGCTTTCTCCATTCCTTTTTTGTAACCGCTATGGTCATATAACGGGGCCGCTACCAAACCGGCGTTGCTGTTTGGTTTTCTTTTTTCTTTTTCCCTTAAAATTGCCATCGCACAACATTATATTCTGGCTCGCCACCATGGTGGGACTCAAACCTCCACCATCGCCAAGCTGGAACCGAATAGAGCCCACTCTCTAATAGTCTTAATGGCGTTGAGGGTTTGGTCTTTGACAATCTATCACTCCAATGCAAACTGCCGGGAATTCTAACCGCGTGCATACCCCTTCAGACCCCATTTGAGGCAATAGGAAAGCTAGGCCTGTGTGATCCAAGATCCAAGTGAAATAAAATAAGGCTAACCGGGTCGCAAGGGATTTGTAAATCCCACATCGTCCCTGCGCGCCTTTGGCGCGCTAAAACCTTTCATTCATTCAAGAGTGAACATGCAGATGTGTTCCCGTGTTTTACAATGACTGGAAAAGATCCGTTCCCGTTGACTCAACCACCTTCGGAAACCAAGAGTGGAGCATTTTCGGACATACAGTGAGGACTAATAATGATACTGAAGGTCAGTATTTCTAAAATGAATTCTCCTTTTCTTAATTTCTAGAAATTGACACAAAAAAGTTACATTTTAAATTAAACTTAAAGATACTATATAAGGATATAAACTTAAATTTATATTTAATTATTTAAATTTATATTTAATTATTTAAATTTATTTATTTATTTAAATTTATTTATTTATTTATTTAATATTTATTATCAGTATTAGTATTTAATGGTTAACTTGTTTTCCATTTTCAGCTTAGCAGCGTAGAATGAATACCATCGGCAGGGATGTGAGTTTCTACAAACTGGTCCCAATACTTCAGAAAGAGGCAGAGACAGTGGAATTGCGTGTCAGAGCAGCAGATTTGGAAACTGACACACGGACAAAATACACGAAGATGGCTCAAAAGATACAACAATATTGGGATAAATATATGGCAGATCCCCCAGAACTATCAACAGCTGCATTTTTAAGGAAATGTTCATCTGTTTATGTAAAGAAGTAGACTTATTATACCTTTGTAAATAAATATTATATAAATATTATGTTTGATAAAAATTCATTATTATATTATCGTTAATAACTGAGAGATTTTTTTTTAAAATAAACAAAATTATTTTTGAAATCGCGCGTTGTTACTCATTTCTCAACACCCATCATGACCAATCCTCATTATTCCATCCGGGGCGAGTTGGCCCGGGGCGAGTTGGCCCGAGGGTGAGTTGGCCCACCAGCAAGGGGGCGAGTGGTCCCGTTCCCCATTCCAAAGCCTTTGCATTTGTTTACGTATGAATATACTTTCGATTTCCGGTCGACGTCATCGGACGAAAAAAGCATGTAAAAACAACGCCGTCTAAAATCAAATAATGAAAAAGATCGCCTTCATACAGTATACTGCTATTAGAATGAGATTGTACAGTTGCCATATTCAATGCAAGGTATCATGATTACCTGTTGAAATTTCTTAGAATTACGATTTTGTTTTTCGATGGAAATTCGTGGTATCGAGTGATTTGTCTGTCGAACATGGAAACCATCTTCAATATAAAAATGCAGACAGTGTTGTCCTTTTCCAAAATGCAGTCTTATCGCTGTACTCGTTTTGAATACCTAGCTTTGTTATTGAATATCTGAAGCGCATTGGGCCACGAGTGACCCACGACTTGTTCTTGCGAAATATTATTTTATTATCAGTTCTGGTGCGAATACGACAGCAGACTTCCAGGAACCAGTGGTGCCTGCTGTCAACTCTATGAGTTGGTTGCATATGTGTTTCGTGTTCTATACATCCCAACCTTTATTTTGATGTATAATTTGTGTATATTTAATCTGAATTTAAGGAATATGAGAGGTGAGAATTTCAAAATAAACAAAATTCCATTGCTTATATAGCCCCTTGAAAGTGCAGTTGAGTTGCCCGTATTAAAAAATGAAAAATTCGCGATTTAGCGGTCACACTAAACACCGAGGGATACCGATAAGTCAAGGGCCTATATAAGTAATCGAATTTTATTTATTTTGAATTTCTCACCTCTCATATTCCTTAAATTCAGATTAAATATACACAAATTATACATCAAAATGAAGGTTGGGATGTATAGAACACGAAACACATATGTAATCAACTCATCGAGTCGACTGTAGGCACCACTGGTTCCTGGAAGTCTGCTACCGTATTCGCACCAGAACTGATAAGAAAATAATATTTCATCAAAACAACTTGTGGCCAAATGTCCTTCATATATCCAAGAACAAAGCTAGGCATTCAAAACACTTTCGAATACAGCGATAGGACTGCATTTTGGACAAGGACAACACTGTCTGCATTTTTTATTGAAGATGGTTTCCATGCTCGACAGACATGCGCAAATCACTCGTTACCACGAATTTCATCGAAAAACAAAATCGTAATTCTAAGAAATTTCAACATGTATCATGATACCCTGCATTGAATATGGCAACTGTGAAATCTCTATCTAATAATAGTATACTGTATGAAGGCGATCTTTTTCATTATTTTATTTTAGACGGCGTTGTTTTTACATGCTTTTTTCGTCCGATGACGTCGACCGGAAATCGAAAGTATACTCATACGTAAACAAAAGCAAAGGCTTTGGAATGTCCCCCAATGCAGCTCTGTCGCCGTGTTTTGAAGAATTTTTATCCCCTAGCTTTGTTCTTGGATATGTAAAGCACATTTAGCCACAAGTTGTTTTCATGAAATATTATTAAATTATCAGTTCTGGTGCGAATACGGCAGCAGACTTCCAGGAACCAGTGGTGCCTACAGTCGACTCTATTTGTTGATTACACATGTATTTCGTGTTCTTTACATCCCAGCCTTCATTTTGTTGTACATTTTGTGTATATTTAATTTGAATTGAACCAATATCAGAGGTGAGAATTTTCAAAATAAACAGAATTTCATTACTTATATAGGCCCTTAATTGAACTTGAAAGATTATGTTTTTATTTAATTTATATTTTGAGTTTATATAATTTTGATTTCACGTAACCGCGACAGTATGAGAATATATTTGGCATACATTGCATTTGAGGGATTCTGCATTTGAAAAAAACACGTGGGCATGTTTCATAAATAAACAAACTATATTTAATCTGACCGCCTTGGAGCACATAATGTGTCCCCATTGTTGTAAACAATATGGCTCTCCCTTGTTTTTGTTTTCAAAACAGTCTTTCATGTTGCATGGGTCAAACAATAGAAATCGGAAAATTTCTATGGATCCAACTGGATATTACGGGACCAGGTCGTTTCGTCCCATTTTGGTCGTTTTGTCCCATGTACATTTTTCACTTTGGTCGTTTCGTCCCATGTGGATTTTTCACTTTGGATGTTTTGTCCTATCCGAGTTTCACGTGAAAGCGCCTAGCTTCCCTAATTTAAAACTTATCTTGTT
Source organism: Pictodentalium vernedei (assembly GCA_031216915.1). Classification (NCBI taxonomy): domain Eukaryota; kingdom Metazoa; phylum Mollusca; class Scaphopoda; order Dentaliida; family Dentaliidae; genus Pictodentalium; species Pictodentalium vernedei. Next base: position 369,053,266 of record CM062295.1, read on the forward strand.
CTGTAACAAATGTGTAGTTGTTGTTTTTTAGGTTCTTTTTTGTTTATGTGAATTTGTCGGTCAATCAAACAAACCATTATGTCTTTTGTTACTAATCTCAATGTGGACTCACAGTATTTTTTATATCAAATTTGATAGTCAACGACATATAATATTTGCCACCGATACACAGTTAGAAATTTTGTCAAAGTACAAAAACTGGTACATGGACGGGTCGTTTAGTATTGTTCGCCAGCCTTTTCACCAGTTAATGACAATTCATGCCTTCATAAAGAAAGGAGAAAATACAAAGCAGGTCCCACTGGTGTATGTTTTGATGACTCGACGAAAATCAAAAGATTACAAGGATGTGAGTACTGAGTAGATTAATTCAAATAATTTTTTTAGCAAACTACGGTGGCACTAATGGAATTACTTATATTATAATTTCCCGTCCCTTTAGACAGCAACAGGATATAATTTTAATAATTAAAATAAAGAATAATTACTACATGGAGGTGGGTACTAAGTACATTAATTCAATAAAAATTTCAATTTGAAAATAATAGTAATAATATTGTTAATGTTTCTTCAGGTGTTCAGATCTCTAAACAGGCATAGAGGGTGGGGACAAGAAAGTCAACAGGAATGGAAGGAAGCTGTTGAACTTCACAAATGAGCTCGGTCTGAAGATTCTGAACAGGGACGCTAGATGTAAGGGGAAATGGACCTGGGAGAGAAACGACAGAAAATCAATAATTGACTACATTCTCATAGATATGCATTTATGGAGGGAGGTGATAAGGGTAGAAGTGGATGATGAGGGCAAAATGGAGTTGGATAGTGATCACAACTTGATTACAGTGACGATGAGGGCCAAAAACCTAGAGAAAAGGAAAGGAAGCTTCAAGGATATTTGGGAACTCAAAAAGGATGCCGACTGGGTGAAGTTCGAAGAAAAACTGAAACCAAAGCTTGCAGCCGTACATAAGGGGGGTAGTGTCCAGAAGATGGCCGACGCCATAGTTGCGAGCCTAGTGGAGGCAGGGAAGGAAAGTGTAGGAAAGATTAGGGTGCCAACACGGGAACTTGGGTACAGAGTGAACGAAGAACTGAAAAGGGCCATAAAGGTTAGAAAAGCTAAATGTGCTGCATACAGGAGAAGTAGAAAACTTAAGGGGGTGGAAAGCAATGAGGCCATGGTAGCAAAGGAAGAATACCAACAAGCACGAAATAAAGTAAACAAGATAAAAGACGACAACCGAAGAGTGCGAAATAGCAGTCTTATTAGGACGATAAGAACGACAGGGGGGTCGAGTTCGAGCGTATTTTGGAAATGGGTGAACAAAGGGAATAACCAACAGAGCATTAAAGTAGATGGCAGAGTTACAGAAGAGCGAGATCAAATCGCATTAGAACTAGTCAAGCACTGGGAAAAGGTAAACGATAAGCGATGGGGCATGGGGAACCCACCGGAGTGTCCGAACCAGGTCGAGGAAAATCTCTCGGACTTCGTGTGCAGCGAAATCAAAACTGAGGAGGTGCGAAGGGTGATCTCAAAATTGAGGAATGGAAAAGCGGGAAGGGTGGACGAATTTCCTAACGAGTTTATCAAAAAAGGGGGAGAGGAACTCTTGGAAAGCCTAACTGCCCTATTCAATTTAGCCATAGAAAAACAAGAGGTCTCAAAGGAGTGGAGGGAAAGCAAAGTGACATTTATTCACAAAAAGGGTGAAAAAGACGTTTTGGATAACTATCGAGGGATCTCTGTCAGTAGCAACATTGGAAAGGTTTTCTGTAAAGTCCTTTATGGGAGACTAGAGGAGGTAATTGAGGAGAAGGGTTTTTTGGGAGAAATCCAGAATGGCTTCAGGAAGGGAAGGAGAGTTACTGACCATCTTTTCACACTATCCCAAATGATAGAATCCGCGAAAGCAAAAAAGAAAAAGATGTTTATGGCCTTTTTGGATATCAAGAAGGCATACGATAGAGTATGGAGGGAGGGTATGTGGCGCAAGCTGGAGGCTATGGGCTTAGGAGGCGAGTTTGTTGGAATTATGAAAGCATTATATCAAGATGTACAGAGTGAACTTAGCCTGGGAAACATTACAACGAAACGTGTGCCTATGGAGATAGGCCTAAAACAGGGGTGTATCCTTTCGCCGATCCTGTTTGCATTGTACATCAAAGGCTTAGGAGATGAACTCCTGCGTAGCGAGGAGGGGGTAGCAGTTGGTGACGTGAAGATCCCAGGGCTATTTTTTGCAGACGATATGGTTCTAGTGTCAGAGAGCGAAGAGGGGCTAACGAAAATGCTGGGAATTGTTGGGAAATATGGGAGCAAATGGAGACTCGAACTTAATGAAAGCTAGAGCAAAGTTATACCTGTGGGCCGCAAAATGGACCCCACTCGAAGGTGGAGAGTGGGTGAGTTCTGCATTCCGGAAGGGAGCAGCAAACTTCTCAGTGTGGGAGAGACGGGTGATTACGAGTATTTGGGGGTAAATATAAACATTACAGGAAGAGGCATCTACCGGAACCACACAAATAAATTGTTTCTGAAGGGGAAGCGAATCCTTAACCAAATGAAACTTATAGGGAGAAACAGTTTCAATGAGGTTTTCGTGGGGAAAACCATTTGGGAAATGGTGGGGCTGCCAAGTATAACATACGGTACGGAAGTGGTACCCCTAAACCAGACGGCCGTAAAGAGCTTGGAAATCCTGCAGAACGATGCAGGCCGATGGATAACGGGGTTGAGTAATGCCGCAGCGCTAGAAGCAATCAGGGGTGAGCTTGGGTGGATGAGGATCAAGGACAGGATAGACCTGTTGAAGCTCGGTTATCTTAATTATTTGGTAAATCTCCCCGACCGCCGATGGTGTAAAGTAATGTTCCTGAGAATTTTCAACTCAAATATCAAAACGGGGTGGATGGTCCAAATGAGGGAGCTAGTAGAGAACTACTCATTGGAGATCTCGGACCTGGACGTTGGGGCAAACCAGGGTAAAAAAATCGTCAGAGAAAGGGTCATGGAAGATTGTAACCGTAATTGGCGAGAGGGGGTCAAATCAAAGAGGTCTTTGGGTGGCCTGCGTGATAAAGAGAAGCCAGGTTTTGAAGAGTACCTTGATGGCACCTTTGGGGGGTCACTTTTGTTCAAGCTGAGGTCGCGATCCCTGGAGCTGAGGGGAAACATTGGGAAAGACGGTGAAAGGGAGTGCCAGATGTGTAACTTGGACATGGTGGAGACCCTGGAACACTTTCTTCTTGAATGCCCAAAGTATCAGCCTAAAAGAATGAGATTCACTGGGAGTATAATGGGGAAGTGGGATGGGAGAATGAAGGACATGTGGTTAGGGGGAGACTCAAAGGAGAGGGTTAATATGCTAATCGGAGAGATTGGGAAGAATGGGACAAGGGATATCATCAAGCAGTTCGTCTCCGAGTGTTGGGAGGAGAGGAGAAGCGTGGGAATAGGGTGGCAGTTGGGAGTACAGGGGTAACCATGGCCTTCTCGTACGAGAACCGCGACAAATCAGCGGCTGGCCAAAGTGTTATTATTATTACCCAGAGAGATTGCTTTACAGACAGTTACAATGGATTTTGAAAAGGCTGCATGGAAAACCATTCGAGATATATATCCATCAGTACAGTTACGGGGCTGCTTTTTTCATTGGGTTCAGACGGTTTTTAGAAAGGCCACAGAAAAGGGTCTAAAAAAGAATATAGCGAGAAAGAAGAGCTGTATAGGTGGGTATCTTTGTCGTTTACCTCATGTATATTTATCGTTTATTATATACCAGTTATAATACATCCTTTATTTACTCATGGCTCAATGTTTAATAATTTCTGTCTGTTTTCTTTTCTTAGGCAAATGAGAAAACTTTTTGCACTTCTTCTTATACCTGCTGAACACATCCATTGGGCCTTTGAAAGAATGAAAGCACAAAGCCACCAGCGCTTCAACCGATTATTTACATATGTGGAAAAAACGCGGATTTCAAGCAGTACTTTTCCAGATGAATCTTGGTGTGTTTTTGGGCGTTCAACTCGAACAAATAATGATACTGAAGGTTGGCATCGACGTATCCAATACAAGAACAGACAGAACAACATCCCTTTGTATATACTTATCCATCTATTGTTTGATCAGACTGTAATAACTGACAAATTGTAAATTAATGGGAGAGAGAAAGTTATGTAAATACCAGAGGAGGAAATACACTGCTACCCAATTTAAACTGTTTGCTTTGTGGAAAAGTTATGAATAATAATAACTCTTTGGCCAGCCGCTGATTTGTCGCGGTCCTCATAAGAGAAGGCCATCATTCCCCCTGCACCCCACCACCCCCTCTTCCCCTCCTCTCCTCCCAGCATTCAGATATAAACTGCTTAATAGTGTCCCTCACTTCCTCTTTTTCAATTTCTTCAATAAGCATTCCTACCCTCTCCCTCGTGTCCCCCTTCAGCCATCTATCCTTTGTTTCTTCACCCCACTTCTGCATTATTCTTCCAGTAAATTTTATTCTATGAGGTATATACTGTGGGCATTCCAAGAGAAAATGTTCCAGGGTCTCCACTACTCCAGAGTGGCACATTTGGCATCCCTTTTCCCCATCTCTCCCAATTTTTCCCCGAAGCTCCAGTGATCTTGATCTCAGTTTGAACAGCAGTGACCCTCCAAAGGTGCCATCTAGGTACTTCTCAAAAGCTGGCTTTTCTTTATATTGTAACCCCTGCAGTGATCTTTTCACGCTAACCCCTGCTCGCCAGTTTCGATTGCAGTCTTCCATGACTCTCTCTTTGACAAACCTTTTGCCTTCTTTCATTCCTACTTCTATGTTTGTGACCTCTATAGAGTAATTGTCCATTAGTTCCCTCACATGTTTTCTCCACCCCGTTTCTATATTAGAATTCCAAATGGTATCGAGCATCAATTTGCACCACCGGTTGTCAGGCAGGTTTCTCAAGTAGTTAAAGTAACACAGTTTTCCCAAATCTACCCTGTCCTTGATTTTCATCCACCCAAGCTCCCCCCTTACTGCTTCCAAAGCTGCAGCATTACTCGACCCTGTTATCCATCTGCCGGCATCATTCTGAGTACTTTCCAACTTCTTAATAACGGTTTGGTTTAATGGAATCACGTCCGTGCCATACGTTATACTTGGTAAACCCACCCTCTCCCACAGTGTTTTCCCCACAAAGACCTTATTGAAACTATTTTTCCCTAAAAGTTTTAGTTGGTTTAGAATTCTTTTCCCCTTCAGAATCAGTTTGGCTGAGTAATTTCTGTACACCCCTCTTCCCGTTATATTTATGCTTACCCCTAGATACTCATACTCTCCCGTTTCTCCTACAGTGATTTGTTTGCTTTCCCCTTCGGGGATTGAGAACTCCCCCACTCTCCATCTCTTCGTCATATCTACCTTGCGTCCAACGGGTATTACCTTGCTTTTATTTTCATTTAGTTCGAGCCGCCAAGTGTTCCCATATCTACCAACAATTTCCAGCAGTTTCTCTAGCCCCTGTTCAGTTCTAGACATTAACACCATGTCGTCCGCAAAGAATAAGCCTGGTATCTTTATGTCTCCAACATTTACCCCCTCCGCACTCTGAATTAGTTCGTCCCCTAAATCTTTAACATACAATGCAAACAAAATCGGTGAAAAGATACACCCCTGCTTGAGGCCTATATCCATAGGGACTCGTTTTGTAGTGATACTCCCTAGAATGAGTTGGCTTTGCACATCTGTATACAGTGCTTTCATGATTCCCACAAAGTCACCCCCCAGTCCGATGCCCTCGAGCTTTCGCCACATACCTTCCCTCCACACTCGGTCGTACGCTTTTTTCACATCTAGAAATGCCAGAAACACCTTTTTCTTTTCAGCCTTTGTTGATTCTATCAGTTGGGTGAGTGTAAATAGGTGATCAGTGACTCTTCGTCCTTTCCTGAAACCATTTTGAATTTCTCCTAAAAAACCTTTCTCTTCAATAACTTCCTCTAGTCTACCGTATATGACCTTACAGAATACTTTTCCGATGTTACTACTAACTGATATCCCCCTATAGTTATCTAGAACTTCCTTATCCCCCTTTTTGTGTATGAACGACACCTTACTTTCCCTCCACTCTCTGGGGACCTCTTGCTTTCGCAGAGCCAGGTTGAAAAGGTTTGTCAGGACTTCAATAAGTGCCTCCCCTCCATTTAGGAGGAATTCGTTCGGAATTTCATCAGTCCCTCCCGCTTTACCATTTTTTAATTTCGAGACCACGTTCCGCACTTCTTCTGCCGTTATTTCGCTACATACACGATTGGATAGGTTCTCCTCCACCAGTGTATTTCTTTTTGGTGGGGGACCCACTGCCCCATCGCCTATCGTTTATCTTTTCCCAGTGCTTGACTAACTCTGAAGCAATACGGCCTTTATCTTCTGTACTTTCCCCATCCACTTTGATACTCTGCACACTACTTTTCCCCCGTTTATTTATCCAGTTCCAAAATACGTTTGAGCTCGAACCCCCCGTTTTCTTTATTGTTCTGGCAAGACTGCAATTGTGCTCCTTCCTATTATTATTCTTTATCTCATTCACCTTTCTCCGTGCCAGTTCATATTCTCCTTTCATTAGTCTCGTGTCATTGTTATCCACCCCTTTGAGCTTCCTACTTCTTCTGTAAGCAGCGCATTTTACCTTCCTTTCTTTTATAGCCTTTTTCAGTCCCTCGTTAACCCTGTATCCAAGTTCTCTCGTTGGGACCCTCACCCTTCCTATACAATCCCTCCCTGCCTCTGTTAGGCTATTTACTATGCCATCTGAAATACTCTGGACATTTGCATCCCTAGGTATACATTCAAGATTTGGTTTTAGTTTTTCCCGAAACTGCTTCCAGTCGGTTCCTTGTTTTAGTCCCCAAACTTCCTTGAAGGTATTTCTGTCTCTATTCGTCTTTTTGCCCATAATCTTAACTGTTATCAGGTTGTGATCACTACCCAAGTCATTTTTTCCCTCGTCATCTATTTCTACATCTATAACCTCCCTCCATACGCTAATGTCAGTGAGTATATAATCAATTATTGTTTTCTTATCGTTCCTCTCCCAGGTCCATTTACCCTTACATTTCGCATCCCTGTTCAGGATCTGAAGATGGACAATTGTCAACAAGTAGACTTTTAAAAAAATGTTCAAAACTGTATGCGCCCGAGTGAATGAAATGATTCGTTAATTTGAAGTTATTTACAAGTGAAATGAAGTAATTTAATTAAATGAGTTAACAAAATTAAGTTGCCAGTGCGTTTATATTGTAGGCTGAAATATCGAAATTACTTTGGAATTATTCACTGAAAAAGTGCAACGTTCTAGTTGCACTTTTTCAGTGAATAATTCCAAAGTAATTTCGATATATCGCGATTAAATAAGTTAACAAAATCAAGTTGCCGATGCATTTGTATTATAGGCTGAAATATCGAAATTACTTTGGAATTATTCACTGAAAAAGTGCAACTTTCTAGTTGCGCTTTTTCAGTGAATAATTCCAAAGTAATTTCGATATGTCACGATTAAATAAGTTAACGAAATCAAGTTCATTCATTCATTCATTCATTCATTCATTCATTCATTCATTCATTCATTCATTCATTCATTCATTCATTCACTTTCATTCATTCATTTGTCTATTCATTCATTTGTTCAATCATTCATTTGTTCATTCATTCATTTCTTCATTTTCATGTCACTTTTTGTTATAAATAATAAACAATAATACTCAATTCGTCGTCGTTATATGTCCCGTTATGACTTAACCCGTTAATAAATCGGTCAAAACTGCCCCAAAAATGAATGAGCCTGAAATGTCTCAATTTTCCCCAGTAAAACCATGCGTATATGGATATTATTGGAACTAACTCATCAAGCCGGTTCCAGTGATATCCATATTTGCATAGTCTCACTGATAAATAATCATAAAAAATCAACCAAATTTGAGATTACCTAGCCAATCTCGGATGGTACGAAACGTCCAAAGTGAAAAATACGCATGGGACGAAACGACTAAAGTGAAAAATCTACATGGGACGAATCGACCAAAGTAAATGGGACGAAACGCCCAAAATGGGACGAAACATCTTGGGACGAAACGACCATGGGTGGTACGACTAGAACCCGATATTACAATTCGGGGGTATTAATTCATATTTATTTTTGAGCTGCTATCTTTGCATGGATCACATCAGGTAATAATAATAATTGGGTCTTCTTCCTTGCTCCAAAAACTTTGGGACAAAACGTCCCAATTCAGTATGGCTTTACGAAAGTAACGTCTTTAAAAACAGACAAAAATACACTCGTTTTCGAAAGGCTACTTTAGATTTCCATGATTTTTCCATCAACAACATGGGAATTCACGCTAACAATTCTCGGAACTCAAAATTGGTAAAAGTCAATGTGTATCTTTGATAAATTATCGTTTCCAACAAGGATTCTGCGTCATAAATTTATATATCTACAAGTACTGTACGAGTGGAAATAAGTTGTAGTATAACCACTATAAAAGGATGCATCTTCAACTACACGAATAACACAGGCACCTGACGTCATTTTCGGGAAAGCTTGCACAGAAAGCTTTCCAGAAAATGATTTCGGGTACTTATGCTATTGGTGTAATGGCAGTGAGCTACTTGGTTTATTGCGGTTAGGCTACAACTTATTTTGATTCATACAGTATTTGTAGACTTGAGCATATGCTTCTACCTTGTACCATGTATTTATACTCATATGAAGTCTCTTTTCCAGACATTTCATATTTGGCTATTAAATAAATAATTGTTCATTTACAGATTAGTTCTATTAAAAATTATTGGACTGTACAGCCATAGCCACATTTCAATATTTTGGGATTATAAAACAAATTTAAAATAAGAAATTTTGACTTGCTGAATTAATCTACAATTGCAGTAATCTGATCACAAAAAGACAGTACAATATATTTTGTACTTTACTTTTTAAACCTTTACCCACAGATAACATTAAAATTTTAAATTTTGATTTAAATTGTTCAAACTTACACAAAAAGCCTCAAGCAAATCGAATTATATGACCATCGGGGGAACAATCTTGTTCCGATGATTGATCACATTATGTGGTTTGTTAGTTCAGCGATCCGAACGTAGTGGCTACCCCTCTACGTTCAGATTCTTCCCATTCAATCCTATAGAAAAAGTTCCTATCAAGTTTTTATGGGAATTCAAAACTCGAAATCTGGGATATATATCAAGCTTTCGCCTTTATTACCGGCTGCAATCGATAGTACACGTATTCCCTTACATTTGGGCAGAGTTTATTAATCCGAACTAGGTTTTATCCTTTAATTGTCGTCATTTGTGTACTCGTGAGACGGCAACGGAGATTTCAAAATCGGCCATGTTTTTGTTTAAATATAAAACAGTAAAAACAATAACTCGGTAATGGCGCCGAAACGAATAGACCTTTTCATCGATGCGGAATAGGAAATTCGATCGCAATTACGCAGAATGGGTTTGATAATCTGCACTGTGCGAATGCGACCGAGTTTGATGACCTCCGATGCGCGAATGAGATCGAGATTCCGATTCTGCACCGATGAAAAGGTCTATTCGTTTCGGCGCCATTGCCGGGTTATTGTTTTTACTGTTTTATATTTAAACAAAAACATGGCCGATTTCGAAATCTCCGTTGCCGTCTCACGAGTACACAAATGACGACAATTAAAGGATGTTTGTTTGTTTGTTGGTAGTTAACGTCACATATTTATGCACCATGGCTAATCGTGACACAACATGGAGATGAAGTCAAGTTTAGTGAAGCGTTGAACAATTAAAGGATAAAACCTAGTTTGGATTAATAAACTCTGCCCAAATGTAAGGAAATACGTGTACTATCGATTGCAGCCGGTAATAAGGGCGAAAGCTTGATATATATCCCAGATTTCGAGTTTTGAGTTCCCATAAAAACTTGATGGGAACTTTTTCTATAGGATTGAATGGGAAGAATCTGAACGTAGAGGGGTAGCCACTACGTTCGGATCGCTGAACTAGTGGTTTGTATAAAACTTTTTAAGAAACATTTTTACCTGCTAAATTCATGAATCATGAGTGTAGTTGCAGTCAATTTGTTAGGTAAAAGGTTAGGCAGTGGGGTGTGTGGATTATAGAGATTCTTATCAATCCATTTTCCAATGTTTGAGATAAATAAAATTAACAGTACCAGAAGGGTAAATTCCCACCACTCACCCGTCGGGTGTTTTGGGTTTTCGATCGATCCGTCCTCAGGCCATCCGTCCCCAGAAAATCCGTCCCCAGTCAATCCGTCCCCATGTCCGTAGTCGATCCGGCCCCAATTAATTGTAGTTATTTTTATTGTAGTCTGGCTGGCAAAATTAAATATGAAATACGAAATAGGAATACAAAAATGAAATGAAAATTTGTATTTTAACGACTTGTTACTTAACTCCTATCATTAGTCTATTCAAAACTTTTGTGTAAACCCACATGTTTTAACTGTGTTACAACAAATCTTTTTGACTCAAAAAATGAAAAGAAGAATTTAAAATCGAATGGTATTTTTGGAGAACCGCGCTATAGTTATTCCAGAATAATGTTATCTTCTTCGTGTGTTAGGTTGAATAAAAGGGTTAAATAAAATTCATCACTGAACCTGACTGAACTGCTCCTTTTTAGTTAACTGTTATGATGTGTGATGTAATGCTTCTTTGCATTTCAATTTTCGAATTATTTGTGTTTTTCTGTTGCGTTTCGTAGCATAACGGCCAAAATCGGACAGCGCCATTTGAAAAAAATATCATTCAATTTTCCTTCTTTTTTTCATTTTTTTGTCTCAAAATTTTGGCTTACACGATATGCCTTGATGCAAAAACTGACATAATTAGGTCAACGGTTAAAAAAAGTTCATCCCTTAGTGCTTAAATAAAATTCACTGGTGCTTGTTATGATGTAATGTTTGTTTATATTCTCTCCATTTATTAGTGTTTTTCAGTTATGTTTTTTATTACATAAAGTTCATCTCGGAATACTGTTCTTTTATTTTTTTTAAACCCTCACAAAGCAATACATGGGACATCTAATTATATTGTACATGGGGCCGGATCGTCTGCGGACGGATCGACTGGGGACGGTTCGTCTTGCGTCTAGAATCGGTGGAGGCCTGATCGTCTGGGGACGGATCGCCTTTGGTGCCGGGTCGACCTGTTACCGTTTTTTTTGCATATCAAAGCTACGTCAATCAAAAAATTAGTTTTCCTGCAGTAATTTTCTTTCGTGGGCATTATGAATTACATTTTGCATTTCTATGCATTGGAAAATGTAATGCAATAAGAATTCTAATTCAATTAACTCTCTTAAGTGCTGTGTAGAAACGTAATATCTGCGAAAATGTAGTTATGTACAATTTTGTCGACTCCATATCAAAATATAATAAAAAATGAAACATGTAAAGTGTTTTTATTTTGTTCTTGCCCATGAACATGGACAAAACGTCATTGAAAGTACCTGAATAATCCCCGAGGCCGAAAAGCGTTGTGCCGAAAAGCGCGAGGGCGAGTGCAATGATCCCTTCCAGTCGGATCGAACGATACCATTCTAAAGACGAAATGGCAACCCGGCTCAACGGAGAATTTTCGGACTCGTAGTTAAAGATAAATTAAATGGTGTTCGAACGAGGAACGGGCATATTTTCAGATTGGAATGTTGGAAGAAATCGATTGTGAATCCGCTGGTGCTGATAACTCGAGTTTTGGGGGTGTTATTTAAACAGAAAACACACGGGAAAAATTGAGGTGGACGGAGGACGCTGATTTAAAAAAATCTTTGAACGTTACGTCATTGACGCTGAAAGTCTATAAACTGAAAATCGATGATGGATAACGAGTCTCAATATTCTGCGTTTTGCCTGGCGCGTCATTGGTGTGGAAAACACCTGATTTGAAGATCGTCAGAAGATATATTTAATATTGTGCTTGACATTTCAAACCCAAAGTTGACTACGCTGTTCAGTAAATTTAAAAGGACTGGAGTGGAACAGAGAGTCAGGGTGTAGTACTGACGGCGATTCAAGTTCAGCTAACGCGACTATAAAACACGAAGACTGTTTAAAATGTGTACCGACTGAGAAAAAAGCAGTATCGGAGCATCAGTCTACTACCTGCCACATGAAGACTGTTTAAAATGTGTACCGACCGAAATGTATTTGTTACGTGGATCGTTTAATATGTCTGCCGACTAAATTTTTCGAAATATCGGAGCATCAGTCTAATATCTTCGAATACTGGTTGATTCGTCGTGATTGCACATTCGTCGTAGAATCTGGACGATTCGTCGTGAACGGAAATTGCCGACGAATCGTCCGATGGACGATTCGTCGGTAATTTCCGTGGTTGTTTTGACGATTCGTCGAAGATTCCGACTTTGAATCTTTAACGCTAATTTGAGCTGGTTGTGACAACAAATAACAAGATTTAATATTTAATTTTTAATTATTTTATATTTTGAAATAAATCAGAACAATAGCACATGAACACAATGCAAAAGCGAAATCCCCCCCCCCCCCTCACACACACACCAACAGCACAATATAAAATAACATGCGAAAAATGTAAACCCCATTCCTTCCCTCTCCTCTCTCCCCAACGGCAACATTGGAGACAAATAAAAAAAATAAAATAACAAAAACACAGAGAAGAAAAGAATGAACAAACAAATCGATTGACATCCACACCTCGAGGAGGAATGGTCTCGCGCGCAGACAGGGACGGTATGGGGGACAAGCCCCTTTCGACCCTCAATCCACACCTCAAGTGGACAGGACGCGCCAAATATCATATTTCTGATGTGAAAAATATAACTTATCACGCCTCAAGGAGGTGTCATAAATTATATTTTTGAGACAAGAAACGTACATAAAACCTATATATTTCCACCCTTTGTCACACAGCTCTGATATTAAATGCCAAAAAGTCTTGTTTCTATTCTATTCATATTTTTACTTCTGGTCTGAAAAATTTAGTTTATCACGCTTCACAGAGGGGTCATAAAATATATTTTTGAAACGAGAAATGTCAAGAAAAAAGAAGGAATTATTATTATTATTGTTTCTACCACTGTAATAAATAACTGAAATGTGACATTCGAATGAATGAATGAATGGATGAATGAAAGGTTTTAGCGCGCCGAAGGCGCGCAGGGACGATGTGGGATTTACAAATTCCTTGCGACCCGGTTAACCTTATTTTATTTTATTTCATTTGGATCACACAGGCCTAGCTTTCCTATTGTCTCAAAAGGGGTCTGAAGGGGTATGCACGCGGTTAGAATTCCCGGCAGTTTACGTTGGAGTAACATGTGACATTCGGATGAAAATTTGCGGGTATATATTCACAAATCGTGTTTTTATAAACACTTTTGATGTCACATCAAAGAGATATTAAAAACTCATCAGCATACATGTCTTATTCTAATCAAAACAATAAACATGAGCTTGTTTTTTTGGGGGAACGGGACGGTCCGCCATCGGGACGATTCGCCATTGTCGACCGGGACGGTTCGCCATCGGGACGATTCGCCATTTTTCGTAGGCGGGACGATTCGCCATTCGGGGTTATTTACTGGTCTAAAAATAAACTTTATTTTTAGATCAGTGGTATTGACTAGAAAAGGATTACCGGGAGTGGGAAATAGAAAACAGACAACAGAACGCTTGGCTTCGACAAAATTTTTGTTGTTTATTTTTTAAATTTCATCAGTATAGTTGGTAGTAAATAACAGTAGGCTGACATAATATTTTGCGGCAATATAACAAGTATAACACATAAAAAACAAAAGCTGACAATATATAAAAATAAAACAAAATAACTTAGGATACATAACGCTTGAAACCTGATGATGGAGAAGCAATTAAAATGTGTGATAGAAGATATTTTTCGTGATTGCGTTAAACATTTATTTAACATGGCGTTTATTAATTAATTTCGGTGCCTGTATAACCGGCCTATTAAAAAAAATACGTAATTACTTAACAATTTTTTCTGTTTTAACAATTTTCGTTTTTTGCTCCCAAAGCGTAGCTTACGATCCCAATGAGCGATTAGAAGTTATGTTTTGAAAGCAAAAAATGAAAAAAAAAACAATTGAATAGCAGTTTTCGCGACATGGAACATCTTTAACCATTTATCTAACACCATATTTAATGATGATTTTATATAAAAAAAAATTTAACCCCCCCCCCCCCCCCCCCAAAATGGGTCTTCCAAAACATAATTTAGGTTTCGGAAGCAAAAAATGAAAATTGAAAAAAAAAATGAATAGCTATTTTTGCCGTTTCTTCAACCATTTACCTAACTTACATGTAGCATTTATTAATTGATTCAGTCGAACTGCTGTGGTTGTGTTCAATCAAACTGCCGTGGTTGTGTCATCAGTTCTTTTTCGTTTCCGTGAAGTTTTCTGTTCTGTGTAAATACATGCGCATTTTCTTAAGAAAGCTGCTGTTGTCAAACGTGGAGGATCTGTCATATAATCATCCCAACATTCCTGCATTCTTGCAGCTGTCTTTGTATATTTTGACCGAATGTCACTCTCTAAGTCGGTTGCTATGACCCGAAGCTCAACTGTCTTGGATTCTTGGTACTGGTAGCTGATATTGTAGCTCGCTGTATCTGTGCCTTTTGTCTTTGCCTTTTACTACAACCGTGACAGTTGGTTATCAAAAATACTTAAATAATAACTTACCAGCTTGACATATGAGTAGCCATCGGTCGAAACAAGGAGTGGATTTCCACGCTTTGAACCCTCTGGTAATACGCTATAATTCGTTGGTCTGTCGGTGGGTAAATCGTCGTCATTTGGCAGATCGGGATCTGCGATTGATGTCTCCATGGCTTCAGGGGCAACATCGACATCCCTGTGAGGTAGGTCGAAACTGTCGCCTAAGGCAATTGTTGGTGCAGTTGGTGTGTTTTCTATTTCAGTTGAAGCGTCTTCTGTTTCAGTTGGTGCCGCTTCTATTTCAGTTGGTGTGTCTATTGTTTCCGTTGATGTCTCTGCTGTTGTTGTTGACGTGTCTGCTGCTGACATTGGTGTATCTGCTATTGATAGTGCCGTGGCGACTGTTGTTGCATGCGTTTCTACTGGCGTAGATTCTTCATTGTCGCTGTCATAAATATATATGGCAGAGCAGGCACCAGATGAGTTGCATGTCTTGCAGTTGAAATAAATCTTGCATATCTCTCTCTTGGCCTCGTTGTAAATTCTTTGTGGAATTCCTGTTCTACATGTTCGATGCTGCCATCTGCCACAACCATCACAGTCTACAGCCTGTTGTCTTGGGCGGACATTCTGGTTACATTCTATGCAGGGGTACTCTGCTCTGGATGTGGGTTGTCTCAAGTTGTAATTCATTGTGTGGAAATGATGAAATGTTCATTGTGCCTAGACCCTTTTATAGTAGTAGAATTAAAAGAAGTTAGCCGAATTCTCTTTCATGCTTTTGAAATAAACTTTTGATCAAGCATTTTGAGAGAAATAGTTTCGGTAGCCATACGACAAAAGAATGAGACACCAGTCAACTAACCTGGATTGTTGTATAAACAAACAAGCTGTTTTTTAAAAAAAAAACATGTATCACTCAGACTTGTAAAAAACAAGACTGCGGCTCTCCTTTCTGGCAATTTCAATCTCCAATGCAAATTGTTATGTAAACATTTTCTTCATATTTTTAATTGCACACATGTCCACTATTGTTTGTTTTGACAACAATTTCCCCTGTAACTGACTCAGTGTAAGTAAGTACCTAATAAGATATTAGCTAATTTGATATAAGATCTTTTGAGAAAAAATATGTTGATTTAAATGTTCTTTTCATGTAAAATTAAGAAGTAGAATAAAAAGAAACAAAAATATTGAAATAAATGAAAAAATAAAATGAAAATCTTAGATAAAAAACCGGGACGATTCGCCATAAAATCGAGGTTATGGCGAATCGTCCCGATGCCGACCGTCCCGTACCCGTTTTTTTAACACTTTTTGGTGTTACTTCAAAAGATCCCACATGAAATCCAACAGGACAAAAATTTGAAAATAATTCAGTGTTACAGGTCCATGCCTTGGATGTTTCGTCGACAATCCAAAAAGACGATTCGTCATGATCGTAATTTGGACGATTCGTCGTTGCGACGAATCTACAATCACGACGAATCGTCCAGATACCATATCTTCCATAGCAATTGTGCGACTGGACAAGTTGGCAAAACTTTTCTCATATCATAAGGAGTCTGCGCAAGACTTGTCGCGCTTCAAGAACACCAACAAAAGTGCGAATGAATGGAAGCGAAACCCCCCTTCGTGATTAATATTAGGACTGGAAGCGCAATGAATCGTGCATCGCCCGGAACAAAACGGGCAGAAGCTTCGAACTGCAGCACCGGCCTACACGTTGAGTTGATGTTTTCTCCCATCATAGCCACACTGTTGGATAAATAAACGACAAGCGACAAGCTATCTTGCCATCCACGTCTCCGAATTGGACTTTTATTTAATTTTTACAATATCTTTGAGATATTGGTGCTCCTGATAGAGGAGGAATTTCCAAATACAGATACAGATATCATTATTTATTTACACACGTCAAAATCAGGGTCCATTACAGATAATTTTGAGGAACAAATTTTTTATCAAGTTTTTTCACAGACATACACATGAGAAAATCGGTAATTAAGGGCCTATATAAGTAATGGAATTTTGTTTATTTTGAAATTCTCACCTCTCATATTCCTTAAATTCAGATTACATGTACACAAATTATACATCAAAATGAAGGTTGGGGTGTATAGAACACGAAACATTTTTGTAATCATCTCATAGAGTCGACTGTAGGCACCACTGGTTCCTGGAAGTCTGCTACCGTATTCGCTCCAGAACTGATAATAAAATAATATTTCATCAGAACAACTTGTGGCCAAATGTGCTTCATATATCCAAGAACAAAGCTAGGCATTCAAAACACTTTCGAATACAGCGATAGGTCTGCATTTTGGAAAAAGACAACACTGTCTGCATTTTTTTTGAAGATGGTTTCCATGCTCGACAGACATGCGCAAATCACTCGTTACCACGAATTTCCATCAAAAAACAAAATCGTAATTCTAAGAAATTTCAACAGGTATCATGATACCCTGCATTGAATATGGCAACTGTGCACTCGCTATCTAATAACAGTATACTGTATGAAGGCGATCTTTTTCATTATTTGATTTTAGACGGCGTTGTTTTTACATGCTTTTTCTGTCCGATGACGTCGGCCGGAAATCGAAAGTATACTCATACGTAAACAAAAGCACAAGCGTTGGAATTTTCCCCATTGCAGCTCTGTCGCCGTGTTTTGAAGAATTTTTATCCCCTAGCTTTGTTCTTGGATATGTAACGCACATTTGGCCACAAGTTGTTTTCGTGAAATATTATTAAATTATCAGTTTGGTGCGAATACGACAGCAGACTTCCAGGAACCAGTGGTGCCTACAGTCGACTCTATGAGTTGATTACACATGTGTTTCGTGTTCTATATATCCCAACCTTCATTTTGATGTACATTTTGTGTATATTTAATTTGAATTGAAGGAATATCGGAGGTGACAATATTCAAAATAAACAAAATTTCATTACTTGTATAGGCCCTTAACGCATTGAAATTCTGCCTTGCCGGACACCGTGGACCAGTCTGCAGTTGGGATGACGAATTACCGCAAACTACCCAAACACACCCAAAAATAATTGGAACGACAAACTAGGCGTTCTCCTTAACTCCAGAATTACCCGGTATTACTCCAAATAAGGCCATTTTTATTATGTCAATTTATTAGGCTAGCATGATGGGTTCATTATTAGTACACTAGCATTACTATTTCAGCGATCCGAGCGTAGTGGCTACCCCTCTACGTTCAGATTCTTCCCATTCAATCCTATAGAAAAAGTTCCCATCAAGTTTTTATGGGAACTCAAAACTCGAAATTAGGAATATATATCACGCTTTCGCCCATATTACCGGCTGCAATCGATAATACACGTATTTCCTTATATTTGGGCAGAGCTTATTGATCCAAACTATGTTTTATTCTTTAATTGTCGTTATTTGAGTAGTCGTGAGGCATCAACGGAGATTTTGAAATCGGCCATGTTTTTGTATAAATATAAAACAGTACAAACAATAACCTGGTAATGGCGCCGAAACGAATAGACCTTTTTATCAATGCAGAATCGGAAATTCGATCGCAGTTGCGCAGAAGGGGGTTGATAACCTGCTCTGTGCGAATGCGTCGGAGTTTGAATGCACGAATGAGATCGAGATTCCGATTCTGCATCGATAAAAAGGTCTATTCGTTTCAGCGCCATTAACGGGTTATTGTTTTTACTGTTTTATATTTATACAAAAACATGGCCGATTTCGAAATCTCCGTTGACGCCTCACGAGTACTCAAATGACCACAGTTAAAGAATAAAACATAGTTTGGATCAATAAACTCTGCCCAAATGTAAGGAAATATGTGTACTATCGATTGCAGCCGGTAATATGGGCGAAAGCTTGATATATATTCCTTATTTCGAGTTTTGAGTTCCCATAAAAACTTGATGGGAACTTTTTCTTTAGGATTGAATGGGAATAATCTGAACGTAGAGGGGTAGCCACTACATTCGGATCGCTGAACTATATATAGCATTACGTGTACAGTCCATTAAGGGGATGTCCAACCTAACTTTGGTCAAATTTCATGTAATTTTCTTTCAAGTCTAAAAAAGTCCCAAAATGAATAACCCCAATAAATGAGACACCAAAATGCTTGGTATGAAACATAGAACATGTGGAAACTGAAATTTGCCATGGAACTGCTGCCATGTGTAAATAGCACCACCTGAAAGTCTGCTGTGGCATAAGTAAGAGTAGTTCAGTCATTTGCACAGTATCTGTGCGCATGTGTAGTACAATTTGTTTATCTTTGAAACATGGTGTTTTTAACATGCTGAAGTCGGATATTTTTCAACATTTCTTGAATTTGATGCTGTGTTTGCGTTAAATAATGATGCAGACACATAAATAAATTATATTTGGGCTGAGTACGACAAGTAGAATGTTGATTATGTGATTTTTTGTCTTCGATATGAAGCGTGAACTGAGTCGACCCAAATGCAGCCAGTTTCTTTCAGTTTTAGTCAGATGAAATTTGAATGGGTTGCTCAAAGGCTGTGAGGGCCAGGAGGGCCACGGGTCACAGTCTTACAAAGACTACAGCCGATGGGAAAAAACACGAACAACTTGAAGTTTTTAGTTTTGTGTCAAGTTTTAATTGTTTTGTGTCCAATTTCAATTTTATTTAAGTGGCAGACTACTGTAAATATTTTGTAAGATTTTGTTATTAAGGGTATTGACCCTCAACTTTTAATGCAATATGGCAACTTTGGTGCGACTATGGCCAACTGTGAAGGCAACCAGTTATAAAGTCAAGTTGAACAAATCGTTTATACCCATGCCGACCATTTTAGAGGGCTCCCAACCAGGCATTGGTAACCCAGCCCTAATTTATCAGTAAAATTGAACATGTTTTACCTCGGTAAAGAACTACTTGTTCACGTCCCAGTGGTGGATTCAGGATTTACAGGGGGTGTAATTATCCTCACAGTATGATGCGCAACATCATCCGAGCCATTCATCAGTGACTGGAGAGAGAGAGTACGGTGGGAGATGGGAGGGGTAAGAGTGTGGGGCCCCATTCTTTCTAAATTTCTCCCGCCCCCCCCCCCCCCCCCCCACCACAAGAATTAAGGTGGGTACACTAAACAAAAATCTGAATTAAAAACGTACCTACCAACCCCCCTCCTCCCCTAACAAAAAATCGGGAGCCGCCGTTGGAATTCAGTTATAAAATGATCTTGGTGGTCTTCTTCGTAGATCCGAGAAGGGTGGGTGTGGGGTGGGGGTGTTATAACATTATCGATCAAGGGCAGACTAGATTTTCGAAACTCGGCTTTTTAAACTATTTGATAAATCTCTCCAACAGCAGATGGTGCAAACGAATGTTCTAGAATATTGGGAAAGGTGGTGAAAAGTAGTGCCAAATGTGTAATTGTTGAGTAATGTAGCCCCGGAAACACTTTTTGCTAGACAGAACAAGACTGACTGGGAGGTTAATGTGGAATTGAAATGGGAGTATTAAGGATATGCGGTTAAGATGTGATCCAACGGAGAGGCTGAATTTGGTGTAAACGTTTCGTATAGAATTAGCTGGAATAAACTGTTACGCCTATATGTGTGTCCACAGTCCTCAAATGGGCTGCCACTCCAGTGGCACCGGATGGCCCAAACATTTTCCCGACCATAACACCCAGATCTCGAAGGAAGAGCGTTTTGAGGGGCGTGGTGGTGTTTCTCCCCCCAGGAAAATTTTGATTTCTGGAGGCTCTCAGGTGGCCTCTTGAGTTCCAAAATGCTGGAACATTTCAACAGGAAAATGCGAATTTTTTGTTGGTAAAATTTGGCAAATAAAAAATTGGAGCTATACTAACCTCAATTCCACTGTTTTATTTTCGAATTATTTCCCTCGATTATGTGGGGAAGGAGAAAAAAAACTGACAGTGCATGCAGTTTGTCTTTCGAGGAACATAATAATATGACAAAATTTCCTGCCAAATAGCCAAATGATTGGGCAAGGTTGTCATATTAAGTTCCTCAAAAGACAAACATTAACATGCCCCCCCCCCCCCTCCCGACATATGGGGCCCTGGACGTCTGCCCATTCTGCCCATTCCTAAATCCAACCCCGCCCCTTCAAGGCGTATCCGGCGCCCCTGCACTCTGATAAGACGGTACTCCAAACTTGGATCCAAAGTCCATAAAATAATTTGGGCATTTCAAAATACAATTTCTTTTTTAGTTGGCGATTAACTTGTAAAACATTTGGGAATGCAGAAAAGTCAAACTATTGCGAACTTTGCGCCGGAGAAGTCGATCCAATCGAGAAATCGGACTTGGAGACAATTCGGGAGAAGTCGGCTCCAAAAGCTGCAAGAGAATACAATCCCATAGGCGAAATCAGCCCCCAAACTGTACAGGAAACTTCAAAAAAAATTAAAAAAACAACACTGAAAGTTAACTGATTTTATTACGAGCAGTAACATTCAAAGATAATGTCATCATATTTATTTTAATAGACTATATATATACCTGGTATACCGTAAAATAAAATAATCTTCGACAGATTGCAGGATTTTTTATACAGTTAAGAGGAGTTTACTCTATAACGTATATGCAATTAACAGGTCAAATTTGTGTTGAAGGTATGGTAAATGGTTTCAGATACACAAGAGTGAGCCTTCCAGATGTACACCAGAAGAGATACTTGGGAGAAGGCATGTTTGATTCCCAGGCACCGCAATCATCACAAAAAATATTTTTTTTGCCCATGCTTCTTCTCTTAATGTTATCCTCGTTGCATACAAAAAAGTAAACATTTTCCTTCAAACCCACTGGGATTTGAGGAAGCGCATCACTAATTTACAATAAGCGTACCAGTTCGTCAATGTCAATGCACTTCCCATCAAGAAGAGGAGTACCACCTGACGCAGATGGAATAGGTGCCTCAACACTTTCAGAACATGTATAATTAATTTCATTATAAGAATTATCAACATCTTCAAAATCACCGTCAATATTGCTACTAGTGTTTACAACCTTTTCCACTTCAACATGAGTGGACGCAACATTTTTTCTATTACCAACAGTACATGCATTACCAGCAGGTGAAATAGTTTTATTAATACCCATGGTAGATGGTCTCGTAACTTCAATATTTGCCCCAACAACATCAGCAGGACATACACCCAAAACACTATCAGAACAATTCTCACTATTTTTACTGACTTCAGCATTTTCAATTTTCTCAGTTTTATCAGAAATACACTTCAAATTCACACCACAAACAGACGTATCGTCGTTGTGATCAATATTTTCAAAAGTAGGTTCAGTATTTTCATCACTGATTACAACAATCTCTTTTTCACAATTCAAACCAGATCCTGCGTCTTTGGACTCGAAAAACACAAAGTGATTTGGTATGAGGTCCTTTTGCTGATATGGAATACTTATTTGAGTCCACATTAAATGTACATGAACACCCCTTCGCTGACTGACGCCGTGCCCAAAAATTCTTTTGCATAACGGATGTGAAATGAAATGCTCTGACATAGGAGGGCAGTAGGAATTAATTCCAATTTGTAGAGCAGCACTTGCCGCATAAACATGAAGGATATCAACCCAACCTCTCTCTTGGCACACTGCCCTAAAAACATTGTTATATATACTCTCCCCCCAAAAAAGTGTGCATGCTAAAAAATAACACTAAAAAAAGATATATATCATTTTCATTCATGGAAATTTTATTCAATCACAGATGAATCAATTTGTGATCAACACGAGAAATTTCATTATGCTAAGACGAATGCTTTTGGTGCCATGGAGAGTCAAAGACACTAAGGGTCAAACACAAAAGTCACACACTCAATATCTGGTATGACCTCCGTCTGCATCGACTGCTGCTGTGCATCTACGCCTCATGGAAGCGAACAAGTTAGCATGGAAGTGGGTTAGGTTAGGGTTAGGTAGGGTTAGGTAGGGTTAGGGTTAGGTTAGGTTAGAGTTAGGGTTAGGTTAGGCTAACCCTAACCCTACTCTACACCACTGCAGTCGAGCACGACGATGACGTAACGTCAAAATCGGACGAATTGCAGGTCTTCGAGGACATAAGCCTATTCTCTCAGGCGGTTGATTACTGTTTGAGGATGTATCCGTCTCAGGTTAGGGATGTTCCTGGCTGTCGTCGTTGCCGTTTGTTGCCGGTTCCGGAGATGGACAACACGGATATACCGATCTTGTGCAGGGGTGGTAACTCGGGGTCTCCCGGAGCGGGGTCGGTCTCGAACGTCATCATGTTGTGCATGTTGATGGACTAGCCTGTCTACAGTGTTACAGTGGCAGTTTAAATGCTGGGCAACCTCTCTGTGTGTTCTGCCAGCTCTAATCATACGCAGGGCAAGGAGACATTGATTCATTGTCAATCTTGGCATGCTAATGTGGAGTCGTTTTAACAGCAGCGCAAGTTTGAATGTGAACGATAGGAAGGCCTTACTTTAGTGTTTAAATACCCAAGGATTCACACTGCTGCATGAATTTTCAGACTCTCCACGTGCAAAACATGCCTTTTCACAATCGTGCAGCACGTCATTTAACGTTAATTCAATTTTAATGGGGAAAGCTGTTTTTGTGTTCAATATAACTTATTCATGAAAAGGTTAACACTCTTTACACCTACAAAATTATTTTTTTGGAGTTTGATCAATTTCTGCAATGCACACTATCTTTTTTGGGCGAGTATACATCCAAGACGAGTTCATCATCATTTATCAAGCACATACTGGCTTCACTGTCGTAATGTTTTTTATTTTGGCCAATTTCTAAAGCTGTCAACAGTCTTATTAATTTGTGCCATTGCTCCCCGCCAAACAATGCCTTTGACAGGCTTCTATACAAACAACTACCGTCTCCTATCACACTTATTGGTTGATATTCTTCCAGCATTATCGGATGAAATTTTTCTAAAATCTTTTCCGATACCTTGTCAACTTCTGTTAATGGGTATGTAGTTTGGCTTATCGCAGGAAGTTGTATTTTGTAGGGCCCCCCACCCCCCCTCCTTCTTCTGGCTGCAGTTACTTTAATCTCACTTGAAACAACGAAGATCCTTAAATGATCCACCTCGGTACTGCTGAAATGGATCACATGGTACTCATCGGTTTATTCATGCAAGAGGCAGATTCTTTCAAAACTATAATGTCGCCACATCACGATTTCCCTGCGACACTTTGGACGCATGGGGGGATCTAATGGGCAGGAGGTGGCACCCAGCCCACTCCCACCCTATCTTTACCAGAGCTATCTTAAAACACAGTGCTGAAATTCAAACCTGGAGCCTTTTGATCGATAAAGTGAGCTCCTACGAAACGAAATGATGCCACACCAAGTATACATTGTTCATATCACTTGAACTTATTGGATGGTCTTACGCAACCTGAAGAGTCGGTCACAGCAGCCTCAGAATCGCCGAGAACACGAGTTTTGGCAACCATTTAAAAACTTTCCCATATTTTTTAAAGATGAGGGCCAAAACTCACACTCTCCCCAACTCGTACCCACCCCCCCCCCCCCCAACTCGCCGCTCCACAGCTGGGATGATGATGCGCATTATACTGTGAGGAGAATTAGCGCCTCCCCCTCCCCTAATTTCTGGAAATTCTGAATCCACTACTGTAAAGTGAACGAAGAGTTCTTTACTGAGGTAAAACATGTTCGTTTTCACTAGTGAATTAAAATTAGGGCCGGGTTCCAATGCCTTGGGTGGAAGTCCTCTAAAATGGCCGGCATGGGCATAAACAATTTGCTAAACTTGACTTTATAATATGATTGGCTTCACGGTTAGCCATAGTCGCACAAAAGTTGACAAATTGCATTGAAGGTAGAGGGTTAAAAGACCCTTGATAACAGAATCTTACAGGCAGCTCTCCTTCAGTTGTGGAATTATTATTGTTCATAGTACTGTTGTGTTGTGTTAGGAGTACCGTAGAAAAACATTGTTATTTAATTCTTCAAAATAATTAAATATCTACTGGTAAATTAGCCTGCCACCTAAATAAAATTGAAATTGAACACAAAACAAATAAAAATAGACAAAAAACTAAAAACTCCAGGTGTTTTTCGTATTTTCTCCCACAGGCCTACGTTACATGCATCTAACTGCATGATATCCTATTGCCAGATAATCTTTCTTTGCTAGATACATACGCTACGTGTATCTAACAACTGCATGATATCCTATTACCAGATAATCTTTGTTTGCTGGTGATAGATTTGGATGTTGAGACGAAATGGCGGCGACACAAACAGCTGGATTTCGAGATCTTGCAAAATTAAGTTTTCGTTGTTTTTAACAATTGGATAACTGTGGATGCGTTATGCATAGCATGCTATATTCTTCACCGAATACATATATGTCGGTATAAAAATGTAATAATTGATGAAAATGTTATTTTTGAAGGGGAATTTGGTGGCATTCGGTAGCATTTGGTGGCATTCGGTGTTTAGGTAGACCGAAAAACAAATGGTTCCAAAACACGACAATTAAACAATTTTCATACAAGCAATGACAGGCAATGGTACTTTTTGATCTAAAGAATTTTTGGAGTGCTGAAGTTTCAAACTAAAAAGTGATTTTATTGTTGAAAATCAACTTTTAAATTGCAAATTGCTCTAACAACAGAACTAAAAATTCACTTTTGGAACACTTAACTTACTGCAACCAAAATTAATCTGAACCATGTATCTACAGCACTTTACCGACAAATGAACTTTGAGGTGCTTTTTGAATTATTTAAAACACATTTTTGATCTCCACTCTGAAAGATTTTTTTTGTATCAATATTAAGATGTGTAACCTTAAAAGTTAAGAATGCATGCTCAGGATTCACTGGAGCTTTACACTTTTCATTAGTTCTGTTTATCTTCAACTGAGGAATGCTTGTCTATCTGGTGTTAGAGACAAAATAATTAGTGTATTTATCCTTGACCATTCAGCTGTATCATGTATCGCCATTTCATAAGAAGGTTCAACATTGTACAACTCTGTCAGTGTTAGATGTTTGGATTTAGCAATCAGTGTCAACAAACATTCATGCATATCTGTACCAAATACATCAGACAAGGTGTTATGTACATCTTGCATGTACCATTTCTCTCTTAAGGTGTCACGTCCTGGTGTCTTTACTGAAAAAATATTTTGGAATGGACATTAAAAACATGTTTTAATTAATTTTAAAATCACCTCAGAGTTCATTTCTCGGTAAAGTGCTATAGATATATGTTTTGGATTAATTTTGGTTTCATTAATTTAAGAGTGCCATGTGTGAATTTTCCGTTCTGTTGTTTGTGCGATCTACATTTTAAAAGTTGATTTTCAACAATAAAATTACTTTTTAGTTTAAAACTTCTGCAAACAAAATATTCTTTAGATCAAAGCAGTATCATTGCTTGTCACCGTTTGTATGAAAATCGTTTAATTTATTTGTTTTAGAACTCTTTTGTTTTTGACCATTTGGGGAAATTCACCGGTTCCTATAGACCTTAAGGGCCTATAAGTAATGAAATTTTGTTTATTTTGAAAATTCTCACCTATGATATTCCTTCAATTCAAATTAAATATACCCAAAATGTACATCAAAATGAAGGTTGGGATGTATAGAACACGAAACATGTGTAATCAACTCATATAGGAAATATAGGTCGCTATGGGTGAGCGCCACTTAATACCAATTCGTTGAATGTTACAGCTTTCAGATATGGCTGAGACTTGAATTTGAACACTGCTGTTGTTCAGGTTCTGAGCAATATATTATCAACTGTTTATTGTAATTTCATATATTGCTATTTTAAGGAAATATGATACTTGGTTTATTGCACCAATAATAAAATTGTTTTGATTTTCAGGAGGCATTGGCTCGACCTTCAATTATGTTGCACACCTTATTCTATTTGTGTCTAAGGACCAGGTGTTTGTGCAAGTCTGAGTGTGTTTTGTTTGCACTCTATTGTTTATGCCTTTTTATGGCTTGTTTGAAACAGCTCTAATTGGAGAACTGAAGTGACTGTCGCAGTTTATTGATTTGACTGTCGCTTATGTTTGCACTTTAGTGTTTGTGCATTCGTGGCTTATTATGTCTCCCCTTCCCAGAAGGGAGACATATTGTTTTAGTGCATATTCTTCTTCTTCTTCTTCTTCTTCTTCTTCTCATACAAACTTTGTCCGGGCCATAACTTTTTTGTCTTTTGACCTACACCTTAGATACTTGGCATGTGGATGTATCACCATGAGCCGGTGTGCAGTGTACCATAGTGACTTTCATGTGACCTTGACCTTTGACCTGAAGGTCAGATTTATGTGTTTTTTTGAGGGAAACATCACACAAACTCTGTCCGGGCCATAACTTTTTTGTCTTTTGACCTACACCTTAGATACTTGGCATGTGGATGTATCACCATGAACCGGTGTGCAGTGTACCATAGTGACATTCATGTGACCTTGACCTTTGACCTGAAGGTCAGATTTATGCGCTTTTTTAAGGAAAACGGTCTGGACCAGAACTTTTTTGTATTTTGAGTCAGGCTTTAGATATTTGTCATGTGGATGTATCACCATGAGCCGGTATGTAGCGTACCATTGTGACCTTCATGTGACCTTGACCTTTGATCTGAAGGTCAGATTTGTGCTTTTTTCAAGGAAACTTTATCCAGACCAAAACTTGTTTGTCTTTTGAGCCAGGCCTTAGATATTTGGCACGTGGATGTATCACCATGAGCCGGTGTGTCGCATACCATTGTGACTTTCATGTGACCTTGACCTCAAGGTCAAATTTATGTACTTCAAATAGGGAGTAGTTGTCCAGACCAGATTTTTTTTTGTTTTTTGACCTAGGACTTGGTTATTTGACATGTGGATGTGTCACCATGAGACCACATGTCGTGACCTTCATGTGACCTTGACCTCAAGGTCAAATTTATGTACTTCAAATAGGGAGTAATTTTTCCAGACCAGAATTTTTTGGTTTTTTGACCTAGGACTGGGTTATTTGACATGTGGATGTGTCACCATGAGACCGCATGTCATCTACCTCGATGACCTACATGTTACCTTGACCTCTGACCTTAAGGTCAAATTTATGTACTTCAAATGGGGAATAATTATCCAGACCAGAACTTTTTTTGTTTTTTGACCTAGGACTTAGATGATTGACATGTGGATGTATCACAATGAGGCCACATGTCATCATGACCTTCATGTGACCTTGACCTCAAGGTCAGATTTATGTACTTTAAATAGGGAGTAATTGTCCAGACCAGATTTTTTTTTTTGGACATGTGGATGTGTCACCATGAAACGCATGTCTGCTACCTTGATGAACTGCATGTGACCTTGACCTCTGACCTCAAGGTCAAATTTATGTACTTCAAATAGGGAATAATTGTCCAGATCAGAACTTTTTTTGTTTTTTTACCTAGGACTTAGATGATTGACATGTGGGTGTATCACAATGAGACCACATGTCATCATGACCTTCATGTGACCTTGACCTCAAGGTCAGATTTATGTACTTTAAATAGGGAGTAATTGTCCAGACCAGAATTTTTTTTTTTTGACATATGGATGTGTCACCATGAAACCGCATGTCCGCTACCTTGATGAACTGCATGTGACCTTGACCTCTGACCTCAAAAGGAAGGGGAGACATATGTTTTAGTGTGCTAAAACACTTTCTAGTTTGAGTTAGTTCTAATTGGAGAACTATAGCCATTCTAGCAGTCTTTTAGGTCGACGGTCTGAGACGCTCAGTGACTTGTATGTCGCTCTCAGAAGTTTCAAAGCTGGCAGGAAATACACAGAAAACTGCGTATAACATGGGCTTGTGGTGTGAAACTTCGATTTAGTTTCTAAATCGACCGACAGGCTCTGCTGTCTGGGATGGAAACCGTTGAGCGATGAAGCTTGCAAGCAGGCTGGAGGTACACAGGCTGTGTACGACACGAGCTTGTGGTTGAAGCTTCAGGGTTTGGCAAGCTGGCG
Source organism: Pictodentalium vernedei (assembly GCA_031216915.1). NCBI lineage: Eukaryota > Metazoa > Mollusca > Scaphopoda > Dentaliida > Dentaliidae > Pictodentalium > Pictodentalium vernedei. The sequence continues at coordinate 369,081,998 of CM062295.1, forward strand.
GGCAATAACACACATTCATGCGTTGGCACTGGCTTGTGGTAGGCAAACCCCTGTTGGCTATGTGTAAAGTCAGCAAGCAGGCTGGGAGTATACAGAAAATTCTATATACAACACTGGCTTGTGGTAGTGAGACTTTACGGTTTCGAAGCTGGCAGGCAATGTCACATAAATGTGTATTGCACGGGCTTGTGGTAGCGAAACCTGTTATAGCCAACACACTGAACATAAATAAATACAATACAATAGTGTAAAACGCGAGAGTGAAATAGCGATTAATCAATCGAAAAATGCGAATGTGCAGTCGTGGTACCTGGTGTATGATACAAACGAATCTCGGTGGTTTCGTATTCACGTGTGTGAAATCAAAATCGTGCATTAAGAATCAAATTTGTGGAAACTTCAACAGTGTTATCGGTTGATTAAAGATGGCGTCAAAGCTGTACGCGTTGTATGTGTGGAAATGAGAACTAATTGGGATGACGCCTTCAGCTTCGGTGACTGAGAGTCACGTGCTGTAAAGGAGAATTCTCATTGGGTGTGCTATTTGCACTCCGACACGCTGATTGGCTGAATCGGTGTGGGTGGGGCCCACATGGATGAAGAATTTTTCCATGATTGAATTCATGAAATGAGATTTAGTTGTTTGTCGACCATCATCAAGGGTCAAGCTCTGACACGAATATTTATGGGAGTAAATATTGGTTAGCTCCCTTGATATGTCAGGAGAAATAAATTCTCGCATCAGCTAATGCTGGGAATAACTGAGTGATAGTCCTAGTGTAGGTTGTGTGGCAAGTATATTGCGACTACTAATTGTAGTGAACTGCCGAGTTTACAGTTTACTTGATTGTGCCCGACAGATGGCCGTGTTTTGTTAATAACAACATGGTGGCCAGTGCAGATATGATTGTAACAATCGGTTTAAATTAGTACGCTCCCACTGGGCCTTTTTTACATTATTGTATGCCACACATGCACTGGTATAATTGTGACGAGTCGCCCCGACAAACTCTTCAAGCGCCAGTTCTGGGTTTGCACCCAAACCTCGCGAGACTAAGGTGAGTCCCTCTTGAGGAGCCTGTAAGCTCAGTATAAATGTAGGTGGGGGGAGGGCAGGCACCACGAGCAAGTCGGAAGCAACCGTGGGAGTCCCAATATGGTTACAATGTGCTGCGCATAGAACTTGTGACTGAGTTATGTGTATTCCGCCAGGACTAGTTCTCGTGTTTATTCCAGCATACGACTCATTTCAGAAACTGGAGTCTGATAAGTGCTGTTTGACGTGTCAAATCGTGATTCGACATGCTAGCTATGTATGATTCATAGCTTCATCCATTGATCTGGGTGAGTCATTGTTGACATTAGAGTGTATCCGTCTGATGACAGTTAGGTAATTCAGACTAACGTTGGTGATACGGTAAATGAGTTAGAATGTATCGGCGACCTTCATACAATTGATGGTCGGTTAACTGTGATATAGGCGTCAAGTGCACCTGTGATTCACAGTGAAGAAAAGAAGCATGCGTTATTCGGCTGATATGATGTACATCAGGGACCGTGATACAATTAGTGGTCCATTAACCGTAATATAGGCATTAGGTGCGCATGTAATTTCTCGTTTAATTATAGTATGGGCGCTTGTGTTTATTCCACTAAGCGACACAGCCTATATTATGACGGCGTGTAATATGTTTTATTTGTGACATCATATCAGTATTTGGCATGCGTAATCAGGTACATTTGTGGAGGCATGCTGAATTGTTGAATGCAGGTGCTTTTAATTCAGACTAACGTTGGTGATACAATAGATGCGTTAGAATGTATCGGCGACCTTTTTTCAATTTTGTGGTCGGTTAACTGTGATGTAGGCGTCAAGTGCACCTGTGATTCACAGTGAAGAAGAGAAGCACACATTATTTGGCTGACATGATGTATAGCGGGGACCTTGATATAATTGCTGGTCCATTAACCGTGATATAGGCGTTAGGTGCACCTGTGATTTCTCGAGTAATTGTTGTATGGGCACTTGTGTTTGTTCCACTAACCGACTCAGCCTGTATTATGGAAGCATGTAATTTGTTTCATTTGTGATATCGTATCAGCATCTGGCATGCGTAATAATTGATGGCACTGGTGGGAGAACAAGGGTGGGTGGCTTAGCGACCCGTTTCCTCCATCCACCCCTAGCCCTCGCTCTAAGGCACATTCGTGGATGCATGCTAAATTGTTGAAAGCATGTGCGTTTTGAATAAGTCGACTTCAGGGTTGTAATTGCTTCCAATAAATTGATGCTGCCCTTTTAGGACGGAATAATGTTTTGCATATAAGATCGTATCAGTTTCCAGCAAAGTATATGACCATTCTAGCCTGGATTGTTATTGTTTCCAATAAATTGATGCTGCCCTATTATTGGGCCGATACAATGTTTTGTATATAAAATTGTACCAGTTTTCAACATGGACTAGGACCTTTTAAACAGCCTATCAGTGTGAGCTAGCTGCATCATTGGAGAAATGCGCTTTTGAATTATTAGGCTCATACCATTGTTTGAGTAAGTAACTGTCATCAAACAGGGGGATATTGTCACCTGACGGAAAGCGACTGAACTTTTCAATACATTTATGCTTTCTGAGCTTGTGGAGCTTGGAGCTCGCGATAAAAGAGCTGACTTCAGTATAGTACATTGAAATTTGTATGTGCTTCGGTATAACATTTGTTTAGCCTGAAGCCTATTGGTACTTGCCCGGAATTTAATCCGCTATGTCTAAGTGTAGGTGAGGGGGAGGGTAGGCACCACAAGCAAGTTGGAAGCAACTGTGGGAGTCCCAATATGGTTACAATGTGCTGCGCATAGAACTTGTGGCTGAGTTATGTGTATTCCGCCAGGACTAGTTCTCGTGTTTATTCCAGCATACGACTCATTTCAGAAACTGGAGTCTGATACGTGCTGTTTGTCGTGTAATTCAGTTTACTTAGGTCAAATCGTGATTCGACATGCTAGCTATGTATGATTCATAGCTTCATCCATTGATCTGGGTGAGTCATTGTTGACATTAGAGTGTATCCGTCTGACGACAGTTAGGTAATTCAGACTAACGTTAGGGATGCGATAAATGAGTTAGAATGTATCGCATCCTGTTCACTTTCATTAACTGGAATTGAATAATTACATTTTCCAACGATAATCTCCACACCACCCCACCCACCCCCAAAAAGAAAGACCACCAACAATTTTAATTATTAATTCACCATAATATTGTTGAATACGGCAATTGTTTTAACTTAATTTAAAGTCAAAACACTGTCTGCTGTCTGTCTGCAAGATCAAGTAGTAGTACATGCATTTTAGTTTGATTACCATTAAATCACTGTGGGTGGGGGTGGGGGGGGGGGGGGTGTGCAATAATTATTTATAAGTTTAAAAGATTAGCAAAAAGGCTCGCTATCTTTCAATGGTCGTGGGTGGCTCCTAAGATTTTATCCAGAAATGTTGAAAGAGTTAGTCGCCACAACCAATGACGTGGAAATCCCCCTCCCACAAAAAAAAAAATAAATAAAAAATACGAAATTACCACACTCTCGTGACTTTTATCACCCCTCCCCACCTCCATTGTTGATTTTCCTGAAGTTTAACCCAAGATTTAAAACTGAGAGAGAGGTCTAAAAACTAATTTTCTCTGTTAAATGAATGTAGAGTTAGGTTATTCATGTGAACCTGTTCGACTGTTAATTTGAAGTTAACATGTACAAAACAATAGGCTTCTTAGAGTCAGTGAACAAAAGAAGCTTTAAACAATAACAAGTAGTAGTTTGATTATGTCACTGGTCGCTAATACCCCTGTCTTGACTGTCTTATTAAAAGATTATTGTCACAGGCTTTAATTACTGAACAAACTATTGTAATCATCATCACCTGTGCAAGTTCAATAGACTTTGCAAGGTGTAACTTTTGTATCCACAGTCAATTTTTATTGGGCGTTTGTGACAAATTTCTTAATTCTTGGTTTGCAGGACTCCATCAATGGGTTAATAATTTGTCTTCAATACGTTGAATCAGATGGTGGACGGCATAGGTTAATTATGATGCATACGCTCAGAGTGGAGTTTCCCCTCGCACAGTTTCTTATTTTAGTTCAGATGTCTCTTTACTGATTTTTTAGCTCACCTGACTTTCAGTCAGGAGAGCTATAGTGATCACTCACCGTCCGTCGTCCGTGAACATGGTGTTTGCATCTTCTCCTACCAAACCGCTGAACCAATTTAATTGATATTTGAGATAATAGTTTGTTGTGACATCGCAATTTGATTTTGTTCAAATCAAGTTGCCTCGCCCGTGGGTAGGGCCACACCCAAAAAGTGTTCTGAAATCTTAAAAAATCTTCTTCTCATGAACCAGCAGTAGCAGAGACTTGATATTTGGTGTGCAGCTTCCTTTTGAGGTGTAGACTCAGATTTGTTCAAGAGAAGTTTGTGGGGCTATACTTGGCGTCGTAATGGGAGGGGAAAGAATATTTGCCCCGCCCAAAATTTCTATTTTTCAAACCGAGAGGCAAATTTTGACCAAATTTGATATGAGGGCTTATTGGGTCATAAGTACTTAATTTATGCCAAAAATGTTTTTCCCGTCGCCCCATGGGGACCGCAGGAGCTAAAAATAGAAAAAAATGAAAACGCCCATATCTCCAAAACTACACGGCACTGAGAATTCTTATTTGTTGTGAAGCTTTCTTAGGACCAACAGAATGGAATGGTAAAAAAAAATTGCCATCGGTTTTATGATGGGGTACTTTTAGGGGACTTTGAAAAAGTGCTGAGTCAGCATTTTTTAACACTGTGGGTACTGGGAAAAACATATAAGACTACTTTTCTCCCAAACCACTGCTCCAAAAGCATTAAAATTTCACATACAACATCTTTGGAAGATTGTTTCACATGTTTATTGAAATCAGTTGCCTGGGTAGATATTTGGGCTCTCTCTGGGAGCCCAAATGTTTAAATTAGTGCAGTATGAGGAGTATTTTTGAAAAATCTTCTTCTTCAGATCTGGCAATAAGAATGTTTTGATATTTGGTATGCAGCATCCTTAGGGGGGTGAGATTCAAGTTTGTTGAAGCCAAGTCCCTAGGTTTATATTTAGGCTGAAAATTTGGGGTCCCGTTGCGGACTTTGAAATTTTGGACCAAAATCCGAAAAAAAATTTTTTTTTGTTTTTTATGCATTTCTGTCAATTTTAAGACAAAAAAAAAAAAAATTTTTCCCCTGAAAATTTTGGGTCCGGGTGGGACTTAGAAAATTTTGGACCGAAATCCGAAAAATTTTTTTTTGTTTTTTATGCATTTCTGTCAATTTTAAGACAAAAATTTTTTTTTTTTTTTTCCCTGACAATTTGGGGTCCGGGTGGGACTTACAAAATTTTGGACCAAAATCGGAAAAAAATATTTTTTTTTTTTTATGCATTTCTGTCAATTTTAAGACAAAAAAAAAAAAAAATTTTTCCCCTGAAAATTTGGGGTCCGGGTGGGACTTAGAAAATTTTGGACCAAAATCCGAAAATTCTTTTTTTTTGTTTTTTATGCATTTCTGTCAATTTTAAGACAAAAAAAAAAAAAAAATTTTTCCCCCTGAAAATTTGTGGTCCGGGTGGAACTTAGAAAATTTTGGACCAAAATCCGAAAAAAATTTTTTTTTGTTTTTTCTGCGTTTTGGTCAATTTTAAGACAAAAATTTTTTTTTTTTTCCCCCTGAAAATTTGTGGTCTGGGTGGGACTTACAAAATTTTGGACCAAAATCCGAAATTTTTTTTTTTTGTTTTTTCTGCGTTTTGGTCAATTTTAAGACAAAAAATTTTTTTTTTTTCCCCCTGAAAATTCGGGGTCCGGGTGGGACTTAAAAATTTTGGACCAAAATCTGAAAAAAAAATTTTTGGGTTTTTTCTGCGTTTCTGTCAATTTTAAGACATAAAAAAAAAAAATTTTCCCCTGAAAATTTGGGGTCCGAGTGGGACTTAGAAAATTTTGGACCAAAATCCGGAAATTTTTTTTTTGGTTTTTCATTTGTTTCTGTCAATTTTAAGACAAAAAAAAAAAAAAATTTTTCCCCCTGAAAATTTGGGGTCCGGGTGGGACTTACAAAATTTGGGACCCAAATCCGGAATTTTTTTTTTGTTTGTTTTTTTATGCGTTTCTGTCAATTTTAAGACAAAAAAAATTTTTTTTTTTTACCCTGAAAATTTGGGGTCTGGGTGGGTCTTGGAAAATTTGGGACCAAAATCTGGAATTTTTGTTTTTTTGTTTTTTATGCGTTTTAAGAAGAAGAAAAAAAATCTAGGCTGAAAGTGTTTTGTTTTGGAAAAAAAAAAATCGTTTTTTTATGTGTTTATCTCAATTTTGGGACGTAAAAAGTGCAGGAACTGAAAATAGAAGGAAAAATCCTGTGTATTGTGTGGGCACAATCGCTTCATCTAGTTGGTATATGCTTTTCTTAGGAGGGGCGTATGCAGCTTTTTCAAGTCAAGTCCCTGGTTTGATATTTAGACCCCCTGGGGCCTCTTGTTCAAAATGACGTTATGACGTATCATGTTTCTGGCCAGAAAATCAGCCGCTCGGGTTCAAGGGGGCATGGGAGGAGGGGGGGGGGGGGGGGTGGTGAGCAATATCAAGCGGTAGCATGGCATAACATGCTAACCATGCTTGTGTGGAGTTAATGTTAGGTCGTCCATTTTTAGGGGGGTGACCCCCTCCCATAATCTCCTCCAATAGTCCAGGCACATTAGACATAAAAATGAGAAAGTAAGGAAAAAAATCGGAGAAAGCTGATTTTTTTATATGTTTCTGGGACACACATTGCGGATAAAGTGTGAAAAGTCCCCGCGAATCCGAGTTAAGCTTTTTTAGTTATAGCGTTTTTTTGATGAAAAAAAAAATTAAAAAAAAAATTCGACGCAGCTCCATATTTCTCATTCTTATTCGCCTTAGTAGGGTGAGAATCATAAATATCGTGCTGAATTATATTGAGAATACATATCCCCAACAGAAAATGCCAACTTTGTACCAATCCTCACACTCAATGGTGAAATATTCACGAAAATGTACAAAATTACGAAAAAAATTTTATTGTTTTCATACACACAACGGTACACAACGTCCATTAAATCAAATCTACGACTACTTTGGGAGTTAAATTATATATCTAAAATTGCAGAAAAGCAGTGGCTTTATAATGATATATAACAATAGTCATTTATTCCATAATGAACTGGTGAAACATGTGAAATATTAACCATACCCCCTAAACTCAAATTCAAACGGCATCGACTTTTCTCATTCAAATACCGTATTATACATTTGTCCAGTGATGTTTGACCAACCACTTTATATCAAAGCAGTGGAGATTGTGTCTTCGTCAGATAAGTTGACAAAACTTTTCTTTAGACCCGGCGGCTTCCATATGATTATGTCATATTTAGGGGCAATTGGTTCGATCATGGCTGGTAGCGGCTTGGATGAACTTTGGGGGACTGTTTATGCTGGTGGGTCAATCCATCATTTGATCAGTGGTCATGCATATTCAAGAGCAGTTCATGCCCATTTGCTAACACAAATTGCCATTACAAAACTTGTGTTTGAAGAAAGCCAAACACTAGATAACATAGACTGCACAGAAGTCAATGAAATATTCTGTGGACTTGCCAGAGGTGACTGTACAACAGCTGACGCTGTCAATCAAGAAAGTGTCAACCATCTACTGTCAAAATTACACAAACTGCTCCAGAATACGTCCGTAGGACGCACAGGAAAGCTTTGGGTACAATACTATGAGCAAATAGGTCTTCTCCAGTTGTTCTTGAGAGCAGAGCGCACAGGCTACTGGAAACTCCACACATATTGTGTTCGCAATATGATTCCAGTATTTCACGCAGGTGGTCATTTTGCATACGCAAAAAGTTCTCATCTCTATTTGCAGCAGATGAATGAGCTAACAGAAATAATGCAACAGGATGATTTGAAGTTGTTCACTGAGAAAGGTTACTTTACCATAAGGCGCTCAGATAAATTCTGGGACGGGATATATTCTGATCAGACCATAGAGCAGTGTTTAATGAGAATGTTCAAGCTCCCTGGTGGTCTCACACATGGCAGGGGAATAACCGATAGCACTGTTGCGAAATGGGTACATGGACTACCTCTTTGCCTTCCGATATGTAATGCTCTCGAAAATTTTGTTCATGTTCACACTGGTCATGGCGAACAACATCGGGATCTCCGTCAAAGTTCACAATTGACTGATGCCAATGATATCGCCAAATTATTGAACTGGCTCAGAGTGCATTCCCCCTTTCAGAATAGAGATCCACTACAATTAGTCTCTATAGCGACCGGGCTTGTGGCCGACGAAACTGTGAACTGTGACCAAGTTCGCAAAATTGGGGAATGTTGCGTATCGAATGTTGTAAGCAAAACGTTCAACAGCATCAAACTACGACGTGTTGACACTGTGACACTTTGCAAGTAGCATCAAAGTCCGTGGAAGTAAGGTAGTGATTGACCCCACAATTCTGTTCAACCGCATCACATGTGTTATTCAGTCACAAGCAGAGATGGAAGAGTATCTCAAATATGAACTCGCCCCGAAACCACCAGCATTGTTTGATTCTGCTGGAATGAGGAAGACACAGAAAAGCACGCTCTGTAAGATCCTCAAAACATACGGTTCCGAGCAAACTAAAATCCCAGAACATTCTCTGTTTGTTGTAGATGGTGGATTTTTATTGAGGGCAGTTGTATGGCCTAAACAGTCGTCATATAAGGACATATGTACATCATATTCCAATTATCTAGTGAGACATTTTGGGGCGAACGTCGTGGTTGTTTTTGATGGTTATGCTTGTACAATGTCGACAAAGGGCATGGAACAAGCCCGTAGATCTAAAGACAGGTATTCCATTGATATCAATATCTCACCCGAGTTACCCCCAATCCGATTTCCTTGCAAATGCCAAGAACAAAACCCAACTGATCGATCTTCTAATGCAGGAGCTATCTGCTATCAATATTCAGTCCAAGCAGGCCGAGGCTGATGCTGATGTACTGATAGCCGAAACTGCACTTGACATCGCTCAAGATGACAACAATGTTGTCGTTGTGGGAACAGACACAGACTTGTTAGTCATTCTTACCTCTCGAGTTCAACCGGGATGTAATATTCACATGATGTATTCCATTACCCCAAACTTAATAGTTTCAGTTAGTGAAGTAGCAACCAAAATGGGTGACCATAGAAGCATCCTCCTTGTAGCACATTCTATAAGTGGTTGTGACACTACTTCTGCACTCTTTCGAGTTGGTAAGAAGAAAGTATTCAGTACAATTGTCTCCGATGTTACTAGCGACTCACAACAGTATGTCAACACAATTTTGGCGGATGACAGTACACCAAGTGCAGTAGCCGCTGCCGGGGAACAACTTCTCCTGATCTTATACGGGAGTAAAACTGTTTCCTCTCTCGACCAATATAGATATGTCACTTACAAGCGTTATGTAGCAAAATCTAAACTGAATAAACCCATCGACCTAGCCTCACTCCCACCAAGCAGCGATGCTGCACAACAACATGTCTACAGATGTTATCTCCAGGTCCAACAATGGCTGGGCACTTCGCTTCCTCTGCCGGATTGGGGGTGGTCGCTAGACAATGGACTTCTTGTACCGACTGCAGCCACAAAGCCATGTGCCCCCGATAACCTACTGAATCTGATCAGTTGTGGTTGCAAGAGTGCTTGTACAAAAAGGTGTGGGTGTAAGAAGGCAGGACTCTCTTGCTCAGGTTTGTGTAATTGCAGTTCGGATTCTTGTAACAACCACAGAAACACTGTCCTGTCGGAAATTTCTGAGTTCGATGAATAATATGTATATAGGTCATGTCATTTCTGTATATAGCGTTGATAATAGTCAATGTAACTTAATCCATGTTGATTGATTTGTACATTCTGTAAATATTATTTATTGATTTTTGTACATTCTGTAAATATTATTTATTGATCTAATGCTGCCAGACACAGACGTGTCTGTTCGGTCCCAAGCCTGAAAATAGTTGAGTTCTCATGCTGACAAATTTTATGCCAAAAGGGGAACTCAGCCAGAAGCAGAGGGGGTCTTCCATAATGTCTATTTTGTAAGCAATGATAAAAGTCTTCAAATGGTGGTGGATTTTTTATCGTCTGTCCAACTAACATCCCGTTCTGTACTACGACCCTTTGGGCAAATCCGTTAGGAAAATCGTCATTTTTTGCGTAAATCTGATACCTTTTTGTGAATTTTCAATAATTTTTCGCAGAAATTGTCACAGAATGCACATTTTCCTCTAAGAAAATGTATATTAGACATTATGTAGCTCGAAATACGCGTAAACAAAAAATACAGTTGGATCAATTCGAGGTTACAAATTTCGTGCGATTTTTTTTTATTTTTTTGAAACGCGTTTTCGAAAAAAGGCTGTAGAAAAAAAAGCTCAACTGGGATTTTAGGGGACTTTTGTCTAATCGTTCAGTGACATGTACTCGACATTCCCTGAAAAAATCAGCTTTCTCCGATTTTTTTCCCTAGTGAAACCTAATGTTCTTGGGCTACAACTTGACCTTTGGCCATCGGTGATGGTCAGGGGGAGGGGGGGGTGGAGGGTGTTACGGTGTGGAAATATTATTGATATTGGTAACAGAAAGAAATCTGAGAATCAGCAACAATAACTATGAATTTAACTATTCTAAAATTTAATAAACAAAAATTAATATAAAAAAAATGATACAAAGATCTTTTACACTGATTGGTTTACAGAAAATAAAAACAGTGGTACTTATCAATTATTGAATTAGTCCAAAGTACAGTTTGACAGAATCCAGTAATCCAGTGGTGAAGAATCTTGTGAAGAAAGTTACCAGCTGGTAGTTTTAAATCCAAGAATGTCTCTTCGGAAACAGTATCCAGTCGATTTGTAATAAAATGTTCGCTTAGAAATTTCAGCAGTCTCCAATAAAATATAATAAAATGCTCTGCAAAATTCAAATGGAGTAAAAATCCAAGAAGTATTGGTGCCACAGGTAATTTCCAAATAATCCAGTAGAATCCTGGCTTTTCACAAAATAATATTATTCTGTTTGACAGAAAGTATAAATTCTCTTTTCCAAGATGAATAGATTCTCTTCAAAATTCTCCTTTGGAATCAATCTTCCAAATTCACAAAGAAGCACTGCTTCTATAATAAATGAACTGTTCTGTAACAATAATAATCTCCAATGGAAACAACTGAAGTGAGTCTTTCTGAAATGGCTTTCTAAAAGAATGAGTTTTGGAATTCTGTTGACAAACCTTTATATAGTAACCAGATAGAATGTCCTAGAAGATGAAATGTCTACAATGTTCTGTCAGTTTCTATCAGTCTCCAGGTGATTCTGTCACAATCCAAGTAAACAAGGTCCCTGACCTACTTAAACAATCAACAGCTATAGGTACAATATATTAGTGTAACAAAGATGTAAACAAAGGTCACTCAGTGCAAATGAGTCAGACCAGTCAGAAAATGCAGCAATAATAAAAAAAATATCTTTCTCATATAATTATCTACTGAGGATATATCAATCTCAATATAATATGGGGACTATATAACGGGAGTATTCAGCATTTGATATCAGCAGTGAATCATGTTAAGGGAAAGTGAATCCAATTCAATGTAGGCATGTATTAGATTGCTGTGGAGAATATCGGCTGCAGACCTTTGGGATTGGGGGTGGGGGGGGGGGGTGGGGAGGGGAGGTGGTGGTCATATGACCCTCTCTTGCTACGCCTTTGCCGCCTTGTTTGAGGCCGAATCTCCCACACGGAAATGCAAAATGTCCAATTCACCAAGCTTTTGGGAAATATTTGCAAACTGTATTCATTTTTAGCTTTACTGTTCCAATGTTACAGGGCCATCTCCTTTTGTCAGTAGAGTAAAAACATTACTGTCTGCGTTCGGAATTTTTATATTCGTAAGTTTCAGAATTAAATTAATGTAACGTCATTATTCATATTTAGACACATTGGGCCATTATAGGCTTGCTTGTCTCTTATAGTCAATGACGGCCAGATATGTTATCCGACTTTTACTTGTGTATTAATATTAATATTATAGTTAGGGAGATTAACAAAGTGCCAATGAGAAATATTATAAAATGAGTACTGGGAGATTAGAATGGACAATGGGGTTGGGATGACACATGTGGGACAGGGGGAATGAAGGCCTCCTCTGTAGAGGGAGCGACAAATCAATGAACGTCTTACAGCCAGATTGTTTATTACCACGGAGACTGAAATAGTTCCATTGCAGTCAATGATTGACAGAATCTATTTATAGGCTGACTGATTGTAATTACCCTTGATTAACAGGACTCAGATTTTTAATGCACTGTACACGTAATGAGAGCCTCAATAAAAAAATCCCAGGTACAGGATATGGAACTGGAATGCTTGCCCATTCTTAGGAATGACAGCACACAAAATGGAATAGAGTGTTGTGCCTTCGCGAATGGTGCATGCAAGGTGATAAATAATAACCAAAAACAGAAAGAAAATCAATGACCATTGTGTTTATACAACTCCTCTCACAGCTGGCGTCATATACGTATAAAATAAACTTTATAATTTAGTATATTGAAATGTTTGCCGACAAAGACAGTGACAATAAGCCAGTTGGGTGATGCTTGTGGCCAACAGCTTGTTGATTCTGTAAACCAGTGAATTCTCACACCACAAATCAGTTCGTAGTTGGGTGAATGATAAGGGGAATGGCAACATAGAATATCTCAGGATACTTTATGAGAACAGTTTTCACAACTCTGTGATTAAATATTTAAAATAATAAGCAAAGAGCGAAAAATACGACATAAAACAGATAATTTTGAGTAATTCTTGGTAATTCCAGTGTTTGGGAGGACCATGACAAAGAACTTGGGTGAAGCTGAAGAATCAAGGACTCTGCAATCTATTTAAAAATATATGGTTTCCTCAACTATGTTACTTTTTTGAAAATTTTCACGAATATGAAAATAGGTGCAACCTACAAGCAATTTTTGAGTGCACTGTCACTGTGCAGTACATGTACCCTCCCCTCCCTCTCTCTCTCTATCTCATATATGTACTATGAAAATGCAACTAAAACTGTGGTTATTTCTTATCAACCTACTCACAATTGTTTACTACAGGCTTGCACTACAGTGGAAGTCCCTAACTCGGATAATATACTCTCTATTTTTGTCTTTCCCAAGCAATTTGGGAAAGAAAAGTGGTGCAAAAGCACCAAGAAAAAATAAGCCGAAACTGGGTCGAAAGCAACTGGCGCAGACCCAGTACGGGACGCTCTCTCCCAAGTACAACTCCACGACTTCCGTTGCCAGTGCACATATACGTCGCCAAAGACTCATTCTTTTTGTCGTCCGCCATGTGACGAGATGTTCTGCATGCTTATCAGTGTTCATCCAACTCGTTGATTGATGTTTCCTGCTTCATAGTGTATCCGAGTATCCTTTGTATTCTCAGGAACAGTTTATTATTATATTCTGTTACATATTATTATCCATAATGTATTTTATATGTTCTCTCTCGAGTCGCGCGCAAATTTCGTGTGCCATGAGGTTCAGACTTAAATTATTTTTCACAATTATTGTCAATGCTTAAATTGCTAATTTTTCTAATTGTGTTAGAGTTGGGTGTCAGCGGGGTACCGCTTCTGCAGTTTTTCTTCTCTCCTTTGAGAGTAGTCATCCTGTTGTGTGGTTCCCGGTCGACCGTCTGGGGTCTAAATTTCTGTCACCTTTCTCTCTTCTTTGGGGGTGCTCTTCTGTTCTCTTATTTCACCTTCTTTGCTCCTCTCATCTCTATCATGCCCAGGACAATTCCTTGTGGGCAATGTCTGCTGCCAAAGCATATGGACGATTCACATTCTTCTTGCTCCTCCTGTAATGGGTGTTTGGCCGAGCGGCCATTTGGTCTCTGTGGATCTTGGTCATCCACTTTCTGGGCGTCATTTAATCGTGTCATTCGTTCTCGTGGCCATACCTTCTGCTCCCGCGGGAAAGGAGAACGTGGTCGTTCGGGGGCTCCCGAGCTGACCATGTCTGGTGAGAGTTATTCTTCCTCCGTGGGGGATGTGCAGTCTTTTCCTGTAGTGGATACTGCGGGAGCCGTTGAGTGTTCTGGTGAAGAGGTGCCTGGTTACGGGACTACTGTCCCCCTCCAGTCGACATCTGGTGCTGTCACTAGGGTTGTGACTCCTTCGGAGCCGAGCAGGTGTGCTCTCTCCACAATTCCACCAGCCTCAACGACTCCCGACGTATCTACTACTACTGCTGATCTGTCTGCTTCGTCGTCAGTTTCAGCCGGCCTCGGCTTTTCACTGCAGGGGACTGCAGGAATGTCTGGTCGTGGGATATCGGCCTCAGCCTTCCCTGACTTCAACTCGGCGAAGTTGGAAGGGGCTGCCGGCCGAACCCACCACTGTGGTCTCTACGCTGTCGAGCACCACAGTTGTGTCTTTGGATTCGGATGTTCTTAGTGGAGACACTATGAACTCCGTGTCGTTTCCGTCCACTCATTCTGGCCACACGACCAGTTTTGGGGGACCAACGCCTTTTGTGCAGCCTGGACCTTCTGCCCCGCAGAGGTCTGCGGTGACTCTCATGAGTTTTCGCTATATTGATCCTCGGGGCGCCTTGTACCCCTATACACGTCTGCCTTCAGATGTTTCGGCTGCCACCCATCATCTCGCATCGGGTGTTTTGGAGGATCATGACCCTTCGCTGGTTAAGAGGGTCAGAGGAGAAGCCACTTTGCCGGTTCGCTCCCCTGTCGAACCGGCCAGTTTGGGCAGTGAGCTTAGGGAGGCCCTCTCCTTAATCACTCAGGTTCTGTCAAAGAGCCTTCCTGTTGCTTCCAGCGAGGCAGCGAGTGGTTTCCAGGCACCTCCTATGGCGCCGCCTCCCAGGATTGGAAACAGGCCAGTTTCTGATCCCCCTGGTGTCCTGACACTGTGGGAGGCGTCGGCTGGTTTGCCCACGATGGGCTATGTGTCTTCCGACTCTGGGGAGGAGTCCGACCTGCTTGATGTCGAGGGCCAGCAGTCTGCGGACTTGGGGGCAGCTCTTGACTTTGTGTTTGGGTTTCTGCCTGATCTCAAACCAGCTAACCAGCCAACAGTGTCAGCCAGGCCGCGATCATCGGTCGCGTGCCTACAGCCTATGGAGCAACCTGCTTCTGGGCGCCTTCGACCGTGCCAGTCGGTACAGGTGGTTGAAGCATTTTCAGCATTGGACTCCAAGCTGAGTTCCAAGGCTCTGAAGGCTACGTTCTTCACCAGGGTTGACACCTTTTTGCCTCCTGTGTGTTATCGTTCCTACGATTCTGCCAATCCGTCAGTCTGCAAGACTTTGACGGTTCTGGATCAGGACTCCACTTCCCTCGGGCTTTCCAAGCCCAAGTCTGCCGTCATTCCAATGACGACTCTGGAGTCCACGTTGGGCTTATCTAGAGAGATGCTTGGCATGCTTTCTCTCTCAGATCACGTCGTCTCAGCTTTAGCTGCTTCCAGATAAGTTTGATGAGGTACAGGCTCCTTTGCGTGTGCTGTCCAAGGCGCTCATGCATCTTACTCACACGCATGCCTGTAACACGGCTAATCTGGAATTAGTTCGAAGGGACGCTGTGCTGGACACAGTACGATCCCTTCCCGAAGAGCAGCACGCTGCTCTTCGATCTGCTTCTTTGGCAGGTCCGCAACTTTTCCATGGTTCCATGTCGACGGTCCGGGATGACGTCCTACGTCATTCCAAAGATCAGCTGCTGTTTCGTCAGCTTGATCAGCCTTCTAGGGGAGGCAGGGGCCATTCCAAGCCTAACAAGTACCCTTCTACTTCCTCTGCGAAGCAAAAGGCTGGTTTTCTTCCACCGCTTCTACTTCTTACTCAAGGGGTAAGGGTAAGGGTCGGCAGAATCGAGGGAAGTCTCAGGATTCTTCATTTAGTAGAGGAGGTGGTTTCTCCTCTCGCGGGCCTCGTCGGGGCTCGAAATGAAGGTCCTCACCTCGACTCATCCCAGGTTGGAGGAAGGATAGCAGTTCGCAGACCATTGGGCCACCATCACATCCGATCCGTGGGTGTTAGATGTTGTTCGGTCCGGGCTGCGAATATCCTTTGGAAGGCACCCCACTCTGTCCAGGGTGCCTCTTCCAACCACAGTTCCTTCAGACGTTTTATGTCGGGAACTTTTGTCCACGGAGATTGGCAATCTCTTGGCAAAGGGGGCGATCAAGGTCGTCAAGACATTCAGTCAGTGGGTTTCTATTCCCGCCTGTTGTTGATGCCGAAGAAGGACGTCCGACTCCGACCGGTTATCGATCTGAGTATCCTGAACCAGTCTATCATTGCTCCCAAGTTCAGCATGGAGACTTTCAGATCGGTCCGCCATTCAATTCACCAGGGAGATTTCGCTGCCAGCATCGACCTGCGAGGCGCTTACTTTCACGTTCCAATGCATCCGGCGTCACGGAAGTATCTCAGGTTCGCTTTTCTGGGGCGAGTTTACCAGTTCAAGGCCATGCCTTTCGGCCTCAACCTGGCTCCTTGGGCCTTCACCAGACTGATGTCGCATGTGATAGCGTTCCATCGCACACAGTCCAGGGTGACTACTTCGGCATATCTGGACGATATCCTCCAGAAGCATTCCAATGCTGCCTTACTGGAGTCGGATGTCGCCACTCTGTTGAGCTTACGCACGTCGCTAGGATTCAGAGTCAACGAGGAGAAGTCGGACCTGATCCCTTCTCAGTCGTTTTGTCATCTGCGGATGGCTTTCCAAACCCAATTCAATTTGGTAGCGGTTCCCCAGGCCAAGGCTGTGATTCTCTCAGCTTTTGCTCTGACTCTGTCCCAGTCCACGTCCGCGACAGCTCGGAGTTTTCTCCGGCTGATCGGTCTCTGCGGTTTGGTGACGGATCTCATTCCTCTAGGTCGGCTGCGTGTCGGACCTCTCCAACACTTTCTGCTCAGTCGTTGGAGACCGAATGTAGATTCTCTGGATCAGGTGCTTCCGTTTCCGGAATCTCTTTATCCTCACCTTCTTCCATGCACAGATGTTCAGTGGATTACGCAGGGTGTTCCATTGGACTTAACCCACGTCCGATCGCGTTCTGAAAGCAGATGTCAGCGATCTCGGATGGGGTGCGACGTTGGATCCTCTGGGTCTTTCCCTCCACGGGAAGTGGGACCAGGATCAAGCAGCTCTACACATCAACCAGAAGGAGCGTCTTGCTCTTCTTCTGAGTTTCAGGCAGTGGATCCCTCACCTGTCGAATCGCCAGGTCCTTCTGCTGTCCGACAGTTCGACAGTGGTTGCTTACATTCAGAACCAGGGCGGCACGCAATCAGTTCCGATGTACGAATTGGCTCAGGATCTTCTACTGCTCGCTCAGGATGTCCACGCCGGAGTGGTTGTTCGTCACATTCCCGATCGTCTGAACGTCCTAGCCGACTCCTGTCACGACAGGGCTGTGTTATTTCCACCGAGTGGATGCTCCACAGGGCAGTGTTCCAGTCGCTTTGCGATCTCTGGGGACGTCCCCACATCGATCTCTTTGCGACTCATTGGAACCATCAGGTGGACACTTTCGTGTCCCCGTGTCCAGATCTTCTGGCTTTTGCCATGGACGCTCTGTCACTCGATTGGAACGGTCTAGTCGGCTACGCCTTCCCGCCGGTTCCGATTCTGCCTCAGGTTCTAGCCAAAATTCAAACCTGCAGTTGTCGAATCATTCTGATCGCTCCCCTGTCGCCTCCGCGGGTGTGGATCAATCAGCTCCGCTCGCTGATGGCGGCTGTTCCGGCACGTCTCCTGCTACGTTGTGACCTTCTTTGTCAAGGTCACCCGAGGAGGTTTCACGTCGACCCGACTTCATTGTGCCTTCACGCATATCTTTTGTCAGGTCCTGTCTCCTCCGTAGAGGTTTTTCGAGACGAGCAGTTGAGTACATTTCTTCTTCAAGGAGGCACTCCACTGGTTTAGCTTATGCAGCTAAATGGAAGGTCTTCTGTCGATGGTGTGCTGATCACTCTGTTGATTATGCCAATCCTTCGATTTCACAGATTGCGGAGTTTCTGGTAGATCTGTTTGATTGTCGGGGTCTCCAGCCTGTTACCATCAAAGGTTACAGGTCCATGCTTTCAGAGACTTTTTCTTATGTGGGGAAGCGTCGTATCGGCACTAATCCTTACCTCTCCAAGCTTGTTCGGCACTTTTCTTTGAAAAGGCCTCAGACTTGGCAGCTTTGCAGCTTACCCCACGAAGGAATCTTTCGTGGGTGCTGCTTTGCTTGGGGGGGGGGGGGGGGGGGCACCATTCGAACCTTTATCCCAGGTGGATATGCAATTTCTCACATATAAGACGGCTTTTCTGATGGCTTTTGCTTCGGCCAGACGGGTTAGTGAGCTTCACACCCTCTCAGTTGACCCGGCCTTTTTTAGGAGCTCTCCCAACAGTGTTACTTTTACCACTCTTTGATTGCTCTTTTCTTGCCAAGAATCAGTTACCAGATACCACTCCTCCTCCTATCTGTTTTAGGGCTCTTCCTTCTGTTGAGGGTAATCGCCCTTTGCTCTGTCCGGTTCGTGCTATTCGCATTTATCTCGATCGGACACGTTTCATACGGAAAGGCAGGAAACGTTTTTTTCTGTCTCTTATTCCTGGTCGACAGAAGACCTCTCCTCAATCCATTTCTCGATGGATTTGTCTTGCTATTCGTACGGCTTACGGTCGTTTAGCAGCTGGCGATTGTATTACCAATCGTATTTCTGCCCACGAGGTGCGTGCATTGTCCACCTCTTGGGCTTATTCTAACTACGTCAAGTTGTCGGATGTTATGCAGGCAGCCTACTGGAGAAATGCCTCTACTTTCTCCACCTTCTATCTGCGCCAGTTGCAGGAGCAGTCGGAGGACCTTTTTGCCTTGGGTCCTCTTTCTTTTGCCCAGGCTGTTGTCTGCCCTAGCCATTAGGCTTCTTGAAGGTCAGTTTCAGCCTTGCGTTGTTACTGCCCTTTTCTGTCTGTGTGTCACGCAGGCCCATATGTCTCCTTTCATTGTCGTCTTTTACCAATGATTGCGACGTTATGGTTGATAAGCCTCGGGACCTCTTCCTTCTCCTTCACAGTTCCAGTGCACTGGGGTTATGTGTGGGTTGGTTATGCGATTCCCTCCAGCCTATTGTCTAATCAGCCTGTAGTAAACAATTGTGAGTAGGTTGATAAGAAATCTAAATTTTATAGTAAATTTCCTTTCTTATTATACCTACCACAATTGTTTACATGGAGGCTCTCCCGTCTTCTTTTACGGGTAAAGAATCCTTCCTCCCCGCTGATCACATAACTCTAACGTTGGCAGATGCAAAAAGAATGAGTCTTTAGCGACGTATATGCGCACTGGCAACGGAAGTCATGGAGTTGTACATGGGAGAGAGCGTCCCGTACTGGGTCTGCGCCGGTTGCTTTCGACCCAGTTTTGGCTTATTTTTTCTTGGTGCTTTTACACCACTTTTCTTTCCCAAATTGCTTGGGAAAGACAAAAATAGAGAGTATATTATCCGAGTTAGGGACTTCCACTGTAGTGCAAGCCTGTAGTAAACAATTGTGGTAGGTATAATAAGAAAGGAAATTTACTATAAAATTTAGATTTTTAGCCCGACTGTTTACAGTGAGGGCTATAGTGATGACTTTTGTCCATCCGTCCGTCCATCTGTCCATCTGTCTGTCCGTCTGCTTTTTTCTGTTAACATTTAGAGTTTTGGTTAAAGTTTGTGGTTAAAGTTTTTTACTGAAGGTTCAAGTGTTTTTTTTTTGTATTTTTTCTTATTCCAGTTTAGTTGACATTTGGAGTTTTGGTTAAAGTTTGTGGTTCAAGTTTTTTATTCAACCTTCAAGTACAGACTATACCTGGTATTTCTTGTCTGATCGTCATGAAATTTCATATGCGGGTTTTAGGTCATGTCTACATGAGAATGTCCCATTTTGGTCGTGTTCGGTCAACCGGTATGGCTGCCCGAGCCCAAAACCCGAAAACCATTAGCACAGTCTACAGGTTGAATTTATGAAGGGATTTCATTGCAAATTCATAGAATGCCTCTGTATGATGCCTAGATGAGAACGTCCCCATTTGGGCATGATCTGTCAACCGTGATGGCTGCCCAAGCCCGAAACCCAAAAACTTTTAGCACAGTCTGCAGGTCATGTTTAATATGCACAGATTTCATTGTAACTTGATACGATGACTCCGTATGATGTCTACATAAGAATTTCCCCATTTGGGCGTGATCTATCAACCGTCACGACTGCCCGAGCCCAAAACCCGAAAACCTTTAGCACAGTCTACAGGTCATATTTATGGAGGGAATTCATTGTAACTTCATACGTTGACTTCATATGATTTGTACACATGAGAAAGTCTCCTTTTGGGCGTGATAGGGCAACTGTGACGGCTACAGGTGCCTGAAGTCCGAAAACCTTTAGCACAGTCTACAGGTCATATTTATAAAGGGATTTCATTGTAACTTTGTAGGATCAATCCACATGATGCCCACATGAGAATGTCCCCTTTTGATTGCGATCATTCAACCAGGATGGCTGCCCGAGCCCAAAGCCCGAAAACCTTGAGCACAGTCTACACGTCATATTTATGGATGGATTTCATTGTAACTTGGTAGGTTGACTTCATATAATGTCTAGATGAGAATGTCCCCTTTTGGGCAACTGTGACGGCAACAGAGGCCCAAAGCCCGAAAACCTTTAGCACAGTCTACAGGTCATATTTATGGAGGGGGGATTTCATTGTAACTTGATAGGTTGACTTCATATATTGTCTAGATGAGAACGTCCCCTTTTGGGCAACTGTGACAGCAACAGAGGCCCAAAGCCCGAAAACCTTTAGCACAGTCTACAGGTCATATTTATGGAGGGATTTCATTGTAACTTGATAGGTTGACTTCATATAATGTCAAGATGAGAACATCCCCTTTTGGGCAACTGTGATGGCAACAGAGGCACGAAGCCCGAAAACCTTTAGAATATTCCACAGGCCATAATTATGAAGGGATTTCATTGTAGTTTGGTAGGATGACTCCAAGTTTGTGGTTAAAAACCCAGACAAACACCACCACCCCCTACACCCCCCACCCCCCATTAGGCTTTTTAGCTCACCTGACTTTCAGTCAGGAGAGCTATAGTGATCACTCACCATCCGTCGTCCGTGAACATGGTGTTTGCGTCTTCTCCTCCCAAACCGCTGAACCAATTTAATTGATATTTGAGATAATAGTTTGTTATGACATCGCAATTTGATTTTGTTCAAATCAAGTTGCCTCGCCCGTGGGTAGGGCCACACCCAAAAAGTGTGCTGAAATCTTAAATAATCTTCTTCTCATGAACCAGCAGTAGCAGAGACTTGATATTTGGTGTGCAGCTTCCTTTTGAGGTGTATGAGGTGTAGACTCAGATTTGTTCAAGAGAAGTTTGTGGGGCTATACTTGGCGTCGTTATGGGAGGGGCAAAATTTTTGGCCCCGCCAAAAATTTCTATTTTCCAAACCGAGAGGCTGATTTGAACCAAATTTTATGTGAGGGCTTATTGGGAACCGCAGGAGCTAAAAATAGAAAAAAATTAAAACGCCCATATCTCCAAAACTGCACGGCACCGAGAATTTTTATTTGGTGTGAAGCTTCCTTAGGACCAACAGAAAGAATTGGTAAAAAAAAATTGCCATCGGTTTTATCATAGGGTACAGTTTCGGGACTTTGAAAAAGTGCTGAGTCAGCACTTTTTAACAATGTAGGCAATGGGAAAAACATTAAAAAATCTTCTTCTCCAGATCCAGCAGGCAGAATCTTTTGATATTTGGTATGCAACATTGGAGGGTGGATTTGATTCAAGTTTGTTCAAATCGGCCCCCTGGGTTCATATTTGGGCTCAGTATAGGAGCCCAAATTTGAACTTACTGCATTTCAGGCAAATTTCTTTGAAAATCTTCTTCTCCAGATCCAGCAGGCAGAATCTTTTGATATTTGGTATGCAACATTGTGGGGTGGATCTGATTCAAGTTTGTTCAAATCGGCCCCTTGAGTTTATATTTGGGCTCAGTATAGGACCCCAAATTTGAACTTAGTGCATTTCAGGCAAAATTCTTTGAAAATCTTCTTCTCAAGATCCAGCAGGCAGAATCTTTTGATATTGGGTATGCAACATTGTGGGGTGGATCTGATTCAAGTTTGTTCAAATCGGCTCCCTGGGTTTATATTTGGGCTCAGTATAGGAGCCCAAATTTGAACTTAGTGCTTTTCAGGCAAATTTCTTAAAAAATCTTCTCCCAGATCCGGCAGGCAGAATCTTTTGATATTTGGTATGCAACATTGTGGGGTGGATCTGATTCTATTTTGTTCAAATCGGCTCCCTAGATTCATATTTGGGCTCACTATAGAAGCTCGAATTCGAACTTAGTGCATTTCAGGCAAATTTCTTCAAAAATCTTCTTCTCCAGATCCTGCAGGCAGAATCTTTTGATATTTGGTATGCAACATTGTGGGGTGGATCTGATTCCAGTTTGTTCAAATCGGCCACCCGGATTCATATTTGGGCTCACTATAGAAGCCCAAATTCAAACTTAGTGCATTTCAGGCAAATTTCTTTGAAAATCTTCTTCTCAAGATCCAGCAGGCAGAATCTTGTGATATTTGGTATGCAGCATCCTTAGGGGGGTGAGACTCAAGTTTGTTCAAGCCATGTCCCTAGGTCCATATTTGGGCCCACTGTGGGAGCTTGAATTGTAACTTTGTTCGAAATGAGGAATTTTCTTAAAAAATCTTCTTCTTCAGATCCAGCAGTCGGAATGGTTTGATATGTGGTGAGTAGCATCCTTGGGGGGGGGGGGGGGGGGGGGGAGGGGGGGATTCAAGTGTGTTCAAGCTAAGTTCATGGGTCCATATTTGGGCTCCCTGTGGGAGCCCAAATTATAACTTAGTCAATATGAGGAATTTTTCTTTAAAAATCTTCTTCTTCAGATTCAGCAGTTGGAATGTTTTGATATTTGGCATGGAGCAACCTTAGGGGGCTGAGATTCAAGTTTGTTCAAGCCAAGTCCCTTGGTTCATATTTGGGCTCACTATGGGAGCCTGAATGACAACTTAGTTCAAAATGAGGAATTTTCTTTAAAAATCTTCAGATCCAGCAGATGAATGCTTTTGATATTTTTTATGCAGCATCCTTAGGGGGGTAAGATTCAAGTTTGTTCAAGCCATGTCCCTAGGTCCATATTTGGGCTGATTGTGGGAGCTCGAATTGTAACTTGGTTCAAAATGAGGAATTTTCTTTAAAAATCTTCTTCTTCAGATCTAGCAGTCAGAATGTTTTGATATTTGGTGTGCAGAATCCTTAGGGGTGTGAGATTGAGGTTTGTTAAAGCCAAGTCCCTGGGTTCATATATGGGCTCACTGTGGGAGCCCGAATTATGACTTAGTTCAATATGAGGAATATTCTTTAAAAATCTTTTTTTAGATCCAATGGTCAGAATAATTGGATATTTGGTTTCAGCTTTTCTTAGGAGGAGCAGATGCAACTTGTGGAAATCAATTCTCTGGGTTGATATTTAGGCTACCATGTCAGGTGAGTGCCCTCAGGCCCCCTGGGGCCTCTTGTTTCTTCTTTTTTTCTCCAATGTGCATTTTGAACTATTTACAGTCACTACGTGCGGAACCTTTTTTTAATCTTACGTACCCCCCTCCCCCCCCCCACTACCCCACCCCCCATTAGGCATTTTTTTTTCTTCTTTTCTCCAATATGCATTTTGAACTATTTACAGTCACTACATGCGGAACCTTTTTTTTAAACTTACGTACCACCCCACCACCACCTACCTCCCCCCCCCCCCCCCCACACCCCGAACCCCCATTAGGCTTTTTTTTTTCTTCTTTTCTTCAATATGCATTTTGAACTATTTAACTATTTACAGTCACTACATGCGGAACCTTTTTTTAAACTTACGTACCCACCCTCCTCTCCCTGCCGGGGGCCAATTAGGCATTTTTTAGCTCAACTTTGGTGAAGCCAAACTTGAGCTTTTGTCATGGCCCATCGTCCGTCTGTCAGTCTGTCCGTACGTCAACAATTGGATACGGTTCGGGCTAGAGGCCGTATTTATGAACCGATCTTTGCAAAACTTCTTGGGTACCTTTGTTATGACTGTGGGACGAGAACGAGTGTTTTTGGGTGCGGTCCGAAATTCAAGATGGCTGCCAGCCGCCATTTTGTACCGACGATGCAGAAATCTGTATTTTGTACAGAACTTCCATATGAAAGCTCTGATTTGAATAATTTTTTGTATGAATGTTTAGTACCATGGGATACATCACATATAGTACGGGTTTTTTTCTCGTGCGTAAATTGTGCAAATTCGACTAATTTTGATGTTTTTTGGGGTTACTTTCAGCACTGTAAGTGCAAATGCCAATACGACTCGGGCTAGAGGCCGTATTTATGAACCGATCTTTACGAAACTTCTTGGGTACCTTTGGTATCACCATGGGACGAGAACGAGTGTTTTTGGGTCCGGTCCAAAATTCAAGATGGCCGATGGCAGCCATTTTGTACAAAATTAGGTGCAATCAGATTTTTGCACAGAACTTCCATATGAAAGCGCTGATTTGAATAATTTTTTGTGTGAATGTTTAGTACCATGGGATACATCACATATAATACGGGTTTTTTTCTCGTGCAGAAATTATGCAAATTAGATGAACTTTGATTTTTTCAGTGCGACTTACACACAGTAAGTACACATGTCAATACGGCTCAGACTAGAGTCTGTATTTATGAACTGATCTTCACGAAATGTCTTGGGTACCTTTTTTATCACCTTGGGATGAGAACGAGTGTTTCTGGGTGTGGTCTAAAATTCAAGATGGCTGCCAGTGGCCATTTTGTACCGAAATTAGGTCTAATCAGTTTTTTGTACACAACTTCTATACAGCTCAGACTAGGGGCCATATTTATGAACCAATCTTTACGAAACTTCTTGGGTACCTTTGTTATCACCGTGGGATGAGAGCGAGTGTTTTTGGATGTGGTCCGAAATTCAAGATGGCCACCAGCAGCCATTTTGTACCAAAATTAGTGCAATCAGTCTTTTGTACAGAACTTCTGTATGAAAGTTCTGGTTTGAATAAATTTTTGTTTGAATGTTTAGTAACATGGAATACATCACATATTGTAAGGGTTTTTTTTTTTCGTGCAGAAATTATGCAAATTAGATGAACTTTGATTTATTCAGTGCTACTTACACAATGTAAGCACACATGTCAATACGGCTCAGGGTAGAGGCTGTATTTATGAACCGATCTTTACAAAACTTCTTGGGTACCTTTGTTATCTCCTAGGGATGAGAATGAGTGTGTTTCTGGGTATGGTCCAAAATTCAAGATGGCTGCCAGTGGCCATTTTGTATCGATATTAGGTCCAATCAGTTTTTTGTCACAAGTTCTATACAGATCGTATTTATGAACTGATCTTCTCAAAACTTCTTGGGTGCTTTTGTTTTCACCTTGGGACAGGAACGAGTGTGTTTTGGGGTGCCTTTGTTATCACTGTGCTATGAGAACAAATATTTTGGGGTTCAGTCAGACCCACTCTGGGACACAAAGATTTTTTTCTAGTTTAGCATCTGACTGTCACCCACCTTTACAATACTTTACCTATACAATTGTTACAGGCAACAGTCAGTATTTATGTACAGACCGTTACAATACTTTATATGTACCTTTGTTATCAGGTCATTACCTAGATGTTTGTCATTGCTGAGTCACATACTATACATGTACATGTCTTTGTCTTGACAAGTTGAGCTGCAGTGTCATTGACACTTTCATTTTTTCTTTCATCAAAAATGCTTGTTTACAACCCAAACACCGCCCCCCATCCCCCCTCCCCCAATTTGGCATTTTTTTTCTTTTATTTCCTCCAATATGCATTTTGAACTATTTACAGTCACTACATGCAGAACCCTTTTTTTCCCGTTTGTCAAAAATGCTTTTTTACAGTTTTGGTTAAAGTTTGTGGTTAAAAATCCAGACAGAAATTATACCCCCCCCCCCCCCCCCCCCCCCCCCCCCCCCCCCAATTACCAATTAGGCATTTTTAGCTCACCAGACTGAAAGTCAGGGTGAGCTATTCTGATCACTTTTCGTCCGGCGTCCGGTGTCCGGCGTGAAGGTGGTGTTTGGGCCTTTTTTCTCCCAAACCACTGGCCGCATATTAATTGAAATTTCATGTCAGTAGGGGTTATATAAGGGCATTTTGATTTTTTGTCAAATTATGTTTCGGCTCACATTGAGCAGAGGGATGGGGCAAAAATGCTCCAATTCTTAAAAAATCTTCTTCTCAAGAACCAGCAATAGCAGAGACTTGATATTTGGTATGCAGCTTCCTTTTGAGGTGTAGACTCAAGTTTGTTCAAGACAAGTTGGATGGGCTATATTTGACGATGTTAAAGGAGGGGCAAAAATTTTGGCCCTGCCCCACATTTCTATTTTCCAAACCGCGAGGCCGATTTGAACCAAATTTTACCGTGAGTGCTTATTGGGTCATAAGTACCTAATTTATGCAGAATTTTTTTCCTCATAGCCCCGTGGGAACCACAGGAGCTAAAATAGAAAAAACGAAAAACGCCCATATCTCCAAAACTACACGGCACTGAGAATTCTTATTTGTTGTGAAGCTTCCTTAGGACCAACAGAATGGAATGGTAAAAATAAAATTGCCATCGGTTTTATGATGGGGTACTTTTTGGGGACTTTGAAAAAGTGCTGAGTCAGCATTTTTAACACTGTGGGTAATGGGAAAAACATGACTACTTTTCTCCGAAACCACTGCTCCAAAAGCTTTAAAATTTCACATATAACATCTTTGGAAGATTGTTTCACATATTTATTGAAATCAATTGCCTGGGTCGATATTTGGGCTCTCTATGGGAGGCCCAATGTTTAAATTAGTGCAGTGTGAGGAGTATTTTTGAAAAATCTTCTTCAAATCTGGGCAATAAGAATGTTTTGATATTTGATATGCAGCATCCTTAGGGGGGGTGAGATTCAAGTTTGTTGAAGCCAAATCCCTGGGTTTGATATTTAGGCTGAAATTTGGGGTCCCGTTGCGGACTTCGAAATTTTGGACCAAACCGAAAAAAATTTTTTTTTGTTTTTCTGCGTTTCTGTCAATTTTAAGACAAAAAAAAAACAAAAAACTTTTCCCCTGAAAATTTGAGGTGCGGGTGGGACTTAGAAAATTTTGGATCAAAATCCGAAAAAATTTTTTGGGTTTTTTTTCTGCGTTTCGGTCAATTTTAAGACAGAAAAAAAAAAAAAAAATTTTGGGGTGGGGGGGGGGGGTGGGGGGGGGGGGGGAGGGGGTGTCTGCGTTTCAGTAAATTTTAAGACAAAAAAAAAATGGTTTTTTTCCCCTGAAAATTTGGGGTCCGGGTGGGACCAAAATCCGGAAATTTAGTTTTATCGTTTTTATGCGTTTTAAGAAGAAGAAAAAAAATTAGGCTGAATTATATTTTGTTTGGGAAAAAAATCTGTTTTTTATGCGTTTATCTCAATTTTGAGGACGTAAAAGTGCAGGAACACTGAAAATAGAAGGAAAATCCTGTGTATTGTGTGGGCACAATCGCTTCATCTAGTTGGTATATGCTTTTCTTGGGAGGGGGCATTTGCAGCTTATTCAAGTCAAGTCCCTGGTTTGATATTTAGACTACCATGTCAGGTCACCGCCCTCAGGCCCCCTGGGGCCTCTTGTTTTTTATCTTTCCCAGAATATGCATTTTTGAACTATTTACTGTCACTACAGCAGAACCTTTTTAAACTCATGGGGGCTTTTTACCTCACCTGACTGAAAGTCAGGGTGAGCTTTTCTATCACTCTTCGTCCGTCGTCCTGCGTGAAGGTGGTATTTGAGACCTATTTCTCCTAAACCACTGGCCACATTTCAATTAAATTTCATGGAAGTTGTGGTTATATAGGGGCATTTTGATTTTTATCCAAAATAGCTTTTGGCTCATATTGAGCAGAGGTGTGGGGGAAAAATTGCCAAATTTTTTGAAAATCATCTTCTAATGAACCACCAGTAGCAGAGACTTGATATGTGGTATACAGAGTCCTTTTGAGGTTTAGAATCAAGTTTGTTCAAGAGAAGTTTGTCGGGCATTATTTGGCTTTGTTGTGGGAGGGGCAAAAATTTTGGCCACGCCTAAAATTTCTGTTTTCAGAACCTTCAGGTCGATTTGAACCAAATTTTATATGAGATGATAATGGGTCATAAGTAGTTGATTGATGCAAAAAAAAAATTTTCTCATTGCCCGTGGGAACCTCGGGAGCTAAAAATAGGAAAAACCTTAAAACTGCCATATCTCCAAAACTACACGGCACAGAGAATTCTTATTTTGTATAAAGCTTACTTTTATCCAGTAGAATAGAATGGTTAAAAAAAATCCCTATCGGTTTGATCACAAGGTACTTTTTTCAGGACTTTGAAAAAGTGCTGAGTCAGCACTTTTAAATACTGTAGGCAATGGGAAAAACATTAAAAAATCTTCTTCTCCAGATTCAGCATTCAAGAATCTTTTGATATTTGGTATGCAACATTGTAGGGTAGATCTGATTCAAGTTTGTTCAATCGGCCTCCTGGGTTCATATTTGGGCTCAGTATAGGAGCCTGATTTCGAACTTAGTGCATTTCAGGCAAATTTCTTAAAAAAATCTTCTCCAGATTCAGCAGGCAGAATCTTTTGATATTTGGTATGTAACATTGAGGGGTGAATCTGATGGAAGTTTGTTCAAATCGGCTCCCTGGATTCATATTTGGGCTCACTATAGAAGCCCGAATTCGAACTTAGTGCATTTCAGGCAAATTTTTAAAAAAATCTTCTTCTCCAGATCCTGCAGGCAGAATCTTTTGATATTTGGTATGCAACATTGTGGGGTGGATCTGATTCAAGTTTGTTCAAATTGGCCCCCTGGGTTTTTATTTTTTGCTCAGTATAGAAGCTCTAATTCGAACTTAGTGCATTTCAGGCAAATTTCTTAAAAAAATCTTCTTCTCCAGATCCAGCAGGCAGAATCTTTTGATATTTGGTATGCAACATTGTGGGGTGGATCTGATTCAAGTTTGTTCAAATCGGCCCCCTGGATTCATATTTGGGCTCACTATAGAAGCCCGAATTCGAACTTAGTGCATTTCAGGCAAATTTAAAAAAAAATCTTCTTCTCCAGATGCAGCAGGCAAAATCTTTTGATATTTGGTATGCAACATTGTGGGGTGGATCTGATTCAAGTTTGTTCAAATCGGCCCCCTGGGTTTATATTTGGGCTCAGTATAGAAGCTTGAATTTGAACTTAGTGCATTTCAGGAAAATTTCTTAAAAAATCTTCTTCTCCAGATTCAGCAGGCAGAATCTTTTGATATTTGGTATGCAACATTGTGGGGTGGATCTGATTCAAGTTTGTTCAAATTGGCTCCCTAGATTCATATTTGGGATCACTATAGAAGCCCGAATTCGAACTTAGTGCATTTCAGGCAAATTTCTTTGAAAATCTTCTTCTCAAGATCCAGCAGGCAGAATCTTTTGATATTGGGTATGCAGCATGCTTAGGGGGTGAGATTCAAGTTTGTTCAAGCCAAGTCCCTGCGTTCATATTTGGGCTCACTGTGGAAGCCCGAATTATAACTTAGTTCAAAATGAGGAATTTTCTTTAAAAATCTTCTTCAGATCCAGCATTTGGAATGTTTTGATATTTGATATGCAGCATCCTTGGGGGGGGGGGGGGGGGGGGGGGGGGGGGGGGGAGAGATTCAAGTTTGTTCAAGCCATGTCCCTAGGTCCATATTTGGACTCACTGTGGGAACTTGAATTGTAACTTAGTTCAAAATGAGGAATTTTCTTTAAAAATCTTCTTCAGATCCAACAGTCGGAATGTTTTGATATTTGGTGTGCAGCATCCTTAGGGGGGTGAGATTTAAGTTTTGTTACAGCCAAGTCCCTGGGGTTCATATATGGGCTCCCTGTGGGAGCCCGAATTATAACTTAATTCAATATGAGGAATATTCTTTAAAAATCTTCTTTTTTTTTAGATCCACTGGTCAGAATCTTTGGATATTTGGTATAAGCTTTTCTTAGGAGGAGCAGATGCAACTTGTTGAAATCAATTCTCTGGGTTGATATTTAGGCTACCATGTCAGGTGAGCGCCCTCAGGCCCCTTGGGGCCTCTTGTTTACAGTTTGGTTAATGTTTGTTGTTAAAAACCCAGACAAACACCACCCCCCACCCCCCACCCCCCGCCCACATGGTGCCAGTTAGGTATTTTTTTTTCTCTGCTCAAAATGCATTCTGAAGGATTTAGACTGACCACATGTGGAAAAAAAAAATGGACTCCCTTAACACACCCCCACTCTCTCCCACCCCTCATCCCCCATGCCACCCTCCTCCTCATCCAGGGCCATTCATGCAATATTTTTTCTGTGGTACAAAATGCATTTGTAGCCTGACTTTATAGTCAGGGCTATAGTCATGACTTTCGTCCATCCATCTGTCTGAAAACAATTGGTTTCCGACTGATAACTCCAGTTTGGATTATTTGATTTCAACCAAAGTTGATATGTGTATTTTCCAGCTAGTAATACAGGCCAAGTTTCAATATAGGTTCCACAACTGCTACCCCCCCCCCCCCCCCCCCCCCACACACACACACACACACACACACACACACACAGAGTCTTGTCTTCCCTACATACCGAGGTACCCATTGTTTGTCCTTTGTGTGGACTAACGGTTTCTACCTCGTTTTGCTGGTACAGTTCTGGGAAAACAACCGAGGTAAAGGGTTTCTTTTGTCTTTTGTACCTCGGTAAGGCAAACACGCAAACTCTTTTGTCTAGTTACCTCGTCAAGTTGGTAAGACAAACCCACACACTCACACACACACCACACACACACACACACACAACACACACACACACACACACACACACACACACACAGAGTCTTGTTTTCCCTACATACCGAGGTACCCCATTGTCTGTCCTTTGTGTGGACTAACGGTTTTCAACCTCGTTTTGCCGGTACAGTTCTGGGAAAACAACCGAGGTAAAGGGTTTCTTTTGTCTTTGTACCTCGGTAAGGCGAAACACGCAAACTCTTTTGTCTAGTTACCTCGTCAAGTTGGTAAGACAAACCCACACACACACACACACACACACACACACACACACACACACACACACACACACACACACACACACACACACACACACACACACACACACACACAGAGTCTTGTTTTCCCTACATACCGAGGTACCCCATTGTCTGTCCTTTGTGTGGACTAACGGTTTCAACCTCGTTTTGCCGGTACAGTTCTGGGAAAACAACCGAGGTAAAGGGTTTCTTTTGTCTTTTGTACCTCGGTAAGGCGAAACACGCAAACTCTTTTGTCTAGTTACCTCGTCAAGTTGGTAAGACAAACGCACACACACACACACACACCTAACAACCCAAGAGAAATCTCTTTTAGATCGCGGTTTAACTTTTGTACCAACACCAAAGCCTAAAACTGATAACCAAACAAATTTACCATCATACAACTGTAATTTTCTTAGGCAAATGAAATTAGCCGACCGCTTTAGAAACTCCAGCGGTCGGAAATTTCCTTTTACAGAATCATCTGGTTGGTCACCTCCAGATAGTGAAGTAGATCCCGAAATTATTGAGGCTAGCAAACGAATCATCCAAAAGGTGTTCAGCATGAACATACTCTCCGATAAAGACAATTTAACAGCTGGTGAACGGAGAGCCCTCACGAAACTCCGAAAAAATAAGAAATTAGTAATTAAACCAGCCGACAAAGGTGGGTCGGTAGTTGTTCTATCTCGGGATAATTATATAAAGGAAGCCATGAGACAACTCAGCAATACTAAACATTATAAGAAAATAGATTCACTTATTTGGCCTAGTAATATCGAAAAATTCAATAAGATCTTAAAATTTCTCCTCGACGAAGGTCACATTACCAAAAAACAATTGAAATATTTAACAGCTAAGCTCAGTGCTCAAACAAGACAATTTTATATCCTACCAAAGATCCACAAGGACCGTTCTTCATGGACGGATGACTTAACTCCACCCGGGTGGCCAATTGTATCAGATTGTAATTCGGAATCTTATGCGATCTCGGAATTAATTGATTATCATCTGAAACCTATAGCAAATAGACATCCGAGCTATCTAAAAAATACACAGGATTTCCTGTCAAAAATTTCGAAATTAAAAATATCGAAAAATGCAATTCTGGCCACTTTGGATATCGACAGTATGTATACGAATATTGATATTGATAAAGGTGTTAAATCAGTTAAAAATGCATTTGAAAAATATCCGGATGCGAAACGCCCGGATGAACAAATTTTGGATCTTTTAGAGCTGAGCTTAAAAGGTAATGACTTTCAATTCAATGGAGAATATTTTCTACAAATAATGGGTTGTCCTATGGGCAAAAGATTCAGTCCTAATTTTGCAAGCATTTATGTAGCGGAATGGGAGGAAAATGCCTTAAGCAAATGTGCAAAGCATCCTCTCGTATATCTCAGGTATTTAGATGACATTTTTATTATTTGGGAACATTCAAAAGAAGATTTTGATGAATTTTTAGAAATTTTGAACAATCGCGATCCAAATATTAAATTGAAAGCTACTATCAGTGAAAATTCTGTTGATTTTCTCGATGTGACCGTGTATAAAGGCAAGCAATTTCAGGCGTCCGGTCATTTAGATTATAAAGTGTATTTTAAACCAACTGATTCACATCAATTGTTGCACACAAAATCATTTCATCCTCAACATACATTTAAAGGTATCATCAAATCACAACTCATTCGTTTCCACCGCAATTCAAGTGATAAGGTAAATTTCAATGAGGCTTGTTCTACCCTATTTGGCGCCCTCAGATCGAGAGGGTACTCGCTGCGCCTCTTGCGTAGCGTGAAATCCCAAACTCTGAAAAAGCTCGAAAGTCCAGCTGAAACTACCGATTTCGAACCACTGAAGATTGAACACAACAGACCGTTTCAGAATGGTAGTGGCGCGGTATTTAATTACAAAAAGCCTCGTTGTAGACTGCATACTTTTATGCCTGATCAGAAAGATGAATTTTCCTCTGAACAAACGAAAAATCATTATCAGATCCGTAACCCCCTCCATTGTGATTCACCAAACATTATTTACCTTATCACTTGTAAGCGATGTCGGAAACAGTATGTTGGTCAAAGTCAAAATCCTTTTCGAGAACGTGCTACAAGACACAAACAGGATATAAAACATAATGCTGATGCCCCAGTAGCACAACATTTTAACCTTCCTGGCCATTCTTTGGACGATTTCGAAATCCATCCTATTGAACAACCACCAATTAAAGACACATTAGAAGAAACGGATGAATTTAGAAAAAAACGTGAAGCTTTTTGGATCAATACGCTTCAAACCCTCTGGCCATTTGGTATGAACATATCAGAGGGCGAATGCGAAAGGAGGTCCATCATTCCTTTCACTTTAACATACAACAGAATGAATATCGAAATAGCAAAAATGTTAAAAGATGAATTCAATTTTACCAATGCTAAATTAAATGAACCTTTGAATCTTCGACCTGTCATCGCCTATAAGAAAAACAAAAGCTTGCGTAACATCCTTGTAAGGACTAAATTAGAGCCCATCAATGAATAACATCAATTTTTGCCAGTCAGTTTAACCAGTTCCTAAGCTCATCACTTAGTTTAAATCAATTTTGTGTAATTTTTTGTCATGTTTGAAACCCATCAGGGTTCAGTAAATGAAAACAATTTTTCGGCGGCATATTACAAGAAAAAAACGTTTCAGTATGAAATGTCTGTGCCAGTGCGATTTTTTAACCTCAAACACACACACACACACACACACACACACACACACACACACACACACACACACACACACACACACACACACACACACACACACACACACACACACAAATTGTCACTTAGGCAATTATTCCCGAAATGCATTTTGAAGGATTGGAAGTAATAACATGCAAAAAAGAAAATTGACTCATATTGCCCAACATTGCTTTATGTACTGCATCTTTAATCCTTTACCTTACACAAGTTGAAGCCAACAGTACAAATTATTTTTCTGAAACCTCAGATGTTTTCATTTTTATTTACTTCTAACCATGGCTTATTACTCCCAATTGGAACAAGCTCATCAAGTTTGTTCCGTAAATAGGTCATGAGGTATGTTTTGAAGTAGAGAAATGAAAAAATAAAATTTGAATAGCAAATTTTGTATAATCACGAGTGCAGATATGGCAGATGCGTTAGGTAAACTGTTAACATAAAATGGCTCCGACTATTTTGCGTTTAAGCATTGCCATTCCTGGGACAGTCGAGCTGCATGCATGACATCACTCTAGTTTATTAAAGGATTATCAGACAGTAAGGATGACAGCCTGAACTCTCTTCCTAATGCAACACTGAGCCTTCTGATATAGGCCAGAGGCAACTGCTGCCACTCCTCATGCAATGCAATTTCCAAATCGGCCAAATTCTGTACAGGCGCATCCCTTGCTTGCACACGACAGCCAAGAAAGTCCCAGATATGTTCTAAGGGAAAGTGGTCTCCTGCAAGTAGATTGAACGCGAACGAGACACCTGGACAATCTTCCAGTGTATCAGTACGTCAGAATGTAGAACGCACTAGCTCCCAACATATGTGCCATAACTCTCCAATCTAGTTTTAAGAAGCAGTTAACTACGAAACTACTAATGTTGTATGTTGCCTGCAATAATCTGTATTGCCCAGATTATATCTCATAGTATTAAACTTGCCCATGCTCTCTGTTGATCATTGACATTCTCACTTTAGCATGACTGCTTTTTGTACTGACAGGATTGTAACAGTATAATTTAGTTTCAACAAATCCTTCACAAATAAAGAATACTTCTTCTGAAACTATATAGATGCCTGACTTTCTCGTCTCTTCATTGCCTCCAGCTGTGGACTATGTCCAGACAACAAAGTAATATTTACCTTCCAACACTGCATTGAATAAGATGCCAAGAACTATCTTTGGTAAGAATTTGGTTTTAAGTTTGCCGTAATCGAATCCTGTTAGTTAAGCTAAGTGGTGTAATACAGTTGAAAATGAAATAAAGGTTTTCCTTTTATACTTCGGAACATCCCAGTTTTCCAAAACACAATCCACCTTTTATGTACAGTATGGAGGCTGAAGAAGTAAAAGTCTTAGTTCACCTACTTGTCAATTGCATACCACATCCTAGTCATGCAATATCTCAATCAAATTATTTCCTTATAACTGCTCGATAAACTGGCGCAGTCTGAAGACAATGTTATATTGGATATATAATGATAATTACGTGGGAGATGACCGGAAGACAGCCAATCTGGCTGTATCATCTCCCGGTAGTATACTTTTACTTTCACATGATTGTAATTTAATATGTATATATACTGCAAAATAAAGAATCTAATTTAATCCCAAAATTTCTAAAGACTGAGGCTCCAAATGAGGTTAAAACTAAAATCTCTAGAAAATGACATTAAATTGACATCGTTGGTGACATTTTAAGACCAAAAATGGATGTGCACAATTTCAGGTGACTAGAAAATGGTATGTAAAGATTCCTAGCTGTAAAATTTAAAAATACTGAGAAAATGAATCACAAAAGCAATACTTTTAATGAAATATGA
The DNA here is from genome assembly GCA_031216915.1 of Pictodentalium vernedei. NCBI lineage: Eukaryota > Metazoa > Mollusca > Scaphopoda > Dentaliida > Dentaliidae > Pictodentalium > Pictodentalium vernedei. The sequence continues at coordinate 369,117,894 of CM062295.1, forward strand.
CCAAAATAGCCTGAAGATTGAAATGACGTAAAAACGTCAAAATGGCAATAAATCAAAAATACAAAAAACAGCTATTTTTTTTTTGCAGCTTTATAAAATAATAAAATTTTTAAAAAATAGGACGCATTTATATTTTTGAGCTTATGTCATCATATAGAGATCCATCATAATGTTAGGAATTTCCTGGGAGATTCACAGATCATTAGGGTTTTCTTTGGAGGTAAAATTCCCCAAATTACAAAATATTGTGACTCAAAATTGCAGTTGAAATTGAAAGGTCAAGAAAAGGACATCAATTTGGCATTGTGACACTGACTGCGACATTTCATTTCTAATGAAAGTGTCAATGACACTGTAGCTTAACTTGTGTGTTGTGTTTGATGGAAAGGATAATGTTCAATGTTTATGAAAGGATTATGAAATAAGACAAGAATTGTGATAATTGGGAATATGTTCATTTCTGTTCCATGTATGCTATGTTTATGATAAAAATAATATGAGGTGTACACTGTACTAAAGATCTGAGGGGTGGGTTAATATGACCTCACAGTTAATATATGTGGCCCTCACAGTTAACGTATATCAACAAAAGTTACCAAGTTACAGTGAAATTATTCCAAAATGAGTCATCCTATCAAGTTACATTAAAATCCCTTCATAAATATGGCCTGTAGACTGTGCTAAAGGTTTTCGTGCTAAAGGTTTTCGGGCTTCGGGCCCCTGTAGCCATCAGTTTCCCAATTGCGTCCAAAGGGGACGTTCTCATGTAGACATTATATGACGTCAACCAACCAAGTTACAATGAAATCCCTTAATAAATATGACCTGTAGACTGTGCTAAAGGTTTTTGGGCTTTGGGCTCAGGCAGCCATCATGGTTGAATGATCGCAACCAAAAGGGGACATTCTCATCTGGGCATCATCTGGAGTGAACCTCCAAAGTTACAATGAAATCCCTTCATAAATATGACCTGTAGACTGTGCTCAAGGTTTTTGGGCTTCGGGCCCTAAAGCCGTCACAGTTGACCAATCACGACCAAAAGGGGATGTCATCATCTAGGCATTATATGGAGTCAAACTTGCGGGTTACAATGAAGTCCTTCCATAAATATGACCAATAGACTATACTAAAGGTTTTGGGGTTTTGTGTTCGGGCAGCCATCAAGGCTGAATGATTGCGACCAAAAGGGGACGTTCTCATCTAGACATTATTTAGAGTCATTCTACCGAGGTACAATGAAATCCCTTCATAAATATCACCTGTAGACTGTGCTAAAGATTTTCGGGCTTTGGGCCCCTGTAGCCAACACAGTTGCCTTATGATGTCCAAAAGGGGCTGTTCTCATCTAGACATTATATGAAGTCAACCTGCCAAGTTACAATGAAATCCCTTCATAAATATGATCTGAAGACTGTGCTAAAGGTTTTCGGGCTTTAGGCTTGGGCAGCCATCATAGTTGAATGATCGCAACCAAAAGGGAACATTCTCATCTGGACATCATCTGGAGTGATCCTATAAAGTTACAATGAAATCCCTTCATAAATATGACCTGTATTCTGTGCTCAAGATTTTCGGGCTTCAGGCACCTGTAGCCATCACAGTTGACCAACCATGACCAAAAGGGGATGTCATCATCTAGGCATTATATGGAGTCAACCTAACAAGTTACAATGAAATCCTTCCAAAAATACGACCTACAGACATGCTAAAGGTTTTTGGGCTCGGGCAGCCATCAAGGCTGAATGATCATGACCAAAAGGGGACGTTCTCATCTGGACACTATTTGGAGTCATTCTACCAAGCTACAATAAAATCCCTTCATAATTATGACCTGTAGACTGTTCTAAAGGTTTTCGGACTTTGGGCCCCTGAAGCCGTCACAGTTGCCCAATTGTGTCCAAAAGGGGACGTTCTCATCTAGACATTATATGAAGTCAACCTACCAAGTTACAATGAAATCCCTTCATAAATATGACCTGTAGACTGTGCTAAAGGTTTTCGGGCTTCGGGCTCGGGCAGCCATCACGGTTGAATGATCGCAACCAAAGGGGACAATCTGATCTGGAGTGATCCTGCGAAGTCACAATGAAATCCCTTCATAAATATGACCAGTAGACTGTGCTCAAGGTTTTCGGACTTCGGGCACCTGTAGCCATCACAGTTGACCAATCACGACCAAAAGGGGATGTCATCATCTAGGCATTATATGGAGTCAACCTAACAATGTTACAATGAAATCCTTCTATAAATATAACCTTTTGCCTATGCTAAAGGTTTTTGGGCTCGGGCACCCATCAAGGCTGAATGATCACGGCCAAAATGGGACGTTCTCATCTAGACATTATTTGGAGTCAACCTACCAAGTTACAATGAAATCCCTTCATAAATATGACCTGTAGACAGTGCTAAAGGTTTTCGGGTTTCGGGCACCTTTAGCCATCAAAGTTGCCCAATCATGTCCCAAAGGGGACGTTCTCATCTAGACATTATATGAAGTCAACCTACCAAGTTACAATGAAATCCCTTCATAAATATGACCTGTAGACTGTGCTTAAGGTTTTCGGGCTTCGGGCTCGGGCAGCCATCATGGTTGAATGATCGCAACCAAAGGGGACAATCTCATCTGGGCATCATCTGGAGTGATCCTATGAAGTTACAATGAAATCCCTTCATAAATATGACCTGTAGACTGTGCGCAAGGTTTTTGGGCTTCAGGCACTTGTAGCCATCACAGCTGACCAATCACGACCAAAAGGGGATGTCATCATCTAGGCATTATATGGAGTCAACCTAATAGGTTACAATGAAATCCTTCCATAAATATGACCTTTTACCTATGCTAAAGGTTTTTGGGCTCGGGCACCCATAAAGGCTGAATGATCGCGATCAAAAGGGGACGTTCTCATCTAGACATTATTTGGAGTCATCCTACCAAGTTACAATGAAATCCCCTCATAAATATGACCTGTAGACTGTGCTAAAGGTTTTCGCACTTCGGGCACCTTTAGCCGTCACAGTTGCCCAATCATGTCCAAAAGGGGACGTTCTCATCTAGACATTATATGAAGTTAACCTACCAAGTTACAATGAAATCCCTTCATAAATATGACCTGTAGACTGTGCTAAAGGTTTTCGGGCTTCGGGCTTGGGCAGCCATCATGGGTGAATGATCGCAACCATAGGGGAAATCTCATCTGAGCATCATCTGGACTGATCCTAAGAAGTTACAATGAAATCCCTTCATAAATTGACCTGTAGACTGTGCTCAAGGTTTTCGGGCTTCGGGCACTTGTAGCCATCACAACTGACCAATCACGACCGAAAGGGAATGTCATCATCTAGGCATTATATGGAGTCAACCTAACAGGTTACAATTAAATCCTTCCATAAATATGACCTTTTGCCTATGCTAAAGGCTTTTGGGCTTGGGCACCCATCAAGGCTGCATGATCGCGATCAAAATGGGACATTCTCATCTAGACATTATTTGGAGTCATCCTGCCAAGTTACAATGAAATCCCTTCATAAATATGACCTCTAGACTGCTAATGGTTTTCAGGCTTCGGGCTCCTGTAGCCGTCACAGTTGCCCAATCACGTCCACAAAGGGACTTTCTCATCTAGACATTGTATGAAGTCAACCCACCAAGTTACAATGAAATTCCTCAATAAATATGACCTGTAGACTGTGCTCAAGGTTTTCAGGTTTTGGGCTCGGGCAGTCGTCACGGTTGGCAGATCATGCCCAAATGGGGAAATTCTCATCTAGACATCATAAGGAGTCATCCTACCAAGTTACAATGAAATCCCTCCACATTAAACATGACCTGCAGACTGTGCTAAAAGTTTTTGGGTTTCGGGCTTGGGCAGCCATCACGGTTGATAGATCATGCCCAAAAGGGGACATTCTCATCTAGGCATTATACAGAGGCATCCTACCAAGTTACAATAAAATCCCTTCATAAATACGACCTGTAGACTGTGCTAATGGTTTTCGGGTTTTGGGCTCGGGCACCCATACTAGTTGCCCGATCGCGACCAAAAGGGGACGTTCTCATCTAGACATGACCCCAAACCTGCATATGAAATTTCGTGACGATCAGAAAAGAACTGTGGGGTGTAGCCCGTGCTAAAGGAAAATGTGAACAGACTCACAGACTCACAGACTAACAGACTTCCGCACGCGTGATGGCAATAGCTTATCATGACTATGTCAAGTTAAGCTAAAAATGGGTTTGCACAATTTTATATGCCAGTAAAATGGTGTGGGAAGTTTCACAGCTGTGTAATATATAAGTATGGAGATAACGGAATCACAAAAGTTGCATTTATACTAAAAATAGTCTTGCCTTCAAAGTGACGTAAAAATGGTGATAATTTGGAAAACCTCCTATTTTTATGAGTTCTACCAAATATTTGACTTTAGCAATTGATAATTTGCCAGGGCAGTAACACATTTTGGCGAAGCCAAATTTGAGCTTTTGTCATGGCCCGTCGTCCGTCGTCTGTTCGTCTGTCCCATGGGATACATCACATATAATACAGGTTTTTTTCTCGTGCACAAATTGTGCAAATTATTTGGTGTTACTTTCAGCACTGCAAGTGCAAATGCCAATACGGCTCGGGCTGGAGGCCGTATTTATGGACCGATCTTTACAAAACTTCTTGGGTACCTTTGGTATCACCGTGGAACGAGAATGAGTGTTTTTGGGTCCGGTCCGAAATTCAAGATGGCCGATGGCAGCCATTTTGTACAAAATTGGGTGCAATCCGATTTTTGCACAGAACTTCCATATGAAAGTGCTGATTTGAATAATTTTTTGTGTGAATGTGTGAATTTATCGTGGGATACATCACATATACAGTTTTTTATCTCGTGCAGAAATTATGCAAATTAGATGAACTTTGATTTTTTTAGTGCGACTTCCACACGGTAAGTACACATGTCAATACCGCTCGGGCTAGAGTCTGTATTTATGAACTGATCCTCACGAAATGTCTTGGGTACCTTTGTTATCACCTTGAGACGAGAACGAGTGTTTCTGGGTGCGGTCTAAAATTCAAGATGGCTGCCAGTGGCCATTTTGTACCGAAATTAGGTCTAATCACTTTTTTGTACACAACTTCTATACGGCTCTGACTAGGGGCCATATTTATAAACCAATCTTTACGAAACTTCTTGGGTACCTTTGTTATCACCATGGGATGAGAGCGAGTGTTTTTGGGTGTGGTCCGAAATTCAAGATGGCCACCAGCAGCCATTTTGTACCAAAATTAGTGCAATCAGTCTTTTGTACAGAACTTCTGTATGAAAGTTCTGATTTGAATAAATTTTTGTATGAATGTTTAGTAACATGGAATACATAACATCAGGGACCAGCCGTGAGGGCGACTAGGGCGATTATGTCGCCCTTCTAAGCCCAAAGTCGCCTAGAAAAATAGTAGGGGCGATTACAAGTCGCCCTCTAAAAATTGGCCAAAAAATGAGGAAAGGCTGAACTGAGTGATGCGAGGTTTACAATTACATGAAAACGATTATTTTCAAAAATCGAATGTGCTCGAGCGTGATAAATGGGCATTTTAATTCGTCAAATAAACGTCCATTTATTTGAAATCACACGACAATCAGTTATCTATTGTCGCTTTTGGCAGATTTTTTTTTATTTCTGTTTTGTTGCGTTTCAGTCGGAGATTCAATTGTTGAAACGAAAATAGGTGACTTACGCGACTCAACAAAATAACCCAGTTTGAAAGTAGGTTACGTCGCTTAGGATGCCGAAAATGTATACACAATGGATGTATTTTATAACACAGTATTTTCATTTCGTTTTGCTGATGACTGTTAACGGTTGGACTGTCTATTCCCAGAAAAACACGAATGGAATTGAAACACATGAAAAAAAAAGCTTTGGTGATGACAAGAAAAGCTTTGTACAGGACACAAGTGTGCATGTGGACGATCTTGAAAAAGGGTCCTCCTAAACACTGGAATGACACGAAATGGCACGGTATGACACCGGAATGCCTTAAAAATGATGCGAAATGACATTTCTTTTACAAAATACTCGACCCCAGAATGTATTTTGTTTATTAACTAACAAAGTACCTCCCAAGCAACCTTCTTACATCTGGTCCTGTTCACAATTTCAGACTTAGAAAATTATTAGTTCAGTAGACTTTGGTGAAAGGCAACCACAGGAGGGTGCTGGGGGATTGACACGAGGAAGAGGGGAGGGGTCATGAAGGAGAGGGTAGCAGTGGGGGGATTTTCAGTCAATAATTACACATTGAAAATATGAAGGGGCGGTGGGGGCGGTACATGAATATTCTTAATTTTCCCCACTTGCCTATGAAGTCTCCCTACATGACTCTGCAGTCTCCCTATTTTTTCTGGAGGGAGACTTGAAGTCTCCCTAAAATTTCCCCCTAGGCTGGTCCCTGCATAACATATTGTAAGGGGTTTTTTTTCGTGCAGAAATTATGCAAATTAGATGAACTTTGATTTATTCAATGCTACTTACACAATGTAAGCACACATGTCAATACGGCTCAGGGTAGAGGCTGTATTTATGAACTGATCTACACAAAACTTCTTGGGTACCTTTGTTATCACCTTGGGACGAGAATGAGCGTTTCTAGGTGCGGTCCAAAATTCAAGATGGCTGCCAGTGGCCATTTTGTACCGAAATTAGGTTCAATCACTTTTTTGTCACAAGTTCTATACAGCTCGTGTTTATGAACTGATCTTCACAAAACTTCTTGGGGTACCTTTGTTTTCACCTTGGGACAGGAGCGAGTGTGTTTTGGGGTGCCTTTGTTATCACTGTGCTATGAGAACAAATATTTTGGGGTTCAGTCAGACCCACTCTGGGACACAAAGATTTTTTTCTAGTTTAGCATCTGAACGTCACCCAACTTTACAATACTTTACCTACATTTGTTACAGGCAACGGTCAGTATTTATGTACAGACCGCTACAATACTTTATGTGTACCTTTGTTATCAGGTCATTACCTAGATGTTTGTCATTGCTGTGTCACATACTGTACATATACATGTCTTTGTCTTGACAAGTTGAGTTACAGTGTCATTGACACTTTCATTAGCTTAACTTGACAATGTCAAGATAAGCTATTGTCATCACGCGTGCGGAAGTCTGTGAGTCATTTTCCTTTAGCACAGGCTACACCCCGTAGTTCTTGTCCGATCGTTACGAAATTTCATATGCAGGTTTGGGGTCATGTCTAGATGAGAATGTCCCTTTTTGGTTGCGATCGGTCAACCGTGATGGCTGCCCGAGCCCAAAACCTTTAGCACAGTCTACAGGTCGTATTTATGAAAGGACTTCATTGTAACTGGGTAGGTTGCCTCTATATAATATCTAGATGAGAACCTCCCCTTTTGGTCATGATCTGTCAACCGTGATGGCTGCTCAAGCCCAAAACCCAAAAACTTTTAGCCCAGTCTGCAGGTCATATTTACTATCGAGGGATTTCATTGTAACTTGATTAGATGACTCAGTATGATGTCTAGATGAGAACTTTCCCGTTTGGTCGTGATCTGTCCACCATGACGACTGCCCGAGCCCAAAACCCGAAAACCTTTAGCACAGTCTACAGGTCGTATTTATGGAGGGATTTCATTGTAACTTGGTAGGTTGACTTCATATAATGTCTAGATGAGAACGTCCCCTTTTTGTCCCTATAGGGTAACTGTGACGGCTACAGGGTCCCGAAGCCCGAAAACCTTTAGCACAGTCTACAGGTCATATTTATGAAGGGATTTCATTGTAACTTGGTAGGATGACTCCAGATAATGTCTAGATGAGAACGTCCCCTTTTGGTTGCGATCATTCAGCCGTGACGGCTGCCCAAACCCAAAAACCTTTAGCACAGTCTATAGGTCATATTTTAGTCATGATTGTTCAACTGTGACGGCTACAGGGGGCCGAAGCCCAAAAACCTTTAACACAGTCCAGATAATGCCCAGATGAAAACGTCCCGTGTTGGTCGCGATCATTCAACCATGATGGCTGCCCTAGCCCAAAACCCAAAAAACTTTAGCACAGACTACAGGTCGTATTTATGAAGGGATTTCATTTTAACTTGGTAGAATGACTCCGTACAGTGTCTAGATGACGACATCCCCTTTTGGTTGCGATCAGTCAGCCATGATGGATACACAGGTCCGAAGCCCGGAAACCTTTAGTATAGTCTACAGGCCGTATTTATGAAGGGATTTCATTGTAACTTGATAGGATGACTCGTTTTGGAATAATTTCACTGTAACATAACTGTGATACATTAACTATGAGGGCCACATTAACCCACCCCTCAATTCTTTAGTGCAGTCTACACCTCATATTATTTTTATTGAAAACATAGCATACAGGGAACAGAAATTAACATATTCCCAATTATCACAATTCTTGTCTTATTTCATAATCCTTTCATAAACATTGAACATTATCCTTTTGATGAAACACAACTCAGAGACAAGTTAAGCTACAGTGTCATTGACACTTTCATTAGATATGATGTTTAATGGAGATGATATAACCAAAATATGAATGAGATAGATTTGATATAGGAGCTGATATTAAAAATAGGAAAAAAGGTTAAAGCCTAAAAAAATAAAAAATCTGTTTCTCAGGCCCTCCTGCCTGGTCCTTTTGGCTGCCGCATGCTCTCTTTTTATAACCAATTTAAACTTAAAAAAATAAAAATTAAATGGTTTATGTCTGATATTTTACCCAAGTTAAAAAAAATTGATGAATTTGTCCCTTGAGTGCAAGAAGGCTTTGCAATGCTTTAGCATTGCAAAGTCTTCTTGCACTCAAGGGATGAAATACACCACCACCCATACTATTCTGTAGATTATGAGGCCTAAAACTTGAACCAAGAACATGAACTTTTGATGACAAAAAAGTAATTACTGAATAAAAAATAAAATAAAAAACCGCTCGCCCGCATGCAATTTCACAGATATGGCCTGAGAAACAGAAGATCTACTTTGTGTGGCCTAAATGTTACGTTGGTTTGGATAAAGGTAGGATATCTGAAAACAAATGTTCAGTTATATAACTGGAAGTCACCATTAAAAAGTGTACCAAATTTCGTGACAGTAGCTTTAAAATAGGGCTGTAGTGTGGCAAACAAAAAGGAGAAAAGTGGTTAGTGATCCCAATAAGTCAATTTAACTTCATTGAATGAATTAAAAAGGCTGACAATCTCCATAAGTCTTTTCCAACTTCATTGGGTGACTTAATGACTTGCATGTAGTGTTGTAACTTCCTAAAAACATTTCGCTGAAAAATTTACTTTTGGTGAACTGTCTGATATTTCCCGGTGACTCTTCTTTTTTTTGGCAAGTGTTCAAAGTTCCAGCAAAATATTCAAAAGTCTGATGAAATGTTCAGCTTCTTATGGCGAGATGCCAAAAATTTTGACGAACTCTCCTAATATTTCTCGTGACAAAATGTACTTTCGCAAGTTTCGGCTAGAAGTTCAGACCCCTTTTAATATAATGAGCACATTTCTAATTAGTTTTTGAGTCAAGTGTGTGCATGCGTGTGTGACTTATAAAATAGCAAAATTATATGTACAGAATTATCGTTCAAAGTAATGGCATCCAATCTTTGTATAAACCAAGTCAGATGATCACAACTATCAATTCATCTCTGCTTCTAAACAGTCAGTTGTTATATGTAAAATGGAAGCCCATAAATGTGAGCTACAGTACAGCCCATAACAAAGTATACCATTAGGCAATATTATTTTGTTAATGATGCCATATTAGTGCCTTATTTGGGCGATATTCCTATAGCATTAACGCATTATTTTCAACATGTTGTGGCGAATATCGCAAGACAAATGCACACGTGGCATGATATTTTCATAATTATCGTTTGTATTCTTTTGGATGAAAAGAAGAGGAGCGAGTACTTACAATAATATGGACGATGTGAGTCATGCAAAGCTTTTTATGTTAAACAAACTGATGCAGTCGATGTATTCATTTATGTCAATGCAATTAAAGCTCATATTTCCCTTGGCCTACCCTGCTTCATGAGTGTCCTCGAGAGCATGTTTACATAACTGCAGTTTAAATTTTTATAAATATAAAGCTCTCAATCTTTAAAGTCAAAGGGAGAGAGGGGGTTGGGGGGGGGGGGGGGGGGGTGTCAGGTGTTCCTTTCGCGTTCCATAACGATATCAAGCACGAATTGGGGTGATGTAAAATGAAATAGAAATATTCTGGAAAGCAGCAAAATGGGCTATTTAAATTTGTAAAATGAGCAGATTACAATTTATTTTAAAAAAGGAAACAGAAATTCCCCAATTTCCCAAGCCCTGCTATTAAACTATCTAATCAGACTGAGAGCTCAGTTTGGATGTGTAAAAGACCATATTTCCAAATCACAGGTTAAACGACTCTGTCTGTGGTATATTTTGGACACATTTTAAAATATCTATTATAAATTTTAACAATATATAAAATACTTACATGGTTGTTTGAATTAAATTCCACAATGAAAAATATCCTTCATAATATTCGAAAATTATTCAGAATTATATACACATGAGCAAGAATATGTCCACCCAGCACTACAAACTGATGAACTGACTGCAAAATACTGTGTTCAATTTCAGGATTGCTTTTTAGCTTTGTGCTTATTAGTCCCCTACCGGCATCGCCGGAGGGGACTATATAGGTTTGCACTCCGTCCATCCGTCAGTCTGTCAGTCACACTTTAGTTTCCCGGAGTTTTTTGAAAACGCTTCAACGGAATGATTTCATTTTTGGTAAACTACTATAGAACAATGACTTACAGATCAAGTTTGAGTTTCATGCTGATTGCATTATTCTTGTTGAGTGCCCTTGAAATATGGAAAAACGCAAAAATATAAGTTTTCCGAACTTTTTTTGGAAACGCTTCAACGGAATGATTTCGTTATTGGTAACCTACTATAGAACGATGATCTACAGATCAAGTTTGAGTTTCATGCTGATTGCCTTATTCTTGTGTGAGTTATGGCCCTTGGAAATATGGAAAAGCGCCAAAATATCAGTTTTCCAGACTTTTTTTGGAAACGCTTCAACGAAATGATTTCATTTTTGGCAACCTACTATAGAATGATGCCTTACAGATCAAGTTTCATTTGCACTCTGTCCATCTGTCAGTCTGTCAGTCAGTCTGTCGGTCATACTTTAGTTTTCCGGAGTTTTTTGAAAACGCTTCAACGGAATGATTTCATTTTTGGTAGACTACTATAGAACAATGACTTACAGATCAAGTTTGAGTTTTATGCTGATTGCATTATTCTTGTGTGAGTTACGGCCCTTGGAAATATGGAAAAGCACAAAAATATCAGTTTTCCGGATTTTTTTGGAAACGCTTCAACGGAATGATTTCATTTTTGGTAAACTACTATAGAGTGATGACTTACAGATCAAGTTTGAGTTTCATGCTGATTGCATTATTCTTGTGTGAGTTATGGCCCTTGGAGATATGGAAAAGCGCCAAAATATCAGTTTTCCAGACTTTTTTTGGAAACGCTTCAACGGAATGATTTCATTTTTGGTAACCTACTATAGAACGATGATCTACAGATCAAGTCTGAGTTTCATGCTGATTGCCTTATTCTTGTGTGAGTTATGGCCCTTGGAAATATAGAAAAGCGCCAAAATATCAGTTTTCCGGACTTTTTTTGGAAACGCTTCAACGGAATGATTTCATTTTTGGTAACCTACTATAGAACGATGACTTACAGATCAAATTTCATTTGCACTCTGTCCATTTGTCAGTCTGTCAGTCAGTGTGTCAGTCATACTTTAGTTTTCCAGACTTTTTTTGGAAATGCTTCAACCGAATGATTTCATTCTTGGTAACCTACTATAGAAAGATGACTTACAGACCAAGTTTGAATTTCATGCTGATTGCATTATTCTTGTTGAGTTATGGCCCTTGAAATATGGAAAAGCGCAAAAATATAAGTTTTCCGAACTTTTTTTGGAAACGCTTCAACGGAATGATTTCGTTATTGGTAACCTACTATAGAACGATGATCTACAGATCAAGTTTGAGTTTCATGCTGATTGCCTTATTCTTGTGTAAGTTATGGCCCTTGGAAATATGGAAAAGCGCCAAAATATCAGTTTTCCAGACTTTTTTTGGAAACGCTTCAACGAAATGATTTCATTTTTGGCAACCTACTATAGAACGATGCCTTACAGATCAAGTTTCATTTGCACTCTGTCCATCTGTCAGTCTGTCAGTCAGTCTGTCGGTCATACTTTAGTTTTCCGGACTTTTTTTGGAAATGCTTCAACCGAATGATTTCATTCTTGGTAACCTACTATAGAACGATGGCTTACAGATGAAGTTTGAGTTTCATGCTGATTGCATTATTCTTGTGTGAGATATGGCCCTTGGAAATATGGAAAAGCGCCAAAATATCAGTTTTCCGGACTTTTTTTTTGGAAATGCTTCAACGGAATTCATGCTGATCACATCTGGGTTATAACATTTGTATAATTATTAATGCTCATTAATCTGGTAGGGGACATTGTATTGCTTCAGCGATATGTGCACTCTTGTTAAAAAATGTCTTTGTGTACTTGTTTGTTTTGTAATTGCATTGAAATGATCCTTGTTAACAATTATTTGAGTGTTTATGTTTGTTTACTGTTTAGCATTGATATAACTTCACTAATTCTTTGTGCTATTTTATTCACCCATCATTTTTTTGACGGATGTAATATGTTATGTCATTGTAAGTCTGTCTTTCCGTAAACAATTTTTGTGTCGCCTACTCCTCCAAAGGTTTACATGCTATATCGTTCAAACTTTACAAACATGTTGATCAGTAATTGCCGTTGTGCATGTGACAAGAGCATGTAACTCCGTTTTGTATTTCCAGAGTTATGCCCCCTTTTAGTACTTGAAACATCACAGTATTGTGTCACCAACTCCTTCAACATTTTACATGCTACATTGCTCAAACTTTGCATGCATGTTGATCACCAATTGCCATTGTTCATGCGACAAGTGCAGGTAACTCCGTTTTGTATTTCCAGAGTTATGCCCCCCTTTTAGTACTTAAAGCATTACAGTATTGTGTCGCCTACTTCTTCAACAGTTTACATGCTATATTGTTCAAACTTTGCACACACGGTAATCACCAATTGCCGTTGTGCATGTGACAAGAGCAGGTAACTCCATTTTGTATTTCCAGAGTCATGCCCCTTTTAGTACTTAAAACATTACAGTATTGTGTCACCTTCTCCTTCAACATTTTACATGCTATATTGTTCAATCTTTGCACACATGTTGATCACCAATTGCCGTTGTGCATGTGACAAGAGCAGGTAAATGTGTTTTGTATTTCCAGAGTTATATCCCCCCTTTTAGTACTTAAAACATTACAGTATTGTGTCGCCTACTCCTTGAACATTTTACATGCTATATTGTTCAAACTTTGCACACTTGTTGATCACAAGTTCTCATTGTGCATGTGGCAAGAGCAGGTAACTCCATTTTGTATTTCCAGAGTTATGCCCCCTTTTAGTACATAAAACATTACAGTGTTGTGTTGCCTTCTCCTTCAACATTTACATGTTATATTGTTTAAACTTTGCGCACATGTTGATCACCAATTGCCATTGTTCATGTGACAAGAGCAGGTAACTCTGCTTTGTATTTCCAGAGTTATGCCCACTTTTAGTACTTGAAACATTATGCTATTGTGTCGCCTACTGTATTACACAGTACCATTTAAACCCAACTTGTGCCACTTTAACCCTTTAACCAAGACAAAAAGCAGACAACACATGGAAATAATATTCTTGAATAACTACTTTTTTCACTTTTTGAAAAATGAGCTTGTTCCATTGAGGGGTCATAAGCTATGTTTCTGAGACAAAAACTGAAAATATAATGAAAATCGTATGGTGATTTTTGTGAATAGCGGCAGGGGTCAGCCTGGCAGCTGATTTTAGAGAGAAGTGACTTATCCCTCCAGAGACTTTAGGGAGAAGTCAGGGGCCAGGAGGGAGAAGTCAGAAAAAAAACAAAACTTATATGACATCGTGACAAAATAAATGTACACAGAGGACACAATTGTGGAGAAAAAAATAAATAAAAGTTATACAAACATACATACACACACAAAACTAAGTCATGTAGGTTACAAACCCTCCCCCCTCCCCTACAAAAAATTGTGTCGTCCATGGTTTCTGAATACCCTAACTCTTTTCCTAACAGTGATGACAAGGCTTACCATGCAGTTGATTTTGTATTTTGCCTCAATGCAGTGGATTTAAAATTTAGCTTTACCCATGGTGAGAGTGTTCTTCTCTGTAATAGAAGGTATACTCTTTTAAAAAAAATATTTAAAGTATTTAAAATAAATTTCAAGTTCACATAAGAAGCTGGGTCATTCACGTTTTCTGAATGTCCTATTTAAAAAGTGTAGTTAAAAAAGTTTTCGACATCCTTTGAAAATTAAGCGTCATTAGCAATTTGAGTTTATTTATTTCTAAGGTAAATGACAAAATATTTCAGTTGTCTCCCTTACCTGCTGTGCTGGGTGATAATACTCTGTTCAGAAAAATGACAATTTCTGCCATCCATCTCACATTGACACGTGCGATTGGTGCTGTAAGGCCTGCCATTCTTATTCATCCTTATATGGGTGATTTCTATCACAGCCTTATTAGTCCCCTACGGGAACCGTAAGGTAGGATTGCACTCCATCCGTCTGTATGTCCGTCCGTCCGTCCGTCCATCCATCCGTCCGTCCGTCCGCCCGTCTGTCCGTCCGTCCGTCCATCCGTCCGTCTGTGCTGTCCCATCCTGTCCTGTCCTGGCTGGCTGGCTGGCTGGCTGGCTGGCTGGCTGGCTGGATGGATGGATGGATGGATGGATGGATCACTCTTCGTCCGTCCTTCGTCCTGCGTGAAGGTGGTGTTTGAGCCTCTTTCCCCTAAACCACTGGCCACATTTTAATTAAATTTCATGTATATGGTGGTTATATAGGGGCATTTTGATTTTTATCCAAATTAGGTTTCAGCTCATATTGAGCAGAGGTGTGGGGAAAAAATGGCCAAATTTTTTGAAAATCTTCTTCTAATGAACCACCAGTAGCAAAGTCTTGATATGTGGTATACAGAGTCCTTTTGAGGTTTAGAATCAAGTTTGTTCAAGAGAAGTTTGTCGGGCATTATTTGCCTTCGTTATGGGAGGGGCAAAAATTTTGGCCACGCCTAAAATTTATATTTTCTGAACCGTGAGGTCGATTTGAACCAAATTTGATATGAGATGATAATGGGTCATAAGTAGTTGATTGATGCAAAAATTTTTTTTCTCATTGCCCCCTGGGAACCTCGGGAGCTAAAAATAGGAAAAACCTTAAAACTCCCATATCTCCAAAACTACACAGCACAGAGAATTCTTATTTTGTATAAAGCTTACTTTTATCAAGTAGAATAGAATGGTTAAAAAAATCCCTATCGGTTTGATCACAAGGTACTTTTTTCAGGACTTTGAAAAAGTGCTGAGTCAGCACTTTTTAACACTGTAGGCAATGGGAAAAACATTAAAAAATCTTCTTCTCCAGATCCAGCAGGCAGAATCTTTTGATATTTGGTATGCAACATTGTAGGGTGGATCTGATTCAAGTTTGTTCAAATCGGCCCCCTGGGTTCATATTTGGACTCAGTATAGGAGCCCGATTTCGAACTTAGTGCATTTCAGGCAAATTTCTTAAAAAATCTTCTTCTCCAGATCGAGCAGGCAGAATCTTTTGATATTTGGTATGCAACATTGTGGGGTGGATCTGATTCAAGTTTGTTCAAATCGGCTCCTTAGATTCATATTTGGGCTCACTATAGAAGCTCGAATTCGAACTTAGTGCATTTCGGGCAAATTTCTTCAAAAATCTTCTTCTCCAGATCCAGCAGGCAGAATCTTTTGATATTTGGTATGCAACATTGTGGAGTGGATCTGATTCAAGTTTGTTCAAATCGGCTTCCTAGATTCATATTTGTGCTCACTATAGAAGCTCGAATTCGAACTTAGTGCATTTCAGGCAAATTTTTAAAAAAATCTTCTTCTCCAGGTCCAGCTGGCAGAATCTTTTCATATTTGGTAAGCAACATTGTGGGGTGGATCTGATTCAAGTTTGTTCAAATCGCCCCCCCCCCCCCCCCCCCCACCCCCCACCCCTGGGTTTATAGTTGGGCTCAGTATAGGAGCCCAAATTTGAACTTGGTGCATTTCAGGCAAATGTCTTCAAAAATCTTCTCCAGATGCAGCAGGCAGAATCTTTGGATATTTGGTATGCAACATTGTGGGGTGGATCTGATTCAAATTTGTTCAAATCGGCTCCCCAGATTCATATTTGGGTTCACTACAGAAGCTTGAATTCGAACTTAGTGCGTTTCAGGCAAATTTCTTAAAAAAAATCTTCTCAAGATCCAGCAGGCAGAATCTTGATATTGGGGGACATTTTTTTTGTGCACATTTTTAGCTCAACTTTGGCGAAGCCAAATTTGAGCTTTTGTCACGGCCCGTCATCCGTCTGTCCGTACGTCAACAATTGGATGCGGCTCGGGCTAGAGGCCATATTTATGAACCGATCTTTATGAAACTTCTTGGGTACCTTTGTTATGACTGTGGGACGAGAACGAGTGTTTTGGGGTGCGGTCCAAAATTCAAGATGGCTGCCAGCCACCATTTTGTACCGACGATGCAGAAATCTATTTTTTGTGCAGAACTTCCATATGAAAGCTCTGATGTGAATAATTTTTTGTATGCATGTTTAGTACCATGAGTTACATCACATATCATACGGGTTTTTTTCTCGTGCCTGCAAATTAGACTAACTTTATTTAGTGTTACTTTCGGGCCGCGGTGGCTCAGTTGGTAGAGGTGCAGGCTGCAAGCCGAGAGGTCCTCGGTTCAAATCCCACCTGCGGCAACCGCATTGTGTCCTTGGGCAAGACACTTCACCCCAATTGCCTACATGGGGGCACGATGACGCTGTGTACTGAGGCGTACTGCACGTCGATGGTGCGCATGTCTTCAACCAATCTAACCCTTGCCTGTGCTATGGTGCAGAGTTCAGAGTTACGAAGTTGGAGAGCTGACAGCTGCTCGTCGTTGCTCGGTGGTTCTCTCCGGGTACTCCGGCTTCCTCCACCCGTGAAACTGTCACGGTCACGATTAGCCATTGTGCATAAGTATGTGACTTTAAAAACACCAATAAAATAAACAATAGTGTTACTTTCAGCACTGTCAGTGCAAATGCCAATACGGCTCGGGCTAGAGGCCGCATTTATGAACTGATCTTTACGAAACTTCTTGGGAACCTTTGTTATGACCGTGGGATGAGAATGAGTGTTTTTGGGTCCGGTCTGAAATTCAAGATGGCCGCTGGCAGCCATTTTGTTCAAAATTAGGGGCAATCAGATTTTTGCGCAGAACTTCCACATGAAAGCTCTGATTTGAATAATTTTTTGTATAAATGTTTAGTACCATGGGATATCATACATCACATATAATACAGGTTTTTTTCGTGCAAAAATTATGCAAATTAGATGAACTTTGATTTTTTCAGTGCTACTTACACACAGTAAGTACACATGTCAATACGGCTCAGGCTAGAGGCTGTATTTATCAACCGATCTTCACGGAACTTCTTGTGTATCTCTGTTATCACCTTGGGACGAGAACAAGTGTTTCTGAGTGCGGTTCAAAATTCAAGATGGCTGCCAGTGGCCATTTTGTACCGAAATTAGGTCTAATCAGTTTTTTGTACACAACTTCCACACAACTCAGGCTAGAGGCCGTTTTTATGAACCGATCTTTACGAAACTTCTTGGGTACCTTTGTTATCACCGTGGGATGAGAACGAGTGTTTTGGGGATTTGTCCGAAATTCAAGATGGCCACCAGCAGCCATTTTGTACCAAAATTAATGCAATCAGTTTTTTGTACAGAACTTCTGTATAAAAGTTCTGATTTGAATAAATTTTTGTTTGAATGTTTAGTAACATGGAATACATCACATATACGGTAGTACAGGTTTTTTTCTCGTGCAGAAATTATGCAAATTAGATGAATTTTGATTTATTTAGTGCCACTTATACACTGTAAGTGTACATGTCAATACGGCTCGGGCTAGAGGCTATATTTATCAACCAATCTTCAGGAAACTTCTTGGGGTACCTTTGTTATCACCTTGGGACGAGAATGAGTGTTTCTGAGTGCGGTCCAAAATTCAAGATGGCTGCCAGTGGCCATTTTGTCAGTAAAAAGGTCGGTATCCGGTAAAAAGGACGGTCAGTGTATAAAAAGTGCGTTTTAAAGTACTAAATGTATCTCTGAATGTGTGAAAAGTGATTATTTAAGGAAGCTAAGGCAATAATAAATATATAGAAGGAAGATTAAGTATTGTTTGTGTTATTGTAGACTATTTTCAAGACAAAATAGATCATTTCGCCATCGACACGCCATTTTGTGCAAGGGAAACAACGAATTCGGTGAGGTGCACAACGGGGTGAATATTTTCATACTTGCTCGACGGAGGTGTAGCTAATTTTAGATGTTTCTTTTCACTACGAGGGGATTTAACAGAAAGTTTTTTTGGAGAGAAACCATTTATAATTTGAAAACAGTCTACAATATGCTTCATTAAATTGTCACTTCACACTTCAGAGGTACATTTAGTACTTTAAAGCAGTTTTTATACGCTTACCGTCCTTTTTAACGGCAAAAAGTTGTGTTCCAAGCCTTTTGTTTTTAAACGGGGGTTCATATTTTATTAGTCCCCTATGGGAACCGTAAGGGGACTATAGGATTGCACTCCGTCCGTCCGTCTGTCTGTCCATCTGTCTGTCTGTCCGTCTGTCTGTCTGTCTGTCTGTTTTTTATGTTACCACCTCTCCCTCCAACATGCTTTAAGCTACACCTTTCATATTTGGTACATGGATAAATGGTTCTGAGGGGGTGATGCACGCTCAAGATTTTTTTTTCAAAATTCAAGATGGCGGAATGGCAGCCATTTTTGTTGTGTTTTTTAAGCTTTTTTTCTCTATTTTCATGTTACCACCCCTCCCACCAACATGGTTCAAGCTACACCTTTCATATTTGGTCCATGGATAAATGGTTCTGAGGGAATGATGCACGCTCAAAATTTTTTTTTCAAAATCCAAGATGGCGGAATGGCGGCCATTTTTGTTGTGTTTTTTAAGCTTTTTTTTTCTCTATTTTCATGTTACCACCCCTCCCACCAATATGGTTCAAGCTACACCTTTCATATTTGGTACATGGATAAATGGTTCTGAGGGGATGATACACGCTCAAAATTGTTTTTTCAAAATCCAAGATGGCGGAATGGCGGCCATTTTTGTTGTGTTTTTTTTAAGCTTTTTTTCTTTATTTTGATGTTACCACCCCTCCCACCAACATGGTTTAAGCTACACCTTTCATATTTGGTGCATGAATAAATGGTTCTGACCGGATGATGCACGCTCAAATTTTTTTTTTTCAAAATCCAAGATGGCGGAATGGCGGCCATTTTTGTTGTGTTTTTTAAGCTTTTTTTCTCTATTTTGATTTTACCACCCCTCCCACCAACATGGTTCAAGCTACACCTTTCATATTTGGTACATGGATAAATGGTTCCGAGGGGATGATGCACGCTCAAAATTTTTTTTTCAAAATGCAAGATGGCGGAATGGCGGCCATTTTTGTTGTGTTTTTTAAGCTTTTTTTCTCTATTTTCATGTTTCCACCCCTCCCACCAACATGACTCAAGCTACACTTTGCATATTTGGCACATGGATAGAGGGTTGGGAGGGGATGATGCACGTTCAATATTTTTTCTTCAAAATCCAAGATTCTGGCAAGGCGTCCATTTTTGTTGTGTTTTTTAAGCTTTTTTTCTCGGATAGAGGGTTGGGAGGGGATGATGCACGTTCAATATTTTTTCTTCAAAATCCAAGATGGCGGCATGGCGGCCATTTTTGTTGTGTTTTTTAAGCTTTTTTTCTCTATTTTATGTTACCACCCCTCACTCCAACATGGTTCAAGCTACACTTTTTATATCTGGCACATGCATAGAGGGTTGTAATGGGATGTTGCACGTTCAATATTTTTTTTCCAAAATTCAAGATGGCGCCATGGCAACCATTTCTGTTGTGTTTTTTAAGCTTTTTTCTCTATTTTATGTTACCACTACTCCCTCCATCATGGTTCATGCTGCACTTTTCATATATGGTACATGGAATAAGGATGTTGTGAGGGGATTATGCACGCTCAATATTTTCTTTTCAAAATCTAACGTCTGTCCGTCTGTCTGTCTGTTTTTACCACCTCCTTTCTAATATGCTTCAAGCTACACCTTTCACATTTGGTACATGGATAAATGGTTCTGAGGGGATGATGCACAGTCAATATTTATTTTTCAAAATCCAAGATGGCAGAATGGCGGCCATTTTTGTTGTGTTTTTTTAAGCTTTTTTCTCTATTTTATGTTACCACCCCTCCCTCCAACATGGTTCAAGCTACGCCTTTCATATGTAGTACATGGATAAAGGGTTGTGGGAGGATTATGCACGCTCAATATTTTTTTTTAAAAATCCAAGGTGCTTATATACTCTAGTGTCTTCTGTGACAAAAACACCTTATGTCACAAAAGTGCCGAAGGGGACTAATACCACCCCGGTGGTCAAACACTTGTTTTCAGTTAGCGTTTCGCCAAACACATGTCGAGGTGATAAATATTAAAACCAACCATACATCAGTAGATACTAGTTCTATATTCCTGTAAGTCCCAACTCAGTGATACCCACATGAGCATATTAAGACTAAGGCTTCTTGTGTGAGCTCACAGTGGTGGGCCCGGGGGGGGGGGGGGGGGGGGGGGGGGGGGGGAGGGATGGCGGATTTGAGGGGCCCCAAATGCAAACTTACTGTTTTTAACCCCCACGTTTCCTCAGGAGGCACCAGAATTGATCTCAGAGCTTCAGAATATGAAGAAAAAAACTATCCGGGAAAGGGCCCACAACTGTGGGAGGGAATACGCCTGATTCCATAGCTCAAGCCATTGAAATATACCATCGTTATGTCGATCACTGCCCCTCCCCCTCCATTTCGAAAATATGGGAAATGGATTATATATCTTGCGGGGCATAGTCAAGATTCTGTAATGGGGGAGGGGGGGGGGGGGGAATCATGACATTTGGAAGGTTGTTGTGGTGTCCCCCCATGCCGAACTAGGGGTAGACCTCCCCAGAAACAAATTATCGTAAACAATTCATTAGTTATTAATTCCAATCACCAGCTATACACATTGGTGTCTACTCAACCTTCCACATGTTTATTAGGGAAAGGGTTGGGGGCTGGGTGGATTCATCAAAACCAGCAATTCAAATGCTGATTTACACTATTTATTTAACTTTATATGGGCCCTTTTATGATATGGTCGCTGTGGGGCCTCCCCAATCTCCGGTTCAGATTAACGCTGAATGACACTGACCACTAAACCATGGCATTCTCTAAATACAATATCAATGGTGGCCCCAGTGGCAGAGCGAGGATTCCCAATCGAAGGCCTGGCTGAGGGTTAAAAACAATAAGTGACAGTTTGAATTTGGGAGCCCCACCACTGGGAAGAAGGTTAAGTTGCTAAACTCTGGGGGAGATCGATCCTGGTGCCTCCTGAAGAAAGGTAGGTGTTAAAAACAGTATGTAACAGTTTGTAATTTTTGTTTTGGGGGGGGGGGGGGGGGGGGTGAACCCCTCAACAACCTGCCAAATATCATGATTGCCCCCCCCCCCCCCCCCCAAAATAAAAACCACAAAAAAACAACGCTTCCACATTCACAAAAAAGTAAACACGGCTGCTGTTAAAATCCGTCATACGGCTCTGAAAATAGCCTAAACTAGCCCAATTTTATATTTCTGAAAAGAGTTGTAATGGGTAATACTTTTTGCCGGTAAAAAAGACGGTATCCGGTAAAAAGGACGATAAGTGTATAAAAACTACGTTTTAAAGTACTAAATGTACCTCTGAATGTGTGAAAAGTGACAATTTAATGAAGCGTACGCAATAATAAATATATATAACGAAGATTAAGTATTTGTTTGTTTTATTGTAGACTATTTTCAAATTATAAATGGTTTCTCTCCCAAAACCTTTCTGTTAAATCCCTTTGTAGTGAACAGAACAGAAACATCTAAATGTTACGCACACGAATTAGTTACACCTCCGTCAAGCAAGTATGATAATATTCATCCCGTCGTGCACCTCAGTGAATTCGTTGTTTTCCTTGCACAAAATGGCGTGTCGTTCAGTGTCGATGGCGAAATGATCTATTTTGTGTTGAAAATAGTCTACAATAAAACAAACAATACTTAATCTTCTTTCTATATATTTATTATTGCGTAAGCTTCCTTAAATAATCACTTTTCACACATTCAGAGGTACTTTTAGTACTTTAAAACGTAGTTTTTATACACTTATCGTCCTTTTTACCGGCAAAAAGTATTACCCATTACAACTCTTTTCAGAAATATAAAATTGGGCTAGTTTAGGCTATTTTCAGAGCCGTATGACGGATTTTAACAGCAGACATGTTTACTTTTTATACGCCCGTTTGAAAAACGGGACGTATTATAGTATGGCGTTGTCCGTCCGTCTGTCCGTCGGTCCGTCCGTCGGTCCGTCCGTCCGTCCGTCCGTCCGTCCGTCCGTTTGGTTTCCGAACAATAACTTTAGTATTTGTTTTCCGATCGGCTCCAAATGTGGTATGTGGTTTAATCACAACAAAATACAGGTCAAGTTCGAATATGGGGTCAGTCCGAACATTTTTCGCCTGAATTATGGCCCCAGTTGGACTTAGAATTCGTCAAATATTTGGTTTCCGGATGATAACTTTAGTATTTGTTTTCTGATTGGCTCCAAATTTGGTATGTGGTTTAATCACAACAAAATACAGGTCAAGTTCGAATATGGGGTCGGTCCGAACATTTTTCGCCTGAATTATGGCCCCTGTTGGACTTAGAATTCGTTAAATATATGGTTTCCGGATGATAACTTTAGTATTTGTTTTCTGATCGGCTCCAAATTTGGTATGTGGTTTAATCACAACAAAATACAGGTCAAGTTCGAATATGGGTCGGTCTGAACAATTTTTGCCTGAATTATGGCCCCTGTTGGACTTCGAATTTGTCAAATATTTGGTTTCCGGATGATAACTTTAGTATTTGTTTTCCGATCAGCTCCAAACTTGGTATGTGGTTTAATCACAACAAAATACAGGTCAAGTTCGAATATGGGGTCGGTCTGAACAATTTTTGTCTGAATTATGGCCCCTGTTGGACTTAGAATTCTTCGTCAAATATTTGGTTTCCTGATGATAACTTTAGTATTTGTTTTTCGATTGGCTTCAAACTTGTTAGTCTTTTTCTCAAATGACTGAAAAATTTAGTCATTTCACAAAATCACTGATTTCAAAGTCTGACCGTAACATATATATATATGCCAGTATAAATTTCTCGCACTCTAAAAAAATTGCAAATGTGTTAAAATGGTACAATTTGAACAGTTCACGGGTGTATGATGCAATGCCTAGCAGTGCTCTTGTTTGTGAATGTGGAAGCGTTGTTTTTTTGGAAATAAAACATAAGAAAATACAGTAAACTGCCATGTCTCCCAAGGAAGTTTTGCAGGGCAACTTGAATTTCGCCCCCAATGTAAGCCAAAGTGACTTGAGGAATGACAAGGTGACTTCTTCGCCCTAGTCGCCCACTCGGCTGATCCCTGAATAGCGCTGGCTGGTTTTGGCCATGACGTTGGGTAAAGGGTTAAAAATGAACGACGATCGACGAAAAATAAAAATTGTCATCTACTGCAACAGTCAATGATTAGTCAACTAATCATATAATCACGACAACCCGGAATCTGCAGCAACAATTGCTGTGTATGGCACAACAAATTTTGCATCAAATTGTGTCATGGGGGCATGGTATGCATGTGTTCAACCAATCTAACCCGGCCTGTGCAGCAGTGTGGTGTTACGATGTTGGGGAGCTGGTGGCTGCTCGTCGTTGCTCGGTGGTTCTCTCCGGATACTCCGGCTTCCTCCACCCATAAAACTGCCACGGTCATGATTAGCCATTGTGCATAAGTATATGACCTTAAACACAAATAAATAAATAAATAAATAAATAAATAAATAAATAAATAAATAAATAAATAAATATCAAATCGTGTGCAAAATGATGAGCTCCCTCAAAAGTCCAATGTACAGTGGATGTTCTGCAAGTGGGACAGCCTTATATCTCTTTGTTTACCTGCCGCTCATACGAGATAGAGAATGTCAGTTACTATGAACATCTAACCACAACAGAAAGTTTCTTAGACTCATTCACATCACAGTCTAACCCCTTGAAAACAAGCAACCCCAAAACAACACACATCAACACCAATACACAAACAAGGCTTCTTGTACAAGCTATCACAAACAGAGCCGGAATGATTCAACATCAAACTCAGATTTAAAACCCAAAAGAACCTGAGAATTATGACCGACCATCAGCTGTTGAAGTACAAAAGACAAATTGATGAAACTAAAAGCTACCGTAAATTACACCAAACTGACATAAATGTAGTCATGGGAATAGAATTTTTTACTGAAAACTAGACAGCATTTAGAAATGACAGAGGACCCCTAGGAGGTGGAGCTTCTATCCTAGTACAAAACATCATTGTGACAGAACAACCAAAGTACATAACTAAATGCAAACTTGACTGTGTAAATCTCAAACTCACAGTCTGTCCGTCTGTCCATCCGTCCACACCATATTTTGGTCTTCTCCAAAACCACTTGGCCAATTCTAGTGAAAGTTTGTGTGAGTGATAGTCCCAAAGGGGCATTGCAGTTTTGTTCAACTCAACATGCCCAGCCTCATAGGAAGAGGGTGGGGGAAAATGTTCCAAAATATTTTTAAAATCTTCTCATGAACCAGTGGGTACAATGACTTGATATTTGTTATGGAGCTTCCTTTTGAGGTGTAGAATCAAGTTTGTTCAAACAAAGTTCGTGAAGCAATATTTGGCTTTGTAACGGTAGGGGTAAGATTTTTGGCCCCGCCCAAAATTTCTATTTTCTGAACCAATTGTCCGGTTTGAACCAAATTTGGTATGTGTTATTATTGGGTCACAAGTACTTGACTGATGCAAAAAAAACGAAAATTCTCGCATCCCCATGGGAACCCTGGGAGCTAAAAATAGAAATATTTTCAAACGTCTATATTTCCCAAACCACACAGAACAGAGAGCTGTTATTTCCTCTGAAGCATCCTTAGGACCAGTAGAATTGGATGGTAAAAAAAAATTGCCATCGGTTATGTTAGGGTGTTCTGTAATGGGCACCGAAAAAATGTTGAGTCAGCATATTTTCAAAAATTAAAAAAAAACTTCTCCAGAACCAATCATCAGAACCTTTTGATGTTCGGCATACAGCATGCATAGGGGAGGTCAGATACAAGTTTGTTAAAATAAAGCCCATTGATTCATATTTGGGCTCAATACGGGAGCCTGAATTTTTAACTTGGGCTTGGGGTAATATGGGGAATATTCTTTAAAAATCTTCTTCTTCAGAACCACCAGTCAGAATCTTATAATGTTTGGTATACATCATTGTTATGAGGGTCAGATTCAAGATTGTTCAAACCAAGTCCCTAGGTTAACATTTTGGTTTCGTTCATGAAGCCCAAATTTTAACTTTGTTCAATATGGGGGATAATTTAAAAAATCTTCTTCTCCAGATCCACCAGTCAGAATGCTTTCATATTTGGTATGCAACATCTCTAGGGGGGTCAGATTCAAGTTTGTTCAAATCGGATACCTAGGTATATATTTAAATGGGCTCTCTATGGTAGCCCAAATTTTTACGTAGTGCGATATGAGGAAATTTCTTTAAAAATCTTCTTCTTCAGATCTACCAGTCAGAATGCTTTCATATTTCATATACAACATCTCTAGGGGGGAGGGGGGACAAATTCAAGTTTGTTCAATTCAAGTGCCTGGGTTAATATTTGGGCTCCATATGAGAACCTGAAATTTAACTTAGTGCAATATGAGGGAATTTCTTAAAAAATCTTCTTCAGATCCACTAGTCAGAATGATTTCATATTTGGTATACAACATCTCTAGGAGGGTCAGATTCAAGTTTGTTCAAATCGGATCCTTAGGTTAATATTTGTCCTCGCTATGGTAGTCCAAATTTTAACTTAGTACAATATGAAGAAATTTCTTTAAAATTTCTCTTCTTCAGATCCAACAGTGAGAATGCTTTCATATTTGGTACACAACATCTCTAGGGAAGTCAGCTTCAACTTTGTTCAAATTGAGAGCCTGAGTTAATATTTGGGCTCCCTGTGGGAACTGGTATTGGCCATGTTGCCGAAATATTAAAAATTTTGTATTTAGTACCCTCTAGATGTGTGTAACTAAGATTAATCCACATAGGTTGTATCAAGGGGCTTCATAGGGGAGCTCTGCATTTTACATTATGATCAACTGAAGAAAAGGCATGGATGCCCGGATTATTTTTGTCACTCCTGAGAGACTCAAGGATTGACAGACAGTGTATCCTATGGAGATGGATTGCTTAATGTAGACTCATTCTTGGACTCTGTTTATATTGTGTTCTGTTCAAGATGAGCACTTCAGGCTCCGTGGGGGCCTCTTGTTTTTAAGTTAGCATTGGTTATAAAAAGAGAGTATGCGGTAGCCAAAAAGGACGATGCAGGTGGTCGTGAGAAACAGATTTTAAACTTTTTTTTAGACCTAATTGGAACATTCTGCTTGGCACACAGAAACCTAGAGGATATGGAAGAACTAGAAAAGGATTTCTGGAGATTTTGACCCATGACCATTTGGACCTGAAGTGACTTCCACCCACTTTGATGATTTCGACCCGGCATGTATTTGACCTAGTTTTTGTGAATTCCACCCAGTAAAAATATTCACATGTTGTTTGGCCCTATTAGTAGATGGAGAAGTTGGTGGTATTAACTAGCCATTGATGGTAATTAAATCCTTTAAACAACTTTTGGTCAGGTGAGTGCCTCAGGCCCCTTGGGTCCTCTTGTTTTTTTATTGGCAAACAACTCATTTTATAATGAAATTTTTTTTAGCTCACCTAAGCGAAGCTCTTTCCATCCATCGTCATCCATCGTCCGTCGCCTGTCCATCTGGCGTCCGTCATTAACTTTACATTATCGACTTCTAACAAACTACTGGACCAAATTCAATAAACTTTGCTGTGCATGTACCTTATCATATGTCAATTAAGTTTGTTCAAATCAAGTTGACCTGCCCCTTGGTAGGGCCATGCCCAAAAAGTGAACCTAAATCTTAAAAAATCTTCTTCTCATGAAACAGCAGTAGCAGAGACTTGATATTAGGTGTGCAGCTTCCTTTTGGGGTGTAGACTCAGATTTATTCAAGAGAAGTTCTAGGGGCTATATTTGCCATTGTTATGGGAGGGGCAAGAATTTTTGTCCCTCCCAAAATTTCTATTTTCCAAACTGAGAGGCAGATTTGGACCAAATTTGATATAAGGGCTTATTGGGTCATAAGTACTTAATTTATGCCCGAATTGTTTTTCCCGTCGCCCCATGGGAACCGCAGGAGCTAAAAATAAAAAAAAATTAAAACGCCCATATCTCCAAAACTACACAGGACTGAGAATTTTTATTTGGTGTGAAGCTTCCTTAGGACTAACAGAATGGAATGGTAAAAAAAAATTGCTATCAGTTTTATCATGGGGTACTTTTCTGGGACTTTGAAAAAGTGCTGAGTCAACATTTTTTAACACTGTGGGTAATGGGAAAAACATTTAAGACTGCTTTTCTCCCAAACCACTGCTCCAAAAGATTTCAAATTTCACATATAACATCTTTGGAAGATTGTTTCGCATGTTTATTGAAATCAATTCCCTGGGTCCATATTTGGGCTCTCTATGGGAGCCCACATGTTTAAATTAGTGCAGTATGAGGAATATTCTTTAAAAGTCTTCTTCAGATCTACCAATAAGAATCTTTTGATATTTGATATGCAGCATCCTCAGAGGGGTGAGATTCAAGTTTGTTCAAGCCAAGTCCCTGGGTTCATATTTAGGCTGAAAATTTTGGTTCCTGTTCCGGACTTAGAAATTTTGGACCAAAATCCGGAATTTTTTTTTTGTTTTTCCGTCCGTCGTCCGTCGTCCGTCAACACCATGTTTTGGTCTTCTCCTCCAAAGCCACTGGGCCAATTCAAGTGAAAATTTGTGTGAGTGATGGTCCCAAAGGGGCATTTCATTTTTGTTCAACTCAACATGCCCAGCCCCATAGGGAGGGAGTGGGGGAAAATGCTCCAAAATATTTTAAAAATATTCTCAAGATCCAGTGTGTACAATGACTTGATATTTGCTATTGAGCTTCCATATGAGGTGTAGATTCGAATCAAGTTTGTTCAAACGAAGTTCATGAAGTAATATCTGGCTTTGTAATAGGAGGGGTAAGATTTTTGGCCCCGCCCAAAATTTCTATTTTCTGAACCGTTGGTCCGGTATGAACCAAATTTGGTTTGTGGTAGTATTGGGTCATAAGTACTTGACCCATGCAAAAAAAAATATTCCCGCACCCCATGGGAACCCTGGGAGCTAAAAATAGAAATATTTTCAAATGCCCATATTTCCCAAATCCCACAGAACAGAGAGCTGTTATTTGGTATGAAGTATCCTTAGGACCAGTAGAATTGAATGGTAAAAAAAAAAATGCCGGTTATGTTAGGGTGTTCTGTAATGGGCATCGAAAAAATGCTGAGTCAGCGTATTTGCAAAAATTTTAAAAAATCTATTTTCCAGAACCAATCATCAGAATCTTATAATATTTGGTATACAGCATTCATAGGGGGGGGGGGGGGGGGGGGGGGGGGTTTGGGTCAGATAAAAATTTGTTGAAATAAAGCTCATTGATTCATATTTGGGCTCTCTACAGGAGCCCGAAGTTTTAACATAGGGAATTATGGGGAATATTCTTTAGAAATCTTCTTCTTCAGAACCACCAGTCAGAATCTTTTAATGTTTGGTATACATCATTGTTATGAGGGTCAGATTCTAGATTGTTCAAATCAAGTCCCTAGGTTAATATTTGGGCTTCCTACGGATATTTGTTCAATATGGAGGGTAATTTAAAAAAATCTTCTTCTTCAGATCCACCAGTCAGAATGCTTTGATATTTGGTATGCAACATCTCTATGGGGGTCAGATTCAAGTTTGTTCAAATCAGATCCCTAGGTATATATTTGGGCTCACTATGGTAGTCCAAATCTTTACTTAGTGCAATTTGAGGAAATTTCTTTAAAAATCTTCTTCTTCAGATTCACCAGTCGGAATGCTTTTATATTTGGTATACAACATCTCTAGGGGGGGGTCAGATTCCAGGTTGTTCAATTCGCATGCCTACGTTAATATTTGGGCTCCATATGGGAACATGAAATTTAACTTAGTACAATATGAGGGAATTTCTTCAAAAATCTTCTTCTTCAGATTCACTTGTCAGAATGCTTTCACATTTGGTATACAACATCTCTAGGGGGGTCGGATTCAAGTTTGTTCAAATCGGATCCATAGGTTAATATTTGGGCTCGCTATGCTAGCCCAAATTTGAACTTAGTGCAGTTCGAAGAAATTTCTTTACAATTTCACTTCTTCAGATCCAACAGTCAGAATACTTTCATATTCGGTACACAACATCTCTAGGGAAGTCAGATTTAACTGTGTTCAAATCAAGAGCCTGGGTTAATATGTGGGCTCTCCATGGGAGCCGGAATTTGCCATTTTGCTGAAGAATTGAAAATTTTGTATTCAGCACCCTCTAGAGGTACTAAGATTAATCCACATAGGTTGTATCAAGGGGCTTCATAGGGGAGCTCTACATTTTACTTTATGATCAACTGAAGAAAAGGCATGATGCCCAGATTATTTTTGTCACTTCTGAGGGACTCAAGGATTGACAGTGTAGCCTATGGAGATGGCTTGCTTAATGTAGACTCATTCTTGGACTGTTTAAATTGTGTTCTGTTCAAGATGAGCACTTCAGGCCCCATGGGGCCTCTTGTTTTTTATGCGTTTCGGTCAATTTTAAGACAAAAAAAATTTTTAGTCGAGTTGTGACGAAGTCAAACTCGACTTATAGTTTGGTGAATGGCGGGCGGGCGGGGCGGGCGTAAACAATTGGTTTCTGGATGATAACTTGATAGTGGTTCAACTCACATTCATTAAACTTCATACGTAGGTTGGTCTTGGTGGGAGGAAGAACCCTATTGATTTTGGACATGCTACGTCGAAGGTCAAGGTCACAGTGACCTTGAATGTAGTAAATCTTAAACAATTGGTTTCCGGATGATAACTTGATAATGGTTCAACTCACATTCATGAAACTTCATAGGTAGATTGGCCTTGGTGAGGGGAAGAACCCTATTGATTTTGGACTCGCTACGTCAAAGGTCAAGGTCAACGTGACCTTGAACAAAGTAAATCGCAACAATTCCTTTCCGGATGATAACTTGATAGTAGTTCAAACTACATTCATGAAACTTCATAGGTGGGTTGGTCTTGGTGCAAGGAAGAACTCTATTGATCTTGGACTCACCAGATCAAAGGTCAAGGTCACAGTGACCTTTAACATAGTATATCGCAACAATTGGTTTCCGGATGATAACTTGATAGTGGTTCAACCTAGAGTCATGAAACTTCATAGGTGTGTTGGCCTTGGTGCGAGGAAGAAGCCTATTGATCTTGGACTCACCAGGTCAAAGGTCAAGGTCACAGTGACCTTGAACATAGTATATCGCAACAATTGGTTTCCGGATGATAACTTGATAGTAGTTCAACCTAGAGTCATGAAACTTTACAGGCGTGTTGGCCTTGGTGCGAGGAAGAACCCTATTGATGTTGGACTCACCAGGTCAAAGGTCAAGGTCACAGTGACCTTGAACATAGTATATCACAACAATTGGTTTCCGGATGAGAACTTGATAGTGGTTCAACCTAGAGTCATGAAACTTCATAGGTGTGTTGGCCTTGGTGCGAGGAACTGTTGTCACAACTCGACATTGGATCGGTGATCCTGAGTGGCATTTTTATTTTTTTTTACACTGAAAATTTGGGGGCTGAAAATATTTTGTTTGGGACTTTGAAAATTTTCGAACAAAAATAATAAAAATCTGTTTTTTTATGCGTTTATCTCAATTTTGGGACGTAAAAGTGCACGAACTGAAAATAGAAGGAAAATCTTGTGTATTGTGTGGGCACAACTGCTTCATCTAGTTGGTATATTTTTTTTCTTAGGAGGGGCGTATGCGGCTTATTCAAGTCAAGTCCCTGGTTTGATATTTAGACTACCATGTCAGGTGAGCGCCCTCAGGCCCCCTAGGGCCTCTTGTTTGTTAAGGTTTTAATGACACTTTCAACAGCCAGGGTCACCTTGTGACAGTCTTATGGGTGGAGGAAACAAGTTCTTGGAGTGAACCACCGAGCAGTGCTGAGCAACTGTCAGACTCCCCAGCATACTGCATGGGTAACTTGACGCAAGCAGGGTTTTGCATTGGTTGAAGACAAGTGTATCATCGATGTCCAGCACACCTTAGTACGCAGCATCACCGTGCCCCCACATGGGCAATTAGGATTAAGGGCTTTGCCAAGGACACAATGCTCTAACCCTGGTGGTGATTGATTGTGGACATTTTGTTTTGAAGTCCAATGTCCAGGGTTTGATTTAATCTGAAAATTTGGAATAGCGATTTACTATTCCTTTAGGGAAATTGATGATTAACCTCAGACTGTTTTTTAGCTCAACTTGACAAAGTCAAGCTGAGCTATTGCCGTCACTTCTCGTCCATTGGCGTATGTATGTATGTCTGTCCATCCATACATCTGTCCATCTGTAGGTCTGTACGTACATACGTACGTACGTATGTACGTACATCCAGTTTCCTTTGGCACACTCCACAGGTCGCATTTATGATCAGATTGCTTTGAAACGCGGTATGCTTATTTGGGGTGACCTCCAGATGGGAGCTGTCAATTTTCTTCCATTTCCATCAAAAAATTTTGCTGCTGGCAAAGTTCTTTGAACTTAGTTTAGTCAGACCTCAATATTTCCCTCTGGCACACCTTACAGGGCGCATTTATGATCGGATTGCTTTGAAACCTGGTATGCTTGTTTGGGGTGATCCCTAGAATGTTGCCGCTGGCAACGACCATTGAACTTGGTTTAGTCAGGCATCAATATATTCCTTTAGCACGCCCCATGGGGCACATTTATGATCAGATCGGTTTGAAACTTGGGGCTACCTTCAGATGGGAGCTATCAATTTTGTTCGATTTCCATAAAAAAATGTTGCCGCTGGCAAAGTTGACCGATTGGTGACCGATTTTCTTCCATTTCCATAGAAAAATGTCACTCGCAACGTTCTTTGAACTTAGTTTAGTCAGACCTCAATATTTTCCTTTGGCACACCCTTCAAGGCACGTTTATGAATGAATCACTTATCACCTTTATCAACGACCTTCGATGAACTTTGGCTCGCCCTGCAGTGCACATTTTTGACCAGATCGCTTTGAAACTTGGTATGCTTGTTTGGAATGACCTCTAGATGGGAGCTTTCGAATTTCTTCCTTTTTTGTCAAAAAATGTTGCCGCTGGTAATGTTCTTTAAACTTAGTTCAGTCAGACCTCAATATTTCTCTTTGGCACACCCTACAGGGCACATTTATGATCGGATTGCTTTGAAACCTGGCATGCTTGTTTGGGGTGCCCTCTAGATGGGAGCTATCGATTTTCTTCCATTTCTGTCAAAAAATGTTGCTGCTGGCAACGTTCTTTAAACTTAGTTCAGTCAGTCCTCTGTATTACCTTTTGGTACACCCTACAGGGAACATTTATGATAGGATTGCTTTGAAACCTCAGGTATGCTTGTTTGGGGTGATCTCTAGAATGTTGCCTCTGGCAACGACCATTGAACTTGGTTTAGTCAGGCATCAATATATTCCTTTAGGGCCCCATAGGGCACATTTATGATCAGATCGGTTTGAAACTTGGGGTTACCTCTAGATGGGAGCTATCGATTTTGTTTAATTCCTCGATTATTCACTGTATTTTTTATGATAAATCTCTATACTGATTTCGCACACGATTTTCGCGTACTGTGCTGTTTCGGTCTTTTGTTCATTAATGCTAACCCTTTGAGTTCTGCTTTTATCTGAGTTAGGTGTCAGCTGGGGGCTGTTGTGGCAGCTTTTCTCCCCTCTTTTGAGGGTAGAATTTCTGCCAGTTCCCTTTTTGGCTGTTGGGGTACTTTTCTGTTCCCATCGGGCCTTTGTTTCCTGCCACCTCACTCTGGTAGCAGGGAGTGTCCTGATTTATTTTTTTACTTTGGGTTCACCTTCCCATCTACATTGCTCTCACCAGATATGCTTAGGACGATACCTTGCGGGCGATTTTTCTTATCTTAGTATTTTGAAGTTTCCTATTATTCATGCTCCACTTTATATGGGTTCAGTTGAAAGACCCTGTGGGCAGTGTGGTCTTCCACCTTTTGAGCTTCAGTCCATCGTGTAGTTCGGGCACATGCTGTTTTCTCCCATGCCCAGGAGAAGGGGAATGCAGTCGTTCGGGCCTCCCGAACTGACTCTGTCTGGAGAGAGTTCTACCCCCTCGGTGGGGGGGGGGGGGGGGGGGGGGGGGGTTTGCAGTCTTTTTGTTGCGTGGATACCACGGTAGCTGCTGACTTTATGGCGAAGAGATGCCTGGTTCCGGGACTACTGCCCCCCTTCAGTTGGCATCTCAGGCTGTCACTAGGGTTGTGACTCCTCATTTGGAGTTGAGCACAGTTGCTCTCTCCACTTTTCCGCCTTTGTCAACAGTTGCTGATGTATCTGCTCCTGCTCTGTGGTGACTTTACCGGTCTCCATTTCAGCTGGCCTCGGCTTATCACTGCAGGGGTCTGCAAGGATTTCTGCTTCTTTGGACGTGGGATATCGGCCCCATCCTTCCCTGGCTTCAACTCGGCGATGTTGGAAGGTTTTGTCTTTCAATCCCTCTGCTGTGGTCTCTCAGCCGTCGAGCCCAGCAGGTTTTTGATTTGGATTCAGAAGTCCATGGTGGGGTCACCGTGGACTCTGTTTCGCTTCCGTCCATGCACTCTGGTCCTTCGAGCAGTTTTTCTGGACCAGCACATTTTGTGCCGACTTCACCTTCTGTCCCTCAGAGGTCCGCAGCGACTCTCCTAAGTTCCCGCACTTCAGATCCTTGGGTATTTCATACCCCTGTAAGCATCTGTATTCAGATGTTTCAGCTGCCATCTGTCACCCCGCATAGGGTGTTCTAGAGGATCGTGACCCTCTGCAGGTTTAGAGGGTCAGATGTGAAGTCACTTTGCTGGGACGTTCCCATGTCGAACTGGCAGATATGGGTCGTGAGCCTAGGGAGGCCCTCTCCTAGCTCACGCAGGTTCTTTCCAAGAGTCTTCCAGTTGCTCCAGCAAGGCTTCTAGTGGCCCTACATGGCACTGCCTTCCAGGTTTGGGAGGCATCGGCTGGTATGCCCAACATGGGCTATGTGTCTTCTGACTCAGGCGATGGGTCACACACACCTGACGTTGAGAGCCATCAGTCTTCTGACTTGGGGGTGGCTCTTGACTTTGTGTTTGAGTTCCTTCAGGAACTCAAACCGTCAGACCAGCTGGAGGTTTCAGCCAGGCTGCGATCATTGGTCGTGTGCCTAAAGTCTGTGAAGCAACCGGCTTCTGGGCGACTTTGACTGTACCAGTCGGTACAAGTGGTCGAAGCTTTTGCATCATTGGACTCAAAGCTGGGTTCCAAGGCTATGAAGACTTCATTCTTCACTAGGCTGATACCATTTTTTGCCCCCTGGGCATTATCGTTGCTACGATTCCGCCAATCCGTCAGTCTGCAAGACTTTGACAGTCATGGATCAGGACTCCTCCTCCCTTGGGCTTTCCAAGCTCAAGTTGGCCGTTATTCCTATGACGACTTTGGAGTCCATGTTGGGCTTATCCAGAGAAATGCTAGGCATGCTTTCTCTCTCGGATCACGTCGTCTCTGCCTTGGCTGCTTATCTGCCTCCAGATAAGTTTGATGGCATACAGGCTCCTTTGCGTGTGATCTCATAGGCGCTCATGCATCTTAGTCACACACATGCCTGCAACAGGGCTAATTTGGAATTAGTTTGCCGGACGCTGTGTTGGACAAAGCTGTTTCCCTTCCTGAAGGGCGGTGCGCTGCTCTTCAATGTGCTTCTTTGGGGATCCGTGACTATTCCATGATTCCGTGGCGACGGTCCGGGATGAAGTCCTGTGTCAGCTTGATCCACCTTCTGTTGGAGGCCGGGATCATTCCAAGCCTAACAAATGCCCTTCTGCTTCCTCTGTGAAGCCAAGGGCTGATCCTCCTGCTTCCACTTCTTCCTCTTACTCACGTGGTGGGTAAGCGTCGGCAGTCCAGAGGGTTGTCTCAGGATCCTTCATCTAGCAGAGGAGGTGGTTTCTCCTCTCTCGTGCCT
Source organism: Pictodentalium vernedei (assembly GCA_031216915.1). Classification (NCBI taxonomy): domain Eukaryota; kingdom Metazoa; phylum Mollusca; class Scaphopoda; order Dentaliida; family Dentaliidae; genus Pictodentalium; species Pictodentalium vernedei. The sequence continues at coordinate 369,153,542 of CM062295.1, forward strand.
CGCCGGGGCTCGAAATGAAGGTCCTCACCTCGATTCGTTCCAGGTTGGAGGAAGGATATCAGAGTTTGCAGACCATTGGGCCACGATCACATCCGATCCTTGGGTGTTAGATGTTGTTCAGTCCGGTCTGCAGATATCCTTTCGGAGGCACCCCACTCTGTCGAGAGTGCCTCTTCCAACCCAAGTTTCTTCAGATGTTTCACGTCGGGAACCTTTGATCATGGAGAGAGACAATCTCCCGTCAAAGGGGGCGATCGAGGTCATCAAGAACATTCATTCAGTAGGATTTTATTCCTGCCTGTTCTTGGTGCTGAAGAAGGACGGCCAACTCCGACAGTTATCGATCTGAGTAACCTAAACCAGTCTATCATTGCTCCCAAGTTCAGCATGGAGACTTTCAGGTTGGTTTCCGCTCCATTCACCAGGGAGATTTCGCTTCCAGCTTCAACCTGCGAGACGCTTACATTCACGTTTCGATTCCTCGGACATCGTTTAAGTATCTCAGGTTTGCTTTTCTGGGGCGAATTTACCAGTTCAAGGCCATGCCTTTCAGCCTCAACCTGGTTCCTTGGGCCTTCACCCGACTGATGTCGCCTGTGATAGCCTTCCATCGCACTCATTCCAGGGTGACTACTTCGGCCTATCTGGACGATATCCTCCAGAGGCACTTGAATGATGCTCTTCTGGAGTCTGATGTCAACACACTGTTGAGCCTGCTCATGTCCCTAGGGTTCAGAATCAGCGAGGAGAAGTTGGACCAGGTCCCTTCTCAGTCGTTTTGTCATCTGGGGATGGCCTTCTGAACTCGGGTGAATACAGTGGCAGTTCCCCAGGCGAGGGCTGTGATTCTCTCGGCTTTCACCCTGACTCTGACCCAGTCCATGTCTGCGACAGCTAGGAGTATTCTCTGGCTGCTCGGTCGCTGCGGTTCGGTGACGGATCTCATTCCTCTAGGTCGGCTGCATGTCAGACCTCTCCAACACTTTCTTCTCAGTTGTTGGATGCCGAATGTCGATCCTCTGGATCTAGTGCTTTAGTTACAAGCATCTCTTCATCGTCACCTTCTTCCCTGGATGGATGTTCAGAGGATTATGCAGGGAGTGTCGTTGGACTTGCCCATGTCCGATCGTGTTCTGATGGCAGATGCCAGTGATGTCGGATGGTGTGTGACATTGGATTCTCTAGGTCTTTCCCTTCACAGTGTATGGGACAGGGATCAAGCAGCTGGATCCCCCACCTTTCGAATTGTCAGGTTCTTCTGTTGTCCGACTTTTCGACAGTGGTCGCTTACATTCGGAACAAGGGTGGCACGCACTCGGTTCCCATGTATGAATTGGATTGGGATCTTCTACTGCTCGCTCAGGATGTCAATGCCGGGGTGGTGGCTCGCCACATGCCTGGTATTCTGAATGTCCTACCCAACTCCCTATCCCGACGGGACAGGGTCATTTCCACCGAGTGGATGCTTCACAGGGCAGTGTTGCAGTTGCTTTGCGGTCTCTGGGGGTCGTCCCCACATCGATCTTTTTGCGACCCGTTGGAACCCTCAGGTGGAGACATTTGTGTCCCCATGTATAGATCCTCTGGCTTTCACTGTGGATGCTCTGCACCCGACTGGAATGGTCTAGTCGGCTACGCCTTCCCGCCGGTTCCTTTTCTGCCTCAGGTTCTAGCCAAGATACGAACCTGCAGTTGTCGAATCATTCTGATCGGTCCCCTGTCACCTCAGCGCATGTAGATCAATCAGCTCCACTCTCTGTTGTTGGCGGTTCCGGCACGTCTCAAGGCCACCCGAGGAGGTTTCATGTTAACCCGACTTCATTGTGCCTTCACGCATATCTTTTGTCAGGTCCTGTGTCCTCCATAGAGGTTTTTTGAGACGAGCAGTGGAGTGCATTTTTTCTTCAAGGCGGCACTCCACTGGTTTAGTCTATGCGGCTAAGTGGAAGGTCTTCTGTCGATGGTGTGCTGATCACTCTGTTGATTATGTCAATCTTTCAATAACACAGATTGCCGAGTTTCTGGTATATCTGTTTGATTCTCGGGGTCTCCAACCTGTTACTATCAAAGGGTACAGGTCCATGCTTTTGGAGACCTTTTCGTATGTGGGAAAGCATTGAATTGGCAATAATCCATACCTCTCTAAGCATATTCGCCACTTTTGGGGAAAATGCCTAGGATTTTGCAGCTTACCCCAGGATGGTGTCTTTGTTGGGTGCTGCTTTGCTGGTGCCCACCGTTCAAACCTTTATCCCAGGTGGATATGCATTTTCTCACATACAAGATGGCTTTTCTGATGGTTTTTGTCTCAGTCAGAAGGGTTAGTGAGCTTCACGCCCTCTCAGTTGATCTGACCTTTTCCAGGAGCTCTGCCAACAGTGTTACTTTACCACTGATTGCTCCTTTCTGGCCAAGAATCAGATGCCAGAAACTACTCCACCTCCTATCTGTATCAGGGCTCTTCCTTCGGCAGAGGGTAATCACCCTTTGCTCTGTCCGGTTCGTGGAATTAGCATTTACAGCAACTGGACACAGTTCATTAGGAAAGGCAGGAAAAGATTATTTCTGTCTCTTATCCCTGGTCGATAGAAGATCTCTCCTCAATCCATTTCTCTATGGATTTGTCTTGCTATTCGCACGTCATATGCTCGTCTAGCAACTGACGATTGTATTGCCAATTACGAGGTGTGTGCACTGTCTACCTCCTGGGCTTATGCTAACTCTGTCAAGTTGTCAGATGTTATGCAGACAGCCTGATGGAGAAATGCTCCTACTTTCTCCACCTTCTATCTGTGTCACTTGCAGGAGCAGTCTGAGGACCTTTTTTCTTTAGGCCCTCTTTCTTCTGATCAGGCTGTCATCAACCCTAGCCATTTGGGTTATTACAAGGTAAGTTCCAGCCCTGTTCTTGGTACTGTCATTTCTGTCTGTGTGTCACACAGGGCCATACACCTCATCTCTCATTGGCATTTCCTAATGGTTGTGATGCTATGGTTTTATAGGCCTTGGGAACTCTTCTTCTGTCCATGGTTCCAGCGCAGTTGGGTTATGTAGGGTTGGTTATGTGATTCCATCCTCCTCTTGTCTATTCAACCTGTTGTAAAGAATTGTAAGTAGGTTGATAAGAAATTTAAAGTTTATAGTAAATTTCCTTTCTTATTATACCTACCGCAATTGTTTTCATGGAGGCCCTCCCATCTTCTTATTCGGGTAAGAATCCTTTCTCCCCGCTGATCACTTAACTACAATGTTGGCGGATTCAAATATAATGACACATTGGTTAAACGTCTGCAGACTGGTTCCGGAAGCCGTGGATTAGTACAAGGAGAAGAGTGTCCCCTACTGGGTGTGCACTGGTCGCTCTCAACTCGGTTTGGGCTTTTTTTTTCTTGGTGCTTTTGCACCACTTTTCTTTCCCAAATCACTTGGGAAAGAAGAAAATAGAGACCATTTTTCCGAGTTATGGACTTCCACTGTAATGCAAGCCTGTTGTAAACAATTGCGGTAGGTATAATGAAAAAGGAAATTTACTATAAAATCTAAATTTCCATCCAAAAATGTTGCAACTGGCAATGACCTTTGAACTTAGTTTAGTCAGGCATCAATATATTCCTTTGGCACTCCCTACAGGTCATATTTATGATCGGATCGCTTTGAAACTTGTATGCTTGTTTGGGGTTACCTCGAGAGTCGAGATGAGAGCTATTGATTTTCTTCGATTTCTGTGAAAAAACTGTTGCCGCTGACCACAGCATTCGATTAACTTAGTGCAGTTATGCATCAGTATTTCTCTTTGGCTCACCCTGCATGGCATACTTATGATCAGATCGCTTTGAAACTTCGTGTGCATGTTTGGGGTGACCTCTAGATGGGAGCTATCGATTTTCTTCCATTTCCGTCGAAACATGTTGCAGCTGGCAACAACCTTTGAACTTAGTTTAGTCAGACCTCAATATTATCCTTTGGCTTACCCAACAGGGAACATTTATGATTGGATTGCATTGAAACCTGATACACTTGTTTGCGGTTACCTCCAGATGGGAGCTATCGTTTTTCTTCGATTTCCATTGAAAAATGTTACTGTTGGCAATGACCTTTTAATTTAGTCAGACCTGAATATTTCCCTTTGGCACACCCTACAAGGCACATTTATGATCGGATCACTTTGAAACTTGGTATGCTTGTTTGGTGTGACCTCAAGATCGGAGCTATTGATTTTCTGCCTTGTCTGTCAAAAAATGTTCCCATTGTGGATGACATTAATGCAGTTATGCATCAATATTTCCCTTTGACATACCCTGCAGGGCACATTTATGATTGAATCGCTTGGAAACTTGTTGTGCTTTTTTGGGGTGACCTCTAGATTTAAGGTATCAATTTTCTTCCATTTCCGTCAAAAATAGTTGCCATTGGCAATGACCTTTGATAAACTTAGTGAAAACTTAGTGCAGTTATGCATCAATATTTCCCTTTGACACACCCTGCAGGGCACATTTATAATTGGATCGTTTGAAAACTTTGTGTGCTTATTTGAGGTGACATCTATATGGGAGTTATCGATTTTCTCCCATTTCTGTCTGAAAATGTTACCGCTGGCTACAACCTTTGAACTTAGTTTAGTCAGACCTCAATATTTCCCCTTTGCACATCCTTCAGGGCACATTTATGATTGGATCACTTTGAAACTTGGTTTGTGTGTCTGGGGTGACCTAGTCAGATTTGAGGTTATGCTATGGCCTGTCATCCGTCTGTCTGTCTGTTAGCAATTCAATATGCTCGTGCTGGAGGCCGTATTTATGAAGCAATCTTTACAAAACTTCTTGGGTACCTTTGTTATCACCATGGGACGAGAACGAGTGTTTTGGGGTGCAGTCCAAAATTCAAGATGGCCACCAGCAGTCGTTTTGTACTGAAATTAGTGCAATCAGTTTTTGTACAGAACTTCTGTATGAAAGTTCTGATTTGAATAAATTTTTGTGTGTGAATGTTTAGTAACATGGAATACATCACATATAGTATGGGTTTTTTTCTCATGCAGAAATTATGCAAATTAGATGAACTTTGATTTATTCAGTGCTACTTATACACAGTAGTACACATGTCAGTACGGCTCGGGCTAGGGGCTGTATTTATGAACCGATCTTCACGAAACTTCTTGGGTACCTTTGTTATCACCTTGGGATGAGAACGAGTGTTTCTGGATGCAGTCCAAAAGTCAAGATGGCTGCCGGCTGCCATTTTGTACCGAAATTAGGTGCAATAAGTTTTTTGTACAGAACTTCTATATGGCTTGGGGCAGAGGCCGTATTTATGGAACGATCTTTACGAAACTTCTTGGGTAACTTTGTTATCACCGTTTGACGTGAACAAGTCTTTTTGGGGCGCAATCCGAAATTCAAGATGGCCGCCGGCAACCATTTTGTACCGAAATTTGTGCAATCAGTTTTTTGTATACAATTTCTGTATGAAAGTTGTGATTTGAATAAATTTTTGTATGAATGTTTAGTAACATGGAATACATCACATATAATATGGGGTTTTTTCTCGTGCAGAAATTATGCAAATTAGATGAACTTTGAATTATTCAGTGCTACTTATACACTGTAAGTACACATGTCAGTACGGCTCGGGCTAGGGGCTGTATTTATGAATCGATCTTCACAAAACTTCTTGGGTACCTTTGTTATCGCCTTGGGACGAGAACGAGTGTTTTTGGGTGCAGTCCAAAATTCAAGATGGCTGCCGGCTGCCATTTTGTACCGAAATTAGGTACAATCAGTTTTTTGTACAGAACTTCTATATGAAGGTTCTGATTTGAATAAATTTTTGAATGAATGGTTAGTAACATGGAATACATCCAGGGTTTCCGCTAGACCGGCTGCGGGTCCGTCGACCGGACCCATTCCCCCCGCCGATCATACTATGATCAGTCAGAAAAGCTGGTGGTTAAAATGTCAAGTACAATGCTGTATCGTAACGACACTCGGGATCCTTTGTTTCCATGTAATATAGGCATAATCATGTTGCATACTATGCCTACTATTACTGGCGACAACCTGATACTTGATAACCCCCAGACGAGAGGGGGAAACAAGGTTCAAATCCTAAACGTCGCCTATAAAATTTCGGACTCAAATTGTCGTGTTTGGTCTGAAATCACTGGCTTTTATTTCGAGCGATAAATGATGTAATTGCAGGTGCATGACGTCACACGTCCGCATCATGGTTCTTTTCGAATATTTCGTTCTCTCTGCATTTCCAATTATTTATGTTGGCACGTAACGGGTTGTATAAAAAAAATTGAGGTCAAGCGTCGCAGTCACTGTCAGGATTCGTGGATTTTGTGTTGTTTTGGGTTTGTATTTTTATGAAACCTCCGACCAGGTGTAGTATTGTGTGTCCCGTGGGAATTCAGAGAATTGTAGGAGGAAAAAATACATATTTTCCACTTCAATTATTCAGCATTTTAGCGACCAGAATGCCCCCAGAGGCCACCAGAGAGCACCTAAAAATCAAAACCCCCTCTGGCATCTGAGTTTCACTTTCTTTAAACTACCGGACCCACAAATTTTCCCTAGCGGAAACCCTCATACATCACATATAATACAGTTTTTTTCTCATAAAGAAATTATGCAAATTAGATGAACTTTGATTTCTTCGGTGCCACTTACACACAGTAAGTGCACTTGTCAATACGGCTCGGGCTAGAGGCTGTATTTATGAACCGATCTTCACAAAACTTCTTGGGTACCTTTGTTGTCACCTTGGGATGAGAACGAGTGTTTTTGGATGCGGTCCGAAAGTCAAGATGGCTGCCGGCTGCCATTTTGTACCGAAATTACGTACAATCATTTTTTTGTACAGAGCTTCTATATGGCTCGGCGTAGAGGCCGTATTTATGAACCGATCTTCACAAAACTTCTTGGGTACCTTGGTTATCACCTTGGGACGAGAAACGAGTGTTTTTGCGATGCAGCCTAAAATTCAAGATGGCTGCCAGAGGCCATTTTGTATCCAAATTAGGTACAATCAGTTTTTTGTACGGAACTTCTATATGAAGGTTCTGATTTGAATACATTTTTGAATGAATGTTTAGTAACATGGAATACATCACATATAATACAGGTTTTGTTCTTGTGCAGAAATTATGCAAATTAGATGAACTTTGATTTATTCATTGCTACTTATACACAGTAAGTGCACATGTCAATACGGCTCAGGCTATAGGCTGTATTTATGAACTGATCTTCACGAAACTTCTTGGGGTACCTTTGGGCAAGACACTTCATCTCCATTGTCCGCGTGGGGGCACGGTGGCGTTGTGTACTAAGGCGTACTGCATGTCGATGGTGCACTTGTCTTCAACCAATACTAACCCTGCTTGTGTGGAGTTCGTACGTTGGGGAGCTGACAGTTGCTCGCCGTTGCTCAGTGGTTCTCTCCGGGTACTCCGGCTTCCTCCACCCGTAAAACTGTCACGGTCATGATTAGCCATAGTGCATAAATATGTGACCTTAAGCACCAATAAATAAATAAATATTGGGTACCTTTGTTATCACCTTGGGACAAAAATAAGTGTTTTTGGGTGCAGTCCAAAATTCAAGATGGCTGCTGTCAGCCATTTTTACCAAAATTAGGTGCAAACTTCTAGGGCTATGTTTGCTATCATCATGGGATGGTAACGAGTGCTTTTGGGCTCTGCCAAAAATTCAAAATGCCTGTCTGCAGTCATATTTACAGGAATTGTGTGTATTACATTTTTTGTACAGAACCTGTAAAGAAGATTTTTTATGTCAGTAATGTTTGCTATAAATTTATTGGGGGGGCCTTTGTAGACTGTGCTAAAGGTTTTTGGGCCTTGGGTCCCTGTAGCCAACACAGCTGACCGATCGCGACCAAAAGGGGACGGTCTCATCTGGACATTATACAGAGTCATCCTACCAAGTTACAATGAAATCCCTTCATAAATACGACCTGTAGACTGTGCTAATGGTTTCCGGGTTTTGAGCTCGGGCCGCCATCACGGTTGGCCGATCCCGACCAAAAGGGGACATTCTCATCTAGACATGACCTCAAACCTGCATATGGAATTTTGGGTCAATCAGACAAGAACTACGGGGTGTAGCCTGTGGTAAAGGAAAATGTGAACAGACTCACAGATTCAGACTTCCACACGCGTGATGACAATAGCTTATCTTGACTTGTCAAGTTAAGCTAAAAATCACCATTCAAATTTCATCAATTTTTTATCTCAAAAACATAGCTTAAGGCCCCTCACTGGAACGAGCTCAATGAGCCCATTCCAATGAGGGGTTAGAAGCTGTGTTCTTTTATGCAAAAAATGTTAGGTAAAGGGTTAACCACATGTTAACAAATATCTTATTTAGCCCACATTTACATCGTAGCAGAGACTTTTAGCCATCAATTGTCCAGCAATCAGAAATTTCTGGGCAGAACCCTGTAAGATGGACAAAATTATTTCTTAATAAGGAATCTGGTTAAATACATGCAAATTTGTACAAAGTGGTCGCAATTTTAACAGAGAAATCTCAAATAATGGAAGATAATGAAGATACACTTTTTTGCATCCCAATGAATATCATCTATATCGAGCAATTATCCAACCAGGTGTTTGCTACAATAAAAAATAACCAAACAAGCAACAATCGGAGCATGGACATAATGTTTGTCATCATATACCTGTTTGTGTGGTATGAGCACCATGAAAAAACACCCTTCTATGCCAAATATTCACATGTCAGCACACTCAAACAAACTGTAAACAAACAAGTACTGAAGAATGTCTTCTTACTACCAGAGTTGCTTTACAAGTAAATGCAGAACTATTGCAGATACATAAGGAATGATCGTTTGTTTTTGTCTGTTTCTTCAGTTATAAACCCCAAAAAACAAAGGCCAAACATAGTGTAAATTGGCTATGCCACTTTACACATGCTTCATAGCAGCCATAACTAGATTTACTGAAAAATACCTTAAAAATACTCGGGTTTAAGAATTGATGACAGTACAAGATCATGTTGGTCTCAAATTTTGTGTAAAAGCATCATAAGCACAAGCAAAATTTCTGTCAAAGACTACCACATTAATCTTGGAAGGTCATTGTATGAAGTTTTCTTTTTACTTCTTGTCTTTTTTCGAAAAAAAGATTTTTTTGTGAAAATTCACCTTCATGGGTGTTTTAGTGTTCATCTGCTCTCCACACACTTTACATACATGTTAGTTTCAAAGTGCCAGTTTTGTAGGACCTGGAAATAAAGGGCTCAGTTAGTAACCTTGTTACAGCCCCAATATTATATTGAGATCGATATATCCTTAGCAGATAATTATATGAGAAAGATATTTTTTATTAGTGCATTTTCTGACTGGTCTCACTCATTTGCACTCAGTGACCTTGTTTACATCTTGGTTACACTGATCTACAATTATTGTACATATAGCTGTTGATTGTTTAAGTAGGTCAGGGACCTTGTTTACTTGGATTGTGACAGAATCACCTGGAAACTGATAGAAACTGATAGAACATTGTAGACATTTCATCTTCTTGGACATTCTATCTGGTTACTATATAAAGGTTTGTCAACAGAATTCAGAAACTCATTTTTAGAAAGCCATTTCAGAAAGACTCACTTCAGTTAAAACACAGCAGTTGTTTCCATTGGAGATTATTATTGTTCTAGGACAGTGCATTTATTATAGAAGCAGTGCTTCTTTGTGAATTTGGAAGATTGATTCCAAGAGAATTTGTTCGTCTTGAAAAAGAGAATTTGTACTTTCTGTGAAACAGAATAATATTTTGTGAAAAGCCAGGATTCTACTGGATTATTTGGAAATTACCTGTGGCACCAATACTTCGTGGATTTTTACTCCATTTGAATTTTGCAGAGCATTTTATTATATTTTATTGGAGACTGCTGAAATTTCTAAGCGAAAATTTTATTACAATCTACGGGATACTGTTTCTGAAGAGACATTGTTGGATTTAATACTACATCTACCAGCTGGTAACTTTCTTCAGAAGATACTTCACCACTGGATTACTGGATTCTGTCAAACTGTACTTTGGACTAATTCTATAATTGATAAGTACCATTGTTTTTATTTTCTGTAACCCAATTAGTGTAAAAGATCTTTGTATCATTTTTTTTTTATATTAATTTTTTTTAATTAAATTTCAGAATAGTTAAATTCATAGTTATTGTTGCTGATTCTCAGATTTCTTTCTGTTACCAATATCATTAATATTTCCATACCGTAACAAACCTGTTGGCAGCTTACACAGTAATGGTGTTGTCATTCTTCTCTGCCTTTTCTGTTTTTGTTATGCCAGTCATGCTTTTTATGTCTTAACAGGATGTTTGCCTATGTGAATATCAGCAAATAAGGCGCAATCTCGCCGAAGCGAGTTTGCATGTTAGTTATTGCTATTTGTTTTGGCAGAAATTGCTTTAAGATGGAAACAACGTGCCATTCTATTTATATGTGGATGCAATATTCAACCTTTGAGTCAAGACAGTTCTGAAAGACTGCCAAGTCTTTCTGGTAAAATATGCGAGATTCGTAATTTAATAAAGTTATGTTGTATTACTTTGTCGTAACCTGTAGTTCATTGGTGTAGTTTACAATTGACATAACCCACACTAACCTAAGTGGTCTTTCACAGGTTATTTCCGGATCTGGTTGTACCGCATTATAACTGGCTATACATGTAGTTACCTCACCCATGATTGGAGAGGTACAGAATAGATTTACTACAACCCTTGGTTTTCAGCTCAACTTTGACGTAAGTCAAATTTGAACTTATGCCATGGCCAGTCGTCCGTTTGTCCGTCTGTCCATCAACAATTCAATACGGCTCGGGCTAGAGGCCGTATTTATGAACCGATCTTTACCAAACTTCTTGGGTACCTTTGTTATGACCGTGGGACGAGAACGAGTGTTTTTGGGTCCGATCCAAAATTCAAGTTGGCCGCTGGCAGGCATTTTGTACAAAATTAGGTGCAATCAGATTTTTGTGCAGAACTTCCATATGAAAGCTCTGATTTGAATAATTTTTTCTCGTGCGTAAATTATGCAAATTAGACTAACTTTTATATGTATTTAGTGTTACTTCCAGCACTGTAAATGCAAATGCCAATATGGCTCGGGCGGGCTAGAGGCCATATTTATGAACTGATCTTTACCAAACTTCTTGGGTACCTTTGTTATCACCGTGGGACGAGATCGAGTGTTTTTGGGTCCGGTCCGAAATTCAAGATGGCCGATGGCAGCCATTTTGTACAACATTAGGTGGAATCGGTTTTTTGCGCAGAATTTCCATATGAAAGCGCTGATTTGAATATTTTTTTGTGTGAATGTTTAGTACCATGGGATACATCACATATAATACAGGTTTTTTTTCTCGTGCCGAAATTATAAGTACACATGTCAATACGGTTCGGGCTAGAGATCTGTATTTATGAACCGATCTTCACGAAACGTCTTGGGTACCTTTGTTATCACCTTGGGACGAGAACGAGTGTTTCTGGGTGTGGTCCAAAATTCAAAATGGCTACCAGTGGCCATTTTGTACCCAGGGTAGCCGCAGGTCCTTGAAAACCTGGAATGTCCTTGAATTTGAAACGCTATTTTCAAGGCCTTGAAAGTCCTTGAAAACAAGGTATATCAGTAAAAGGTCCTTGAATGTCCTTGAATTTGATCGCCGATTCATCACAAGCATAATAGAGGTCTGAAAAGAAACGAATAAATTTGTTGACAAGTCCAAACAAGTAGGTGTTATTAATATTAATTAACTCTTAGCACGTCTTGGTCGGCTCATGTTTATTAGTACAGAGGGGGGCTTCCCTGGTCGAATTATGTTTAACAACCAATGAAAACCTTTTGATTTCCACCGGAATCGTCATGAGTTTCCATATAAAGTAACGCACGTGTTCCAATACTTTGTCCGACAGGGGGACAAAACGTGCCAGTTCGACTTTGTTTGGAAAATGGTGTCATCAATTGAAAATTATTTATCAACTTTCTATGACATTATTGATGATTCTGATTTGGATGAGGATGGTTTTCCTGGATATTCTTTCATAAGAAATATCAATGAAGACTCGTCAGACGAATTCGAGTCGTGTGAAAGCAATTTGGAAGAAAATGTAAATGCCGTCGAATCAGCTGATCAGTCAAGCACGTGTGTTCATGTTGACAAAACATTGAATTTGGGGGATTCGTTCCACCACCCATGGTTAAAAACATTTGACGAGCCCACAGGCATTCAGTTTTCTGTGGATGGCAACGAGCGTGAGTTGGACATTTTCAGTAAATTTTTTGACAGTGATTTTATTGAACTGTGCACTTCGCAAACAAGTTTATATGCCAAACAATACTTTGAAAAAAACCCAAATATGAAACCCTTCGCAGTTGCCCGATCTTGGGTGGATACAGATGCGACTGAAATGAGGGCGTTCATAGCAGATGAAACAGTTGCCACAGTGATGAAAACGTGTGCACCTGTTTGCTTGACAAACAAAAAGTAGTAAATTTTACCTTGGTTCACAACTTGTGAACCAAGGTACAATTGACTACTTATTGTAAAGGGGGTATTGCCATTGGGACGTTTCGGCCTTAGGACATTTCAGCCTCGAGACGGTCCCTGAATATCCTTGAATTTTCTTCAAAAAGGCCCTTGAAAGTCCTTGAATTTTGTTTTCAATATTCTGGGGGAATCCTGTGTACCGAAATTAGGTCCAATCAGTTTTTTGTCACAACTTCTATACGGCTTGTATTTATGAACTGATCTTCACGAAACTTCTTGGGTACCTTTGTTATCACCTTGGGACAGGAAGGAGTGTGTTTTGGGGTGCCTTTGTTATCACTGTGCTATGAGAACAAATATTGGGGGGTTCAGTCAGACCCACTCTGGGACTCAAAGATTTCTTTTCTAGTTTAGCATCTGACTGTCACCAGGGAGGGGTGGTACCATAAAATAGAGAAAAAAGCTTAAAAAACACAACAATAATAAATATTGACTGTGCATCATTCCCCTCAGAACCATTTATCCATGTACCAAATATGAAAGGTGTAGCTTGAAGCATATTAGAGGGAGAGGTGGTAACATAAAAACAGACAGACAAACAGACAGACAGACAGACAGATGTTAGATTTTGAAAAAAAAATATTGAGCGTGCATAATCCCCTCACAACCCCTTTATCCATGTACCATATATGAAAAGTGCAGCTTGAACCATGTTAGCGGGAGCAGTGGTAACAAAAAATAGAGAAAAAAGCTTAAAAAACACAACAGAAATGGTTGCCATGGCACCATTTTGAATTTTGGAAAACAAATATTGAACAATGCAACATCCCATGACAACCCTCTATCCATGTGCCAGATATAAAAAGTGTAGCTTGAACCATGTTGGAGTGAGGGGTGGTAATATAAAATAGAGAAAATAGCTTAAAAAACACAACAAAAATGGCCACCATACCACCATCTTGGATTTTGAAGAAAAAATATTGAACGTGCATCATCCCTTCCCAACCCTCTATCCATGTGCCAAATATGCAAAGTGTAGCTTGAACCATATTGATGGGAGGGGTGGTAACATGAAAATAGAGAAAAAAAGCTTAAAAAACTCAACAAAAATGGTCGCCATTCCGCCATCTTGGATTTTGAAACAAAAATTTTGAGCGTGCATCATCTCCTCAGAACCATTTATCCATGTACCAAATATGAAAGGTGTAGCTTGAACCATGTTGGTGGGAGAGCTGGTAACATGAAAATAGAGAAAAAAAGCTTAAAAAACACAACAAAAATGGCCGCCATTCCGCCATCTTGGATTTTGAAAAAAAAATTTTGAGTGTGCATCATCCCCTCGCCATTCCGCCATCTTTGATTTTGAAAAAAAAATTTTGAGCGTGCATCATCCCCTCAGAACCATTTATCCATGTACCAAATATGAAAGGTGTAGCTTGAACCATGTTGGTGGGAGGGGTGGTAACATGAAAATAGAGAAAAAAAACTTAAAAAACACAAAAAAATGGCTGCCATTCTGCCATCTTGCATTTTGAAAAAAAAATTTTGAGCGTGCATCATCCCCTCAGAACCATTTATCCATGTACCAAACAAGAAAGGTGTAGCTTGAACCATGTTGGTGGGAGGGGTGGTAACATCAAAATAGAGAAAAAAAGCTTAAAAAACACAACAAAAATGGCCGCCATTCCGCCATCTTGGATTTTGAAAAAAAAATTTTGAGCGTGCATCATCCCCTCAGAACCATTTATCCATGTACCAAATATGAAAGGTGTAGCTTGAACCATGTTGGTGGGAGGGGTGGTAACATGAAATAAAGAAAAAAAGCTTAAAAAACACAACAGAAATGGCAGCCATTCCGCCATCTTGGATTTTGAAAAAAAAATTTTGAGCTTGCATCATCCCCTCAGAACCATTTATCCATGTACCAAATATGAAAGGTGTAGCTTAAAGCATGTTGGAGGGAGAGGTGGTAACATAACACTGTTAATCGATTAACATATTAACATATCTTGTAATCTGTCAAAGAACTGCTGCTAGTGTGGCTCTGTGGTGAATGCATTGTACTTTAAACCTGGTTAGAGCATTGCACTTTGAACTGAAAGGTCGACTTTTCTGTCCTGACCAGTGTTAACTGCATTGTGTCCTCAAGCAAGACACTTAATCCTGATTGCCCACATGGGTCATCCATCCATCACTTTATATTATCGACTTCGCTACATAAATTGCTGGGCTAAATTGAGCCCAATTTGATATGCTTGTTCAGGGTTTCCACTAAGGGAAAAGAAATGAGGCCGTTAGTGTGGCAAGTGATGATCGACGGTACCACGGGCCGACCATGGTTGGGCCCGCGGTAGGAAAAAAATTGAATTCTGGGATCCAAAAAAAACCTATTTCCTTGCATCTGAGAGGATATTTTGTGCTTTATTCACGGAGATATATTTCATGAGATTTCACACATTGACAGCCAGTTATTTCCAGTGAATAAGAACTAAAGAGGAGAAGATGGTAAATAATTCAAAGTCATCCTTAAGGCACAAATAAAAATAACTGATCCGTCAACCTATGAAATTTTTGTGAATTGTTTTCAACTTTCTACTTTTTGTAAGATGACATTCTATCACCAGGCACCAGTGACCCAGTTTATTATTGCGCCAAGTGTCGTGACACGAGGTGATGGATGTCAATTAGTGCAGGCAGACTGGCACTTTTTAAAATATCCAATCAGAGTTCCTACATAAATGACCACCCACTTTTTCTCAATTACACTCTGCCCACTTGAACGTCAATCAGAGAACAGTCAACACAAGCAAACACAGCCGATCTTATTAAATGCAAATCACACTGACCGGTAATGCCCCTTGGTGTGCATTCCTTGGAAACAAAACGTAAATCAACTCAGATGAACATTGCAGTGGGGGAACACTTTGCAAAGTTGTTACGACTGTAGAAACAGATAGATAAAAAAAAGGCTTTAAGAATCGGGTCACCTACCTGAACATTTAACCATTTGGTGGTGAGATTAAAGTTTTTGTGGGGAGAAGAATGCGGCCGTTTATCGGACGCTGTGCCGGTATAGCGGAAACCCTGATGTTCCTTATATGTGACAAATAAAGGTGCCACTCCCACATGGGGCACCACAGAGGGCATAATTTTGGTAGCACCCACAAAATGTTTTTAAAATAATAAAAAATCTTCTTCAGAACTACCAATCACAATCTTTTGATACTTGGTATTTGTCATCCTTAGAGGTGTCAGATTTATTTTTGTTTGAAACAAGTCCCTGGGTTCATATTTGGGCTCCTTGTGGGAATCTGATTTTAACTTGCTGCAACATGAAATTTATTTTAAAATCTTCTTCTTCAGATCTACCAGCCAAACACTCTTGATATTTGGTATGCTGCATCTTTGGGGGCTCTGCTTGAAATTTGTTCAAATCAGGTCACTGGAGTCATATTTGGGCTCCCTGTGGGAGCCAGATTTTTAACCTAGTGTAACATGAGTAATATTTATTAAAAATCTTCAGATTCATCAGTCAGAATCTTTTGATATTTGGTTTGCAGTATCCTTAGGGGGTAAGATTCCAGTTTGTTCGAATCAAGTCCCTGGGCTCTTAATTGGGTTCCCAATGGCAACCTAAATTTTAAATTTGTACAATACGGTGGAAAATCCTTTAAAAATCTTCTTCAGATCCACCCATCAGAATCTTTTGATATTTGATATGATACGGCCTCAGGAAGTTCAGATTCCAATTTGTTCAAATCAAGTTACTTGGTTCATATTCGTGCTCTGATGATGTGCAGTTCCAAATTTTAACTCTTCACATCCATGAGTCAGATTCTTTTGTTACATAGTACTGACATTCTTAGTGTTGTAAGATTCAAGTTTATTCAAATCAGATCACTGGGTTCACTTCTGGGCTCCCTATGGGAGCCTGAATTTTAACTCAGTGCAATATGAGGAATATTCTTCGAAGATCTTCTCCTTCAGACCCACCAGGAAGAATCTTGTGACATATGGTATATTGCATTACTATGACTCCTAGGTTAAAGCTTGTTCAAAGTGTTATGCTTGACTGATTTTGGTGGGCAGCAGAGTGGTTTGAAATTTAACACAGAACCCATGGGAGAATTCACTATTTGTTTAAATGAATTGTGCCCACAGAGAGCTGAATCGGGTACACTTTACTTAAATGTAAATGTAGTACATAATCTTAATGTTGGGAAAAATTATTTTTTTGCATGGGGTTTGAGTGACTTTAAGCAAAAAAACCATAAAACAGACCCTTCTTCAACCACCCCCACTCCCAATCACATGGCTAAATTAGATTAACTATATTAACAAGTAAACACTGAATGTGACATTAAATCCTTCTTGAAACAATTTTATCAGTTGAATGATTAAAGCCACTTGGGGGCCTCTTGTTTAGACAAATGAAATTCTACAGTGTTGTGCTCAAGAAAGTAGACAGAGAATTTTGACCAATTTGTCATTGGGTTGTAATTCGGTTGAAATTTCATGTCCGTTTTTTTTAATTAGATTACTGTAATTTCCCAGAATAGAAATTTAAATTTCATCACATAAGTATTGATCAAATGTATGAAGCATTTAAGTGCAAGTTGGTGTCTGTGAGGTGCAATTATTGGTATAAAAGTTTTTCAACATTTTGCATTATTTTTCACATTTTTTATTCCAGTTCTTGAAGTAATGCAGACAGAATGAGGAAGTGAACTGAAAGGAAGAAAAGCAAACACTGCAGACATGCTGACAGATAAAACTTCAAATAAGTCCCCATCGGAGAAGACAGTTTACATTGTTTTCTTCTCACTGGTGTTGGATTTGTTAGCATTTACATTAATACTGCCATTGCTGCCATCTTTATTGGATTATTATGGGCATCATGACAAGGTAATCCAGACATGACTATATGTTGTCCCAGGGCTTATGTTTCATCTAAATTTGGGAGAATCCATTTGGATTCTCGGGGCAATGGTTGCGAGAATCCATACCTGTTATGAGTGTCCCAGGATCCCATAAGGCCACCATGGTTAAACCTATGTTGTATACTGATAACACATGTTAACCCTTTACCCAACACAACTTTTTAATTTTTAAAACATAAACTGAATTTAATAATATTTAAAAAAATAAACAATATATACCAATAAAACTTACAAATATGGATATCATTGGAACCGGCTCATAGAGCCAGTTCCAATGACAGCCATATTTGTACAATTTTTGACAAAGTGTTAGGATATTTCAGGTCATGTTATACTTGTATGGGTCAGTTTGCTGCTGCTATGTTAGATCAAGGGGTTAAATTGACTCAATTCTTTTCACGCGAATCTCTGTAGAAGTGCAGCGAGAATCTATATGGATTCTCGTTGGTTTTGTTGCACAAATGTTTGCGTGAATCGATTCTCGGATTTCCATCGAAATATAAGCCTTGTCTCCCAAATTCATTTCCCATGCAGGGTACCGATACCTCTTAGAATTCCTGGATTCTCCTTGAATTTGAATAAATAACTTCAAGGGCCCCTGATACTCCTTGAATTTTGTAGTAAACTCTCTGATTTTTATTAAAATTATTTACTTGAGTTGACACTGCAGTAAAATGTGTTGCAAGCCTTGAAATACCATCAAGAGGCACTTTGATCTGCAGGCCTTAAATTTCATGCTAGGATCAGAACTGATTCTCGCAAATGATTCTCACAAGGAAAATATTGAGAATCAAGTTTGAATCTCGCAAAATATTCGTTTTATTCTTGTAATAGTTTCGGAAAGTATTCTTAAAGGCCTAGAGATTTCTACTTTTTCTTTGCTCCCACATAATAAAGTAACATTAGGACTTAGCAGTGGTGTCTAGTGATGTCCTGGCTGCCTATAGCCTATAGCAGCAGCCAAGACTTCACTAGAAACCACTGCCAAGGTAGTGTCCCTTCCACCAGCAAGACCACCAAAAAGCCTATATGCAGGAACATGTGTTCACATGTACGTGGAAGACAAGAAATTCCCAAAAATTGGAACTAGGCCCTTAAGGGTTAAATTCTAGTAACTATATAAATATGAGGATTGTTTTATTCTCTATGGAATATGTACTGTTTGCACTCAAAGATGAAACTTTGATTTTTTCTCTCTTTTGTTTGCAGGAAGGGCTATATAAACTAATACTGAATTCTGTACATGGATTTCGTGAATGGGTTGGTGCACCAAATACATTGAAATGGAACTCTGTTTTGTTTGGAGGTAATATATTCATCCACTTTTACAAAAAACTGCCAGACATCTTTTATAGCTCATCCTACTGGAACTCAACATGAGCTATTGCCATCACTTAGCATCCTTTGTCTGTTATTTATTTATTTATTGGGATTTAATGACACTTTCAACAGCCCGGATCACTTCATGTCGGACATTTTTACGGGTGGAAGAATCCAGAGTACCCAGAGAGAACCACCGAGCAGCGGCGATTAACTGTCAGACTCCCCAATGTACTAACTTCACACAAGCAGGGTTCGAATTGGTGGAATACATGTGTGTGTGAAGATTTTGAATCAAGTAAATTATTTCTGTGTTATGTTACTGTGAGTTGCATGATAACTCAATGGAGAGACAAGCCTCTGTGGTTGTTTGAAATGATAGCTGTTTATTTGCTTGCAGAACAATCTGTTACTAATATCAAGTTCTGAGGAGACTTTTGGATTCTATGTTAGAGGTCCTGAGTTCGACCCCCATCTGGGACGACCCACGTTGTGTCCTTGGGCAAGGCACTCTATCCCAGTTTCCTACTTGGGGGCACGATGACGCCGTGTACTAAGGCGTACTACACATCAACGGTGCACATGTCTTCAGCTGCTGTAACCCTGCTTGAGCGGAGCTTGAACAGAGTTAGAATGTTGAGGAGTTGACAGTTCCTTGTCGATGCTCGGTGGTTCTCTCCGGGTATGCCGGCTTCCTCCACCTGTAAAACCGTCATGGTCATGATTAGCCATTGTGCATAAGTATGTGACCTTAAAACACCAATAAATATATAAATAATCACGTTCCGAGAAAAAATATATGCTAAATGTGTTAGTTTGAGAAGTAGATTATTAAATATGGATAGATTGAATGGTTCTTTTGTGTTATTGTTTCAGGTTTCATTGGTTCATTATTTTCATTCCTTCAATTTCTGTCTTCTCCAATTATGGGCGCTATGTCAGATGTTTATGGTAGACGATCTCTGCTGCTCCTGTCAATGGTAAGAGCATTTTTAAATAACCATTTCATTGAGACTAATTGACTGTATTATCTCAAATGATTCAGCACATCTTTTTGAAGTCCTTTATAGATCAGGCTGAACAGAGTTCTGGTCCATTTGAGAATAAAAACATGCAATTGCTTGGAAAATGCCTGATTATGAAAACAATTCTATTTCTTTTAGGGGTGCCACGATTATTGATTTCAATGATCAATAATCGTTTGGTAATAATCAACGATTATCAATTAATCATACTTTTTCTTGTTGGTCAAAACATTTTTTTTTAAAACTGTTCAGTATAGACCCCTAGTTTGGTACAGTCATATTGACCAGAATCTTTCATGATTGCTACCAGCTTGTGTATAAGATGTGTCTTTATACCCCCAACATGAAAAGTTAAGTGCCACTTATCGGTAAGAAGAGTAAGAGTTTACAACTCTTTATTTTTTACCGAGATGAATTACTGAGAACAAAGTTGCATATGGAATGAAGGCTGCGGTTCTAGTTGAGATTTACATATTTAGAATCAATAAATCACTAAAATAACATTTGTGGAATTAATTGAGTTTTATTGTTTGTGTAACATCCAAAATAAACAAGGAAGTGAAAGAACAGCATGGTCAGTCTGCCGCTATCCTTTTTCATGTGTAATGTCAAAAACATCCACATCACTCATTCATGACCTATTGTCATGAATATTAATTATCCAAACAAACTCTCCCACAACTCCAGCTAAGCATGTCCGTGTATAGGACATGAGTTTCTATGGAAACAATAGAAACTCAGATACTATAGACTGCTAACATCCACTTTACAGCATCAAAATTAATGACCGATTGCATCGAAACAGGCCCATGTAGCCTCAAAAATATGACTAGTTCCATTCTAACATTAAAAAAGTGCAAAAATCTGTATCCCACACGTGTGATAAAAGTTTATTTTTATCACACATCCTAGGATGTCGCGAACAAACCTTAATTTTAAATGGGTGTGTAATAAGTGAAAGAACAGCATGGTCAGTCTGCCGCTATCATTTTTCAAGTGTAATGTCAAAAATATCCATATCACTCCTTCATGACCTTTCGTCATGAATATTAATTATCCAAAGAAACTCTCCCACAACTGTTGTTGGTTGATGAAAACTGAAGCATTTTGTTGAATAACATAAGGCACCATGAAACACATGACTGACGGTTCACAGCAATGACCAATTAAGTATTCCTCCGGAAGCGCTTTGATATACGTTCAAAGATTGCAGCTTCAAAGTGTGTTGACCCTTTGTCTTTGCTGTGTGTATTTGATATTTGTTAATAAATACATAGCCCTAAAGTTATTTCGACACATGGAATGAAAAATGTTGTACACAATTGCAAATAGTGGGACAGAAATCACAATGCTGCATTGATCCATGTGAAAGTAAAATACCGATTAGTCAACCACCAAAATGGTAATCAGTTATACATATGATACACAATGGTTAATCGATTAGTCGATAATTTAAAGCAAGCCTAATTTCTTGTGTGACTGGGACTTGGGTTATTTTCAGAATTTATAATTTATTCAGTTAATACTGTCATGCTTCTGGAATCTTCAAAGAGCTACTTACTGTCCCTTCACTGGGATGAGAAATTTCAGAAAATTTGCTAATTTTAGCTAATTCATGCTCAAAATACCGAAATTTTATTTCTATTTATTTACTCTGGTTCACTCTGTGTTCTTATATTTTTCGAAGCTGCAAAAATTTCACTAATTTTTTGTAAATGCAAGAATTTTTGCTATTTTCAGCAAATTGAATTGCATTCCTTTTTCTTACCTGCTTCAAGGAATGATAAAAAGGTCTTGTTCATAAATAGTAACATTTATAGTTATCAAACAAACCAGTAATAATGGTATTTAAAATGATACTTGATGGACAATGGAATGGTTTTAAAATTTTGGGTATATCATGATTAATGGCATGGTATTAAATTATCAATGTTAAAGTCAATATATCATTGAGGAAATTTTGAATTGAACCGGTGTAACAGGGTATCTTCCCCCCCTGTGTATCTTCCCCCCCGGGGGGGGGGGGAAGATACACTAGTGTATCTTCCCCTCCACCCTGGGTATCTTCCCCCCCACCTGTGAGTAAAAAAAACAAAATATTTAAAGTTATAAAGCATTATTATACAAAGGAAAGTCAAGTGGAGTGGTGCTATGGCGGCCTGGGAAGATTCATGGGACTGGGTATCTACCTGTTCATAAGACTTACAGGCCTGTGTATATTCCCCTCCACTCGTAAATTTTTTTCTCAACTCTCAAGCTGGCAATCTATATTGTATATGGAACTGTGGATACACATAGGGTATCTCCTCCCTCTCCCCCCCCCCTCCCCCTGTGTATCCCCCCATCCCCAATCCATACACACATGCACCAGAAACTGCTAGGTATTAGCAGGGAGCTTTTGAACCAAAGAAAGAAAATGAATATTAAGTAACCTCTCCTCTCTACCCAAAATTATTATTTTTTCAAACCTGAAGGCATTAGTATCAGAATGTAGAACAACATTAAAACTATTTTATGAGTCTAGACAAGGTGAGAGTATTATTAGACAGACAAAAAGATATGAGGGATTAAAGAGACCATAAACTTAATCTTGCCACTTTTGATTCAGATTATTGGTTTCAGAGATATTGACTGACAATATTAATCCAGGGTTTGTCAGTTATTAATTACTGAAAATACAAGTACTGTTGTTTAGATATTATAAGTACAAGTACTGTCATTCCCTAATAAATAATACCTCTGCATTCAAGATTATGGATGACAATATTAATGCAAAGTTTTTCAGTTAATAATCACAGAAAAAACAAGTATTCCAACAAAGCAGGCGGAAAACTTGATGCAAGATGGACTGGACCATATACAATATCAGAGGTAGTTAAGGCCAATGTATATAGAGTTAAAAATAGTAAAGGAAAGGAACTTAAGACTTCTGTGAATATAAATCGTTTAAAAGTATACCTGCCATCAATTGAGTCAGCGGATCCACCTGTGTCTAGTTCAGTTAATGACACTTCATTCAACAGTGATACCAGTGTGCTAGTGACTGGTGTTGATGCAAGTGGTGGTAAACAAAGTGATAACGTTTCCGAATTTGAATTAACAGCTGCAGAAAAGAAAGATTTAATACAAGGGGATTGGCTAAACGACAATCACATCAATTTGGCATCATTCCTTATTAAAGAAAAATTTCCAACCGTTGGTGGCCTGAAAAACTGTTCAATTTTTTCCTCAGCTTCCTATGATATCCCGTGTACAGAGTTTGTTCAAATTATAAATTCTGGTGGTAACCACTGGGTTACTTTGTCAACAGTTGGGTGTGAAAGTGGAACAATCAATATTTATGACAGTTTGAGTCGGTCAGTTAATCGTGCAATGAAAAAACTAATAAAAGACATTTTGAGAATGGAAACAGTAAAAGTAGAATATCCTGAGACAGTTCGACAGCCCAATACAGCAGACTGTGGAGTTTATGCAATTGCTAATGCCTTCCATTTATTACTTGGGGACATTAAGGACAAAAGATTTTCATCCAGAGGAATGAGAACCCATCTTGCAAATTGTTTTAATAAAGGATATCTGAGTCCCTTCCCAGACACTGCAGTTGTGTCGAAGCTGGGGTCAAAATGTATAAAAATTAAGTGATCCATATGATGTTGATTTTTGATGTATCTTCCCATTTTTCTGATAACAAACCTTTCGCTGAAAGGCGTGCAATGTTATTATAATTTCTAAATAACAATGATGACTGAATATGTTGTGGGTGGTGGGGGGGGGGAAGATACACAGGCCTGTGCATCTTCCCCCCCCACCCCACCTTAGCCTTTCATAAAGTGCTCCCCATGATGTTCATTTTGTTAGACCTTGTTCAGATATTATGGACCTTTCCCTGAAAGGCATGGACTGTTGTTATAATTTCAAAATAATAACAATGATAGGTGAATATGTGGGTGGGGGGGAAGATACACAGACCTGTGTATCTTCCCCCCCCCCCCCCTCTCTTAGCCTTCCATAAAGTGCTTCCCACGATGTTCATTTTGATAAACACTTTTCTGATAACATAATCATTTCACTGAAAGACGTGCAATGTTATTATAATTTCTAAATAACAATGATGAGTGAATATGTTATGGGTGGGGGAAGATACACAGGCCTGTGCATCTCCCCCCCCCCCCCCCCCCCCCCCCCCCACCTTAGCCTGCCATAAAGTGCTCCCCATGATGTTCATTTTGTTAGACCTTGTTCAGATATTATGGACCTTTCCCTGAAAGGCATGGACTGTTGTTATAATTTCAAAATAATAACAATGATAGGTGAATATGTGGATGGGGGGGAAGATACACAGACCTGTGTATCTTCCCCCCCCCCCCCCCCCTCTCTTAGCCTTCCATAAAGTGCTTCCCACGATGTTCATTTTGATAAACACTTTTCTGATAACATAATCATTTCACTGAAAGACGTGCAATGTTATTATAATTTCTAAATAACAATGATGAGTGAATATGTTATGGGTGGGGGAAGATACACAGGCCTGTGCATCTTCCCCCCACCCCACCTTAGCCTGCCATAAAGTGCTCCCCATGATGTTCATTTTGTTAGACCTTGTTCAGATATTATGGACCTTTCCCTGAAAGGCATGGAATGTTATTATAATTTCAAAATAATAACAATGATAGGTGAATATGTGGGTGGGGGGGAAGATACACAGACCTGTGTATCTTCCCCCCCCCCCTCTCTTAGCCTTCCATAAAGTACTTCCCACGATGTTTATTTTGATAAACACTTTTCTGACAACATAAACATTTCACTGAAAGACGTGCAATGTTATTATAATTTCTAAATAACATTGATGAGTGAATATGTTGTGGGTGGGGGGAAGATACACAGGCCTGTGCATCTTCCCCCCCCCACCCCCCTTAGCCTTCCATAAAGTGCTCCCCATGATGTTCATTTTGTTAGACCTTGTTCAGATATTATGGACCTTTCCCTGAAAGGCATGGAATGTTATTATAATTTCAAAATAATAACAATGATAGGTGAATATGTGGGTGGGGGGGAGATACACAGACCTGTGTATCTTCCCCACCCCCCTCCTTTAGCCTTCCATGAAGTGCTCCCCACGATGTTCATTTTGATAAACACTTTTCTGATAACATAAACCTTTCACTGAAAGGCGTGCAATGTTATTATAATTTCGAAATAACAATGATGAGTGAATATGTTGTGGGTGGGGGGAAGATACACAGGCCTGTGCATCTTCCCCCCCCCACCCCCCTTAGCCTTCCATAAAGTGCTCCCCATGATGTTCATTTTGTTAGACCTTGTTCAGATATTATGGACCTTTCCCTGAAAGGCATGGAATGTTATTATAATTTCAAAATAATAACAATGATAGGTGAATATGTGGGTGGGGGGGAAGATACACAGACCTGTGTATCTTCCCCACCCCCCTCCTTTAGCCTTCCATGAAGTGCTCCCCACGATGTTCATTTTGATAAACACTTTTCTGATAACATAAACCTTTCACTGAAAGGCGTGCAATGTTATTATAATTTCTAAATAACAAAAAAGATGAGGGAATATGTTATTATAATTTCAAAATAATAACATTGAGAGGTGAATATGTTGGTGGGTGGGGGAAGATACACAGACCTGTGCATCTTTCCCCCCCCCCCCCCCCCCCCCCCCCCCCCCACTCTTAGCCTTCCATAAAGGTCCTGATGATGTTCATTTTGTTAGATCTTGTTCTGATATTATAATTTCAGAATGTGTACATATTTTTTGCTTGTCAAAAAGCCAATAAAGATCTGAATTAAAAAATATTTTTTGTCTGAGTGAATTTTTTTCATGAAAAAACCTGTCAAACCTGGAATGTCAGAAAAAATAATAATATGGTACTCAAATCTAGGGATCCCCTCCACACCATGAATAGTCATGCCTGATGTTATCAATGTTAAAAAAAATATTGGGGGGGGGGGGGGGGAGATACCCAGGGTGGGGGGGAAGATACACTAGTGTATCTTCCCCTGCGGGGGGGGGGGGGAAGATGCACTAGTGTATCTTCCCCCGGAGGGGAAGATACACAGGGGGGGAAGATACCGTGGGACACCGGTCATTCTATTCTATCATCCCCAAAATGTTCTGATTGCTGCCTTCAAATTCAGTTCAAATAACACTTTGAAAAACTCACTTTTTATTCATATATTTATTTTTGAAAATGAAGCATACGTTTGTGGAATAATTGAAAAAAATATTGGGATATGCACATTTTTAGCTCGACTATTTATAGTCAGGGCTATAGTCATGACTTTTTTGTCTGTCCATCCATCCATCCATCCATCCGTATGTCCATCTGTTAGAAGTTTTGGTTGAAGTTTGTGGTTGAAGTTTTTTAGTGAAGGATAAAGTTTTTTTCTTTTTAATTAATATTAATTACTATTGGTTGTATCATTTTCATTATGTTTCATGCTATTTTGTGAAATATTTAACTCTTTTTGTGTCGCCGCCCCATGAAGTGGGGAGCAACATATAGGGATTACTTTGTCGTCTTGCGTCGTCCACATCACACTTTCTCTTATCCGCCTCTCCTCTTTAACCTATGAATGGATTTTGATGAAACTTTCAGTGATTCTTTATCACATAATGGCATTGTGTTGCCACCCCACGTAGTGGGGAGCGACATATAGGGATTACTTTTGTCGTCTTGCGTCGTCCGCGTCGTCGTCCGCGTCGTCCACGTCACACTTTCTCTTATCCGCCACTCCTCTTTAAACTATAAATGGATTTTGATGAAACTTTCAGTGATTCTTTATCACATAATGGCATTGTGCACCTCATATTTTATTTTTTGATCCGCTGTATTTTTTCCAGAGTTATGCCCCTTTTCCACTTGGTATTCTGTCTGAAATATTAAAATATAGTGCAGGCGACACACGTCTTCCATGGAAGACTCACATCTAAGTTTGCAGTAAATTTAGCTTGGAACTTCCAGGTTAAAGTTTTTGGTTAAAGTTTTTTATTTACAAAGTTACACCTTTAATTCTTTAAACAGTTTAGTGGAATGTCACTGTCTTTCATTTGGGAAATGTCCACTGTCTACTGAACCTTTCTACAGTGATTTTAATTAATATTGGCATGATTTTAACCCCTTTTAATATTGTTTTCAGGCTTAGTTTCTTTGTATTTGAAAGTAGGCTTTTACCACATACTTTGTTACTTTAATTCTTGCATGGTCAGTACAACTTAATGATTGCATTTACGTCAATGATTTCTTTTATCGGTTTTAGGAAATATTTAATCCTTTTTAGCTCACCGAAGGGAGCTAAACTTATCACTTGCCGTCTGTCTTCCGTCGTCGTCTGTGCGGTGTCGTGAACATTTTTTAAATGACTTCTCCTCTGAAACCGCTCGGTCGATTTGCTCGAAACTTGGTATGGATGTTCATTACCATATGTCAATTCAAGTTTGTTCAAATGAAATGGACATGCCCACTTGGGGCTCCATAGGGGGCATAACTCCGATAGCACCCTATGTATATTAGAGAAATTACTAAAAAAATCTTCTTCTCTCGTACAGGTGGGCAGAATCATTTGATATTTGGTATACGGCATTATGGAGTGGATCTGATTCAAGTTTGTTTAAATCGGCCCCTGGATTCATATTTGCGCTCATTATAGAAGCCCAAATTCGAACTTAGTGCATTTCAGGCAAATTTCTTAAAAACTCTTCTTCTCCAGATCCAGCAAGCAGAATCTTTTGATATTTGGTATGCATCATTGTGGGGTGGATCTGATTCAAGTTTGTTCAAATCAGCCCCCTGGATTCACGTTTGGGCTCAGTATAGAAGCCCAAATTCGAACTTAGTGCATTTCAGGCAAATATCTTGAAAAATCTTCCTCTCCAGATCCAGCAGGCAGAATCTTTTGATATTTGGTATGGAACATTGTGGGGTGGATCTGATTCAAGTTTGTTCAAATCGGCCCCCTGGGTTTATATTTGGGCTCAGTATAGAAGCTCGAATTCGAACTTAATGCATTTCAGGCAAATTTCTTCAAAAATCTTCTTCTCCAGATCCAGCAGGCAGAATCTTTTGATATTTGGTATGCAACATTGTGGGGTGGATCTGATTCAAGTTTGTTCAAATCGGCCCCCTGGATTCATATTTGGGCTCACTATAGAAGCTTGAATTCGAATTTAGTGCATTTCAGGCAAATTTCTTTGAAAATCTTCTTCTTAAGATCCAGCAGGCAGAATCTTTTGATATTGGGTATGCACCATGCTTAGGGGGGTTAGATTCAAGTTTGTTCAAGCCAAGTCCCTGGGTTCATATTTGGGTTCACTGTGGTAGCCCGAATTATAACTTAGTTCAAAATGAGGAATTTTCTTTAAAAATCTTCTTCTTCAGATCCAGCAGTCGGAATGTTTTGATATTTGGTGTGCAGCATCCTTAGGGGGGTGAGATTCAAGTTTGTTAAAGCCAAGTCCCTGGGTTCGTATATGGGCTCCCTGTGGGAGCCCGAATTATAATTTAGTTCAATATGAGGAATATTCTTTAAAAATCTTCTTTTTTTTTGAGATCCACTGGTCAGAATCTTTGGATATTTCGTCAGAATCTTTGGATATTTGGTATAAGCTTTTCTTAGGAGGAGCAGATGCAACTTGTTGAAATCAATTCTCTGGGTTGATATTTAGGCTACCATGTCAGGTGAGTGCCCTCAGGCCCCTTGGGGCCTCTTGTTTACTTTCTATTTACAGAGGAACAAGAACATGGTGAGGTTACGTGACACCCTCAGAGAGTGTGCTTCCGTCATCACAATAAGATATATAATTAGAGCTAGCGGAAAAAGTGCTCAATAATATTAGACAAGGAACTAGGCCTTAGCATTTAAGGTTTACTTCCTTGTCGCCAGCTAGCTTGACTGGTGGAGCGATTACTCAGGATTTGAGTAACGTGACGCCAGATAGGTCTGTAGCGGTCGAGGAGAGAAAAAAGGGGTGAAAGCGAACACTATAAAATCCAGACATGCTCACCCTGCGATGACGAAAAGGAGGAAGCCGTCAAGTTCTGAGGTATGCTCGGCCAGGTCTGCCACGACCGCGAGCAAGAGAAAGGCCCCTCTCTCTTACAACAACAACTGGGGTCAGAGGTTGTTGGTAGGAACTTGCGTCAGTCGGAGCTTATGTCCATGCCTCCTTCCGGGACGCTCCGTCTAATAGGCTGCTGGGGTCGGCTAGTCTTACGGCTTCCTTTACGTCTGAAAAGCACACATCACCTCACAAAAAAGTCCGTTGTCGCATTTAGACAGGGCTAAAAACCATGGCGTCTGGTTTTAGTTACCTGTCGCCAGCTAGCTCGACAGGTGAAGCGTTTACTCAGGCCTCTGTGTCCGTTCTGGTCTAGGAGACGAAAAAGGGTGGAGCGAGCACTATAATAAACAATCATCCTCACCCTGCTGCAACGGAAAGGAGGAAGCCGGCAAGTTCTGAGGTACGCTCGGCCAGGTCTACCAGGACCGCGAGCAAGAGAGAGGTCTCTTTCTCTTACAACATCATCTGGGGCCAGATGTTGTTGGTATGAACTTGCGTTAGTCGGAGCTTAAGTCCATGCCTCCTGTCCGGGACATTCTGTCTAATAGGCAGCCGGGGTCGGCTAGTCTTACGGCTTCCTCTACCTAACAGCTAAAGTGCTCTCAATATTGCACAGGGCCATAAACCACGGCTCGTGGTTTCATTTCCCTGTCGCCGGTGAAGCGGTTACTCTTGCATATGAGAAGAGTGACACCGTGTGTGTCGCATTTACATAGTAAATCAGAGCTAGCAGCAAAAGTGTTCAATAATATTAGACAAGGAACTAGACCTTAGCATTTAGGGTTTACTTCCTTGTCACCGGCTAGCTCGACCGGTGAAGCGATTACTCAGATTTTGAGTAACATGACGCCGGGTGTGTCCGTAGCAGTCGAGGTGAGAAAAAAGAGTGTAGCGAACACTATAAAATCTAAACATGCTCACCCTGTGACGACGGAAAGGAGGAAGCCAGCAAGTTCTGAGGTACACTCAGCTAGGTCTGCCAGGCCTCGAGCAAGAGAGGGGTCCCTCTCTCTTACAACAACATCTGGGGCAGATGTTGTTGGTTGAATTTGCATCAGTCAAAGCTTATGTACATGCCTATTGTCCAGGATGCTCCGTTTAATACACAGCCGGGGGCGGCTACAATTCGGCTTCTTCAGCGTCTACTAAGCACACCTGACCGCACCTTGGCCATGTGACTTCGGATATCTAGTCTGCATCATCAAATAGGTCCACTCTTTGTCAAGGAAGTCGCACCATCTAGTAGCCAAGGAGACGAGGCCTCATTCATCGGGACGTTCGCAGTTAAGAGCAATCTTGGACACACTTCCAGGAGCAGCCGGCGGACAAGCTATACATGACCACTGCTCCTCAGGCCTCCGTATTGGACTTGCTCTCGCAGATTGCGCAGCTCATCACAGTATTCCTGCAAATGCAGAAGCACTCAACATCAGTCTCAGAACTTGAGCTGTCGGATGGTGCTCGGTCGGTCCAGTCATCTGCGTGTTCAGATGCTGTTGACCGTGATTCTAAAACTGATTTAGACGAATGATGAAAGGGATACGGACAAAGAGGAGGATATGTCTTTTCCGGTTAAGTCTACACGGGTGTCACAGGTCTTCGGTTATTTAGACGATGCCATATTCAAACTTCCTGTGGGAAGAAGTAATGCGGTTTCTTATCATCATCTTCTGTATTTTTTACCGTTTTTTGAACAACGTTCATTTAAAAAACGGTCGGGGAAGATGTGTTGAGAGTTTCTCTGCATTTGAATGAGCAGGCTAAGGTCTTAGTTGAGGCTGGCCTTACCTTCGTCATTTTGCCATTCGCTCAGATACAACTGAGAAAATAATTTCTTATTCAGAGCGAATTTAGACTCACTGTCTTATGTAGATCACCTTTAAGAACTGTGACACAACGTCTATAAGGAAAGGAATTTTGTGGACGTTTGTACCTCTTTAAAAATTCTTTCCAGGCCTATTTATCACATATATCTCTGTCTTAACAGTTGATAAGTCGTCATTATTCTGATGTGACGAAGCCTTGCGTCGTCATCTCTAATAGACGACAAGGTGGAAAACTCTCTGCGGTCGCTCTGGTTTTCCAGACACTAAGTCTTTGACGATAACTTTCATTTTTGTAGGATTAAGCTACAAAGAAAGCATCAATACTCTGATCCTTAAGTTGGTGTCTAATCGACCAACAACAGCAGAAGAGAGTAAGAGAGGATGTCCTAGACACAGATCGTCTAAAAAGGACTCATAGCAAGGGTATAGGTAACCTTCATATAATTACTTAAGGGGTCGTCAATACAGCTACTTGGATAGGGGGGTTTAGGTCTGTTCGAGATTACTGATCAGACACCCCTAAGCCGGTGACTCGAGGCTCTTCAAGAGCTCGATCAGACTGATAATTGGCTGGAACTGGATAACGTGTTTATCATGGCTCTAAAAGGTTATTTATGGTAATCATTCAGTCGATAAAGCGAGCGTTCGAATGATCGACTGTGCGGCAAGTATAGTTCTTAAGATCACTTGAATAATGAACTAGATAATGTCTCAGGGGATGAATGATAGGATTTGCGTATCCTGCATTTCATTCTCAACAAGCTGGTTCATCTGTTGTTTCACAGAGCGAATTAGCCAGTTGTTAGGCTCGCTTTTGTCTTCTATCAGACACATTAACAGCGAAATATTTTATGCGTCGAATGGGGTTGTGCGGAACAGCTACAAATGTTATTCCGATGGATCGCTTATGCACACGTCCCCTCCAGTTATTCTTAACTGGAGTGGGAAGACATTTCTTGCTCAAGACCTGTATTGTTTTAGCAGATCTAGTAAACATAAGTTCAAGTTTGGGCAGATATTCAGTGGTTAACTTAAGAGTTCCGCTGCAGCTGCCAGATTTGGTTTTCTCAATTATGACAGATATACAAGCCCTTATTAAAATCATCATAATTGTTACTATTTGTTGGTGGCTGCATAACCAGTTATTTGGTATTTAGATGATTACATGCTGGATTTTAATGCACTCACGCAATATATTATTACATTATCGCTTTGGTGGACCTTGAAATTATTATATATTTCGGGAGCGGTCCTTGTCAGAGCCTGGTAATCGTACCTACTTCCGTTTCTAGATCCTGGTTTCTGTTATGTTGGTTCTCAAATCAGATATTCTCACGTGTTTAAGGTTGTAGATATCGATTAGTACACGTTTGAGAGTTTTGTTACTGGATTTTATTGTACAGAGGCCACCTGTGGATTACCTTGGAAGTGTGTTTTCTCTGCAATGTATCTCGATTCAATATGTGTATGTTATATTTTATATCACCGATTTTGTCGTACATGTGTATGCCGCCTGTGTTGTACGTTTTGTAGCGGACAATATTAATTACTAGAATCATCGCTATAGCCTTGGCTTGTGAAGTGGCATTAAGCACCATTTATTATTCATGAATTAATTCCTGAGTGCCTGATCAATAATTATTTATATTGTTTTTTGGTACCGCATTTATTGTTTCCAGAACCCTCTCCTCTTTCTTTTGAAGATATGTTCAAAAAAGGGGCGGGGGTAAGGGGGGGGGGGGGGTGAGGGGGGGGGGCATTTTCACCCCTTCTCTGGCGGAATGGGTATGTAACTATGAAGGAAGCTGTTTTATCTGTAATTATATTCTGCACACAGCTGTAGTGTTATTGTGTGTGTAGGTTTGTGGCAATTTTCTCTCATTCTCAAGTATGCCATCGTAATTTTTGGGGCTTAGTCCAGACTAGCCTTAAAAATTGGGAACTCGTTACATCCTAATTAGCATGGTGATGTTGGTGCCATTTCCGGTGACTTCCTGGCGTCTGCGCATGCGCAGAGAGTAAATGTATGGAGGGCCAGATAGGACTTCTAATTTTCGGTTTTGCATGCAAATTTGGGGGATTGGGGGGCAAAATTTATGTTTGGCCCTAGTTAATTTTGAGTTAGCACCAGCTGAGTCTGGGCCATTGGTAAGTATAAAAAATATATAAATTACTTTAAATTTTTTCATTTTCTTCTACTCCTGTAAAAAAAATTTTGCAACTGACAACGACCTTTGAACTTAGTTTAGTCAGGCATCAGTATATTCCTTTGGCATGTCCTACAGATCACATTTATGATCGGATCGCTTTGAAACTTGGTATGCTTGTTTACCTCAAGATGGGAGCTATTGATTTTCTTCTATTTCTGTCAAAAATTGTTGCTGCTGGCAACAGCCTTCGATGAACTTAGTGCAGTTATGCATAAATATTTCCTTTTGGCACACCCTGCAGAGCACATTTATGATCAGATCGCTTTGAAATTTGGTGTGCTTGTTTGGGGTGACCTCTAGATGGGAGCTATCGATTTTCTTCCATTTCCGTCAAAAAATGTCACTGCTGGCAACGATCTTTGAACTTAGTTTAGTCAGAGCTCAATATTTCCCTTTGGCACACCCATCAGGTAACATTTATGATTGATTGCATTGAAACCTGATATGCTTGTTTGAGGTTACCTCCAGATGGGAGCTATCGATTTTCTTCGATTTCTGTCAAAAAATTTTACCATTGGCAATGACCTTTGAACTTAGTTTAGTTAGACCTCAGTATTTCTTATCAACCTACCTTACAATTGTTTACTACAGGCTTGCACTACAGTGGAAGACCCTAACTGGGAAAATATACTCTCTATTTTGATCTTTCCCAAGAGATTTGGGAAAGAAAAGTGGTGCAAAAACACCACGAAAAAAATAAGCCAAAACTGTGTCGAGCGCCATCCGCTCACACCCGGTAGGGGACGCTCTTCTCTTAGTACAATTCCACGACTTTCGTTAACCAATGTGCAAAGCAGTCATCAACACATTCTTTTTTCATCTGGCCTCGTGAGTAGGACGGCCATTTGTAAATTCCGAAACTATGATAATTCAACTTGTTGACAACGGTTTCCTGTGACTGGAATTATGGATCTGAGGATCGTATAATAACAGGACTGTGTTTTATATATTCTCGTTATTATTTTCAACCATGTTTTCATTGTACTTTATATATATTACGTGTAGCGCTCGACTTTCGCGTACCATGCTGTTCGTACATAAAATTTTTCGGTTGATAAATTTTATTATTATTGGAGTTAGGTGTCAATGGGAGACTGTATGGACAGGATTTCTCCACTCTGTTGAGAGCAGAATTTCTGTTTTTTTGGTCCCTGTTTGCCGTCTGGATTCTGTTGCTTTCTCTCGTAGTTGGGGGTGTTCTACTGTCTATATCTGTTGAGTTCACCTTTTTCTTCTACAGTTGTCACCTCTGTTATTTCCAGTACGGTTTGTTTATGGCAATTCCTTTTGCCCTCGTCTTGGTGCGTTCTCGTGGTCGTTCCTCCCACACTTGCGGGGGAGGGGGGGGGGGGGGTACGCTGTCATTTTTGGGGCCTCCCAACGTGACCATGTCTGGTGAGAGTTATACCCCCTCCGTGTGGGGTGAGCACTTCCTCCCGCTCCTGGGGGGTGGCGGGGGGAGGGGAACTCTGTCTTTTCGAGGCCTCCCGACACGACCATGTCTGGTGAGAGTTATATCCCCTCGGTGGGGATGTGCAGTTTTTTATACGCCCGTTTGTAAAACTGGGATGTATTATGTTATCAGTCTGTGTGTCCTGAAACAATTTGGTTTCCATTCATTTAAAGTCGAACGTCTTGATGGATCGACATCAAACTTTCAGAAGTTTTTTTTAGCAATAAAATACAGGTCATGTTCGATATTGGTGTTTCTCAGTCCATCTGCTGCAGAGTTATGGCCCTTTGAAAACACAATTTTTCTAAAAAAATTGGTTTCCGTTCATTTAAAACTGAACACCTTGATGGATTGACACCAAATTTTTCAGATGTTGTTTTTATAAGCCCGTTTGAAAAACGGGACGTATTATGTGAATGGTCTCTCCACCCGTCTGTCTGTCCGTCCATGGACACATTTCGTTTCCGGACGATAACTTTAGTTGTAATGGTTTGAGCTGAGTTAAATTTGGCAGGTGGATTCAGTATGACAAAATACAGGATGGGTTCGATTTCTGTTTCTAGCGGCCCATTTGCAGTAGAGTTATGGCCCTTTCTTTATGGGAATTTAGCCCAACTTCTCGTTTCTGGACGATAACTTTAGTTTGCCTTGACCGATTTATTTCAAATGTTTAGTTTTTTCATTTTTATGTGTACCCATACTATGTATGGTACACATAATGCCGGCATCCGGGGTGACCAACCGTCGTTTCGTCCATCCTTTGTCTGTCCGTCCATCCGTCCGTCCGTCTGTCCGTCCATCCGTCTGTCCATCTGTCTGTCCGTCCGGCGTCCGTATCCATTTCTTTGGCATTCAATAACTTGAAAAATATTGCTTGGATTGTCAAGTTACTTTATATTTGTGTTCAGGTTACTGATGTGCCGAGCTGTATAGTTTTTGGTGTAAATCGGATAATTTGATCCTGAGATATTAACCCTTTATCCTTCAGATTGAAAATTCCTCCAATCCCTTTGGCATTCAATAACTTGAAAAATATTGCTTGGATTATCAAGTTACTTTATATTTGCGTTCAGGTTACTGATGTGCCGAGCTGTATAGTTTTTGGTGTAAATCTGTTATTTTGATCCTGAGATATTAACCCTTTATCCTTCAAATTGAAAATTTCTCCAATCCCTTTGGCATTCGATAACTTGAAAAATATTGCTTGGGTTGTCAAGTTACTTTATATTGGTGTTCAGGTTACTGATGTGCCGAGCTGTATAGTTTTTCGTGTAAATCTGATAATTTACTCCTGAGATATTAACCCTTTATCCTTCAAATTGAAAATTCCTCCAATCCCTTTGGCATTCAATAACTTGAAAAATATTGCTTGGATTGTCAAGTTACTTTATATTTGGGTTCAGGTTACTGATGTGCCAAGCTGTATAGTTTTTGGTGTAAATCGGATAATTTGATCCTGAGATATTAACCCTTTATCCTTCAAATTGAAAATTCCACCAATCCCTTTGGCATTCGATAACTTGAAAAATATTGCTTGGATTGTCTAGTTACTTTATATTTGTGTTCAGGTTACTGATGTGCCGAGCTGTATAGTTTTTGGTGTAAATCTGATTGGTTTGATCCAGAGATATTAACCCTTTATCCTTCAAATTGAAAATTCCTCCAATCCCTTTGGCATTCGATAACTTGAAAAATATTACTTGGATTGTCAAGTTACTTTATATTTGTGTTCAGGTTACTGATGTGCCGAGCTGCATAGTTTGGTGTAAATCTATTATTTTGATCCTGAGATATTAACCTTTTATCCTTCAAATTTAAAATTCCTCCAATCCTTTTAGCATTCGATAACTTGAAAAATATTGCTTGGATTGTCAAGTTACTTTACATTTGTGTTCAGGTTACTGATGTGCCGAGCTGTATAGTTTTTCGTGTAAATCTGATAATTTAATCCTGAGATATTAACCCTTTATCCTTCAAATTGAAAATTCCTCCAATCCCTTTGGCATTCGATAACTTGAAAAATATTGCTTGGATTGTCAAGTTACTTTATAATTGTGTTCAGGTTCCTGATGTGCTGAGCTGTATAGTTTTGGGTGCTAATCTGATAATTTGATCCGGAGATATTAACCCTTTATCCTTCAAATTGAAAATTCCTCCAATCCCTTTGGCATGAGATAACTAAAAAAATATCAATCCGATTGTCATGTTACTTTATATATTTATTCAGGTTACT
The DNA here is from genome assembly GCA_031216915.1 of Pictodentalium vernedei. NCBI lineage: Eukaryota > Metazoa > Mollusca > Scaphopoda > Dentaliida > Dentaliidae > Pictodentalium > Pictodentalium vernedei. The sequence goes on from CM062295.1 coordinate 369,190,177, forward strand.
GAAGTGCTGAGCTGTATAGTTTTTTATGTAAATCTGATAATTTGATCCAGAGATATTAACCCTTTTTCCATTAAATTGGACATTCCTCCGATCCATTTCTATATGTACCCATCCCTTGTATGGTGTACATAATGTTGGCATCCGTGGTGGCCCTCCGTCATACATCTTTCTACTAGTTGCGCGTATGGCTACACATCTGACGATTTCATCGGCCTATTTTTGACCACACAATACAGCTCAAGTTCACTTTTGATCACAATCGCATATACCTTTCCAGAGTTATTCCCCTTGAATGATTTTGTTTTTAACCACAAAGCACAGCTCAAGTTCACCTTTGGCCATAATCGCATGTACCATTCCATAGTTATTCCCCTTGAATGATTGCAAATTTGTGAATTATGTCGTTTCCGGATGATAACTTTAGTTTGCCTTGACTAATTTGTTTCAAATTCTCAGATTTTGTTTATGACCACAAAGCACAGCTCACGTTCACTTCCGGCCAAAATCGCATGTACCTTTCCAGAGTTATTCCTCTTGAATTTGTGCATTTTGTGTTTTCCGGATTATAACTTTAATATGTCCTGACTGATTTTTTATAAGCCTGTTGAAAAACCGTCGAATTATGGAATCAGTCTGTCTGTCTGTCCATTTGTCCATCCATTTGTCCATCCGTCGGTCTGTCCGTTTGTCAACATTTGGTTTCCAGATGATAACTTTAGTATTTTTTTCTCGATTGACTCCGAAACTTGGTATGTGGTTTAATCAAAACAAAAGACAGGTCTAGTTCAAATATGGGGTCAGTTGCAACTTCGAAGTTCCCCTGAATTATGGCCCTTGTTGGACATAGAATGCATCAAATATTTGGTTTCCGGATGATAACTTTTAATATTTGTTTTCCGATTGGTTCCAAACTTGGTATGTTGTTTAATCACAACAAAATACAGGTCAAGTTCAAATATGGGGTTGGTCCGAACAATTTTCACCCTCAGCCCCATCCTTACCCCAACCCTTCAAAAATACAAAAGGGCGTATAATGTCCCACTAGGCGGTGCTCTTGTTAACCGTGGTGGATACTGCGGGAGCTGTTGAGTTGTCTGGTGAAGAGATGCCTGGTTCCGGGACTATGGTCCCTCTCCAGTCGACATCTGAGGCTGTCACTAGGGTTGTGACTCCTCCTTTGGAGGCCGAGCTCGGTTGCTCTCTCCCCTTTTCCGCCAGTTTCAACAGCTCCCGTCGTATCTTCTGCTACTGCTGTTCCGTCTGCAACAACATCGGTCACCGTTTCAGCCGGCCTCGGCTTATCCCTGCAGGGGTCTGCAGCGATGTCTGTAGTGTGGTTGTGGGATATCGGACTCAGCCTTCTCTGACTTCAACTCGGCGAAGTCGGAAGTGGCAGCCGACCAAACCCCCTGCTGTGGCCTCTCCTCCGTTGAGCACAGCAGTTTTATCCCTGCAGGGGTCTGCAGAGGTGTCTGGTAGTGTAGACATGGGGTTTCGACCTCAGCCTTCCCTGACTTCAACTCGGCGTAGTCGGAAGTGGCTGCCGACCGAACTCCCTGCTGTGTCCTCTCAGCCGTTGAGCACAGCAGTTTCATCCCTGCAGGGGTCTGCAGAGATGTCTGGTAGTGTAGACATGGGGTATCAGCCTCAGCCTTCCCTGACTTCATCTTGGTGAAGTCGGAAGGGGCTGCCGGCCGAACCCTCTACTGTGGTCTCTCAGCTGTCGAGCACAGCAGTTTTTCTCATTGGATTCGGATGTTCATGATGGGGTCACAATGAGCTCCGTGGCGTTTCTGTCCACGTACTCTGGTCCCATGGCCAGTTTTGCGGGACCAACGCTTTTTGTGCAGCATGGACCTTCTGTCCCGCAGAGTTCCGCGGCGATTCTCCTGAGTTTCCGCTCTGTCGATCCTCGGGGGTATGTCATACCTCAATGCACATCTGCCTTCAGATGTTTCAGCTGCAGCCTTTCGCCCCGCATCGGGTGTATTTGAGGATCGTGACCCTTCGCTGGTTAAATGGGTCAGGAGTGAAGCCACTTTGTCGGTTCATTCCCATGTCGAACCGGCCGACACAGTCAGTGAGCTTAGGGAGGCCCTCTCCTTGCTCACCTAGGTTCTGTCCAAGAGCCTTTCCGTTGCTAACAGCGAGGCTACAAGTGGTTTCCGGGCACCCCCTCCCGGGATTGGAAACAGGCCACTTTCTGATCCCCCTGGTGTGCCTACACCATGGGAGGCATCAGCTGGTTTGCCCATGATGGGCTATGTGTCTTCCGACTCTGGGTATGAGTCCGACATACCTGATGTCGAAAGCCAACAGTCTTCTGACTTGTGGGCAGCTCTTGACTTTGTGTTTGGGTTCCTTCCAGATCTCAAACCGTCAAACCAGCCGACAGTGTCAGCCCGGCCGTGATCATCGGTCGCGCGCCTACAGCTTGTGGAGCAACCTGCTTCTGAGCGCCTTCAACCATGCCTGTCAGTACAGGTGGTTGAAGCGTTTACACCTTTGGACTGTAAGCTGAGTTCCTAGGCTATGAAGACGTAGATGACTCCCTATGTCATTCCATAGATCAGCTGCTGCTTCGTCAGCTTGATCAGCCTTCTGTTGGAGGCAGGGGCCGACCAAAGCCTAGCAAGTACCCTTCTGCTTCCTCTGCGAAGCCAAGGGCTGATCCTCCTGCCGCCACTTTTACTTACTCACAGGGTAAGGGTAGGCGTCGGCAGTGGTCACCTCGAGTTCGTCCCAGGTTGAGTCATTCCACTCAGTCGAGAGTGCCTCTTCCAACACAAGTCCCTTTCAACGTTATTCATTGGGAACTTTTGATCACGGAGATAGGCAATCTCCTGTCAAATGGGGGCGATCAAGGTCATCAAGAACATTCTTTCGGTGGGACTTTATTCCCGCCTGTTCTTGGTGCCGAAGAAGGACAGCCGACTCAGACAGGTTATCAATCTGAGTCTCCTGACCCAGTCTATCATTGCTCCTATGCTCAGCATGGAGGCTTTCAGGTCGGTTCGCCGCTCCATTCACCAGGAAGTTTTCCAGTTCAAGGCCATGCCCTTCAGCCTCAACCTGGATCCTTGGGCCTTCACCCATCTGATGTCACATGTGTTAGTCTTACATCGCACACAGTCCAGGGTGTCTTCTTCGGCATATCTAGTCGATATCCTCCAGAGGCATTCCGATGCTGCCTGTTTGGAGTCGGATGTCGACACACTGTTGAGCCTGCTTACGTCACTAGGGTTCAGAGTCAACAAGGAGAAGTCGGACCTGGTCCCTTCTCCATCGTTTGGTCATCTGGGATGGGCTTCCGTACTCAGCTGGATACGGTGGCGGTTTCCCAGGCAAGGGCTGTGATTTTCTCAGATTTTTGCCCTGACTCTGTCCCAGTCCACGTCCGCAACAGTGCAATGTCTTCCCCGGCTGCTCGGTCTCTGCGGTTCAGTGACGGATCTCATTCCTCTAAGTCGGCTGCATATCAGACCTCTCCAACACTTTCTGCAGTCGCCAGCAATCTCGGATGGGGTGTGATGTTGGATCCTCTAGGTCTTTCCCTTCATGGGTCATGGGACCAGGATCCAGCAGCTCTTCACGTCAACCAGAAGGAGCTTCTTGCTCTTCTGAGTTTCCGGCAGTGGATCCCCCGCCTTTCGAATTGTCAGGTCCTTCTGTTGTCCGACAATTCGACAGTGGTTGTTTACATTCGGAACCAGGGCGGCACGCACTATGTTCCCATGTACGATTTGGTTCGGGATCTTCTACTGCTTGCCCAGGATGTCAACGCTGGAGTGGTGGTTCGTCACATTCCTGGTCGTCTGAATGTCCTAGCCGACTCCCTGTCCCGACGGGGCAGGTTCTTTTCCACCGAGTGGATGCTCCACATGGTGGTGTTCCAGTGTCTTTACAATCTCTGGGGTCGTCCCCACATTGATCTCTTTGCGATTCGTTGGAACCATCAGGTGGACACTTTCGTGTTCCAGTGTCCAGATGCTCTGGCTTTCGCCGTGGACGCTCTGTCCCTCCTTTGGAACGGTCTTGTCGGCTACGCCTTCCTGTCGGTTCCGATTCTGCCTCAAACTTAGCCCAGATACGAACCTGCAGTTGTCGAATCATTTCGATCGCACCCCTGTCGCCTCAGTGGGTGTGGATCAATCTGCTCCACTCTCTGTTCGCGGCGGTTCTGGCATGTCTCTCTCTACATCGCGACCTCCTTTGCCAAGGTCGCCTGAGGAGGTTTCACGTCGACACAACTTCATTGTGCCTTCGCGCTTGTCTTTTGTCGGGTCCTGTCTCCTCCGTAGCGTTTTTTTTCGAGACGAGCAGTGGAGTTGCTTTTGTTCTTCAGGGAGGCACTCCACTGGTTTAGCCTATGTGGCTAATTGAAAGGTCTTCTGTCACGTCTTTGATCACACAGATTGTGGAGTTTCTGGTATATGTTTGATTCTGGGGGTCTCCAGCCTGTTTCCATCAGTGGGTGCAGGTCCATGCTTCAGAGACCTTTTCGTATGTGGGACACCATCGTATCGGCACTAATCCATGCCTCTCTAAGCTTGTTCGGCACTTTTCGTTGAAAAGGCCTAGGACTTTGCAGCTTACCCCAAGATGGATTCTTTCTTGGGTGCTGCTCTGCTTGGGGGGGGGGGGGGGGGGGGGCACCATTTTGAGCCTTTATCCCAGGTGGATATGCTTTTTCTCACATACAAGATGGTTTTTCCGATGGCTTTTTGACTCAGCCAGACCGGTTAGTGAGCTTCACGCCCTATTGGTTGACCCGGCCTTTTTCTGGAGCTCTTCCACCAGTGTTATGTTTACCAGTTATTGCTCCTTTCTGGCCAAGAATCAGATACCAGAACCTACTCCGCCTCCTATCTGCATCGGGACTTTTCCTTCTGTTGAGGGTAAACACCCTTTGCTCTGTTCATTTGGAAGGGTAGGATCGATTTTCTGTCTCTTATTCCTGGTCGACAGAAGATCTCTCCTGAATCCATTTCTCGATGGATTTGTCTTGCTATTCGTGCAGCTTCCGCTCATCTAGCGACTGGCGATTGTATTACCAATCGTTTTTCTGCCACGAGGTGCGTGCATTGTCTACCTCTTGGGGCTTATACTAACTCCGTCATGTTGTCAGATATTATGCTGGCAGCCTACTGGAGAAATGCTACTTTCTCCACTTATCTGCGACAGTTGCCGGAGCAGGCAGAGGACCTTTGTTCTACGGGCCCTCTTTCTTCTGATCAGGCTGTTGTCTATCCCAGCCATTCAGCTTCTTACAAGGTCAGTTCCAGCTCTGTGCTGTTACTGCCCTTTCTGTCTGTGCTTCGCACATAACCATACGCCTCATCTCTCATTGTCTATTACTAATGTTTGTGATGCTATGGTTTGATAGGCCTAGGGACCTCTTCATCTGTCCACGGTTCCAGTGCAATTGGTTATGTGTGGGTTGGTTAAGTGATTCCCTCCATCCTATTGTCTATTCAGCCTGTAGTAAACAATTGTAAGGTAGGTTGATAAGAAATTTAAATTTTACAGTAAATTTCCTTTCTTATTATACCTACCGCAATTGTTTTCATGGAGGCCCTCCCGTCTTCTTATTCGGGTAAGAATCCTTCCTCCCCACTGATCACATAACTCCTGAGTGGCCGGACTCAAAAGAATGATTTGATGACTGCTTTGCACACTGGCACGATGGCGCTCAACCCAGTTTTGTCTTATTTTTTTCGGTGTGTTTTTGCACCACTTTTCTTTCACAAATCTCTTGGGAAAGATCAAAATAGAGAGTATATTTTTCGAGTTAGGGTCTTCCACTCTAGTGCAAGCCTGTAGTAAACAATTGCGGTCGGTATAATAAGAAAGGAAATTTACTACAAAATTTAAATTTCCCTTTGGCAATACCTACAGGTCACATTTATGATCAGATCACTTTGAAACTTCGTATGCTTGTTTGGGGAGACCTCTTGATGGGAGCTATTGATTTTCTTCCTTGTCCATCAAAAAATGTTGACGTTGGCAATGACGTTTGATGAACTTTGTGCAGGTATGCATCAATATTTCCCTTTGACACATCTTGCAGTGCACATTTATGATTGAATTGCATGGAAACTTGGTGTGCTTGTTAGCTCACCTGATTGAAAGTCAAGCTGAGCTTTAGTGATCACTCTTTGTCCGCCGCCTGTCATCCGTGAACATGATGTTTGCGACTTCTCCTCAAAAACCGCTGAACCGATTTAAGTGAAATTTGAGATGATTGTTTTTTATGACATCGCATTTTGATTTTGTTCAAATCAAGTTGCCCCACCCTTGTGTAGGGCCATGCCCAAAAAGTGTGCCTAAATCTTTAAAAATCTTCTCATGAACCAGCTGTAGCAAAGACTTGATAGATGGTGTGCAGCCTCTTTTGAGACTCAGATTTGTTCAAGAGAAGTTTGAGGGGCTATATTTGCCATCGTTATGGGGGGGGGGGGGGGGGGGGGGCAAGAATTTCGGCCCCCGCCCAAAATTTATATTTTCCAAACCAAGAGGCTGATTTGAACCAAATTTGATATGTGTGCTTATTGGGTCATAAGTACTTAATTTATGCCAAAAGCATTTTTCCCGTCACCCATGGGAACCTCAGGAGCTAAAAATAGAAAAAATTTAAAATGCCCATATCACCAAAACTACACGGCACTGGGAATTTTTATATGGTGTGAAGCTTCCTTAGGACCAGCAGAAAGGAATGGTACAAAAAATTGCCATAAGTTTTATCATAGGGTACTTAACCGTGACTTTGAGAAAGTGCTGAGTCATCATTTTTTAACTGATGGGAAAAACATTAAAGAATCTTCTTCTCCCAAGCCACTACTCCAAAAGCTTTCATATTTTACATATAACATCACATATTTGTTGAAATCAATTCCCTAGCTCTCTATGGGAGCCCAAATTTTCAAATTAGTGCAATATGAGGAATATTCTTTAAAAATGTTCTTCAGATCCACCAATAAGAATCTTTTGATATTTGGTATGCAGCATCCTTAGGGGGGTGAGATGCAAGTTTGTTCAAGCCAAGTCCCTGGGTTCATATTTGGGCCCCCTGTAGGAGCCCGAATTGTAACTTAGTTCAATATGAGGAATATTCTTCAAAATTCTTCTTCTTCACATCCACCAGTCAGATTCTTTTGATAGTTGGTATACAGTATCCTTACGGAGGTGAGATATAAGTTTGTTAATGTCAAGTCCCTGGTTTCATATTTGGGCTTTCTGTGGGAGCCCAAATTGTACCTAAATTTCTATTTTTCGAACTGAGAGGCCGATTTGAACCAAATTTGATATGAGGGCTTATTGGGTCATAAGTACCTAATTTATGCAAAAAAACTTTTTCCTGTCACTGCATGGGAACCGCAGGAGCTAAAAATAGAAAAAATTTAAATCGCCCATATCTCCAAAACTACACAACACTAAGAGTATTTATTTTAGGTTTAGCTTCCTCAAGAAAGCAGAAAAGAATTGTCCAAAAAAAAAATTGCCATCAGCTTTATCATAGGGTACTTTTCCAGGACTGCTGAGTCATCATTTTTTAACACGCGCCACATTTGGGGCACAAAACTTCTCATCATGACAAAGTTAAGCATAGTTTGTGCCATGTCATGCCATCTCACAAGCATTAGGTATGAACTAGGTCCGTATCTGCCATGAACACATCTTTGTCACACAATGTCCCACCATGGCAATCATCATTACGCCATAGTTGCACCAAGAGTATGCACTATTTGCTCATAAGTTGCGAGGTTGTTACTCCAGGGCATGTATGGTTACTCATTGACATGCCATAGTTGCGCATGCATGAAGTCATCATGCAGGAATTTGGGGTGCGACTGTCCACGCATTGGGACGCTAAATGCATGCCTAATGCACAAACTATGCATACCATTGTGTGTCACTGTGTTCCACTGGTGTTTACGTTGCCACAGAGGCACGCATCACCAAGCAGTGACACTCAGTGGCCCGCAAAAGTTGCACATAGTTTGCGCATTATGCATGTCACTGGCATGAAAATGATGTCGTGACACCTCAAAATTTATTTTTGAAAATTTTAAAATATCGTCCACAGCCTGGCATGCACTCATGCACTGGCACGAAGCCCCAAGCACACTTTCACAACTAGTTCCCTCATTGGCATGCCACAATGCATGCCTCTTTGTGCCACCTTTGTCGTGCAGATGTCGGGATGCATGGATTGCTCCGATGTTGTCCACACATAATGCTGTTATGTTAAAGTTTCACGAAATAACATTGGAACCAATGATCTTCAATTTTGCCATTTCACTTATAACTTACCGATTTCAAGTTTGTCAAGTTGAGCTACAGTGTCATTGACACTTTCATTTATGAATCCCATGGAAATAATTAACAACTGAAGCCAAGTTATTGTATGTTTTATCAGTGTTCAGCAAACTGAGTTATATTGACTGCAGCTATTGATGTTTTGTTTTGTTTAAGGGGTCACAGTTATTCAACCAGAGCATCCTGATTACATATTCATAAGCTATATTGTTTCTCCAGTAACATGTATTATATGTGTGCCAACATTATCAAAACACAGTGGCTTCTAGTTTTGAGCATTTTCACTGGAAACAGTGTTTCAAGAAAAGCCTGTTACACTATAAATAGCAGGTTCTGTCTGGGAGCTACACATGTAATATGAGGCAGAGTAAGTATAAGTGTTTCCTGAAGCCTGAGTTGCCCAATCCAATAGTAAAAGATTTCAATTCCAACTAGTACTACAGTGATGGAATTGGTTGTAGTAAAGGAATTCAGCTAATCAAACTGTGTCTTTCAGTCACATGCTGAATAATTATACCCCCTGCGAACCAAGTTCAGGGGGTTATATAGGAATCACTTCGTCTGTCTGTCCATCCATCTGTCTGTCTGTCTGTGCAAATCGTGTCCGGCTCAGAACTTTTGATCACCTTGAAGGATATTAATGATACTTGGTATTAATGTTGTCCACCACAAGAGAGTGTGTCGCGAATAAGGTTGGAATGCCTGTCTACAAGGTCAGTGTTGCAGACTTAGTTCATGGTCACAAACCCATATCCAAATATACACAAGTTGTTTTCGACTCACAACTTTTGAGAGCCTTGAAGGACTTTAATAATACTTGGTATTAATGCTGGGTGTGTTGCGAATAAGGTTGGAATGTCTGTTGTCAAGGTCAAGGTCACAGACTTAGTTCAAGTTTACATACCCCCACATCCAAATCCAACTAGAACAAGTTGAGTCCGGTTCAGAACTATTGAATGTCTCTAAGGATATTAATGGTACTTGGTTTTTTTGTTGCTGCTATCAGAGAGTGTGTCACTGGGAGGTGGGGTGGGGGAGGGGAGGTTATGGTTATTCTTTGTCCCAGTTGTGCCAGGCCACAATTAGTTTAAATACCCATTGTCTGATGTGACAGTGACATGCCATCAGTTTATGACATGGGGAAATTTCCAAATGTAGGTATTAAGCTGGATATATCGAGGTAAATTTTGTACTGTTTTGATACTTACCGTCGCGATCGAATAAAAAACAACAGATTTTATATATTTGTAAATTTATTTAATTCTGTAAAATCACTTAAATATCTGACTGAATACGGTAATAAATTAGCAATGAGAACACAGGTACAGCTGTTTGGTATTTTATACAGCCTTTTTATAGGTCAAAAATATTCAACTCCGACTTAATATGCCAAGTAATGCCAGAAAGAACAGGTGTTAAAATGAATGAGGCCGGGATATCGTAATATGAAATTCTCAATCTGCTGTATACAGTATAGTCACTTGTTCAAAGTAGAAAAACAGCTGACACTGTTTTTCATATTAACTTTGATGTAAATGTAGTGGTTAATTGGTAATTATTCGAATAATAGCAAACAGCTACCGGTTACAAAATTTACTAACCATTTCAGCACTATGATACTGGCATTAAATTTAGAATACTGTGAAGCCCTACTTATAGTACTTCCATTGATAATCCAAGTATATATATTTTATCCTTTATCAAACCAAATGGCTGTGTCTGTCTAGCATTTATTCATTAGAATTGCCATTCAAGTTTTGTAACTTTTTCAGTTTTTGTTTCCAAAAACATACCCAATGACACCTCATTGGAACAGATGTGTTGATTTCTATCCAATTAGGGTAATGTTCTTATTCTTGACAAAGTTTTTGGAACATCTGACAAAGTTTTAGAACATTTGCACAAAATACTGAAAAAAATTAAAACCATTTCAAAAGTATTCAACAGTCTCACGTTGAAACTTAATGTCATAAAACAAAATAGACATTTCAGTGAAATATGTTTCATTTCTGGAAATATAGTTTTCATGGTTGATGCAGCTACTATAAAATCATCATGGCAGTGCACAAGTTTTTATTTTTTATTTTTGCTAGTGGAAAAAAATCACAGAAAAAAAAACGAAAACCCTTCTGGAACATCATGTGTCAGGATTATGATCCACCACCACATAAAGGGAGGGAGTTAAAGGAATGGGTTCAATCTGTCAATCCTTCCATCTGTCCTTCTAACCATCCATCTGCCCTTTCATCACATTTTAATGAAAACTTAAAAATTCAAGATTAATGTATAGCTTTTTAGTGATAATGTCCTGAACAGGATTGCAAACCTTCCATGTTCAAGATTGATTGCCCTTGTTGGAATTTTTTATTATCGCATTGCCATCACATGTCAAAGAAAAACATTGAAGATTTTTTTTACCGCTTAAATGTATGGCTGTTTGATCATAATATCATGAAGGGTATTGTGAACCAGCTGTGTCCTAGAATGTTTTTGACATTTATGGCCATTGTTGTACTTGGGGTGGGGGAGGGGGGTGGTGGGCAGGGCAGGGGATTGGTCATCCCGTGATGTTGCACTTGTTTTGTACAAGTTTACAACTATTAACAACTTATGCATTATTGTTAATCAACTGGTGAATATTAGGCTAAACACTTTGCAGTAGGTGATATATCACCTGCCTGAAACACATATCAGGTTAGCCATGGTAAATGGGTTGATAGCGAACCAAAGAAGATAAGACATGGATTGAAAAAGATATGAATAAACTAAAATAACTAAAAACTTTAAAAAAAACGAGACTTTATGATTCTGAAGAATCATGGCTTTTCCTGATGAGATTCTATGATTTTTCATGACCCCAGAGTGTCTGATGAATTGTTTTTAACTGTCTCACTGAAGTTCCTTCATTGATGTTATGAGAAAGGTGAGTACAGTAGTCTCAAACGACTCAGTTTGATAAAAAAAATGTTTAGGTAAAAAACCATCATTAACGGTAGAGAGGGTTAATATCAATATCGTCGTCCGACAAGTTAATGTCCGACAAAAGGAGTTATGTTTGTTTGAGACATACCCACTGAGTGCTGTGGCTATTTGAAAATGCTCCATTTTATTAGCTCAACTTGACAAGGGCGTATAATGTCCCGCTAGGCGGTGCTCTTGTTAACCGTGGTGGATACTGCGGAAGCTGTTGAGTTGTCTGGTGAAGAGATGCCTGCTTCCAGGACTATGGTCCCTCTCCAGTCGACATCTGAGGCTGTCACTAGGGTTGTGACTCCTCCTTTGGAGGCCGAGCTCGGTTGCTCTCTCCCCTTTTCCGCCAGTTTCAACAGCTCCCGTCGTATCTGCTGCTACTGCTGTTCCGTCTGCAACATCATCGGTCACCGTTTCAGCCGGCCTCGGCTTATCCCTGCAGGGGTCTGCAGCGATGTCTGTAGTATGGTTGTGGGGTATCGGACTCAGCCTTCCCTGACTTCAACTCGGCGAAGTCGGAAGTGGCAGCCGACCAAACCCCCTGCTGTGGCCTCTCCTCCGTTGAGCACAGCAGTTTTATCCCTGCATGGGTCTGCAGAGGTGTCTGGTAGTGTAGACATGGGGTTTCGGCCTCAGCCTTCCCTGACTTCAACTCGGCGTAGTCGGAAGTGGCTGCCGACCGAACCCCCTGCTGTGTCCTCTCAGCCGTTGAGCACAGCAGTTTCATCCCTGCAGGGGTCTGCAGAGATGTCTGGTAGTGTAGACGTGGGGTATCAGCCTCAGCCTTCCCTGACTTCATCTTGGTGAAGTCGGAAGGGGCTGCCGGCCGAACCCTCTACTGTGGTCTCTCAGCTGTCGAGCACAGCAGTTTTTCTCATTGGATTCGGATGTTCATGATGGGGTCACAATGAGCTCCGTGGCGTTTCCGTCCACGTACTCTGGTCCCATGGCCAGTTTTACGGGACCAACGCTTTTTGTGCAGCATGGACCTTCTGTCCCGCAGAGTTCCACGGCGATTCTCCTGAGTTTCCACTCTGTCGATCCTTGGGGTATCTCATACCCCAATGCACATCTGCCTTCAGATGTTTCGGCTGCAGCCTTTCGCCCCGCACCGGGTGTATTTGAGGATCGTGACCCTTCGCTGGTTAAATGGGTCAGGAGTGAAGCCACTTTGTCGGTTCATTCCCATGTCGAACCGGCCGACAGTCAGTGAGCTTAGGGAGGCCCTCTCCTTGCTCACTTTGGTTCTGTCCAAGAGCCTTTCCGTTGCTTCCAGCGAGGCTACGAGTGGTTTCCGGGCGCCCCCTCCTGGGACTGGAAACAGGCCACTTTCTGATCCCCTGGTGTGCCTACACCATGGGAGGCGTCAGCTGGTTTGCCCATGATGGGCTATGTGTCTTCCGACTCTGGGTATGAGTCCGACATACCTGATGTCGAAAGCCAACAGTCTTCTGACTTGGGGGCAGCTCTTGACTTTGTGTTTGGGTTCCTTCCAGATCTCAAACCGTCAAACCAGCCGACAGTGTCAGCCCGGCCGTGATCATCGGTCGCGCGCCTACAGCTTGTGGAGCAACCTGCTTCTGGGCGCCTTCAACCATGTCAGTACAGGTGGTTGAAGCGTTTACACCTTTGGACTGTAAGCTGAGTTCCAAGGCTATGAAGACGTTCTTCATCAGGGTTGACACTTTTTTGCCTCCGGTGCGTTATCATTCCTACGATTCCGCCAATCAGTCAGTCTGCCAGACTTTGACGGTCTTAGATCAGGACTCCAACTCCCCAGCCGGCCATTTTCCGTATGGAGACTCTGGAGTCCGTTTTGGGCTTATAGAGAGAGATGCTGGAATGCTTTTTCTCTTCGATCACGTCGTCTCTGCTTTGCTGCTTATCTGCCCCCTGATAAGTTTGACGACGAACAGGCTTTTTGTGTGTGCTGTCCAAGGCGCTCATGCATCTTCTCACACGCATGCCTGTAACACGGCTAACTTGGAATTAGTTTGCAGGGACGTTGTGCTGGAACAAGCTGTTCCCTTCTTGAGAGCAGTGCGCTGCTCTTCGATCTACTTCTATCGGCAGGTCCGCAACTATTCCATGGTTCTGTGCCGACAGTCCGGGATGACTCCCTATGTCATTCCATAGATCAGCTGCTGCTTCGTCAGCTTGATCAGCCTTCTGTTGGAGGCAGGGGCTGACCAAACCCTAGCAAGTACCCTTCTGCTTCCTCTGCGAAGCCAAGGGCTGATCCTACTGCCGCCACTTCTACTTACTCACAGGGTAAGGGTAGGCGTCGGCAGTGGTCACCTCGAGTTCGTCGCAGGTTGAGTCATTCCACTCAGTCGAGAGTGCCTCTTCCAACACAAGTCCCTTTCAACGTTACACGTTGGGAACTTTTGATCACGGAGATAGTCAATCTCCTGTCAAATGGGGGCGATCGAGGTCATCAAGAACATTCATTCGGTGGGACTTTATTCCCGCCTGTTCTTGGTGCCGAAGAAGGACAGCCGACTCAGACAGGTTATCAATCTGAGTCTCCTGACCCAGTCTATCATTGCTCCTACGCTCAGCATGGAGGCTTTCAGGTCGGTTCGCCGCTCCATTCAACAGCGATTTTTCCAGTTCAAGACCATGCCCTTCAGCCTCGACCTGGATCCTTGGGCCTTCACCCATCTGATGTCGCATGTGTTAGTCTTACATCGCACACAGTCCAGGGTGTCTTCTTCGGCATATCTAGTCGATATCCTTCAGAGGCATTCCGATGCTGCCTGTCTGGAGTCGGATGTCGACACACTGTTGAGCCATCTTACGTCACTAGGGTTCAGAGTCAATGAGGAGAAGTCAGACCTGGTCCCTTCTCCATCGTTTGGTCATCTGGGATGGGCTTCCGTACTCAGCTGGATATGGTGGCGGTTTCCCAGGCAAGGGCTGCGATTTTCTCAGATTTTTGCCCTGACTCTGTCCCAGTCCACGTCCGCAACAGCGCAAAGTCTTCCCCGGCTGCTCGGTCTCTGCGGTTCAGTGACGGATCTCATTCCTCTAAGTCGGCTGCATATCAGACCTCTCCAACACTTTCTGCAGTCGCCAGCAATCTCGGATGGGGTGTGATGTTGGATCCTCTAGGTCTTTCCCTTCATGGGTCATGGGACCAGGATCCAGCAGCTCTTCACGTCAACCAGAAGGAGCTTCTTGCTTTTCTGAGTTTCCGGCAGTGGATCCCCCGCCTTTCGAATTGTCAGGTCCTTCTGTTGTCCGACAATTCGACAGTGGTTGTTTACATTCGGAACCAGGGCGACACGCACTATGTTCCCATGTACGATTTGGTTCAGGATCTTCTTCTGCTCGCCCAGGATGTCAACGCTGGAGTGGTGGTTCGTCACATTCCTGGTCGTCTGAATGTCCTAGCCGACTCCCTATCCCGACGGGGCAGGTTCTTTTCCACCGAGTGGATGCTCCACATGGCGGTGTTCCAGTGTCTTTACAATCTCTGGGGTCGTCCCCACATTGATCTCTTTGCGATTCGTTGGAACCATCAGGTGGACACTTTCGTGTTCCAGTGTCCAGATGCTCTGGCTTTCGCCGTGGACGCTCTGTCCCTCCTTTGGAACGGTCTTGTTGGCTACGCCTTCCTGTCGGTTCTGATTTTGCCTCAAACTTAGCCCAGATACGAACCTGCAGTTGTCGAATCATTTCGATCGCACCCCTGTCGCCTCAGTGGGTGTGGATCAATCTGCTCCGCTCTCTGTTCGCGGCAGTTCTGGCATGTCTCTCTCTACATCGCGACCTCCTTTGCCAAGGTCGCCTGAGGAGGTTTCACGTCGACACAACTTCATTGTGCCTTCGCGCTTGTCTTTTGTCAGGTCCTGTCTCCTCCGTAGCATTTTTTTCGAGACGAGCAGTGGAGTTGCTTTTCTTCTTCAGGGAGGCACTCCACTGGTTTAGCCTTTGTTGCTAAGTGAAAGGTCTTCTGTCACGTCTTTGATCACACAGATTGTGGAGTTTCTGGTATATGTTTGATTCTGGGGGTCTCCAGCCTGTTTCCATCAATGGGTGCAGGTCCATGCTTCAGAGACCTTTTCGTATGTGGGACACTGTCGTATCGGCACTAATCCATGCCTCTCTTAGCTTGTTTGGCACTTTTCGTTGAAAAGGCCTAGGACTTTGCAGCTTACCCAAGATGGATTCTTTCTTGGGTGCTGCTCTGCTTGGGGGGGGGGGGGGGCACCATTTCGAGCCTTTATCCCAGGTGGATATGCTTTTTCTCACATACAAGATGGTTTTTCCGATGGCTTTTTGACTCAGCCAGACCGGTTAGTGAGCTTCACGCCCTATCGGTTGACCCGGCCTTTTTCTGGAGCTCTTCCACCAGTGTTATGTTTACCAGTTATTGCTCCTTTCTTGCCAAGAATCAGATACCAGAACCTACTCCGCCTCCTATCTGCATCGGGACTTTTCCTTCTGTTGAGGGTAAACACCCTTTGCTCTGTTCATTTGGAAGGGTAGGATCGATTTTCTGTCTCTTATTCCTGGTCGGCAGAAGATCTCTCCTGAATCCATTTCTCGATGGATTTGTCTTGCTATTCGTGCAGCTTCCGCTCATCTAGCGACTGGCGATTGTATTACCAATCGTTTTTCTGCCACGAGGTGCATGCATTGTCTACCTCTTGGGGCTTATACTAACTCCGTCATGTTGTCAGATATTATGCTGGCAGCCTACTGGAGAAATGCTACTTTCTCCACTTATCTGCGACAGTTGCCGGAGCAGGCAGAGGACCTTTGTTCTACGGGCCCTCTTTCTTCTGATCAGGCTGTTGTCTATCCCAGCCATTCAGCTTCTTACAAGGTCAGTTCCAGCTCTGTGCTGTTACTGCCCTTTCTGTCTGTGCTTCGCACATAACCATACGCCTCATCTCTCATTGTCTATTATTAATGTTTGTGATGCTATGGTTTGATAGGCCTAGGGACCTCTTCATCTGTCCACGGTTCCAGTGCAATTGGTTATGTGTGGGTTGGTTAAGTGATTCCCTCCATCCTATTGTCTATTCAGCCTGTAGTAAACAATTGTAAGGTAGGTTGATAAGAAATTTAAATTTTACAGTAAATTTCCTTTCTTATACCTACCGCAATTGTTTTCATGGAGGCCCTCCCGTCTTCTTATTTGGGTAAGAATCCTTCCTCCCCCACTGATGACATAACTCCTGTGTGTCCGGACTCAAAAGAATGATTTGATGACTGCTTTGCGCACTGGTTAACGGAAGTCGTGGAATTGTACTAAGAGAAGAGCGTCCCCTACTGGGTGTGCGCCGATGGCGCTCAACCCAGTTTTGTCTTATTTCTTTCGTGGTGTTTTTGCACCACTTTTCTTTCCCAAATCTCTTGGGAAAAATCAAAATAGAGAGTATATTTTCCGAGTTAGGGTCTTCCACTGTAGTGCAAGCCTGTAGTAAACAATTGCGGTCGGTATAATAAGAAAGGAAATTTACTATAAAATTTAAATTTCCCTTTGGCAATACCTACAGGTCACATTTATGATCAGATCACTTTAAAACTTGGTTTGCTTGTTTGGGGAGACCTCTTGATGGGAGCTATTGGTTTTCTTACTTGTCCATCAAAAAATGTTGACGTTGGCAATGACCTTTGATGAACTTTGTGCAGGTATGCATCAATATTTCCCTTTGACACACCTTGCAGTGCACATTTATGATTGAATTGCATGGAAACTTGGTGTGCTTGTTAGCTCACCTGATTGAAAGTCAAGCTGAGCTTTAGTGATCACTCTTCGTCCGCCGCCTGTCATCCGTGAACATGATGTTTGCGACTTCTCCTCAAAAACCGCTGAACCGATTTAAGTGAAATTTGAGATGATTGTTTTTTATGACATCGCATTTTGATTTTGTTCAAATCAAGTTGCCCCACCCTTGGGTAGGGCCATGCCCAAAAAGTGTGCCTAAATCTTTAAAAATCTTCTCATGAACCAGCTGTAGCAAAGACTTGATAGATGGTGTGCAGCTTCTTTTGAGACTCAGATTTGTTCAAGAGAAGTTTGAGGGGCTATATTTGCCATCGTTATGGGAGGGAGGGGGGGGGGCAAGAATTTCGGCCCCCGCCCAAAATTTATATTTTCCAAACCAAGAGGCTGATTTGAACCAAATTTGATATGTGTGCTTATTGGGTCATAAGTACTTAATTTATGCCAAAATCATTTTTCCCGTCGCCCCATGGGAACCTCAGGAGCTAAAAATAGAAAAAATTTAAAATGCCCATATCACCAAAACTACACGGCACTGGGAATTTTTATATGGTGTGAAGCTTCCTTAGGACCAGCAGAAAGGAATGGTACAAAAAATTGCCATAAGTTTTATCATAGGGTACTTAACCGTGACTTTGAAAAAGTGCTGAGTCATCATTTTTTAACTGATGGGAAAAACATTAAAGAATCTTCTTCTCCCAAACCACTACTCCAAAAGCTTTCATATTTTACATATAACATCACATATTTGTTGAAATCAATTCCCTAGCTCTCTATGGGAGCCCAAATTTTCAAATTAGTGCAATATGAGGAATATTCTTTAAAAATATTCTTCAGATCCACCAATAAGAATCTTTTGATATTTGGTATGCAGCATCCTTAGGGGGGTGAGATTCAAGTTTGTTCAAGCCAAGTCCCTGGGTTCATATTTGGGCCCCCTGTAGGAGCCTGAATTGTAACTTAGTTCAATATGAGGAATATTCTTCAAAATTCTTCTTCTTCACATCCACCAGTCAGATTCTTTTGATAGTTGGTATACAGTATCCTTACGGAGGTGAGATATAAGTTTGTTAATGTCAAGTCCCTGGTTTCATATTTGGGCTTTCTGTGGGAGCCCAAATTGTACCTAAATTTCTATTTTTCGAACTGAGTGGCCGATTTGAACCAAATTTGATATGAGGGCTTATTGGGTCATAAGTACCTAATTTATGCAAAAAACTTTTTCCTGTCACTGCATGGGAACCGCAGGAGCTAAAAATAGAAAAAATTTAAATCGCCCATATCTCCAAAACTGCACTAAGAATATTTATTTTAGGTGTAGCTTCCTCAAGAAAGCAGAAAAGAATTGTCCAAAAAAAAAATTGCCATCAGCTTTATCATAGGGTACTTTTCCAGGACTGCTGAGTCATCATTTTTTAACATGCGCCACATTTGGGGCACAAAACTTCTCATCATGACAAAGTTAAGCATAGTTTGTGCCATCATGCCATCTCACAAGCATTAGGTATGAACTAGGTCCGCATCTGCCATGAACACATCTATGTCACGCAATGCCCCACTATGGCAATCATCATTACGCCATAGTTGCACCAAGAGTATGCACTATTTGCTCATAAGTTGCGAGGTTGTTACTCCAGGGCATGTATGGTTACTCATTGACATGCCATAGTTGCGCATGCATGAAGTCATCATGCAGGAATTTGGGGTGCGACTGTCCACGCATTGGGACGCTAAATGCATGCCTAATGCACAAACTATGCATACCATTGTGTGTCACTGTGTTCCACTGGTGTTTACGTTGCCACAGAGGCACGCATCACCAAGCAGTGACACTCAGTGGCCCGCAAAAGTTTCACATGAGTTGCGCATAGTTTGCGCATTATGCACGTCACTGGCATGAAAATGATGTCGTGACACCTCAAAATTTATTTTTGAAAATTTTAAAATATCGTCCACAGCCTGGCATGCACTCATGCACTGGCACGAAGCCCCAAGCACACTTTCACAACTAGTTCCCTCATTGGCATGCACAATGCATGCCTCTTTGTGCCACCTTTGTCGTGCAGATGTCGGGATGCATGGATTGCTCCGATGTTGTCCACACATAATGCTGTTATGTTAAAGTTTCACGAAATAACATTGGAACCAATGATCTTCAATTTTGCCATTTCACTTATAACTTACCGATTTCAAGTTTGTCAAGTTGAGCTACAGTGTCATTGACACTTTCATTTATGAATCCCATGGAAATAATTAACAACTGAAGCCAAGTTATTGTATGTTTTATCAGTGTTCAGCAAACTGAGTTATATTGACTGCAGCTATTGATGTTTTGTTTTGTTTAAGGGGTCACAGTTATTCAACCAGAGCATCCTGATTACATATTCATAAGCTATATTGTTTCTCCAGTAACATGTATTATATGTGTGCCAACATTATCAAAACACAGTGGCTTCTAGTTTTGAGCATTTTCACTGGAAACAGTGTTTCAAGAAAAGCCTGTTACACTATAAATAGCAGGTTCTGTCTGGGAGCTACACATGTAATATGAGGCAGAGTAAGTATAAGTGTTTCCTGAAGCCTGAGTTGCCCAATCCAATAGTAAAAGATTTCAATTCCAACTAGTACTACAGTGATGGAATTGGTTGTAGTAAAGGAATTCAGCTAATCAAACTGTGTCTTTCAGTCACATGCTGAATAATTATACCCCCTGCGAACAAAGTTCAGGGGTTTATATAGGAATCACTTCGTCTGTCTGTCCATCCATCTGTCTGTCTGTCTGTGCAAATCGTGTCCGGCTCAGAACTTTTGATCACCTTGAAGGATATTAATGATACTTGGTATTAATGTTGTCCACCACAAGAGAGTGTGTCGCAAATAAGGTTGGAATGCCTGTCTACAAGGTCAGTGTCGCAGACTTAGTTCATGGTCACAAACCCATAGCCAAATATACACAAGTCGTTTTCGACTCACAACTTTTGAGAGCCTTGAAGGTAGGGCCCTGCGAATCGGGAAATTTATGTTCGAATCGAATCTTGAATCGAATTGGGACTGATGTCGACATCGAATCGAATCTCGAATCGAATCGGGATAAACTCGAGAAATAATTATAACTGGCATTATCTTGTGCAGAGATGTCCGGAAAGCACTGCGAGAAGAGATCGTTGACATAACTTGACAACTTGGCGTTGTTTTAATTTTCTTTCTCGTTGAATGGCCATCCAGATGTTCACTTGGCCCGACAATAAATTCAAGACATAAATATGGACAAATTAAGGTGTTACTGCCCAGAGACATTTAAGACAAACCACTAAATTGAAACATGAGACTTAAAAGCACAAATGTAATACAAGTGGCACATTAATTCCCATGGGTTGAAGTCAGCTACAGCCGCTAACTTCAGGTACGTTAGCATGCCTAAATACATTATTGTTATGTTTAGTTGTTTTGTATTATCAGAATTTGGGTTTTGTAGATTTCGGTCCGTTCTCTATTCAATAACACAGTATACATCAAAAGCAGCGAAGGCGTTAAACTGTGTTAGTTTCTGCATTAGTTAACTCGAATAGTGACGCAGTGCTCATTCACACAAATTGCTTTTACTTCATTCCAACTTCCAAGTACCAACTCCGAACAATGCAAAGAAACTACAGAGGTTTTCCTCCCTCAGTTTTCTAACACAATAATGGAAGCGCTCCAGGCGACATGTCTCCATTATTGTGTTAGAAGATTCCGGGACTGGGAGCAGGCCTTAGGCCCATAGCTGGATATTTCGGTTGTATAGATGGGCGTGAACAGGTTACAACTTGGACAGAGCCGCTGAGCAAACGGGATTCCGCGAATAACTCTCACACAAATTCCTGGAAATCTATAAATAGCGAATTTGCGGTGAGTGGTTTTCTGGGAATCTGAAACTGAAAGTGAAACGACAGAAATTTGCAATGAATTTGACTATTTTCCTGATAGAAACATTAAAACTAGAAGAGTTCGCTCCTTATTTCAACTGATGTCGACATTGTCGAACACTGATTCATTTTCCTCGAAGCTTCGTTTGACTAACGAATCGGCAAACTATTCGAGATCGATATACGAATACCAAAGCGATGTCGACATCGAATCGAATACTCGAAGCTTCGCAGGGCCCTACTTGAAGGACTTTAATAATACTTGGTATTAATGCTGGGTGTGTTGCGAATAAGGTTGGAATGTCTGTCGTCAAGGTCAAGGTCACAGACTTAGTTCAAGTTTACATACCCCCACATCCAAATCCAACTAGAACAAGTTGAGTGTGGTTCAGAACCATTGAATGCCTCTAAGGATATTAATGGTACTTGTTTTTTTTGTTGCTGCTATCAGAGAGTGTGTCACTGGGAGGTGGGGGGTGGGGAGGTTATGGTTATTCTTTGTCCCAGTTGTGCCAGGCCACAATTAGGTTAAATACCCATTGTCTGATGTGACAGTGACATGCCATCAGTTTATGACATGGGGAAATTTCCAAATGTAAGTATTAAACTGGATATATCAAGGTAAATTTTGTACTGTTTTGATACTAACCGTCGCGATCGAATAAAAAACAACAGATTTTATTTATTTGTAAATTTATTTAATTCTGTAAAATCACTTAAATATCTGACTGAATACGGTAATAAATTAGCAATGAGAACACAGGTACAGCTGTTTGGTATTTTATACAGCCTTTTTATAGGTCAGAAATATTCAACTCCGACTTAATATGCCAAGTAATGCCAGAAAGAACAGGTGTTAAAATGAATGAGGCCAGGATATCGTAATATGAAATTCTCAATCTGCTGTATACAGTATAGTCACTTGTTCAAAGTAGAAAAACAGCTGACACCGTTTTTTATATTAACTTTGATGTAAATGTAGTGGTTAATTGGTAATTATTCGAATAATAGCAAACAGCTACCGGTTACAAAATTTACTAACCGTTTCAGCACTATGATACTGGCATTAAATTTAGAATACTGTGAAGCCCTACTTATAGTACTTCCATTGATAATCCAAGTATATATATTTTATCCTTTATCAAACCGAATGGCTGTGTCTGTCTAGCATTTATTCATTAGAATTGCCATTCAAGTTTTGTAACTTTTTCAGTTTTTGTTTCCAAAAACATACCCAATGACACCTCATTGGAACAGATGTGTTGATTTCTATCCAATTAGGGTATTGTTCTTATTCTTGACAAAGTTTTTGGAACATCTGACAAAGTTTTAGAACATTTGCACAAAATACTGAAAAAAATTAAAACCATTTCAAAAGTATTCAACAGTCTCACGTTGAAACTTAATGTCATAAAACAAAATAGACATTTCAGTGAAATAGGTTTCATTTCTGGAAATATAGTTTTCATGGTTGATGCAGCTACTATAAAATCATCATGGCAGTGCACAAGTTTTTATTTTTTATTTTTGCTAGTGGAAAAAAATCACAGAAAAAAAAACGAAAACCCTTCTGGAACATCATGTGTCATGATTATGATCCCCTACCACATAAAGGGAGGGAGTTAAAGGAATGGGTTCAATCTGTCAATCCTTCCATCTGTCCTTCTAACCATCCATCTGCCCTTCTGTCTGTCAGTCTTTCCCCATTTCTTTTCATCACATTTTAAAGAAAACTTAAAAATTCAAGATTAATGTATAGCTTTTTAGTGATAATGTCGTGAACAGGATTGCAAACCTTCCATGTTCAAGATTGATTGCCCTTGTTGGAGTTTTTTATTTTCGCATTGCCATCACATGTCAAAGAAAAACATTGAAGATTTTTTTTACCGCTTAAATGTATGGCTGTTTGATCATAATATCATGAAGGGTATTGTGAACCAGCTGTGTCCTAGAATGTTTTTGACATTTATGGCCATTGTTGTACTTGGGGTGGGGGGGGGGGGGGGTGGGCAGGGCAGGGCAGGGCAGGGCAGGGCAGGGCAGGGGATTGGGCATCCCATGATGTTGCACTTGTTTTGTACAAGTTTACAACTATTAACAACTTATGCATTATTGTTAATCAACTGGTGAATATTAGGCTAAACACTATGCAGTAGGTGATATATCACCTGCCTGAAACACATATCAGGTTAGCCATGGTAAATGGGTTGATAGCGAACCAAAGAAGATAAGACATGGATTGAAAAAGATATGAATAAACTAAAATAACTAAAAACTTTAAAAAAAAATGAGACTTTATGATTCTGAAGAATCATGGCTTTTCTTGATGAGATTCCATGATTTTTCATGACCCCACAGTGTCTGATGAATTGTTTTTAACTGTCTCACTGAAGTTCCTTCATTGATGTTATGAGAAAGGTGAGTATAGTAGTCTCAAACGACTCAGTTTGATAAAAAAAATGTTTAGGTAAAAAACCATCATTAACGGTAGAGAGGGTTAATATCAATATCGTCGTCCGACAAGTTAATGTCCGACAAAAGGAGTTATGTTTGTTTGAGACATACCCACTGAGTGCTGTGGATATTTGAAAATGCTCCATTTTATTAGCTCAACTTGACAAAGTCAAGCTGAGCTATTGCCATCACTTCTCATCAGTCGGCGTAGATACGTACGTATGTACATACGTACGTTAGTATGTTGGTATGTTAGTACGTACGTCCACAATTTCCTTTGGAACACCTCACAGGTCTCATTTATGATCAGATCGCTTTGAAACTTGGTATGCTTGTTTGGGGTGACCTCTAGATGGGAGCTATCGATTTCTTCCAATTTCCATCAAAAAATGTTGCCGCGGCCAACGTTCTTAGAATTTAGTTTAGTCAAACCTCAATATTTCCCTTTGGCACAACCTATAGGGCACATTTATGATCGTATTGCTTTGAAACATGGCATGCTTGTTTGGGGTGACCTCTAGATGGGAGCTGTCGATTTTCTTCCATTTCCGTCAAAAATTGTTGCCACGGCCAACGTTTAGAACTTAGTTTAGTCAGATCTCAATATTTCCCTTTGGCACACCCTACAGGGCACAATTATGATTGGATTGCTTTGAAACTTTGTATGCTTGTTTGGGGTGCCCTCTAGATGGGAGCTATCGATTTTCTTCCATTTCCGTCATAAAATGTTGCCGTGGCCAATGTTCTCAGAACTTAGTTTAGCCAGACCTCAATATTTCCCTTTGGCACACCCTACAGGCACATTTATGATTGGATCACTTTGAAACTTCGTGTGCTTGTTTGAGGTGACCTCTAGATGGGAGCTGTCGATTTTCTTCCATTTCTGTCAAAAAATGTTGCCATGGCCAACATTCTTAGAACTTAGTTTAGTCAGATCTCAATATTTCCCTTTGGCACACCCTACAGGGCACAATTATGATTGGTTTGCTTTGAAACTTTGTATGCTTGTTTGGGGTGTCCTCTAGATGGGAGCTATCGATTTTCTTCCATTTCCGTCAGAAAATGTTGCCGCGGCCAACGTTCTTAGAACTTAGTTTAGTCAGACCTCAATATTTCCCTTTGGCACACCCTACAGGGCACATTTATGATTGGATTGCTTTGAAACCTGGCATGCTTGTTTGGGGTGACCTCTAGATGGGAGCTATCGATTTTGCTTTGAAACATGGCATGCTTGTTTGAGGTGACCTCTAGATGGGAGCTGTCGATTTTCTTCTATTTCCGTCAAAAAATGTTGCCACGGCCAACGTTCTTAGAACTTAGTTTAGTCAGACCTCAATATTTCCCTTCGGCACACGCTACATACAGGGCACATTTAGGATTGGATTGCTTTGAAACCTGGCATGCATGTTTGGGGTGACCTCCAGATGGGAGCTATCGATTTTCTTCCATTTCCGCTCGTCAAAAAATGTTGCCGCTGGCAACGATCTTTGAACTTAGTTTAGACAGGTATCAATATATTCCTTTGGCATGCCCTACAGGGCCCATTTATGATCAGATCGGTTTGAAACTTTGTACGCTTGTTTGGGGTTTCCTCTAGATAGGAGCTATTGATTTTCATCGATTTCCGTCAAAAAATGTTGCAGTGACCTTCGATGAACTTAGTAAAAACTTAGTGCAGTTAAGCATCAATATTTCCCTTTGACACACCCTGCAGGGCACATTTATGAATGGATCGCTTGCAAACTTGGTGTGCTTGTGTGGGGTGACATCTATATGGGAGCTGTTGATTTTCTTCCATTTCTGTCCAAAAATGTTGCCGCTGACCTTTGAACTTAGTTTAGTCAGGCCTCAATATTTCCCTTTAACACACCCTTCAGGGCACATTTATGATCGGATCACTTTGAAAGCTTTGTGAGCTATTGCTTTTTTTCATTTCCATAAAAAATTATTGTCGTTATCACCAGCCTTTGAATTTACTGCATTTGTGCATCAACTTATCCCGTTTGAACTCTCAGCAGGGTATATTTATGAATTTCCTTAAAAACAAACCCCAAAACCATTGCCACAAGCAATGACCTTCTACTTAGTGTATTTGTGCATTAACATCTTCCTTTGGCATGCCTCAGAGGGCACATTCATTATCAGGTTGTTTTGAAACTTTGTATGCTTATGCAGGGTGATAAAGATAGGAGCTATTGATTTTTTTTTCATTTCCATCAAAAACTGTTGCTGTTAGCAACAATCTTTGAATTTATTGCATTTGTGCATCAACATTCTTTGACGTGGCCTACAGGCCACATTTATCATAGGATTGTTTTTGAACTTGGTGTGCTCATTAGGCAAGACCTTTATGTAAGAGCTATTGATTAGCATTCATTTCTGTGAAAAAAGTTGCCATTTACAATAACCTCTGAACATACTGCATTTGTGTATCAACATTCTTCCTTTAGCCAGTCTTACTGTTTACATTTAAAAATTGCATGGATTATTCTGACGTTGTGCACACACAATGCTGTTATGCTGAAATTTCATCAAATAACATTGGTACTAATGATCTTCAATTTTGCCGTTTTATAGCTTACCAAATTCAAGTTTGTCAAGATGAGCTACAGTGTCATTGACACTTTCATCTCAAATGTTTTGGGAGCGCGGTGGCTCAGTTGGTAGAGGTGCAGGCTGCAAGCCGAGAGGTCCTCGGTTCGAATCCCACCTGCGGCAACCGCGTTGTGTCCTTGGGCAAGACACTTCATCTCCATTGCCCGCATGGGGGCACGATGACGCCGTGTACTAAGGCATACTACACGTCGATGGTACGCATGTCTTCAACCAATCTAACCCTGCCTGTGCTGCAGTGCGGAGTTACGACGTTGGGGAGCTGGCAGCTGCTCATCGTTGCTCGGTGGTTCTCTCCGGGTACTCCGGCTTCCTCCACCCATAAAACTGTCACAGTCATGATTAGCCATTGTGCATAAATATGTGACCGTAAACATCAATAAACAATAAACAATCTCAAATGTATCCAAAATATTGATGTCTGGCAGCTTGTAGAGGGTTAACAAGTGCTAACAGGAATATTTATTCATGGAGCTTGTAATTTCACACCAAAAACTGCGAATGGCCATTTTTACTTAAAAATCTACGAGATGTTTTCCGAGAAATCCAGGGAGAACATGAATTTTAAGCTTTTGATGGGTATTATTGTTTATCCAGCCCAAAACGGGTTAAGGGTTGTTTTTTGAATACGCTTATTACTTACAAAAATAATTCTCAGTGAATTCTACTTCCACTTATGTTGATCTCTCCTCTTAATTTTGGGTGCTGCAGGTATGCAAACACAGCCCATTTTATCAAAATTTTGATGTTTGAGAACCTGCATAGGGTTAACAAATGTTTACTGGAATATTTTGTACATAACACTTGTAATGTCACACTAAGAGAATGGCCAATTTTTTTGGAAAATCTACGGGATGTTTTTAGAGAAATCCTTGGTTAACATGAATTTTTAACCTTTTGAGGGGTATCTCTCTGTAACCAGCTCTAAACGGGTTAATGCTTGGATGTGTGAGTAACTTCATTCCTTACAAAAATGATCCTCGGTGAATTCCACCTCCAATGATTAGGTTATGTTTATCTCGCAGGTACACATTGGGTGCTATGGGGGCCCAAGAACAGCCCATTTTCTCAAAATTTCTGTGCTTTGCTGCCTCTGGAGGGTTAAACGCTTACCGGAATACTTTGTCCATGCAACTTGTAATGTCACTCCAAGACCTGCAAATGGTAATTTTTTCTTGAAAACTTACCAGATTTTTTTTAGAAATCCACAGAAAATGTGAATTTTAAGCTTTTAAGGGGTACATCTCTTTAACCAGGCAAAAATGGGTTAAGACCTCGATTTTGGAATACCCTCACTACTTACAAAAATGCTTCCCTATCAGTTTTGCATCTGGTAAAAGAAGTTACGTTTCTCTGTAGCATTCCCATTTGTTGTTGTTGGTGTCCAAAAACAGACTATTTTTTTAAAATGTTGACACTTAGCAGCCCATAGAGGGTTAACATATGCTTACCGGAATATTTTATCTATGCAACCGGTAATGTGACACCAAGACCTATCAATGGCCATTTTCTCTTGAAAACCTAGAAGATGTTTGTAAAGAAATCCAGGAAAACATGATTATTTTTATACTGTACCAATGACCCAGACATAGCTGGTGCTAACTCTTAAAATATAGGGCCAAACACAAATTTTGCCCCCCAATCCCCAAAATTTGCATCTAAAACTAAAGAAAACATGTCCTGAAAGGCCCTCCACACTTCGCCCCTACTGCGCATGCGCAGTGTCAAGGACGTTCCGAAATTGGCGCCATTTATCATTCTAAGTTTGGCCCTTCATCAGTTAACATCTGACTGATCTTTGTGCTTTTAAATCTCAGTTTAAAGGATGCCAGACACATAAATATTAGTGAAATGGTGATTCTAAGGAGGATAGAGAAGGAGGAGAGGAAAAGAATGTGTGACAGAATATTATCAGGGCTGTAACTTAAAATTTTTTAATGAAATTATGTTAAGTTACCTATTTTCAAGGCAGCAGCCATTTTGTTGTCATTCTGATTATTTAGTTACACTGTTTTTTCAAGTGTTTTCCTCTCTCCCTGTCCTTTAAGTTCCCCCTTGCTATTCTCCCATGCTTTTGGCATAGTTTCTGTAATTATTATTACTAAAATTTCTTGGGAGTTTTAGCTGAATAACAGAATGAATTCTGTTCTTTCCCCATGTTTACGTCTTCACCTACGGGTGGTTAGGCGTTGTGTTCTGCATCTACCATCTGATGTTCTGCAGTTTCTTCCCTGGAAGTCTCTGTTTTGCATCAGATAGTGTATTTTTGGTAACTGATTTCGGGCCTGGGTGCCTGGAGTCTTATTTTAGTGTTTTTACACTCATTGTTTACATTTACAACAGCCCTCTGTGTGAGGGGGGGATTTCTAAAAAATAATATCTTTATGTTATTTTAATCATAACTAGATACATTATTATTGTTCGTAAGTGTTGAATAAATTGTTTAAAATATTTTTAAAATTTTTGTCCACACTTAGGCTTGGGATCCATTGGGGCTCAACGTTACTTTTCAGAAACTTGGGCTGTTCTGAAAAAATATTTTTTCAAAATATTTTGATTTCAATTATTTTTTCTATATTAATGGATCATATTATTATTATGTATTTTGATTGCCAGGGGTTAGTGCGAGTACTAGGACTTGTTTTCTTTTCACATTGAAAGGATATTGATCAATTGTTTTAAGAGGAAGTCTTCCTCTGACTTTATTATCATTCTATATGTGGTCAGTGTACTCGCATTAACTCCTGTTCTGTATCGTATGATTTCGATGACAATATGGGAAGCGTATGTCACGGTATGTTGTTGGGGATTTGGACACTCCGGTCCTTTCCCCGCAGGGTCACTCTACTTTATCAATTTCTATTTCAGACGATCAAGATTAGGGTGATGTATCTGTGATGTCTTCCAACAGTGTGCCTCCGTCGTCACAATTAATGAAGGGCTAGCGGAAAAGTGCTCATGTAATACGCCAATTGCCTAAGAGGACCCTAGTAGGTTCGACGGCCTTTGACGTCCGCTAGCTCGCCCGGTGTAGCGTCCATTCACCGAATGGTTCGGCAGCCGGGTTCGTCCGTTGCGGTCTAGAAGGAATTTTGGGGTGATGCGAGCACTATAAAATTAACTTAATGCACACCCAGTGACGGCGGATCGGAGGGAGAACGGAGGAAGCCTTTTAGTCCGGTTCATAGCTCGTTCCGGTCCATCCGGACGGCAAGCGAGAGAGGCCCCTCTCTCGTTCAACAACATCTGGCCCCAGATGTTGTGGTACAAAATGTGTCGCTAGCGGAGCATACGTCCGTCGCTTGGGACTCTCCGTTGTATAGGCAGTCCGCTGAGACTGCTAAGGCTTCCTCTTCTCGTCAGCGCACACGACCGCACCTTGGCTGCGTGACCGCCGATATATTACCAGCTTCGCCGATCAAGGATTCTTCGGCGACCAGGTCACACCATCCGGCAGCCAGGGATTCGAGACCGATGGACTCCGGACGTTCGCATAGGAAAAGTATGCGGGAGCCATCTGATGCGGAGCTGCCCTCGGCGAAGCAGCGATAGACTGCGCCTCCGCAGGTCTCGACGCCGGACATTCTTGTGCACATAGCACAGCTTATCGCAGCATCCCAGCAGCCGACAGAAACGGTGTCGGATCGAGAATTATCCGACAGCGCTGGGTCGGTAGCCGGGGACTCGAGGCCTGCAGACTCCGGACGTTCGCATAGGAAGTGTGCGGGAGTCAACGTACACGGAGCTTCCGGCGGCAATGCATCGTAAGTCCGCTACTGCACAGGCCTCGGGAACGGACGTGCTTTCTTTAATAGCACAGTTTATCGCAGTATCCCAGCATCAACTGAATCTGTCGCATATATTTTATCCGACGATGCTGGGTCGGGACGCTCCGCGGAAGCGGGTACGGACGTCCGAAAGTTTCATCCGGTCCGACGGGATACCGAAAGGGATTCGGAGGATTTCAAGCTTTCCCTTTCGGAACAACATATGCTGCGATGCCGGATAAGAAACTGATAGCGTCGGTGGACTTAGAAATTTTTTGGTTTGGTTCAGGGACATCGTCCCTCAGTTCCGACATAGTCCAATAATGTTACACAAACTTTCGAATTATTGAACGACGCTATATATATTATTATTTTATGCTTGCTATCCAAGCATTTCTGGTTTCTTGTTCGAAGAGTTATGGAGATGTCTTTCAAAAGTGTGCCTCTGTCGTCATAGTTAATGAAGAGTTAGCGGCAATAAGTGCTCATGGAATATGTCTATCGCTTACGGAGTGACATTCGCTAGCTCACCCGGTGTAGCGTACATTCATCGAATGGTTCGGCTGCCGGGTTCGTCCATTGCGGTCTAGGAAGGAGATTTGGGTGATCGAGCACTTTAATTACTTTAGTGCTCACCCAGTGACGGCAGATTGAGGACAGATCGGAGGAAGCCTGTTAGTCCGGTTCCTGGCTTGTCCAGGTCCGTCTGGGCTGTGAGCGAGAGAGGTTCCTCTCTCGCCCAACAACATAGGGGACCGCATGTTGTGGTTCAGATATTTTACATTCGGAGCATATGTCCGTTGCTCGGGACGCTCCGTTATATTGACAGTCCGAGAGACTGTCTTTAATGCTTCCTCATCCTCACAGCAGGGCACACGACCGCACATTGGCTACGTGACCTCGAGTATCCGATCAGTTTCGGCATTCAGTGATTCCACGGCGAATAGGTCGCGCCATCCGGTAGCCAAGGGACACGAGGCCTATACACTCCGTTCGCTCGCATATTGGAAGTATGCACGGGGTAACGATCACGGAGCTTCCAGCGGCAATGCATCGTAAGACCGCTTCTCCTCAGGCCTCAGTGACGAACGTGCTATCCGAGTTAGCACAGTTGTTTCGCAGCATCCCAGCAATTGACAGTTTCTCGGTCGAATCAGGAATTATCCGACGGCGCTGGGTCGGTGCGGTCCGCGGTTGCATCAGCTACGGACGACCGAACGCTTTATAGGGTCCGACAGGATGGCGAAAGGGATTCGAAAGATTTCGAGTTTTCCCTTTAGTAGTATCGGAAGATGCCTTTCATATCTTCTGGCATTTCTTCCAGTGATTATTATTTCGGACTTCATTGCTGCGATCTTGGATAAGAGACTTATAGCGTCATTGGACTCGGGATTTTTCGATCGGTACAGGGACATTGTCCCTGACTTACCGACGCAGTCCAATATTGTCATTACAACATGTGTTTTATTTTTCGACGCTATATATATATATATATACAAGCCTGCTACTAAGCATGATAGTTTAGTTTCTTGTCCGCGTTGCTCATTTCTGCCATTTTATCATTTTTACAAATAGTTTATTTTGGCAGAGCAGGGCATACCGAGAGTTCATATGCGTCTAGACGGTGTGATTAAAGACTGCATATATTCTTTTTCGCCGTTTATGTCTTTTCCAATTTCAGTGTTGGGAACGACATTATGTATAGTAGACTTAACTTAGACGCTTTATTATACGTAATCCGCCTTACTGAGGCGTTATCATTACGTCTTCAAGAAAAGATTTACGGGATATTATTCTCAATGTAATTTCTTTTGAGGGCAGTAGTTTGTTCACGTATAACTCCGACGTTCAGTGGCTGATTGGAGTTGGTTAGACGTGACGCAGCCCTAGCTACATCCACACGCGTGGATAGTAAGGTTAAGAACTCTCTCAGAGTCGCTTCGTTCTCGGAGGAGCTTCTCTTCGACGGCAACTTTCCGGCAATCCATGAATTGCTCGATTTATACGTTCTCTTGTCTATCTAGTGTTACAAGAGATTCAGACTGGGGCAAACATTCGGTGGTTGACTCAGAGAGTGCCGCCGCAGTTGCCGGACCCGAGTGTGGCTGTTATGACGGTTGCCAGTCAAACAGATTGGGATATATACTGATCCCTACGGATTCGAAGTGCCAGGGTCTTTGGGTTCCGCAGTCTTTTAGCTATCAGTTTAAATTCCGCGGAATAATGTTTTTTAGGCTTGCTTTATGTCATTGCATGAACATTATTCAGAAACGCATGCCCAAATTCCTGTCCTTTAATTCGACAGTAGTGGCGTATCTCCGGAACCAGGGAGGCACTCTTTCGTTTCCGTTATTCAATTTAATGGAAAGAATCCGTCTGTTGGTTATAGTACACCAAGTTCAGTTTTGGTCCGTCATATTCCGGGTCGTCTGATTGTTTTATCGTACTCCCGTTCTCTTACGGGTCGCTTGTTGCTGTCAGAATGGACTCTCAACAAACAAGTATTCAATCAGATTTGCTATCTATGGGAGCGCCCAATGATGATTTATTTATGACACAGCTTGCTAATCAATTGCAGACGTATGTGTTGGCTTGTCCAGATCTCTGAGCTAATAGTGTTAACGCTCTATTGATCTATAGGACGGAATGATAGGATACGCGTATCCTCCGGCGCTGTTGTTTTAGCAGGTATTGCTAAGATAAACAACCACAATACATTTCTGTTGATAGCATCTCTATCTTCACAGAGGTCATGAGTAATTTACTCTCTTGTCTACTGTGGGTCTTAACGTGAAATCTTCCTCTATGTGAGGATCTTTTTTCACTGGGTAAATCGTGTCATCTTTATCACAACCAGCAAGGTCGCAACCTTCATGTATTCCGTTGTGTGGTCCGTATTACATTGTAAGCACTGTACTGGACGAGCTTTGGACGCGATTTCTTACTATAGGAGATCCTCTTCTTCGCTATTCTATGCGACTAAAGTGGAGGCTCTTCCGTCGTGGTGTAGGGATCATTATGTTCATATTGTTGATCCCTCCATACTACTCATTGCTATTTTTTTGTATACTTGTTTCACAAGATCTACTGCAGCCTGTTATTATTTAGGTTATAGGTTTATGTTACCTCATACCTATGCACTCTACGATAGTTTACAATTGAGTCTTTTGTCTCTTTATCTAAGTCAGTTAGTAACTTTTTGATAAATAGACTTAGAATCTTTAGATTAAATTCCTATACGGATTTTAACTTCGGTTCTTATTTAGCTAAGTAATCATTTGAGCCTCTGGAAACAGTAGTTTTCAAATTCTGACCTTTTAGACAGTAATTCTGTTGGTTTCTCTTTTACTGTAGAGTCAGTGAGTTTCATGCACTATCGATGGATGATTTTCACTTTCATAGTTTCGGAATCAATACTTCCGTTACTATTTAGGTTGGATTGTTGCATAAGAGTTAGGCTCCTATTATCCGGAACCTATTATTTTAAGGTCCTTCCGTCTTCGTATGGGCATAGGCCTTTACTCTTTCCGGGTACAGTTTATGTATTTATAAACAGATATCTGTTTATTACAAGGGCGTAAGCTTCTTCTGTCTTTGATGTCTAGTAGAAGGACGTTACGCTCCATTTTATTGTTAATGGATTCTATTAACTATCGGTACTGCTTATGGTATATCATTGACTTAGCAGTTGTGCTTAAGATTTCGGCTCATGAAGTAAGAGTTCTTCTACTTCTTGGGCTTACATTAATAGTGTCGCTATTATAGATTTTTGAAGGCCGCTCATTGCGCTCAGCCATCCACATTCATGAATTTTATCTTAGAAATATCGAGTCAATTTCTTGAGGCCTCTTTTGTTAGGTCTATTATCTACTGCTCAGAATGTCATTCACTTAACAGTTGCTACTATAGCTAGGTAGGCTGTCTGTTTCGGCAGTTTCTCCGTTCGGCTGCCCTCTTCGCTCTGGGCTATTTGACCCAGGGCAAGAAAAAGGGGGGGGGGGAGGGTGTTCCCTTGGGTCACCTGTTTTACTATGAAAACAAGGGGATACCTCCTCCGGAGTTAGTAATTCTGAGCTGTTATTGGGATGGTTGTTTAGTGAGAAGTTTAAGTTTATAAAATTCATTCAAGTCTTAGTTTTTAAAGTATAGCTTTTGAATATTGCATATGTCAACGGACATGATTATGCAATTCTCAGACACTTTTAGGAGTATAAGAGTCTCTATTCTCTAGACTTACTTTATTATTGGCTTACTTTAAAAATTATTAGTATAAGGATTATATTGGATATTAATAGAGTACATATTCCCCGTGGGAACCCCGGGAAGTAAGCAGCACTTGTTTACTGCGGTAAACCAGTTCCGCTTTACTAGTAAAATAGGACCCAGTCACCAATGCTTGGGGTGAAAGTCCTCTAAAATGGGCAACATGTTGATCAACGATTGACTATCCTTGACTTCATCGCCATGTTGTGTCACGATTAGCCATTGTGCATAAATATGTGACGTTAACCACCAACAAACAATAGAGTACATGGATGTATGAAGCTCAATTTTGGAAGGTGTTGTATCTTTCTAATTTATCATAAATAAGAAAGATACATGTAAGGCCTATTACTTCTTTTCCCTACAGGGGATGACTCTATTTTATTTTATTGAGCGTATTCCATTTTGCTCTATGTCCTTGGCCCTCCAGCCTTTTTACTATTCAGCTATGTCTGGGTCATTGGTACAGTATAAAAATGTTAAAAAATTTATAGTAATTTATATATTTTTTATACTTACCAATGACCCAGACGGGGATGGCCCTCCCAGGAGTTGGGAACTCTTGCCTCCCCGCTGAGTACATAGCGCTTACCAGGCACTGGTTATTAGAATGATAAATGGCGCCAATTTCGGAACGTCCTTGACACTGCGCATGCGCAGTAGGGGCGAAGTGTGGAGGGCCTTTCAGGACATGTTTTCTTTAGTTTTAGATGCAAATTTTGGGGATTGGGGGGCAAAATTTGTGTTTGGCCCTATATTTTAAGAGTTAGCACCAGCTATGTCTGGGTCATTGGTAAGTATAAAAAATATATAAATTACTATAAATTTTTTAACTTTTTAAGCTTTTGATGGGTATCGGTATTAACCACCCCAAAAGGGGTTAACGCTTGGTTTTTTTAATATCCTTATTATTTACAAAAATGGTCGTTGGTGAATTCCACTTCCAACAAAGGAGATTATGTTTATCTCTTGGCTATACATTGCATGCTGTGTGTGCCTGAAAACAGCCCATTTCAACAAAATTATGATGCTTGGCAACCTGTAGGGGGTTAATAAACGCTCATGGGAATATTTTGTCCATGCAACTTGTAATGTCACACAAAGATCTGCGAGTAGTCAATTTCTTTTGAACCTACTCACAGTTGTTTACAATTGGCTGTAACGTAAGTGCAAGCCTTACTTCGGAACTAACTCAGGCTTTTAAGAAACTTTTCCAAACAAGTTGGAAAAGTAATAGAGTACAGAAGCACGAAAAAGATCGAAAAAGGGTCGAGCGAGACCGACGCTAGAAATTACAGGAGCTCTCTCTGCACACCTCTTGCGTTTACCGAGTGCATGCGCAACAACCATGACGTCAATTCCTTTTATTTCCGCCATTGTACTGGTCGGAAATTTTGTGACTCGTGCTATTTTTTTAGCTGTTATCTTCGTGAACAACTTATTTGTATGTGCTATCTTAATCTGATTATGTGCAAGTGGATTGTATCCTCTTCAAGCTTCTAAATTATTTACTATTTGATGATATTTTTGATAATTTTTTCTTGCTTTTTCACCCATAGTCTTGTTTTTTCCCACGTGTGAACACGACCATTGTTCTGTTTTCCGTTGGTGGGAAGCTTGATTTCATATATCATATTCATATTATGCCTAAGACTATTCCTTGTACCTCTTGCTTGCAGGTGAAACATTTGGACGACTCTCTTTCCACATGTGTCACTTGCAACAATTGTACTCAGGCTCAATCATGTGGTATTTGTGGGGTTTGGTGATCAAAATAAATTCTGGGCTTCTGTTAACAAGGTGGTTCTGTCTAGAGATAGAACACCTCGTTCTCGGGGTAAGGGTAGCCATGCCTTATCAGATATTTCTGTGAGTGCACGTAGTCACTCTGTGACACAGGATGGTGATCTTTCTTTTCCTGTGGCGAGTTCCTCTGCAACTGTTGACGGTGCTAGTGCGGTGATACCTGATGTGGAGACCGTGGTCTCTTTGTCTTCTGATGTCACCCTTGAGGTGTCTGTTTTTGTAGAGAGCTTCTTCAAGGTCAGCTCTGTGACACTCTCCGATTTGCAACCTACGCCGTCGACAGTTGCTGAGGAAGTTGTTACTACAGATCCTATTCTATATGATGGTGGCTCTTCCATCTCCTCTGGGGATGGTATACAGTCTCGGGGGGCCGAGACTGTATCTGCTGGTGTGTCTATGAGCTCTCAGCCTCCCCTGGCTTCACGGCGAAGCTGTGTGGGTTTGCTGTCTGCTCCGTCTCATCTGGCTAGGTTTGCTCCTAGTCGGTTGAGCCGTTCGGTCGCTTCGGCAGCAATTCCTCGACCCTCGAGCGAATCGTTTATTGTTCCTCCTTCCCCTGCTAGTGTGCCGACTAGCAGGATAGGGTTGGGACATTGGCATCCAGGGCCTGCTGTTCGGCAGAGGTCAGTGACAGCCCCGGTTAGTGATTCCTCACTGTGTTCCGAGTCTGGATGTCGATCGATGCTTGCCGTCGGTCTCAGAGGATGGGCAGGTGGGGTCTTCTGCCGCGCAGAGGCCAATGGCAGGTTCCTGTCATTCTTGGGACAATCCTCCGGTGTCTTCTCACCGTGTTCCAGGTCCAGCTACCGATCGACGTCCAGGTCCAGGTCCAGCTACCGTCGGTCTCTTTAGAGGATTTGCAAGCAGGACCTCTGTCCGCAGAGGTCAGTGATTGCCCCTGGGCATCACAATCAGGACTATCCTCCGGTGTCTTCTCACCGTCTCCCTATTCTGTCTGCCGATCGACGTTCATCGTCGGTTCCTTCTGAGGATTTGGGTTCTACCAGAAGGGTCCATTGGGAGGACACTCTGTCGGGCGATGCTACTGCGACGGATTCTCAGGATGACCTGCATCAGGCCGTTTTGGCGCTCACCCAGTTGCTTTCTAGCAACCCTCAAGTTGGCTTCCCTGTGCCTCCTGAGGCACAACCTCCTTTGGCTGGTCGCCGAGATGTCCCGCCTGGCCCTTTGGATACTGCAGTATTCGCAGAAGGTTTCTGGTGGTCAGCCCGAGTTGGGCTACGTCTCTTCTGCAACAGAGGATGACGATTTTCTTAAAGCTGATGGGCCCCCTCGTCAGTCTTGGGGCAGGCTTTGGATTTTGTCTTTGGCTTATTGCCGGACATTTAACCTTCAAACCAGCCATCTGTGACCGTCCGGCCGCGGTCCTCTGTGGAGCGCCGTAACCCTGTTGAGCCTCCTAGCTCTGGGGCTTTGCGTCCTCTGCAATCGGCTCAGGTTGTTGAGTCCTTCCAGGGCTTGGACGCCAAAATGCGTTCTAAGGCCCTCAAGGATTCTTTTCTGGAGCTGATGCCTTTCTGCCTCCATCGCAGTTTCATGTTTACGATTCCGTCTGTTCCAAGGGATGACTACTGTGGATGAGGATTCTTCTTCCCTCGGGTTAACTAAGCCTAAGCCGGCAGTTCTCCCGATGTGGGTAGTTGAGTCTATGGTGGGCCTGTCCCATGAGATGCTGGGTATATTATCTCTCGTGGACCATGTCGTTGCTGCCCTGGCTGCATATTTTCCACCAGGGGAGTTTGATGATGCTCAGGTGCCTTTTCGCGTTTTGGCACAGGCTCTTATGAACTTGACACACGCTCACACATGTAACATGGCTAATTTGGAGCTGGCATGCCGGAATGCGGTGTTGGATTCTTCTCCATCCCTTCCTTCTGAGCAGCGTGCTGTTCTGAGGTCTGCCTCTTTGGTTGGACCTCAGTTGTTCCATGGTTCCGTAGAAGCTGTCCGTGGCGAGGTTCTTCGTCATTCGAAGGACCAGCTTTTGCTACGACAGCTGGACCAACCTGATGCTGCGGGTGGTGGACTTTCCAGGCCCGCCAAGCGTCCTGCTGCATCTGCCTCATCGGCTCCATCTGCTCCTTCTGCTCAGAAGAAGCGCCAACGCAGCCAGGCTCGCTGGCGGCCTCAGGCAGGAAAGTCTCTGATGCTTCCCGAGGTGGTGGTTTCTTCTCTCGGGGGCCTTGTCGAGGCCGCAAGTGAAGGTCCTCACCTCGATTTGCCTCCAGTCGGGGGAAGGCTGTCGCTGTTTTACGACCATTGGACAGAGATAATGTCGGACACTTAGGTCCTCGACGTCATACAATCCAGTCTGCGACTGTCCTTCCATCGGCACCCCAGTTTATCTCGGGTGCCCCTCCCGACTCGGGTCCCTTCTGATTCTCTACGTTGGGACCTTCTGGTGCAGGAGATCCAAAGGGGCAATCAAGGTGGTAAGGAACACCCTTTCACCGGGGGTTTTACTCGAGACTTTTCTTGGTGCCGAAGAAAAACGGCCAATTTCGTCCTGTTATCGATCTGAGTATCCTGAACGAGTACATTATAGCACCTCGTTTCAGTATGGAGACTTTCCAGTCGGTTCGACGTTCAGTTCATCAGGGCGACTTTGCTGCCAGTATCGACCTGAAGGATGCCTACTTCCATGTACCCATTCATCTGGCGTCACGGAAATACCTTCTGTTCTTGTTTCGGGATCAAGTCTATCAATTCAGAGCTCTCCCGTTCGGTTTGAACCTGGCTCCTTGGGCCTTCACTCGACTGATGTCACATGTGCTTGCTTTTCACCGTACTCAGTCGGCTGTGACTTCATCAGCCTACCTGGATGACATCCTCCAACGGCACCACGATGCTGCTGTTCTGGAGTCAGATGTCCGGCAGTTTCTTTGCCTACTAGCGTCACTGGGTTTCAGAGTCAATCGCGAGAAGTCGGATCTCCTTCCTTCTCACCAATTTCATCATTTGGGGATGGATTTCGACACTCTTCACAATGTGATGTCGGTCCCCAATGCTCGGGCGACGATTCTTTCCGCCTTGACTCGGAACCTGATTCAATCTTCCTCGGTCTCGGCCAGGACTTTCCTTCGGATGCTGGGCCTTTGCGGTTCAGTGACAGACCTCATTCCGCTCGGTCGCTTGTTTGTCCGACCTCTCCAACACTTCCTGTTGGATCATTGGCGTCCGAATGTAGATCCGCTGGACCTGGAACTTCTTATTCCTCGGCCCCTGCTTTGTCACCTCCACCTTTGGGCCGATGTTCCCTGGCTTAGACAGGGTGTTCCATTGGATCTTCCTTTGGCCGATCACATTCTTACTGCTGATGCCAGCCATCGAAGCTGGGGTGCTACGTTGGATCCCCTTGGTCTGTCCACTCACGGCGAGTTGGACAGCGAGCAGGTGGGCCTTCATATCAACTAGAAGGAGCTCCTTGCTCTTCTGTTGAGTTTTCGGCTTTGGATCCCTCACCTGTCGGACCATATTGTCCTACTTCTTTCGGACTATTCGACAGTTGTGGCCTACATACGGAATCAAGGAGGCACACATTCGATTCCCATGTATCGGCTATCTCGGGATCTTCTGTTGGCGCGGGATGTAAACGCTCGGGTGTCCATTCGACACGTTCCCGGGTGTCTCAACGTCCTAGCAGACTCCCTGTCCTGACGCGACAGTGTCCTTCCAACCGAATGGATGCTACACCGGTCGGTGTTTCAGGCGATTTGCGAGCGGTGGGGACGTCCTCTGGTCGGCCTTTTCGCCACTCACTGGAATCATAGGTAGAGACCTTTGTCTCTCCTTGTCCAGATCCTCTGGCATTTGCGGTAGACACTCTGTCTCTGGACTGGACAGATTGGATTGGCTATGCCTTCCCTCCTGCACCGATTCTTCCTCAAGTATTCGTGAAGATTCGTGCTTGCAGTTGCAGGATCATTCTGATCGCACCTCTGTCTCCACAGAGGGTGTGGATTTATCTGCTTTGGCCTCTGTTGGCCGATCGGCCGATTCGTCTACATCTACATCGCAATCTTCTTTCCCAGGCTCATCCCAGGAAGTATCACAACAACCTGCCGAGCCTGTCCCTTCACGCCTGTCTTTTATCAGGTCCTTTCTCCGATGTAGAGGTTTTTCGAGACGAACAGTGGAGTGCATTTCTGCATCGCGGCGAAATTCCACTGGCATGACTTATGCTGCGAAGTGGAAGGTTTTCTGCCGCTGGTGTACAGATCACAATGTGGATTACCGTGATCCATTAATCGCTCAAATTGCGGATTTTCTGGTATACCTTTTTGACTCCAAGGGCCTCCTGCCTATTACGATTAAGGGCTATCGGTCTATGCTGTCTGATACTTTCTCTTAAGTGGGAAAGCAGTGCATCGGTCGTAATCTTTTTCTCCAAACTCATTCTGCACTTTTCTTTGAAGAGGCCTCGAGATTTGCGTCTTACACCCATGTGGAACTTGGCATGGGTGTTGCACTGTTTGAAGGGAGCGCCATTCGAGCCTTTCTCTGAGACCGATATGCGTTTTCTCACCTATAAGACGGCTTTCCTTCTTGCGTTTGCTTCTGCTCGATGAGTGAGTGAGCTTCATGTGCTATCTGTTGATTCTGTTTTCTTCAGAAATGAGGCTAACAGTGTCACCTTCACTACTGATTGCTCTTTTCTGGTTAAGAATCAACTTTCTGATTTGGTACCTCCTCCCATCTGCATTCGGGCTCTCCCTGTTGTCGACGGCCGGAGACCTCTTTTTTGACCTGTTCGTGCGATCAAGACTTTCATTAATCGCACTCAGTTCATTAGGAGTGGTCAGAAGAGATTCTTTCTGTCTCTCATTCCTAAGAGGCAGTCTATCTCTTCCCATTCTATTTCCAGGTGGATCTGTCTTGCAATCAAGGTCTCGTTACAGTTATTCAGGTGACAATGTCGGCTTTTCAAGAAATGTTCAGCTTCTGATTAACACGGCCGAGGATATTTCGCATTTAAATTACCTCCCCTATTCACAATACTCACAATGTATATAGTTTCTGGAAGGTCTGAACATGGCCATTTCTGGAGACAACTGTACACAACAAAAATCTCACAATATCACTCAAATACACTCAGCCGAATGACACAGTTGATGGTTAAAAAAAATGGCTCAAAATGATCAAAATTTTCTCATTTTGGGGATAAATCTCCAATTTTCGTACATCTATAGTGATAAAACTGTGTTATAGGAATTCCTCATTCCTCCACTGAGGATTTTACAGCATAACATGATCATTCTGACAAATAAAAAACATATGGGTTTCATATTCATTTTTTCAGAAGGCTTTCTCAAAGCAAATTTACACAAAAATTGTCCCATTTGTAAACTGCAAATTGTCAGGTCCCAAACAGGTCTGGGTTAGTCATTTAACACTTCCATGTGACCTTGACCCCCAATTGAAATGCACTTGACAATACACAGTTTGAATCGAGACCATCAACAGATTATTTTAGCCATATCACCATTAATGAGAATTATTTACTAAATCCACACCACCATAAACTAAAACTATAGCCCAAAATAGCCATTTGGCTGAGGATATCCAATAACCTCGGAAATGACCTTTTAATAGGAAACGAGACCTTAAGTGAAAAATAAAAAATTCTTCACATTCTCAGAAACAGTAAATGTGCATCTGTATTTAATTCTGAGAAAAATGATGTATGGC
Organism: Pictodentalium vernedei; assembly: GCA_031216915.1. Taxonomy (NCBI): domain Eukaryota; kingdom Metazoa; phylum Mollusca; class Scaphopoda; order Dentaliida; family Dentaliidae; genus Pictodentalium; species Pictodentalium vernedei. The sequence continues at coordinate 369,231,723 of CM062295.1, forward strand.
ACATATGAAAAAAATGTTAACTTAGTGCCCTTAAACCCCATGGATAGCGGCAGACCGAGCACTCTGACAGCCAGTTTCTTTACGTTTATGCAGTAATGCTCAGTGAGAGAAGGTCTGTTCTTTCACATTTCTGACTCTGATAAAAGCTCTGTAGAGTAAACTTTGCATTAGGTGAAAGATGTAACACCAGTGGTTCCCCTTTTCTTCCAAAGCAGTATGCTTTAACCTGAGAGGAGAAAGTTAGATTTCAATTTAGATGGATGCACAGCTGTATCACCATGAACAATAGCTATCAAGGCAGCTGTGTTGGTATATTGGCCAATGATCAAACTAAACCAATGGTGATGGATTATTTATTTTTGATGTGCACAGTCACTTTCAGCACCAAAAGCTACATCAGGATCACACATTACTGATAAAATTAAAACAAAACCAGAAATTATAGGGCCTATTCATTTGTAAACTGCATCCTCCCTCAAAATGCATATTTCAGTCCCCACCCACCCACTCTTTTCCACAGCATTCTCAACTCACTTTCCTCATTTGGCGAAGCATCATTCACTGATTCTGTCAATTATAATATAATGATCATAAAAGAAAAAATTCTATAAATCTCTTGTAACCTCATTTTCCTGCATAGCATACATTGTGTTTGCTAAAGGGTTAAAAATAGACCCATTTCAGTTCCTGACCTGATCCAAAAGACTGACATTTGAAGTATATGCTATTTGAAAAGAGCTGTGTAAATGTAACGATTAAGAATATTCAGTCCCAAATTATCTCTACTAATCAGACCACACTCTGATAATTCCCTGGAAAGTTCTTAAAAAGAGTTTTCCATATAACTGTACCAGTAAACAGCATTTTCAAATAAAATTGTGTTAACCTACATAATTCTCTTGATAACACCATTACTGGACTTGAAATACCTCAAGAGGGAGAACTTTCCAGGAAATTATATCTGTGCAGGGTACCGAGGATATTTCGCATTTAAATTACCTCCCCTATTCACAATACTCACAATGTATATAGTTTCTGGAAGGTCTGAATATGGCCCTTTCTGGAGACAACTGTACACAACAAAAATCTTACAATATCACTCAAATACACTCAGCCGAATGACACAGTTGATGGTTAAAAAAAATGGCTCAAAATGATCAAAATTTTCTCATTTTGGGGATAAATCTCCAATTTTCGTACATCGATAGTGATAAAACTGTGTTATAGGAATTCCTCATTCCTCCACTGAGGATTTTACAGCATAACATGATCATTCTGACAAATAAAAAACATATGGGTTTCTTATTCATTTTTTCAGAAGGCTTTCTCAAAGCAAATTTACACAAAAATTGTCCCATTTGTAAACTGCAAATTGTCAGGTCCCAAACAGGTCTGGGTTAGTCATTTAACACTTCCATGTGACCTTGACCCCCAATTGAAATGCACTTGACAATACACAGTTTGAATCAAGACCATCAAAAGATTATTTTAGCCATATCACCATTAATGAGATTTATTTACTAAATGTACCACCACACCACCATAAACTAAAACTATAGCCCAAAATAGCCATTTGGCTGAGGATATCCAATAACCTTGGAAATGACCTTTTAATAGGAAATGAGACCCAAGCTGGCATATTCCCGCTTGTCTGCTTCGGATCTTGTTTCGAACCAGTTTAATGCTCATCAGGTTCGTGACATTTCTACATCCTGGGCGTTCGCCAATTCTGTTTAGCTCCGGGATGTTATGAATGCGGCTTACTGGAGGAATGCTTCTACCTTCTCCTCCTTTTATCTCCGACACCTACAGCAGCGCAATCTGAGGACCTTTATTCTTTAGGCCCTCTCGTTGCTGCTCAGGCTGTTGTGCACCCTCGTTAAATTTATTTTTATCGGGCTTGTGCTTTCGCTCAGCCTTGTTCTTTTCAGGTGCCTTCTCTCTATCTTCATTACAGGTTTCGCTATTGTTCTCTGCCCTTCTTGCTTTTCTTTCTGCTGCTCTTGTTGGTATTGGTTATGTGATTCACCTCCTCCTATTGTTTATTCAGCCAATTGTAAACAATTGTGAGTAGGTTGAAAAGAAATTAAAATTTTTTTGTAAATTTTGTTTCTTAATAGTGTTGTACGGTTAACCGGTTTTATAAGTCGGTTTCGGTTTTGCTTGAAAACCGAAACCGAAACCGTGTAACTGATAAATGAGTACGGTTTCATTTTTTTCCTAAAATGTCGGGAAGAGATGGTTTCTTTATTCAGTTTGCACTAACAATGTCTGAAATGTCAAGCTTAGTCAGGAAATAACAGTGTCGTCAATGCACGCCACATTCTGGGTGTAAAGGGGTCACTGCAGCATGTCCAGATCACTCGAGAATGATGTTTGACAAGTTGTCAATCACACATCGTTGACGTAAAAATGGGTTGTGTTTTCTGTGAGAATGACAAAACAGACTGCCAACACGCCTACATTTCACTGATTACAGGAAATACCTTGCGCAATTGGCTTTGTTTTTGAACTGGTTTGTCTGACATAGTCAATCAGTTTAATTAAAATTACTTATCTACAATCTGTTGGACAGTGAATAATATCATATCAGAAAAAGGTCTTGGCATTTCATTGTCGTATTCGAAAATAACATTAATTTTGTCACGGGTTTCCCCACCATGTGTTTCGTATGTAGTCCGTTGCCTCCCTTGATGTGCTTATCCGGGAAGAGGTTTTATTGTGCCGCGGGGGGGGGGGGGGGGGGGGGGGGGGGGGGGGGGTAGATAGACAATAGGTATTTGGTAAAGTGGTTCGTTTTGAAGCCCACCCAGCTACAAACAATATGACTTTCCCATTCTAGACTGACATGAAATGATTACTGTTCATTTTACTAGGGCGGGTGGTGGCACTAGTCACCAATGTGAGTGTGTGTGGGGGGGGGGGGGGGGGGACGGTACTGAAAAGAGTTCATACATCAGTTCATTATCAGGTATGTTAGGATGGGTGTCTAGGTGACCCACTTGGCAACGCTTGTTATTATTTGCAATGGCTGATAGGGTCACTTTGTTAGGCTGCCCAGGGCCCCAGTCAGGAGTGAGCACTGAACAGAGCCCTGGGAAATTGTGAATTAGCACTTTTCGCACCCATGTGTTAATATCAATTCATCATAGACTCTCTTATGCCTGAACTTAAAGACCAGAGGTGAGGGGGGGGGGGGGGGGGAGGGAGGGGAGCATGTGCCTAGAATTGGTGAGTGGTGATATTCTACGAACACTGTTACATTTTATTTTCTTTTATATTATTTTGTTTTGATAATGCCTGCCATTTATACACTTAGCACAAATGCTAGTCACTGCCAATTAAATCATCATTGAAAATATGACAGTATGGGCATTATATCGATACTACATAGTTTCTGTTGGAAACTGCAGATGTCTTACTATAAAAAACCGAAAACCGACCTATAAACCGAGTTTTTTTTTTAAAACCGAACCGAAACAAGAAAAATAAAACCGCACAACACTATTTCTTAACATACCTACCACAACTGTTTACCGGAGGCCCACCCTCCTTGGGGATATCTTTGATATCTATGCCTCCCTGCTAAATCACAAACTTCTCGTTGGCGGAAATACAGAATTGACGTCACGGTTGTTGCGCATGCACTCGGTAAATGCAAGAGATGTGCAGAGAGAGTTCTTGTAATTTAGAGCGTCGGTCTCGCTCGACCCTTTTTCGATCTTTTTCATGCTTTTGTGCTCTATTACTTTTCCAACTTGTTTGGAAAAGTTTCTTAAAAGCTTGAGTTAGTTCTGAAGTAGGGCTTGCACTTACATTACAGCCAATTGTAAACAATTGTGGTAGGTATGTTAAGAAACAAAATTTACTAAAAAATTTTAATTTTTCTTGAAAACCTACAAGATGTTTTTAGAGAAATCCACAGAAAATGGGAATTTTAAGCTTTTAAGGGGTATCTCTCTTTAGCCTGTCCAAAATGGGTTAAGACTTCGACTTTTGAATACCCTTACTACTTACAAAAATGTTTCCGTATAAATTGTGCGCTCGATAAAAGAAGGTACTTTTCTTTGTGGCGTACCTATTGGGTGCTGTTGGTGACCAAAAACAGCCCATTTTATCACAATTTTGACATTTAGCAACCTGTGGAGGGTTAACAAATGCTCATTGGAGTATTTTGTCCATGCAACTTCTATTGTCACACCAAGATCTGTGCATGATCAATTTTTCTTGAATATCTACAAGACTCGTTCAGAGAAATACACAGAAAGCATGAATTTTTTTTTAATTTTTGAGGGGAATTGCAGTTTAACCAGCCCAAAACGGGTTAAGGCTTGGTTTTTAGCTCACCGAAGGGAGCTTAACTTATCACCGGGCGTCTGTCGTCCGTCGTCGTGAACATTTTCCAAACGACTTCTCCTCTGAAACCAGTGGTCCGATTTTCACGAAACTTCATGTTGATGTTCATTACTATATGGCAATTCATGTTTGTTCAAATGAAATGGCCGCGTCCCTTGGGGGCTCTGTATGGGGCATAACTCTGATAACTCTGATAGCACCGCATGAATTATAGAAAAATTATTAAAAAATCTTCTCCAGAACCAGTGGGCAGAATCTTTTGATACTTGGTATGCAGCATCTTGGTATGGGTCTGATTCAAGTTTGTTCAAATCAGCCCCCTGGATTCATTATTGGGCTCACTATAGAAGCCCAAATTCGAACTTAATGCATTTCAGGCAAATTTCTTAAAAAATCTTCTTCTCCAGATCCAGCAGGCAGAATCTTTTGATATTTGATATGCAACATTGTGGGGTGGATCTGATTCAAGTTTGTTCAAATCGGCCCCCTGGATTCATTTTTGGGCTCACTATAGAAGCCCAAATTCAAACTTAGTGCATTTCAGGCAAATTTCTTAAAAAATCTTCTTCTCCAGATCCAGCAGGCAGAATCTTTTGATATTTGGTATGCAACAAGGTGGGGTGGATCTGATTCAAGTTTGTTCAAATCGGCTCCCTGGGTTTATATTTGGACTCAGTATAGGAGCCCAAATTCGAATTTAGTGCTTTTCAGGCAAATTTCTTTGAAAATCTTCTTCTCAAGATCCAGCAGGCAGAATCTTTTGATATTGGGTATGCACCATGCTTAGGGGGGGGGGGGGGGGGGGGGGGGGGGGGGGGGGGGAGCCCGAATGATAACTTAGTTCAAAATGAGGAATTTTCTTTAAAAATCTTCTTCAGATCCAGCAGTCGGAATGTTTTGATATTTGGTATGCAGCATCCTTAGGAGGGTGAGATTCAAGTTTGTTCAAGCCATGCCCCTAGGTCCATATTTGGACTCACTGTGGGAGCTCGAATTGTAACTTAGTTCAAAATGAGGAATTTTCTTTAAAAATCTTCTTCTTCAGATCCAGCAGTCGGAATGTTTTGATATTTGGTGTGCAGCATCCTTAGGGGGTTGATATTCAAGTTTGTTAAAGCCAAGTCCCTGGGTTCATATATGGGCTCCCTGTGAGATTCAATATGAAGAATATTCTTTAAAAATCTTTTTTTTTGAGATCCACTGGTCAGAATCTTTGGATATTTGGTATAAGCTTTTCTTAGGAGGAGCAGATGCAACTTGTTGAAATCAATTCTCTGGGTTGATATTTAGGCTACCATGTCAGGTGAGCACCATCAGGCCCCCTGTGGCCTCTTGTTTGAATACTCTTATTACTTACAGAAATGATCCATGGTGAATCCCACGTCCAATAAATGAAGTTATGTTTATCTCTTGTGTATCGTCTGGGAGCTTTTGGGGCCAGAAAACAGCCCATTTCATCAAAATTTCGATGTTTGGCATCCTGTAGAGGGTTACGATATGCATCGCCTAATATCTCTTGTATATTGGTCGTGTCACAGACAGGTCTAATAATGATGAATGTTCAAATAAAATCTACCAGACGTGTTTCAAGAAAGTGCCTATAAACCCCATTGTTGGCAGTTTTTTGCCAGTTCTGATGAAATAAGGGTTAAATCGAAAATTCTGCTTCCATACATTTTTAGATTTTTTGCTCCACTATGAGTGTGCAAATTTTAGTGAAAATCAGTTCGAAAATGGCTTCTGAATCGTACGGACAAAATGTGTGGAAAAAAAAAATAAAAAAATAAAAAAAAAAAAACCCAAAAATAATAATCCGTAGAAAAACAATAGTCTTTTCCAGAGGGAAAAGCGTAATGATTTGTGATAAATTTTCTTTAAGTTCCACCCAGTTTGACTTGAATTCGCTTTTAATGGGCATTTTGTAAAATGTAAGCACTGCATACATGCTCACAAAATAATGATGTTATTTAGTTAACAGTTAATGGTCTTATAAGTTGACTAGACTCTGCGACAGGGAAAATGACTGGAAGATCCCAGTAATGACTTTGGACTGATGATTGAATCTTGTCAGTCCGATTATTCAACCAAAACATATAAATTGGAAGCATTGTTATGCCTCCAACCCTGGAGTAGGTTTCAGTGGGCATGTAGTCAGGGTCTCCCTACTTCCGTTCGAACATTGCATTGTTACTCAAGTACTGGTTTTCAGATTTTGATGTCCTTTGGGACGGTGAGAGTCCTGCATGGGGGAAAGGATATTCACGTATTGTGGGTTTTGTCCAAGGATTTTTACCAGAGTTATGGCCCTTGTTAGACTTAGAAAAACATTTTGCATTATAATTCAAGTTCCAGTTATCAGATCTTGATGTCCTTTTTAATTGTTCGAGATTAGCATGGGGAAAGAATATCCACACATTGCAGGTTTTGTCACCACATTCCTACCAGAGTTATGGCCCTTGTTAGACTTAAAAAAGTGTCTGTTCAAATGTTTTGCATTACAAATCAAGTACTAGTTATCAGATTTTAATGTCCTTTGGAATAATGAGAGACCAGCATGGAGAAAAGGAGGGATGCATATTGTGGGTTTTGCCTGTGCAACCTTACCAGAGTTGTGTCCCATGTTAGAATAGTGTCCATATGAACATGTTGCATTATAACTCAAGTGTTGTAAGATTTTGATGTTCTTTGATGTGGGGGAGATACCTGCATGGGGGAATGGATAGTTCTGTGGTGCCGGTTTTGTCCATTCACCCTTACTTGAGTTATGGCCCTTGTTTTATATTATTATTAGGTAGATACAGATAGACGATACATGTAGTTACATACACTCATAAATTCTTCTTGTTGAAGAGGGAGGCAGAATATGCTATTTGTGGTATTGGAGGGCAGGGCACATGCAATACTTTGTGATGCTCTTTTTAGCTCTCCTAACCTTCAGTCAGGTGATCTATAGTGATCACTTACCGTCCATCCGCCGTCTTTAAACATGGTGTTTGCGTCTTCTCCAAAACTGCTGAACCGATTTAAGTGAAATTTGAGATGCTTGGTTGTTATGATTTTGTTCCAATCAAGTTGCCTCATACATCAGTAGGGCCACGCCCAAAAAGTGTGCCTAAATCTTAACAAATCTTCTTCTCATGAACCAGCAGTAGCAGACACTTGATATTTTGTGTGCAGCTTCCTTTTGAGGTGTAGACTCAGATTTATTCAAGAGAAGTTTGAAGGGCTATATTTGCCATTATGGGAGGGGCAAGAATTTCTGCCCGCCCAAAATTTCTGTTTTCCAAACCAAGAGGCGTATTTTAACCAAATTTGATATGAGAGCTTATTGGGTCATAAGTACTTAATTTATGCCAAAACAATTTTTCCGGTAGCTCCATGGGAACTGCAGGAGCTAAAAATAGAAACAATTTAAAACTCCCATATCTCCAAAACTACACAGCACTGAGAATTCTTATTTGGTGTGAAACTTCCTTAGGACCAGCAGAATGGAATGGTCTAAAAAAATTACTATCAGTTTTATCATAGGGTACTTTTTCGGGACTTTGAAAAAGTGCTGAGTCAGCATTTTTTAAGACTGGGTAATGGGAAAACATTTAAGACTCTTCTTCTCCCAACCCACTGCTCTAAAAGCTTTCAAATTTCACATATAACATCTTTGTAAGATTGTTTTACATGTTTATTGAAATCAAATCCCTGGGTCCATATTTGGACTCTATGGGAGCCCAAATGTTTAAATTAGTGCAGTATGAGGAATATTCTTTAAAAATCTTCTTCTTCAGATCCACTAATCAGAATCTTTTCATAGTTGGTATGCAGCATCCTTAGCAGGGGTGAGATTCAAGTTTGTTCAAGCCAAGTCCATGGGTTCATATTTGGGCTCACTGTGGGAGCCTGAATTATAACTTAGTTCAAAATGCGGAATTTTCTTTAAAAATCTTCTTCTTCAGATCCAGCAGTTGGAATGTTTTGATATTTGGTATGCAGTATCCTTAGGGAGGTGAGATATAAGTGTCTTAAAGCCAAGTCCCTGTGTTCATATTTGTGCTTCCTGTGGGAGCCCGAATTGTACCAAAATTTCTATATTTTTATACTGTACCAATGACCCAGACTTAGCTGGCGCTAACTCCTTAAATTTTTCCCCCAATCCCCCAAATTTGCATCAAAATCCGAAATTTCAATGTCCTATGTGGTCCTCCATACCTTTTATCCACTGTGCATGTGCAGTGTCAAGGAGGTCTCGAAATTGGCTCTAATTGTCATTCTTTGTTTGGCCCTAAATTCAATAACACCTCACTGATATTTGTGCTTGTAAATCTCAGTTTAAATGATGCCAGACATATAATTATGAAAGAAATGGTGGATCTAAGGAGGAAATAGAAGTATGAGAGGATGAAACAGTGGCAGGATATGTTTATTATTATAATTATTTCATGTTCCCTAATTTCGGGGCATGGTCCTGATGTTGTCATTCTTGCTATGAATTTACCATTGTTTGTTCAGTGTTTCCTCTCTCCCTTTCCTTTATTCCCCCCTTGCTATTCTCCCATGCTTTTGGCATAATTTTTGTAATTTTTTTTTACGAAAATTTTTTGGGAGTTTTGGCTTGGTAACAGAATAATTATTCTGTTTTTCCCCATGCTTATGTCCTCACCCTTGGGTGGTTAGGCATTGTGGTCTGCATCTACCATCCGATGTACTGCAGTTTCTTCTCTGGAAGTCTCTGTTTTACATCAGATAGTGTTTAAATTGGTAACTGATTTTGGGCCATGTTTACAGTGCCTGGAGTCATGTTTCTGGTTTTTGTACACTTTTGTTTACAATGACAACTGTTACTTCTGATAGTGATTACCGTATTTATGCTAAATATTGGGCCAGTCAAAAATAATTAAATTTTCAAATGTCCCAATATTTTGAAAATAGCAAAAATAAGGGTCAATTTTCACAGCGTGAATCAAAAAATCGATAAAAAACTGGGCCCGTGCACTCAAATTAGATAAAAATTTACTCACTTACCAGTGGGTATTTTCGAGTATTAAGAGGGAGATTTAATTACCATCCGTCACATAAGTGTGGGTAATCTCTTATGAAAAGAAAGATCTTTTCACAGTTAATTAATTAGTTGGTTAATTCTGCAAACTACTGGTAAAGTAAAGCAAACATGACAACATTTTTCAGAAGTGCCGTCAATATCAACACGTGTCACCGACACTCTCCAAAACAAACATTACGGTTGATTAAAAATCTGTCACAGTGTACTGAACATCAGTTCCCTGAACAGCAATTACCCGGTGACACATTTACAAAAAGTCGGTAACTCATCAAAGTGTGTGTTTCGTTAGGAGTATTAAGAAACAAAAGTCGGTCATTATAAACACACACATACAAACAATCAAATAGCGGTTTGAACCTCAATGAAAATGAAAAAAGACATCAAAAGAAAAGTTGGCTTGTTTTTACACACCGTTTTGGTGTATAAAAATATGGATGGGCAGTTGACTGTCATTAACGTTTTCATCATGGACAAATTCATAGTCAGATACAAAACAGCAGCTGAAGCAAAACCCACTGTAGAGTTGGCACCGGCAAAGCCAGTAATTAAACGACCAGTTGGAAGGCCACACAAAAGAAAAATAGAAGAAGTCGATGAACCTACCACAGTTCCAACAAAGAAAATAGCTTCTGAGATAGAAGACACAGCAGAATGTCAACCTTGTACCGAAACAGTGAGATCTAGGTAACATCCGGGGACAATACAAAACATACACGGTGAAAGAGAAAAAGAAAGCAGTGGAACTTGCTAAACTCCTGGGTACAAGACAAGCTGCCATAAAATTGAAAATTCTGAAGTCATCAATTAGTCGCTGGGCAAAAATTAATTTCGAAGAGGATGAAAAAAGGAGCAAAACTGGAAAGCTTTCAAGGAGTGGAAGGCCTGTCACATATGGTTCGGAAATAGACGAGAAAATTGCCGAGTGGGTACTCATTCAACGAGATCTCCAGCTACCAGTCTCGGTAGAGTCGCTATGTATATATGCTAGAGAAATTGTAAGAAAAGACAATGCTGAAACATGCACAGAATTCAAGGCCAGTTTCGGGTGGGCAGTGAAATTTATGCAACGACACGAACTAACATTAAGAGCTAAGACATCACTTGCACAAAGATTGCCCCGAGACTTAGAAGAGAAAACTGTAAGTTTCCTGAAATACATCAAAGATAAGAGAGGGGAGGATGAATTCGAAGACGATTACATCGTTAACATGGATGAGACTCCTGTTTATTTTGATTTATTACCAAATAAAACAATTGACAGACTGGGGACAAAATCAGTGCGCATAAGAACAACAGGTGCAGAGAAAAGACATTTAACGCTGGTGTTGGCAGTCAGTAGTGCCGGTAAAGTTTTACCCCCCATGGTAATTTTTAAAGGGAAGAGACAATTAAAGATGAATATCTCCAGTGATTGGATTGTGTGTGTTCAACAAAAGGGCTGGATGGATGAGGAACTGATGCAGCAGTGGGTTAAAGACATTTTAGTGCCTCACACAAAAAAAGAAAGATCTCTGTTAGTAATGGACAGTTTCCGGGGACATCTCACTGAAAGTGTCAAAAAAGGTTCTGAGGCGAAAACAATGTTGTGTCAGCTGTAATACCTGGTGGTTGTACCTCCAAATTACAACCACTAGACGTCAGTATCAACAAGCCAGTAAAGGGACATCTCCGAACAAAGTGTGTAGAATACATGAGCTCAGAAATGAGAAAGATTGTTGACAATAAGGAAGAGAGGATTAAATCTGCCACTAAACAACAAGTAATTGACTGGATCAAATACGCTGTTGATCAGCTAATTGAGCAGCCCACAATGATAAAATGTTCATTCAAAGTGTGTGGACTTAACAATCACATGAATGGTGCTGAGGACAATATGATTAGGGCAGATGAGTGGCTACCCGTGGACAATCCTTTCAAAACCGTGGCAGAATTAGATGATGCTTGTGAGGAGTTTTACGATGTGGGTGACATGCTCTCTATGGATGAAGCCAGGGGGCTATTAGAGTCAGATGATGAGTTACCCGACGACTGCCAGTAAATCTTAGTACTGTAGATATTCCATCTCGGCACATCTTGAAATTTCTAAAATGAAGCAAGAAAAACACAGGAAAATTTTAAGTTCACGAATTGCTGCACTGCAGTTGCTTGTGAACCTAAAATTTTCCAGCAATTTCTTGCTTCATTTTAGAAATTTTAAAAACTGCCAAAATGGTGTTATGTGGAGGCCCACCAAACATCCCCCCCCCCCCCCCCCCCCCACACACACACACACACACACACTTCTTTCATGGCATGATATAGCCAAGATACGGCTCATATGCTGAAAATGAGTTTAAATCTCAATAAATAAATAAGTAAATAATAGCAGGGCAAGGCAGATTTTTACTGCCAGTAAATCTCAGTAGTTATTCCATCTCGGCACTTCTTGAAATTTCTAAAATGAAGCAAGAAAATCACAGGAAAATTTTGAGTTCACGAATTGCTGAACTGCAGTTACTCGTGAACCTAAAATTTTCTGGCGATTTTCTTGCTTCATTTTAGAAATTTTAAAAACTGCCGAAATGGTATTATGTGGAGGCCCACCAAACACACCCCCCCCCCCCCCCCCCTCCACCACACACACTTCTTTCGTGTCATGATATAGCCAAGATACGGCTCATATGCTGAAAATGAGTTTAAACCTCAATAAATAAATAAGTAAATAACACACACTTCTTTCATGCCATGATATAGCCAAGATGCAGCTCATGTGCTGACATAGCCTGTACTTTCTGACTGTTTGCGACAGTGTTTCTGCTGGCCATTATTAGGGTGTTCCAGAAAATAAACTTAATGGATTATAGTAATACAAATATTAGTACTGTGTGTATACAATAGAAATTTAATTGCCTCGTAATGATTATTATGTTATGAATAAGTTGGTTGAACAAAATCAGTTTTAGAACCCATCACATATAAATGCCCACACTATTTTTTACAAAATTTATACTTTTGTGAATTTCCGTGAATCAAGGGAGACTACTTGCTTTGCATATCTCGCAACATTGCCACTGGGATTTCCAGTTTTGTGAAACTTGATTGAATATGTTTTTATTGATTTTCATTTCTTTTATTGACAGTTTGTGTGTAAATTTGTTTTCACTTTGTAATAAATATACCTAATTGAATAAGTCGGCTTCTTGTTTTTTAATTGGAAAAAGTAGGAATGAATTCGCCCAATGACTCTTGAGTTTCTCCAGTAGTTTCTGCCCTGCTCTTCAAAATCCACGTGGGTCATGTTTGTCAACAAAATTTTGTTTTCCGCTCATCGTTTGTGACTATGCAGTATCACTTAGTATACCTGATGCTGAAGTTCGGGACTTGATATTTGGATGACTTCCTTTTTACCTCGTATTTTCGTACTTACCGGTAGGACCTTTCTCATACTTATCCATACCACAGTCGTGATATGCGGGACTTGATATTTGGATGATTTGGTATGTGGACAATATATCTGTATTTTCAAATCCACCGCCGGTAATAATCAGCATGGGGGCAATTTGAGATGGGAAGTTGTGAAGAATAAAACAAACGCCAACAAAATCATTCTTTTCTTTATTTCCCTTTATTAAAATTACTTACCATCCAAATACCAGCGATATCCTTTCCTTTTTACTTGGTATTTTTGTACTTACCGGTACCATTGACCTTTCTCATACTTACCCATCCCACGGTCGATCCACAACACTGAAAAATGGGACCAGGTGTCCCAAAATAAGAACAGAAAAGAAAATTAATTTTGGCGAAATTTTTTGATGTCCCAAAATTTAAAGTGGCCCAATATTTAGCGTAAATACGGTACTTGTTTTCTGTTTAGATCTGCTCATAGCCAGATACATTAATATTGTCCATAAGTGTTACATTAATTTTTAAATATGTTTTAAAATTTTTGTCCACACTTAGGCTTTTTTGGAATCCATTTGGGCTCATTGTTCCCATTGGAAACTTGGGCTCTTCTGAAAATTTTCGAAAAAAATTTTTTTTGGAATTATTTTTTCGAAATGTTATAATGGATTATATTATATTATGTATCTTTGTTTCAAGGGTTAGTGCGAGTACTATGACTGTTTATATTTTTTCATGATGAAATTGAAAGAATATTGTTCAAATTGTAATGCGAGGAAGTCTTCCTCTGATTCTCATGTTCATTGTGTTTCTTGTAGTCAATGTACTCGCACTAATTCTTGCTCAGTGTGTGTCAATTGGAATGACAAATGTTGGAGACGTGTGTCACGGTATATTGTTAGCGGACTCTCTCCAGTTTATCAGTCTCTTTTTCAGAGGAACAAGAACAGGGTGATGTTTCCGTGATGTCTTCAACAAGTGTGCCTCCGTTGTTGCAGTCTAACAAAGAGCTAGCAGCTAAAGTGCTCATGGAAATACAACAATTGCCTTAGAGATCCCTAGTAGGATCGACGGCGTTGTTGTCCGCTAGCTCGCCCGGTGTAGCGACCATTCATCGAATGGCTCGGCAGCCGGGTTCGTCCGTTGCGGTCCAGGGAAGCAGTTTGGGTGATGCGAGCACTATAAACATTGAACGTGCACACCCAGCGACGACGGATCCGAGGTTAGTACGGAGGAAGCCTGGCAGTCCGGTAGCTAGCTCATCCAGGTCTACCCGGACCACGAGCGAGAGAGGCCCCCTCTCTCTTACAGCAACATATGGGACCAGATGTTGTACGTGACGTTAGTCAGTCGGAGCATACGTCCACTCCACCTGCTCGGGACGCTCCGTTGCATAGACAGTCCGGAGAGACTAGTCTGTCGGCTTCCTCATCCTCACGGCAGCTCACACGACCGCAACTTGTCTACGTGACTGCTGATATCCAGCCAGCTTCGCCGACCAGGGATTCCACGTCGACCAGATCACGCCATCCGGTAGCCAGGGATACGGGGCCTTTACAATCAGAAGTATGCGGGATTCAATGTCCCAGGAGCTTCCAGCGGTTAAATCATGTAAGACCGCGGCTCCACAGGCTGCCGTAACGGACTTGCTATCGTAGATAGCTCATCTTATTGCAGCATCCCAGCAGCCGTGAGAAACCTTTTCCGATCAGGAATTGTCTTTGGAAGCTGGGTCGGTTCGTTCCACTGCAGAGTCAGCAAGGGACGACCAAGATTATCAAGTGGTCCAGCGGATGGCGAAAGGGATTCAGAGGAATTGGAATTTTCCCTTTCGGAGCAACATAAGGTAGCCAAAGATTTCATCCGGCAATACCTTCCTGATGTTGTTCCTCCAGACCAAAATGCTGCATTGCCAGATAAGAGACTGATAGCGTCACTGGACACAGACTTTTTCGGATGGATTAGGGACACCGTCCCTGAGTTTCTGACCCAGTCCAGAAATGTCTCACGGATATTCAAACTTGCCTCCAAGACAGGCAAGTCCGGTTTCTTAGTGGCCAATGCTCTACAGCTGCCTTTCATCAATTCAAGGAATAAATTTGAAACGGCAGGACAGGGCATTCCGAGAGTTCTTCTGCGTCTGGACGCCCAGGCTGAAGACCTAGAATTGTCTTTGCCGTCGTCTATGTCTATTCCAGCCACTACGTTGGAAACGACAATCTCGTCTAACAGGACCAGCTTAGACACATTATCGTACGCAGATCACCTTACCAGAGCATTATCATTACATCTCGAAGGAAAAGAATTCCAGGATGTTCAGACTTCGTTAAGAGTTCTTTCGAGGGCCATAGCATACTCTGCGCATAACTTTCAGTGGCAAATCTGGAGTTAGTTAAACGTGATGCTGCCCTGGCTGCATCCACTTGCGTGGATCGTAAGGTGAAAAACTCTCTTCGAGTCACTCCTGTCTCCAGAGAGCTTCTCTTCGACGGCAAGCTTTCCTTAATCTATGATCAGATTACTAAGAAAGCTTCAGACTCTCTGCTGTTCAAGTCTGCTTCTAAAAAGTCGGATTCAGTGGAGAAGAGTAAGACAGGCACTTCTGGAGCGAGTATGTCCAAGGGAAGTTCCTATAGAGGTTCTTATAAGTCCTCTAGGTCTTACTCCAGAGACCGTCAAGGTAGCGACTCAGGTAGGGGCCGTAATACTGGCTGAGACAACTGGTCAGACACCCCTAGGTCGACGGGGCGAGGTGCGGGTCGTGGAGGACGTGGTTTCTCCTCCTGCAAGCCTCGCAGGTCTAGGCGGTGATGGCTCAAACCTCTATCGTGTTCCAGTGGGCAAGAAGGTTATCGAGTTGCTTAACCAACTGGTCGTCGATTACGGACGACCCTTGGGTTAAGGGGTGATTTCAGAAGCGCTAAAACTGTCCTTCAAAAGAAAACCTCCGTTAACTCGAAGTCCAAGATGGACTCAGCTTCCGTCAAATCCTTAGAGAAGTGCGCTTCTATTAGAAGTCCAATCTCTTCTGGAGAAGAATGCGATAGAGGTCGTAGAAAACCAGGAATCTCCAGGTTTCTACAGCCATCTGTTTCTGGTTCCGAAACCAGACGTCTCGTTTCGTCCAGTCATAGATCTGAGCTGGATAAACAAGCTGATCGTGGCTCCAAATTTTATATGGAGACCATTCGATCGGTGAGAGCGAGCATTCGAGTGAACGACTATGCTGCGAGCATAGATCTCAAGGATGCATACTTTCACGTCATGGTACATCCGGCATTCAGAAAGTATCTTCGCCTCGCTGTCCTGGGAGTCGTTTATCAGTTCCGAGCAATGTGCTTCGGTCTGAATCTAGCGCCCTGGGCTTTCACTCGAATAATGAACTTTGTAATGACTCATTTCCAAGCTCATACGTCTGCGGTAACGTCAGCCTACCTGGACGACATTCTTCAGAGGTATGGCAACGAGTTAACGCTTCAAAATGATGTTCAGAATCTGCTTCAACTGCTCCGACGTCTTGGTTTTATAGTAAACGAGAAGAAGTCGGATCTGGTGCCGTCCAAGTCATTCACCCACCCACCTGGGAATGAGCTTCGAGACACACAACAATCTCAGTCGTCTGCCGTTAACCAGAGCGAAATTAATCAGTTGTTACGCTCGCTTTTGTCTTCACTCTGACATAATTACAGTGAGAGAATTCATGCGACTGATAGGATCTTATTCCGATGGGGCGGCTACGTACTCGGCCACTCCAAATCTTTCTGACTCAGAATTGGAGTGTCAAGATTCATTCGCTCGATACGAACATCGTCTTGTCGAATCAAGTCAAACAAGAGATTCAGACTTGGGCAGATATTCAGTGGTTAACTCGGGGAGTTCCACTGCAATCACCGGATCCGAGTTTTACGATTATGACGGATGCGAGTCAAACAGGTTGGGGGGCAACTTTGAGCCCAACAGATTCGAAGTGCCAGGATCTTTGGTATCCGCAGTTCCTAAACAAGCACATAAATATCAAAGAAATGATGTCAATTTGTCTTGTGCTGCGTCATTGGATGAACATAATTCAGAATTCACATGTGCAGATTCTGTCCGACAATTCAACAGTTGTAGTGTACATTCGGAACCAGGGAGGCACTCATTCCATTCCGTTATTCAACTTAACAGAAAGCATCCTTCAGTTTGTTCTAGAGCATCAAGTTCTCCTATCGGTCCGTCATATTCCGGGTCGTCTGAACGTTTTGGCAGACGCCCTTTCTCGGAGGGGTCGCATGTTGCCGTCAGAATGGACTCTCAACAAATGAGTATTCAATCAGATTTGCTACCAATGGGAGCGTCTGATGATAGACTTATTTGCGACGCATCTCAACAATCAGTTGCAGACATATGTGTCGCCGTGTCCAGATCCTTGAGCATTTGCAGTAGACACTCTCTCGATCTCTTGGGACGGAATGATAGGATATGCGTATCCTCCAGCGCCATTGATTCAGCAGATATTGCTCAAGATAAAGCAATCTCACTGCAAAATTCTGTTGGTAGAATCTCTGTCACCTCAGAGACCATGGATAAATCTACTCAGGTGTCTGTTGTGGGACATGCCGCGGAAGCTTCCTCCACGGGAGGAACTTCTCTCGCAGGGGAAATCGTGCACACTGCATCACAACCCGCAAGGTCTCAACCTTCACGTATTTCCGTTGTGCGGTCTTGCTTGCACGGCAAGAATTTACAGGACGAGCAGTGCAATTTCTAACTGTAGGAAGACCTTCTCTTCACTAAATTATGCTGTTAAGTGTAAGGTTTTTTATCGGTGGTGTAGGGATCATTCTATTGATATTTATGAACCCTCCATTCCAGACATTGCTAATTTTCTAGTCTACCTGTTTGATGAGATCAAACTGCAGCCTGTTACCATTAAGGGTTATAGCAGGGTTCGTACGCTAGTCTGGAATCCTGGAAAGTCATGGAATTTCGAAAATGCTGTTTCCAGGCCTGGAAAGTTTTGGAAAATGGCACCTTTTTCAGCCCACTATGGAAAAGTTTTGGAGAAATTTGATTTGTTGAATTGGTAGTCTGGAAAAGTCATGGAATTCCATGCCAGGTTTTGAATTACCCTTGAATTTTCTGATGCAAAACATTCCCGTGATGAAATGCGTAGTAAACATCGCGGCAGCCCGAGTCTCGAAACTAAGTCAAATGTTAGTTTCTGAATTCTCTTTTTGCATCTTCAAATCTCCCTCCCCACAACCTTCCCCCGGCCTGTAATGAAATTTATTGTATGTGCAGGCAGTCTATAGTGTAGACTGCCTTTACATACAAGATGAGACGGTGTCCGAGTCGACGCAACTGACTGTGTATTGTTGGGTCCGAATGAGATCTACAAAATTGTTTCCAGCATTCAAGAATGCCTTGGTTTGTCGCATTTCGATAAACGAATGAAAAACATCACATGCTTTTATTGAAAATAAAGTACTTACTGTGAGTCTCCGAAAATATTATAAATCGGAACTTCTACAAGAAGATTTGGAAATAAAAGCTCCCCAAGCTGCTCAACAGATAAATAAAATCCATAGAAAATTCCGGAAAGTGAATCCTTTTTCAAGAGACTGACTGGAAAGTCAGCGTAGCACTTTATTGTTTACAAGATGCAATCTCGTTTTCCGAACTCAACTTGGGTCTACATTGTACACTGAATCAAATGACAAGAAAGAAATGTTGTGGCTGGCCGCTGAGACGACAGTTGGCACGTATCACTCAAGTTTCTGTACATTGGTGATGGGTTCCTAAAATCTTGAATAATAAAATAGTTGTTTTCTTTGTTTCAGATCAATTTGCTGACTTGATTAGCCTGAGAGATGAGTGTTTATTTTAGATCAGGCATGTCATGTGACAGTCTGATTGTTGTTCAGCATTGTTTTCATAAGTGGACCTTGTGATCATTAATATTATTCTCATTTTGAAAAAATGTTGAATCTCGAATGTTTGCTTGAAATAAAAAATAAAAGAATGTTTTGAATCGAGTTGCTTATTTTTTCTTATCAGTGATGAAGTGGGACTTATGGGGCAAACGGGATTTGGGGCGAAACGACCCAACATCGGTGAAAAGACCTGGCTGGGAAAGAATAAAAAAAAAAAGATTTCTCTAGACTATTCCATGTCCATAATAACCCTTTACCTTACATAATGGTAGATAAACTGAAACCATATGAACACTATGTATAGGCCCGAATGAGGTGAGGAGGGGGTGATGGCGTGTGTGTGTATACTCGCTGGGACAGATTTCCAACTATTGTTAATTTACTAACTGGGAATTCCACATGAGTTAACCTTGAGTGACGTCGGTCGGGCTGGCATGGTGTCTTTTCTTTGGGGTCAACTTTTTTCTGTCTGACAAGTACAAGCTACCAGTCTGACTCTTCCTAAAGCCAAAGGTATAGCTTCAAGGTGTGAGGGAAATTTATTGGTCTTCAAATTTTGGGGATTGTATATCAAAATCAAAATTTTCCCACGCTGGCTTGAACCACTGTAGGCCATGGCAGACTTGGCCTCGTGGCCTCCAAATCGGACCACCCTGACCCCATGCATCTGTGCAACCCACCATAGTCCATGAAAAACAGTGGCGTGAGCCGACAATGTGATATAAATTAAATGTGCGCTGCCCCCCTTCCCTCAATTTATTTTTGGAACGCTTCACAGACCTTGTCTCTGCCCAAATCCCCCTCCCCCCTAAACCCCACCCACCCCCACCCCACCCCCCACCCCCCACCCCCCACAATATGAATAAGAATTCTGTTCGGACAGGCCTGTATGTACGTTTTTAGAAATGATTTGTCAAACCAGTTCAAATGATATACATGCTTATATGAAACTGTTATTTATCATAACGCTCGTTCTCTACAGGAGTTTTCATGGGGATGTTGTATTCAATTGTCCCAGGGATGAATAATTCAATTGTGCCACCTATCCGGACGAATCATCTCGGGAGCGAAACGTCTCGGGGATGAATCGCCCTGATTCCTTATGATATACAGTTATTCATGCTGCTCCACCCCCTCTCACCATTTTGAAGTGTTTCACAGATGCTGATTTGTCAAACCAGTCTCGGGGATAAATCAACCCGATTCCTCATCTAGTAAGTACTGTACGAATCGACTCGGTACAAATAGAAGTTGGGGCGTTGTACCTATAATAAAAATTCGACTCTTCCGATGTTTGCTAGAAGCAAATATATCACCTACTTGGATGAAGAAAAGAAAAACAAAGCACGAAATGAAATAACAAACAAAAGAAAATCGTGTGTGGACGTAATCGAAGAACTTAAGGTGAAACGCACAAGAATTGAAAGTGACATAGAAAAGTTAACTGTAGATGCTGACAAGCTTGCAGAAAAAGCTGAGGCCAGTGGGAGTTTAACATTAATTACTCAGTCAAACAGCTATCGTCGTAGGGCTAAAGAAAAGGCAGAAATGCTAGCCTCTGTAAAGAATGAGTCTGATATCCGAAAATAATTTAGTACCCAAGATTAATGTTCACCCTAAACAAGTTTGGAAAAGTCATGGAATTTTATTGTCTCGGGGTCTTGGAAAAAAGTTTGAAAGTCCTGGAAAAGGTATGGAAAAGTCATGGAATTTTATCCTTGTGTAGGTGTACGAACCCTGTATAGGTCTATGCTACCTGATACCTATGCACATCATGATAGTTTACAGATTGGAGCTAATGTCTCTTTATCTAAGTTAGTGAAAAACTTTTCGATAAATAGACCTAGAACCCTTAGATTAATTCCTAAGTGGAATTTAGCTTGGGTTCTTCTTAAGCTAAAAGAAGCGCCATTTGAGCCTCTTGACACGGTGGACTTCAAATTCTTATCTTATAAGACAGCTTTTCTCTTAGCCTTCTCTTCGGCTAGAAGAGTTAGTGAGCTTCATGCACTCTCTGTTGATGATTCTCACTATCGTAGTGTAGGTAATACTATTACCTTGACTACTAATGCTGGATTTTTGGCTAAGAATCAGGCTCCTAATAAGTATCCAGAACCTATTGTTGTTAAGGCTCTTCCGTCTTCAGACGGCATAGGCCTTTACTCTGTCCTGTTAGAGCTATACATATTTACAAACGTAGATCTGAGTTTATCAGAAAGGGACAAAAACGTTTCTTTCTGTCTCTGCTGCCTAATAGAAGGGACATTACGGGCCATTCTATTGCAAGGTGGATTCAATTAACTATCCGTACTGCTTATGAAAAATTATCTTCAAGCCAGCAGTCTGTGCTTAAGATTTCGGCACATGAAGTAAGAGCGCTGTCTACATCTTGGGCTTATGCTAATAGTGTTGCTATTACTGATTTGATGAAGGCTGCATACTGGTCTCAGCCTTCTACATTCATGAGTTTTTATCTTAGAAATATTGAGTCCATTTCTGGCTACCAGTGTTGTTTAGGTCTGTTATCTGTTGCTCAGAATGACGTCCACTAAACAGTTGCAACTATAGTTATGCAGGCTTTCTGTTCCAGCAGCGACTCTGTCCTGCTGTCCTCTTCGCTCGGGGGTATTTGACCCAGGGCAAGGGGAAGGTGTGGGGGGGGGGGGGGATGGTGTTCCCTTAGGTCACCTGCTTTATAGTGAAAAGCAAGGGAATACCTCCGAGTCGGTACCGAGATGGTTTTAAAGTGTAAAGCTAATATTCAACTCATTCATGTAATATTTTTAAAGTGTAGCTCGGTGTGAAGCTTTTGTATATGTCACGTGTCATACAAATGTTAATATACAATCCTCGGACACTTTTAATGAGTATAAAGAGTCTCATCCTCTGGACTTCCTTTATTTATTGGCTTTCCTTTTGAAAAATTAGCATAATGGTTTATACTGGATGTTAATAGAGATCATTGATGTTATTGTGCTCAATTACAGAATGGTATTGTGTCTTTAAATAAGAACGATACATGTAAAACCTGTTCTCCTCTTCTTTAGGGGATAATTCTGTTTACATTTAATTGAGCCTATTGGATTTTCCTTTATGTCCTAGGCCCTCCCGCCCTTTTTCTATTCAGCTAAGTCTGGGTCATTGGTACAGTATAAAAATGTTAAAAAATTTATAGTAATTTATATATTTTTTATACTTACCAATGACCCAGACGGGGATGGCCCTCCCATGAGTTGGGAACTCATACCTCCCCGCTGATTACATAACGCTTACCAGGCACTGGTTGTAAGAATGACAATTAGCGCCAATTTCGAGACCACCTTGACACTGCGCAGGCACAGTGGATAAAAGGTATGGAGGACCACATAGGACATTGAAATTTCGGATTTTGATGCAAAGTTTGGGGATTGGGGGGCAAAATTTGTGTTTGGCCCTAGAATTTAAGGAATTAGCACCAGCTAAGTCTGGGTCATTGGTAAGTATAAAAAATATATAAATTACTATAAATTTTTTAACTTTCCAAACTGAGAGGCCAATTTGAACCAAATTTGATATGAGGGCTTATTGGGTCATAAGTACCTAATTTATGCCAAAAACAATTTTCCCATAGGAACAGCAGGAGCTAAAAATATAAAAAATTTCAAATGCCCATATCTCCAAAACTACACTGCACTGAGAATTTTTATTTTGTGTGAAGCTTCCTTAGGAACAGCAGAAAGGAATGGTCCAAAAAAAAATTGACAACGGTTTTATCATAAGGTACTTTTCCAGGACTTTGAAAAAATGCTCAGTCATCATTTTTTAACACTCTGAGTAATGGCAAAAACATTAAAGAATCTTCTCCCATACCACTGCTCCAAAGGCTTTCATATTTCACATATTACATCTTTGGAAGATTCATTCACAGGTTTGTTGAAATCAAATCCCTGGGTCCATATTTGGGCTCTCTAAAGGAGCCCAAATATTCAGATTAGTGCAATATGAGAATATAATATTCTTTAAAAATCTTCTTCCGATCTACCAATCATAATCTTTTGATATTTGCTATGCAGCATACTTGGGGGCAAGTGGGTGGAGATTCAAGTTTGTTCAAGCCAAGTCCATGGGTTCATATTTTGGCTCATATATTATAACTTACTTCAATATGAGGAATATTCTTTAAAAAAAATTTTTTTTCAGATCCACCTGTCAGAATCTTTTGATATTTGGTATAAGCTTTTCTTAGAAGAGGCAGATGCAACTTGTTCAAATCAATTCCCTGGGTTGATATTTAGGCTACCATGCCAGGCGAGCACCCTCAGACCCCCTGACAGACCCCCTAAAGCCTCTTGTTTCTTGTTCATGGCAGTACAGCTTACCATTTAGCAACATTGTTCTATGATACATGGAGTCCATTCATCTGGAAAATGTACAGATCAAGTTCTGGAGAGACCATAAAATTTCAATGAGACAAAATGCAGTCAAGCTTTGTTGCCAGGCTCCAGAAAAATGGGTACACAGAGTTTATACTCTGAGTTTTGAAATTGAAGTAATTGAGTTAATCTGCTCTGTGGTTATTTCTGCCAAGAACTCATTAAATCTTCACAATTGTCAATTTTCTTGCATTGTCTAATGAGGTATAACAGTTTCTGATTGGAGAGAATGTGAAATGTATCTGTTTTGATTTATCAATACAGGTATTTTGTATATGTATGTTGGTATCTTTCAAATGTACTTAAAGTCTTCAACTGACAAGCTCATGCAAAACTACTTCTAAACCTTTCTACTGTTAACCCTGTTTCCTAACACACACTGCAAATGACAATATCAGTATTTTTCTCATTCTCATTTTTTCTCTGAACCACAGCAGACCACAGCTTAATCCTCTAAATTGTAATGAACAAAGTGAGATCATGCCGTTAGCCAGAAAAGTGAGGCCGATTACAAAATAATATTCTTCAGTAGAATATAGATATTGCCTCTGAAAAGGTTTAGTTTAAATATTGCGAAAAGTTTTGGATCAAAGGTGACAATTGGGGATTATTTTTAAAAATATAACTATTTTTCTAATTAAATCTAGGTTGGGATTGCTGCATCACATCTGCTTTGGGCATTATCAAGTAACTTCACTTTGTTTGTACTAGCACGAATTATTGGTGGTTTGAGTAAAGGTAACATAAGCCTCAGCACAGCAATTGTTACAGATGTATCAACATCACAGAACCGAGGGAAAGGAATGGTAAAGTATAGAGAATATCCACTCCTAAAAGAGGATTCTAAAATTAGTATATAAAATATTATATAATTAGTATATAAAAGAAAAAAAATAATGTATTCCATCGAGACTTTGGACCACCTCTCAAAATAAGTTATTTTTCATCTGAAGGCTGAAATGATTGAGTGAAACATCTATATAAAAAGTGTAGATTTTCTTTTTATTATATGCATTTGACACTTTTAATTCTGAGATCATTTTGAGTAATAAAAAAAAAAGTTCAGGCAATTCAACAAAAATTCATATTTCTCAGGCTTCTTTGTCCTTGAAATTTTGAGTCCAAAAATGTTATAGCTCCACACGACACAACTTTTGATACAATAACATCACCTGTTAATGAGATATTTGATGAACTGTTTGAAAAAATACCGAAGATAGATCTAAAAGAATATCTTTCTACATTTAGCTATAGCTTATAAGGTAGTGTATAATAAAATATCAAACTCATATTTATCTAGACTATCAGTGACTATGAAATGGGGCCTGAATTTTCTATTTTGCCTTGGTGAAATGAAAAAATCTTAAATTTGTTTCATATATGTAGTTCTAGATAAGCACTCATTTGATATCCTCCATTTATGAACAGGGTACCCTCGGTTCGAATCCCTCCTGTGGCAACCATGTTGTGTCCTTGGGCAAGACACTTCACCCCCATTGCCCACGTGGAGGCACAGTGGCATTGTGTACAAAGGCGTACCGCACATCGATGAAGCACCTGTCTTCAACCAATGCTAACCCTGCTTGTGTGGTGTTAGTATGTTGGGGAGCTGACAGTTGCTCGCCGTTGCTTGGTGGCTCTTTCCGGGTCCTCCAGCTTCCTCCACCCATAAAACTGTCTTGGTCATGATTAGCCATTGTGCAGAAATATGTGACCTTAAACACCAATAAATAAAGAATAAATAAATTATGGTTCAAGCAATTAAAGTACAGTGTTGTCCACTTAATTGGACATCTCCTAAATGAAAAACACTATTAATTGAATATAACTTTCCAACACAAAACCATTTACCATTACTCAGTGAATGTGATACATTTAGGAGATAAACGTCTCTTGTTGAGTTCGACATTCAGGAATTTAACTATGGAAAACCATTTGGTTTTCCAGTCGTATTCCTGAATGTCTAATGAAACAAGACGTTTATCTCCACTGTAATTCCTGCTATTGTTAGAAGTGAAAAAATTCTCCAAACCTGTTTTATTTGAAGAAGGACAATAAAAAAATGTCATATATGCCATGATCGAATTTACAAAAAACAACTCCAGCTGTGTTCGATGTGGGATAGGAGAGGCTTAGCACTGTTGCTTGCATGTAGTGTGGATACAGACATGTTCTAATTGACCTGCTTCCGACAATTAGAGCACCATACGAGTGAATTTACATGAGATTAGAGCACAGAACCGACCAGCTCTCAAATTACGGGTTCAGAAAGAGTGAGGTCAAATTTAACTGATGAATTACAATGAAAAATGTAAGATTTTACCCTTAAAGGCCCATTTACGACTTTTCCAACCTCAGAACAGGTGCCCTTAACATGCCATCATCCTGCTGACAATAGAGAAATTACCTTGGCAGTGGCTTCTGTCAAGTCTTGGCTGCCTAAAAAGAAATGACTGCAAAGCCAATAGATGTATAAAGACTGTGGAATGGTAGGAATTCAAGACCCTTGTTCAGGCCCTTAACTGGTTGAGGGCCAGATTATTTTTTGGTGATCTGAGACCTTTTTAACACCGCTCCAGAATCATTGAAAGAGCTTAACCCTTTACCTAACGAATCTACCGCATCTGCTCGCATAATTTGCAAATTGAGCAGTTGGAAAAAAGAATTTTTTCAAAATATTTCAGCAAAACCATATCATGTGACCCTTCATTGGAATGAGCTCGATGAACTTGTTCCAGTGAGGGGTCGCATGATATGGTTTTGTTGAAATTGTTTTGAAAAATTAAAAAAAATAGTAATTAAAATAATAAATTTTGATATTCTCTGTGTTGGGTAAAGGGTAACATGCTTAACCCTTGCATACTTTCAAAAAATTAAATTTCAAGAGCCAAATTTCTCACAGAAAGTAACAAAGAAATTGAACCAATTCAATCGTGTTTATCAGTGAACATTGAACTCTTGTCAAATAAAATTGAATTGAGAAAATTCATAGTTGTATTATAAGAAAGATTTGTAGAAATTTCAGTTTTTTAAAATCAGTGTGCAGAGTGAAACTGCTTGAAAATAGGACCAGACTTGGAAAAACATGCCTGTACAAATTGGGTGAATGATGGTTTGGTTTACCTGACATTCACCTAAAAGAAGTAGGGCATCATTTTTTTTTTTCATTCACCGATATTACTTTATCTTGGGAAAATATTCTTACTTTACTAACTCGCTAACTCTCCCAGAATCAGTGTTCTTGAACTGTTATGAAGAACAACTGTATGTTAACCCTCCGTTGCAAGAGTTCTCCAAGCCCTTCAGTGTATTTCATCACAGCATATCATCAGATTGCTGTAATAAACTGTTCTAGAAACTTAATATTAGCCTTATCCTTAACACTGGTATCCAGACAAAATACAATGAAGCGTGAAGTTTGGGGGGACGTGAATCAGTGACCTGAGCTGGGTTTTTCCTGGTGTTGCCACATCTCTGTAGAGAAATATAAGAAAAACACACAACAAGAATCATCAATACCTGTCAACCGCACTCTACCCGAGTTGTGTTCTGTATCAATACCACGACTAAACTCAAATTATTACCACTTTTGTGAGCATTCTTCTTTGTATGAACCCTTAAGACATGGAGAGTTTTTATTTATTATTTTATTTTTATGCATTTTTGCTTTACTTTGACCATCCACATTCTATGACTACATAGGCAGCCAAGACTTGCTTAGAAACAACTGCCATGACACTTGGAATATAAATTGCAAGCTTACCCCAAAACTGCATGTTGGGGAACCTGTTTTGTTGTAGAAAAATGTGGGTAAAGTCGGAATTAGCCCCTTATGGGTTAACAGAGCTTAGTAGGGCAGTAAAACTCCATAATTCATGGAATCATGAAATTGGAAGCAGGAAGAGGGCCATGAATGAAAACAAAATGATAGCAGCCTGTGGCCCAGGGTAATAATGGTAATGGCATGATTTTGTTGAGTGCCCTGGTTTGTTACTGGCCCACGAGGAATGAATAACAGACCTTTGGCTTAAATCCTCAGGCTGTTATTTATTCCTCTCAGGCTGTTAAACTGTAACACTGTCCAAACTCATGTTATTGTGTAATTAAGTGATTTTTTAAGAAAAGGTCACATTTGGCAGTCTGTTTACTTTCTTGCTTGACACTGTTTTGTGTTGAAGCATTTCTTTCATGTCGTAATGTCCGTCAGATACAGTATTTAGCTCAATTATTTTACCCTTTACGTCACTTGGGCATTTTATTTCCATGTTTCAGGTTGATTGTTTGGTGTAATAATACCACAACAAAACCCCGCTTGCCTAATTATCCCCAGTTGACGAAGTGGGGAGGAGATATTGAAATGGTGTTCGTTTGTCAGTCTGTCAGTCCATCTGTCACAAAATTTGTCCGCTTAACTGCTCATACAGTTTTCAGTGGATTTTTACGAAACTTGGTCTTGTTAAGTATCATTATGAAGTGTAGATGTGCATGTGATCAGGAATTTTCAATCTGACAAAGTTTGCGTGGTTACAGCCCTTGGAAACAGCAAAATTTCCATCACAAAGGCTTGTCCGCTTAACTCCTCTTACATTTTTTATTGAATTTTTACGAAACTTGGTCTGAAGTATCAGTATCAAATGTAGATGTGCATGTGGTCTGGAATTTTTGATGTGATGATTTTTGCATGGTTATGGCCTTGGAAATAGCAAAATTTCCATCACAAAGGCTTGTCTGCTTAACTCCTACATTTTTTAATGGATTTTTATGAAACTCTGCCTGCAGTATCAGTTTTAAGTGTAGATGTGCATGTGGTCAGGAATTTTTGACGCGATGGTTTTTTGCATGGTTACAGCCCTTGGAAATAGCAAAATGTCCATTACAAAAGCTTGTCCGCTTGACTCCTCTTACATTTTTTATTGGATTTTTATGAAACCTTGTCTGAAGTATCAGTATCAAGTGTAGATGTGCATGTGGTCCATAATTTTTGATGCAACGATTTTTGCGTAGTTACGGCCCTGTGAAATAGCAAAATTTCCATCACAAAGGCTTGTCCGCTGACTTCCTCCTACATTTTTTATTGGATTTTTATGAAACGTGGTCTGAATTATTAGTTTTAAGTGGAGATGTGTATGTGGTCATGAATTTTCTATGCGATGATTTTTTGTATGGTTACGGCCCTTGGAAATTTCAAAATTTCCACCACAAAGGCTTGTCCGCTTAACTCCTACATTTTTTATTGGATTAACTGTGGCTTTTCCATATTGCATTAATAACATGTATGGTGATAGGCTGGAGGGTTCTCTCGGAGTACTCATGCTTCCTCCACTCGTAAAATTGTCCAACACAAGATGACCCTGGAAGTTGAAAGTGTCATTAAACCCCAATAAATAGATAGGCAAGAAACACAAGCATAAAAAAAACACAAAAATAAATTGAAGGAACTGTTAAACATGAGTGTGTTAACAGACATTAATTCACAACTTGAAAATGTGACATGGGCGAGGAATCGTAATTTGAAGTGTGTCATGGAGAGATGCTTATGGTTCAAGCGGGAGCGCGGTGACTCAGTAGGTAGAGGTGCAGGCTGTAAGCCGAGAAGTCCTTGGTTCGAATCCCACTTGCGGCAACCGCGTTGTGCCCTTGGGGCAAAACACTTCATCTCCATTGCCCGCGTGAGGGCACGGTGGCGTTGTGTACTAAGATGTACTGCACGTCGATGGTGCACTTGTCTTCAACCAATGCTAACCCTGCTTGTGTGGAGTTAGTATGTTGGGGAGCTGACAGTTGCTCGCCGTTGCTTGGTGGTTCTCTCTGCGTACTCGGGCTTACTCCACCCGTAAAACTGTTGCGGTCATGATTAGCCATTGTGCATAAATATGTGACCTTAAACACCAATAAATAAATAATAAATAAATTATGGTTCAAGCAATTAAATGCACTTCTAATTAATAATACCTTTATTTTGAATTCAGTTCTAGTTTGTCTGTGAGGAGAAACATAACTGCACACAACAGGAGATAAATATCATGCCCATTTGGAACATGGAGATGTATGTGTAAACCATCCTCATATGTCTAACAACAGTCCATTTACCAACCAGCTTATCGCCGAAAATAAAGCATCATTTTACAAGGCTGTATACTCACTTAAGGTTAGAAATAAAATTTTAAAATGAATGTTCAAAAGACGAATCCAGAACATTTGCCTCCCTCCCCCCCCAAAAAGGCCATGGAATAAAATAAGCAGGGGGAGTGGCAGATATGCTTAGTAAAGAACACATCTCATTGACATCTGCATCTGCCTGCTGATGATCGTTGCAAGGGGAGGAGCGGGAGGGACAGATGCCCTAATTATGAAGATATTCTACCATGGTAAGGGAAAATCTCGCTGAGGGATCCAGGGAGAGATGCATTGCATAGGCATATATCTCCAAAGATTTGAAATAAATTCATTGTCTGGTATGTATTGTCCATTGCCTGTCATCCGTGAATATCGGGTTTGTAACTTCTTTAAAACCATGTAACCAATTTCTGTTAAATTTGAGGTGACTGTTTGTTCTGACATCCCATTTTCATTTTGTTCAAATCGACTTGCTCTGCAGGGAGCAGGTTGGGAAAAATGCACCCAAATTTTTAAAAAAAACTACTCATGATGAGGTGGGTACAATGACTTGATATTTAGTACTCAACCTTTTTTTTAGATGTAGAATCAAATTTGGTCAAATGAAGTTCATAGGACAATATTTGCCTTTGTAATGAAAGGGGCAAGTTTTTGGGTGCCACCCAAAATTTCTATTTTCTGAACTGATGAGCCGATTTGAACCAAATATGGTATGTAGTATTATTGAGTCATAAGTACTTTGCAAGCTCAACAGACATGCTGATGTGTGATTTGTATATTTAATATTGATTTGGGGGGAGGGGGGTTGTTACTATCAAAATTGTCAGCTGTCCAAATTCAGTGAATTGTTTCTTGATTTAACTCTTAACCTGCTGAGTATTTTCAAGATATTTTTCAGCAAATCTAGTTATGGCTGCTGTTAAGCAGCCATGACTAGATTTGATGAAAAATGCATCGGAATTTATCCCAAGAAATCATTGGCAAAGAAATCTATTCAGTTTGCAGGGAGGAAATTTGATTAAATGTTCCCAAATTATACTAATTTTAGTAGCAAGAGAAATCCTGTCCTGGGCAGGAATATTCGCCAGCAGCATGCAAGGAGTTCATCCAAAAATTTTTTTTAAAAATTGAAAGAATGAAATAATAATAACTCTTTGGCCAGCCGCTGATTTGTCGTGGTCCTCATAAGAGAAGGCCATCATTCCCCCTGCACCCCACCCCCTCTTCCCCTCCTCTCCTCCCAGCATTCAGATATAAACTGCTTAATAGTGTCCCTCACTTCCTCTTTTTCAATTTCTTCAATAAGCATTCCTACCCTCTCCCTCGTGTCCCCCTTCAGCCATCTATCCTTTGTTTCTTCACCCCACTTCTGCATTATTCTTCCAGTAAATTTTATTCTATGAGGTATATACTGTGGGCATTCCAAGAGAAAATGTTCCAGGGTCTTCACTACTCCAGAGTGGCACATTTGGCATCCCTTTTCCCCATCTCTCCCAATTTTTCCCCGAAGCTCCAGTGATCTTGATCTCAGTTTGAACAGCAGTGACCCTCCAAAGGTGCCATCTAGGTACTTCTCAAAAGCTGGCTTTTCTTTATATTGTAACCCCTGCAGTGATCTTTTCACGCTAACCCCTGCTCGCCAGTTTCGATTGCAATCTTCCATGACTCTCTCTTTGACAAACCTTTTGCCTTCTTTCATTCCTACTTCTATGTTTGTGACCTCTATAGAGTAATTGTCCATTAGTTCCTTCACATGTTTTGACCACCCCGTTTCTATATTAGAATTCCAAATGGTATCGAGCATCAATTTGCACCACCGGTTGTCAGGCAGGTTTCTCAAGTAGTTAAAGTAACACAGTTTTCCCAAATCTACCCTGTCCTTGATTTTCATCCACCCAAGCTCCCCCCTTACTGCTTCCAAAGCTGCAGCATTACTCGACCCTGTTATCCATCTGCCGGCATCATTCTGAGTACTTTCCAACTTCTTAATAACGGTTTGGTTTAATGGAATCACGTCCGTGCCATACGTTATACTTGGTAAACCCACCCTCTCCCACAGTGTTTTCCCCACAAAGACCTTGTTGAAACTATTTTTCCCTAAAAGTTTCAGTTGGTTCAGAATTCTTTTCCCCTTCAGAATCAGTTTGGCTGAGTAATTTCTGTACACCCCTCTTCCCGTTATATTTATGCTTACCCCTAGATACTCATACTCTCCCGTTTCTCCTACAGTGATTTGTTTGCTTTCCCCTTCGGGGATTGAGAACTCCCCCACTCTCCATCTCTTCGTCATATCTACCTTGCGTCCAACGGGTATTACCTTGCTTTTATTTTCATTTAGTTCGAGCCGCCAAGTGTTCCCATATCTACCAACAATTTCCAGCAGTTTCTCTAGCCCCTGTTCAGTTCTAGACATTAACACCATGTCGTCCGCAAAGAATAAGCCTGGTATCTTTATGTCTCCAACATTTACCCCCTCCGCACTCTGAATTAGTTCGTCCCCTAAATCTTTAACATACAATGCAAACAAAATCGGTGAAAAGATACACCCCTGCTTGAGGCCTATATCCATAGGGACTCGTTTTGTAGTGATACTTCCTAGACTGAGTTGGCTTTGCACATCTGTATACAGTGCTTTCATGATTCCCACAAAGTCACCCCCCAGTCCGATGCCCTCGAGCTTTCGCCACATACCTTCCCTCCACACTCGGTCGTACGCTTTTTTCACATCTAGAAATGCCAGAAACATCTTTTTCTTTTCAGCCTTTGTTGATTCTATCAGTTGGGTGAGTGTAAATAGGTGATCAGTGACTCTTCGTCCTTTCCTGAAACCATTTTGAATTTCTCCTAAAAAACCTTTCTCTTCAATAACTTCCTCTAGTCTACCGTATATGACCTTACAGAATACTTTTCCGATGTTACTACTAACTGATATCCCCCTATAGTTATCTAGAACTTCCTTATCCCCCTTTTTGTGTATGAACGACACCTTACTTTCCCTCCACTCTCTGGGGACCTCTTGCTTTCGCAGAGCCAGGTTGAAAAGGTTTGTCAGGACTTCAATAAGTGCCTCCCCTCCATTTTTGAGGAATTCGTTCGGAATTTCATCAGTCCCTCCCGCTTTACCATTTTTTAATTTCGAGACCACGTTCCGCACTTCTTCTGCCGTTATTTCGCTACAAACATGATTGGATAGGTTCTCCTCCACCAGTGTATTTCTTTTTGGTGGGGACCCACTGCCCCATCGCCTATCGTTTATCTTTTCCCAGTGCTTGACTAACTCTGAAGCGATACGGCCTTTATCTTCTGTACTTTCCCCATCCACTTTGATACTCTGTACACTACTTTTCCCCCGTTTATTTACCCAGTTCCAGAATACGTTTGAGCTCGAACCCCCCGTTTTCTTTATTGTTCTGGCAAGACTGCAATTGCGCTCCTTCCTATTATTATTCTTTATCTCATTCACCTTTTTCCGTGCCAGTTCATATTCTCCTTTCATTAGTCTCGTGTCATTGTTATCCACCCCTTTAAGCTTCCTACTTCTTCTGTAAGCAGCGCATTTTACCTTCCTTTCTTTTATAGCCTTTTTCAGTCCCTCGTTAACCCTGTATCCAAGCTCTCTCGTTGGGACCCTCACCCTTCCTATACACTCCTTCCCTGCCTCTGTTAGGCTATTTACTATGCCATCTGAAATACTCTGGACATTTGCATCCCTAGGTATACAATCAAGATTTGGTTTTAGTTTTTCCCGAAACTGCTTCCAGTCAGCTCCTTGTTTTAGTCCCCAAACTTCCTTGAAGGTATTTCTGTCTCTATTCGTCTTTTTGCCCATAATCTTAACTGTTATCAGGTTGTGATCACTACCCAAGTCATTTTTTCCCTCGTCATCTATTTCTACATCTATAACCTCCCTCCATACGCCAATGTCAGTGAGTATATAATCAATTATTGTTTTCTTATCGTTCCTCTCCCAGGTCCATTTACCCTTACATTTCGCATCCCTGTTCAGGATCTTTAAACCAAGCTCTTTTGATAGGTCCAACATCTTCCTCCCATTCGTGTTAATTTTCCTATCACCTCCCTGTATGCCCTCCTCCTTATCCCCGATGTGCCCATTGAAGTCCCCCATTAGGACAATACTGAACCCCCTGCTTCCAAGCTCTGTGATATTCGATCTAAGAGTTGTATATATTGAATCATTCCACTCAGGCTTACTTCCCTCCACTGCTAAGTATACAACACCAACGGCAACACTCCTGCTTCCTAACTTGATTTTTGCCCATACTATTTCATTGGATACTGGAATCTGAGTCCTTGCTTCTGTGAGATCTGTAATCAATGAGGGCTGTAATTCCTCTTTAGCGTAGATGCCAACACCCCCACCCCGTTTCTGACCCTCAGTTCGCCCAGCTCCTATCCACACGCAACCCTTCATCTGATCAACCCGCTCATCCCGTCGTATCCACGTCTCACTTAGACCCATTATATCGAAGTCTCCTTCGTCCATCATTGTTGATATTTCGCTTACTTTCTTGTACAGACCCTGGATGTTGCAGTACCCAAACTTAATGAATCTTTGTTTTTTTGTCATCACTGGCACATTATTATAACCCTGGTATGTCCCTGTATTGTGCATGTTTGTTGTTCTTCCTATGTTCCCAGCATTTGTGCCCCTCTGGGTTATCGGCTGTGGTCCCCTACCCCCCTTTTCTCCAAAAAAGGCCCAGTCACCTGTAAAATTTTTTGGCCCAACAGGTCTGTACCCATCCTACTTAAATGCAATCCGTCTCGCCCATACAACTCTCCTTGTCCCCAGAATGAATCCCAGTGGTCAATGAAATGTATTCCCAAGTCTTTGCAGTGCTCTTCCAGCTCCTCGTTTAGTGCCATAATCCGCGAGTTCCTCTCATTCCCACCACCCATAACGGGGAGCACCCCTGAAACGATGGTCCGAGCATTCCTGCTAAGTAGCTTACTAATTAGGTCCTTGTATGTGTCCACCAAACGAACTGATTTCCTCTCCCTGATGTTATTGGACCCCACATGTAATACCACTACCGGATCAGGCCCCGACCCAGCTACAATACCGTCCACTCTATCCCTCAGGTCCTCCACTTTAGCCCCCGGAAAGCACAGAACTGTTCTATTTTTACTGTCCGGACCACAGACAACCTTGTCGATCCCCCGAACTATGCTACTTCCCGCAACCACCAACTTACTTTTGGCCCTCGCCCTATTTATCTCCTCTAGTCTCCTATTGTTTACAGCGTCCTCTCCAACAGCCCCACTCGGAATCAATATCGGTATCGGTATCTTTGACCTAGGATTACTCCTATCCTTGTCCCTCCGTCTCTTTCCAGGCCCTGAACTACCTGGACTACTCCCCTGGTCTTCTCCCGTATCCCTCCTCCTTTTTCCTGGCCTAGACCCCAAGCTACTATCTGTTGCAACTACCTCCATCTCCCCCTCTGTCTCTTCCGAATCGAGCACATCAAATCTGTTTCTGGTGCTGCACTCCCCACTGCCGTTGGACTTTACACCCCTATCTAGCTGCTTCTCTGGCCCCCCTTTCCTACCACTTTTGATAGTCCACGCCAAACGCTTTACAGCATTGCTCCGGCCTGGGCCCCCCTCATCTGTCCTACGTACTTTTCTAGCAGCCCCCACCTCATCACCTACCTCATTTACATCAAAGGTTCTACCCCCATGTTTCCTCTTGGAACCACCGACAACCTTCCATCCTTCTCGGAAAGCTACTTTCACAGGCGTAACTCCAGACAGCCCCGCCCTACCAAGTTTTCCCTTCAGCTCAGCAATCTCCCCCTCAAACTTAACAATTGTCTCAAGTAGGCGGAGGATTCCTGGCAGTTTGCACATACCTCTCCATATCCCACCGAGCGACAGTCCCCATACATCATAGAACACTGTTTACAAACTTCAAGCCCAATATCGCCATCAGTGGCCCCACCAACCCGGCTCTGACCGACACCCCCAGTGACCTCTGTCTGCACACCAATACTTACCCCGTTGGCACCGTTGACCTGGACCGCGATATTACACGTATTTACCTCCATACTTACCTCCGTAAGACCTCCTAACTTTGTCCCAGTTACTATACTAAACTAACTCCCCACAAATTTGAGTAAAATAACCCGAAAATGAAATATATATGATTAGTAAACAATAAAAATACTTAATTTCGATTCGTAACCAAGGAGACTTCTTCTGTGTACTTGCGGATCGATGAAAACAGAGCAGTTTCTGAAGTCCATCTCTGTGTTTTCATAACAAGACTGTTATCAAAAATACCAATCCAATTTAACAAGAAACCATTGATCAACTGAAGAAACTGCACCAAGGAAGAAAAATGCCAAAAGATTTTCTTTTATAAGAGTAACGTCAGTAATTTTTCTTGTTTTTTCACTTGTATCATTGAACTTGATTTGTTGTCTGAGTAGAGTTTCTACCTGCAGTGGGTTTCCCAATCTGCCCAGTACCCATGTATTGCATCACATTACTGGACTAATATAGCTTGTCCACCAGAAAAGGTGACACTTAATTTAACGTGATGGGTCAAACTCAGTTGGGAGTGAGATTTCCTTACAAACCAAATGTCTGTCTTCTCAACCACTTGTTTTAAAGGTGTGAAAAACATGCTTTCTGATGTGTTCTTTCAAATGTTAGGATGATAGCTACTTGAAACAAACTCTGATTGTTTTTATGTCATTTGAATACGCCCTTTATCAATTCACGTCAGGTCCGACACGAGGTAAATATATAAATAATTAAAGTCAGTAATTTATGCATCCATTCAGAATATTGCTTCACACCAAATTTCTGCCTCTGTTGATTGTACATCCTACAGGAAAATAGGTTTAATAGAGCCTCCAAATCATCAGTGTTAAGTGTAGATACTATTGGTTTATACAAGATAT
Organism: Pictodentalium vernedei; assembly: GCA_031216915.1. Taxonomy (NCBI): domain Eukaryota; kingdom Metazoa; phylum Mollusca; class Scaphopoda; order Dentaliida; family Dentaliidae; genus Pictodentalium; species Pictodentalium vernedei. The sequence continues at coordinate 369,267,892 of CM062295.1, forward strand.
GTTAACTGGTATGTATACAAATATTGGAGATTTATTAACCCTTTACCAAATGAATCAAAAGCATCCACCCACATCATTTGCAAATTGAACAGTAGAAAAAAACAAAAACATTTCAGCTAAGCCATATCATGTGACTCTCTCATTGGAACAAGCTTGTTGAGATCATTGCAAAGAGGAGGGGTAACATGATATAGTTTTGTTAACATTTTTTGAAAAAAAAATAATAATAATTAAAATCATAAGATTTGATATCGTGTGCATTGGATAATGGGTTAAAATTAAGGTCCTGAAAAGTGCTTGAGAGAAATTCATCTAAAGTCCCACATTTTTTTCTTATTCCCTTAGGGATGTACAAGCCATGCTCTCATTTCTCATAAAATTATGGTATGTAGTTTAAACTTGATGGGGAGCACGGTGGCTCAGTAGGTAGAGGTGCAGGCTGCAAGCCGAGAGGTCCTCGGTTCGAATCCCACCTGCGGCAACCGCGTTGTGTCCTTGGGCAAGACACTTCATCTCCATTGCCCGTGTGGGGGCACGATGACGCCGTGTACTAAGGCGTACTGCACGTCGATGGTACGCATGTCTTCAACCAATCTAACCCTGCCTGTGCTGCAATGCAGTGTGGAGTTACGATGTTGGGGAGCTGGCAGCTGCTCGTCGTTTCTCGGTGGTTCTCTCCGGGTACTCCAGCTTCCTCCACCCGTAAAACTGTCATGGTCTTGATTAGCTATTGTGCATAAATATGTGACCTTAAACATCAATAAATAAATAAATAAATATAAATATTAAACTTGATGAAAGAAATAACTGCTTATTTTGAAGCTCACTATTCCAAACTTCAAGGTTACAGTGACTGACCTGAAATTAAGGTCTCACAGCATATCACCAGTTTCAGCGAATCTATTTTAGCCTGTTTTCTAACATAAGTTAGACATGATGAATGTAAGAACTCTTTTCATTCTAAACTCGCTGTAATTAAATTCAATCTCACCTTGAAGTTAAAATCAGTTTCAGCCTCTCAGCTGAAGATTCTCTTGACTAATCTTAATTGAGCAAACTTAATTAAAACATGTTGAACAACATGTGGGGAAAACCGTGTTTATTTTGGGATAATCATGCCAAAGATAAAGGGCACATTGACGTCAACTTAAATTGGTTTTTGCTTCATACATGGAGTTTATGATTCCCTTGAATGTATTTTATCCACAATGTAGTTGGTATGATGAGACAAAGAACCCTATTTGTTTTGAGGTCAGTGTTCAAGATGGATGTTAAATTTTCTGGTAATTCTTTAGCCCAACTTGATGAAGTCCAGCTCATCTATTGCTGCCACTTCTAATCCGTTGGCATACATATGCTTAAGTTCCTTTGGCACACTGCACAGGTTGCAATTATGATTGGATCGCTTTGAAACTTGGTAGGCTTGTTTGGGGGTGACCTCTAGATGGGAGCTATTGATTTTCTTCCATTTCCGTCAAAAATGATGCGTTAGCAATAATTTTGAACTTAGTGCAAATTAGGATATTCTTTTGGCATGCCCTACAGGGCACATTTATGAATTGATTGCTTGAAATTTGGTATGATTGTTAGGGGTGACCTCTAGAGGAGAGCTATCAATTTTCTTTCTTTTCCAGGGTTCCCGCGGGCCTTGAAAAACCTTGAAAAGCCTTGAATTTGAAAATCTCCAAGTCTTGGAAAGTCATTGAATTTCCTCAAAAACTTCAAAAGTGGCCTGGAAAATCCTTGAAAACAATCTTTCAAAATATGAAAATCCATTTTTATGATGGGCTTCATAAAATGTGGAAGCAAAAAAGTCCAGGAATCATGGCGATAACCTTGAAAAACCTTCAATTCAACTTCTATGAAGCCTTGAAAAACCTTGAATATGGCATGAAAATGGCCTTGAAAAGCCTGGAATCCACTTACTGATTAGCTGCAGGAACCATGTTTTCCGTCCAGAAATGTTTCCATTAGCAGTGACGCTCAACTTATATGTTTTGTATTTTAACAATTTCCTTTGGTAGAATGCACAGGTTGCATTTATCATCAGATCACTTTGAAATTTGGTATGTATGTTATGGTTGACCAGTAGATGGGAGCTATTGATTTTCTTTCATTTCCAACATAAAGTCATTGCTGTTAGCAATGAACTTGTGGATTTATGCATCAATTTTTCCTTTGGCATGCCCTGCAGGGTACATTCATAAATGGATTGCTTTGAAACTTGGTATGCTTGTTTGGGGTGACCTCTAGATGGGACCTATTGATTTTCGTTCATTTCTGTTGCGATACATTGCTGTTAGTATGTTCAGGTTAACCTCTAGATCGGAGGTATGATATTTTTATACTGCACCAATGACCCAGACTTAGCTGGTGCTAACTCTAAATTATTCAGGGCCAAACACAAATTTTGCCCCCCCCCCCCAATCTCCAAAATTTGCATCCAAATCAAAAAATTCAATGTCCTATATGATCTTCCATACTTTTGTCCACTGTGTATGCGCAGTGTCTAGGAAGTACCGAAATTGGCGCAAAATCCTCATTCTTTGTTTGGCCCTTCTATCAGTAACACCTCACTGATATCTGTGCTTATAATCTCAGTTAAAATGATGCCAGACACAAAATCATGATGGAAATGGTGGATCCAAGGATGAAATAAGAGGATGAGAGGAAGAAACAGTGGAAGGATGTGTTCAGGGCTGTAACTTATAATTTTGGTGTAAAATTATTTCATGTTTCCTAATTTCGGGGCATGCGCCTGATGTTTTCATTCTTGCTATGAAATCTCCACTGTTTGTTAAGTGTTTCCTCTCTCCCTTTCCTTGAAACCCCCCTTGCTAATCTCCCATGCTTTTGGTATAATTTTTGAAATTTTTTTTATTGAAATTTCTTGGAAGTTTTAGCATAGTTACAGAATGTTTATTCTGTTATTCCCATGGTTACGTCCTCACCCTAGGGGTGTTTAGGCGTTTTGGTCATGCATCTACCATCTGATGTTTTACAGCTTCTTCTGTGGAAGATTCTGTTTTACATCGGATAGTGTTTTACATTGGTTACTGATTTCGGGCCATGTTTTTCAGTGCCTGGAGTCTTGTTTCCGTTTTTTATTGACTTTTGTTTACGTTGACAACGGTTACTTCTGTCAGTGATTCCTTGTCTTCTGTAAGGTTTATTGTATAGTCAGATACATTAATATTGTTCGTAAGTGTAACATTAATTTTTAGAAATGTTTTAAAATTTTTGTCCACACTTAGGCTTTTTTGGGATCCATTTGGGCTCATTGTTCCCTTTGGGAACTTTGGCTCATGTCAAAATTTTTTCGAAAATTTTCTTTTGAATTATTTTTCGAAATTGTGTTATGAATTGTATTATTATTATGTATCTTTCTATTTTCAAGGGTTAGTGCGAGTACTACAGCTGTATAATATTTTTTAATTATGAGAGAGTGGCTCAGTAGGTAGAGGTGCAGGCTGCAAGCCGAGAGGTCCTCGGTTCGAATCCCACCTGCGGCAACCGCATTGTGTCCTTGGGCAAGACACTTAATCTCCATTGCCCGCATGGGGCACGGTGTCGCTGTGTCCTAAGGCATACTGCACGTCGATGGTGCACTTGTCTTCAACCAATGCTAACCCTGCATGTGTGGAGTTGGTATGTTGGACAGCTGACAGTTGCTTGCCGTTGCTCATGGTTCTCTCCGGGTACTCCAGCTTCCTCCACCCGTAAAACTGTCGCGGTCATGCCTAGCCATTGTGCATTAATATGTGACCTTAAACACCAATAAACACCTCGACCAGTGGATCTACCTCTCGTGATGTGGGTGATGTGATGCCGGGTACGTCCATTGGTAGCCAAGGACACAAGGCCTTACCGGTCCAGGAGAGGAGAAAGGGTGTTGCGAGCACTATAATCTCGGATCACGCACACCCTGCGACGACGGATCGGAGGATGGATCAGAGGAAGCCAGTTAGTCCGGTAGCTAACTTGTTCAGGTCTACCCGGACCGCGAGCGAGAGAGGCCCCTCTCTCTTACAACAACATATGGGGCCAGATATATAGGTAGGTCTGTTGGCTTCCTCTTCCACACGCCAGCACACACGACCACACCTTGGCTACGTGACCTCTGATATCCAGCCTGCTTCGCTGGCAGAGGGTTCCACGTCGACCAGGTCATTCCATCTGGTAGCCAAGGACACAAGGCCTTACCAGTTGGGACATACGCATAAAAGAATTATGCAAGAAGTACCGTCCCAGGAGCTTCCAGCGGCTAAACAATGTAAGACCGCAGCTCCACAGGCCTCCGTGACGGACTTGCTATCGCAGATAGCGCAACTCATCGTAGCATCCCAGCAACCTTCGGAAACTCTTTCAGATCAGGAACTGTCTGAGGAAGCTGGGTCGGTACGTTCCCCTGCAGTGTCAGATAGGGACGACTGAGATTTGCATCTGGTCCAGTCGGATGGTGAAAGGGAATCTGCGGCGCTGGATTTTTCTCTTCTGGAACAACATAAGGTGGCTGTAGATTTTATCTGGCAACACCTTCCAGACGTTGTTCCATCGGACCAGAGAGCTGCGATACCAGATAAGAGACTTGATAGTGTCACTGGACACAGACTTTTTCGGCCGGACTAAGGACGTCGTTCCTGAGTTTCCAGTCCAGTCCAGCAATGTCTCACGGACATTCGAATTGCTGAATGACGCTATTTCTTATCAACCTACTCACAATTGTTTACTTCAGGCTTGCACTACAGTGGAAGTCCCTAACTCGGATATAATACTCTCAGCAAGTTGGGAAAGAAAAGTGGTGCAAAAGCACCAATAAAAAATAAGCCAAAACTGGGTCGAGTGCAACTGGCGCAGACCCAGTACGGGACGCTCTCTCCCAAGTACAACTCCACGACTTCCGTTGCCAGTGCGCATATACCGTCTCTAAAGACTCATTCTTTTTATAATCCGCTTCGTGTCGAGATGTTTTTGCACGCTTATTAGTGTTCCACCAGCTCGATGTTTGATGATTCCTGATTCATTGTACCACAGTGTATCCTTTGTATTCTCAGGAACAGTGTTTTTTTTATATATTCTCTTTTCTATTATATGTCCATAATGTATATGTATTTGTTCTCTCTCGAGTCGCGTGCGAATTTCGTGTGCCACGCGGTTCGGACTTAGATTATTTCACAATTATTGTTAATGCTTTTTTTGCAAAATTTTCTAATTGTGTTAGAGTTGGGTGTCAGCGGGGTACCACTCCTACAGTGTTTCTTCTTTCTTTTGAGAGTAGTCTTCCTGTTGTGTGGTTCCCGGTCGACCGTCTGGGGTCTTTGTTTCTGTCACCTTTCTCTCTTCTTTGGGGGTGTTCTGTTTTCTGATTTCACCTTCTCTGCTCCTCTCACCTCTATCATGCCCAGGACAATTCCTTGTGGGCAATGTCTGCTGCCAAAGCATGTGGACGATGTACATTCGTCGTGTTCCTCCTGTAATGGGTGTTCGGCCGAGCGGCCATGTGGTGTCTGTGGAGCATGGTCTTCCACCTTCTGGGCGTCGGTAAACCGTGTCGTTCGTTCTCGTGGCCGTGCCTCCTGCTCCCACGGGAAAGGAGAACGTGGTCGTTCGGGGCATCCCGAGCCGACTTTATCTGGTGAGAGTTATTCCTCCTCCGTGGGGGATGTGCAGTCTTTTCCTATGGTGGATACTGCGGGAGCCGTTGAGTGTTCTGGTGAAGAGGTGCATGGTTCCGGGACTACGGTCCCCCTCCAGTCGACATCTGAGGCTGTCACTAGGGTTGTGACTCCTCCTTCGGAGCCGAGCCGGTGTGCTCTCTCCACTATTTCACCAGCCTCAACGACTCTCGACGTATCTACTACTACTGCTGGTCCGTCTGCTTCGTCGTCTGTTTCAGCCGGCCTCGGCTTTTCGCTGCAGGGGACTGCAGGAATGTCCGATACTGTAGACGTGGGATATCGGCCTCAGCCTTCCCTGACTTCAACTCGGCGAAGTCGGAAGGGGCTGCCGGCCGAACCCATCTCTGTGGTCTCTTCGCCGTCGAGCACCACAGTTGTGTCTTTGGATTCGGATGTTCATAGTGGAAACACTATGAACTCTGTGGCGTTTCCGTCTACTCATTCTGGCCACACGACCAGTTTTGGGGGACCAACGCCTTTTGTGCAGCCTGGACCTTCTGCCCCGCAGAGGTCCGCGGTGACTCTCATGAGTTCTCGCCATATTGATCCTCGGGGTGCATTGTACCCCTATAACGTCTGCCTTCAGATGTTTCGGCTGCCGCCCGTCGTCCTGCGTCGGGTGTTTTGGAGGATCGTGACCCTTCGCTGGTTAAGAGGGCCAGAGATGAAGCCACTTTGCCGGTTCGCTCCTCTGTCGAACTGGTCGGTATGGGCAGTGAGCTTAGGGAGGCCCTCTCCTTACTCACTCAGGTTCTTTCTAAGAGCCTTCCTGTTGCTTCCAGCGAGGCTATGAGTGGTTTCCAGGCGCCTCCTCTGGCACCGCCTCCCGGGATTGGAAACAGGCCGGTTTCTGATTCCTCTGGTGTTCCGACACCATGGGAGGCATCGGCTGGTTTGCCCACGATGGGCTATGTGTCTTCCGACTCTGGGGAGGAGTCCGACATGCTTGAGGTCGAGGGCCAGCAGTCTTCGGACTTGGGGGCAGCTCTTGACTTTGTGTTTGGGTTTCTGCCTGATCTCAAACCTGCTAACCAGCTGACAGTGTCAGCCTGGCCGCGATCATCGGTCGCGCGCCAACAGCCTATGGAGCAACCTGCTTCTGGGCGCCTTCGACTGTGCCAGTCGGTACAGGTGGTTGAAGCTTTTTCAGCATTGGATTCCAAGCTGAATTCCAAGGCTTTGAAGACTTCGTTCTTCACCAGGGTTGACACCTTTTTGCCTCCTGTGCGTTATCGTTCCTACGATTCCGCCAATCCGTCAGTCTGCCAGACTTTGACGGTTCTGGATCAGGACTCCACTTCCCTCGGGCTTTCCAAGCCCAAGTCTGCCGTCATTCCAATGACGACTTTGGAGTCCACGTTGGGCTTATCTAGAGAGATGCTTGGCATGCTTTCTCTCTCAGATCACATCGTCTCAGCTTTGGCTGCTTATCTGCCTCCAGATAAGTTTGCCGAGGTACAGGCTCCTTTGCGTGTGCTGTCCAAGGCGCTTATGCACCTTACTCACACGCATGCCTGTAACACGGCTAATTTGGAATTAGTTCGAAGGGACGCTGTGCTGGACATAGAACGATCCCTTCCCGAGGAGCAGCGTGCTGCTCTTCGATCTGCTTCTTTGGCAGGTCCGCAACTTTTCCATGGTTCCGTGTCGACAGTCCGGGATGACGTCCTACGTCATTCCAAAGATCAGCTGCTGTTTCGTCAGCTTGATCAGCCTTCTCGGGGAGGCAAGGGCCGTTCCAAGCCTAACAAGTACCCTTCTGCTTCCTCTGTGAAGCAAAAGGCTGGTCCTTCTGCTGCCGCCTCTACTTCTTACTCACGGGGTAAAGGTAGGGGTCGGCAGAATTGAGGGAAGTCTCAGGATTCTTCATTTAGCAGAGGAGGTGGTTTCTCCTCTCGCGGGCCTCGTCGGGGCTCGAAATGAAGGTCCTCACCTCGACTCGTCCCAGGTTGGAGGAAGGATAGCAGAGTTCGCAGACCATTGGGCCACCATCACATCCGATCCGTGGGTGTTAGATGTTGTTCGGTCCGGGCTGCGCATATCCTTCCGACGGCACCCCCACTCTGTCAAGGGTGCCTCTTCCAACCACAGTTCCTTCAGACGTTTTACGTCGGGAACTTTTGTCCATGGAGATTGCCAATCTCCTGGCAAAGGGGGCGATCGAGGTCATCAAGAACGTTCAGTCAGTGGGTTTCTATTCCCGCCTGTTCTTGGTGGCGAAGAAGGACGGCCGACTCCGACCGGTTATCGATCTGAGTATCCTGAACCAGTCTATCATTGCTCCCAAGTTCAGCATGGAGACTTTCAGGTCGGTCCGCCAATCAATTCACCAGGGATATTTCGCAGCCAGCATCGACCTGCGAGACGCTTACTTCCACGTTCCGATGCATCGGGCGTCACGGAAGTATCTCAGGTTCGCTTTTCTGGGGCGAGTTTACCAGTTCAAGGCCATGCCTTTCGGCCTCAACCTGGCTCCTTGGGCGTTCACCAGACTGATGTCGCATGTGATAGCGTTCCATCGCACACAGTCCAGGGTGACTACTTCGGCATATCTGGACGATATCCTCCAGAGGCATTCCAATGCTGCCTTACTGGAATCGGATGTCGCCACTCTGTTGAGCTTGCTCACGTCGCTAGGATTCAGAGTCAACGAGGAGAAGTCGGACCTGGTCCCTTCTCAGTCGTTTTGTCATCTGGGGATGTCTTTCCAAACCAAATTCAATTTGGTGGCGGTTCCCCAGGCCAAAACTGTGATTCTCTCAGCTTTTGCTCTGACTCTGTCCCAGTCCAGGTCCGCGACCGCTCGGAGTTTTCTCTGGCTGATCGGTCTCTGCGGTTTGGTGACGGATCTCATTCTCCTAGGTCGGCTGCGTGTCAGACCTCTCCAACACTTTCTGCTCAGTCGTTGGAGGCCGAATGTAGATTCTCTGGATCAGGTGCTTCCGTTTCCGGACTCTCTGTATCCTCACCTTCCCTGGACAGATTATTCAGTGGATTACGCAAGATGTTCCACTGGACTTTCCCACGTCCGATCGCGTTCTGACGGCAGATGCCAGCGATCTCGGATGGGGTGCGACGTTGGATCCTCTCGGTCTTTCCCTACACGGGATGTGGGACCAGGATCAAGCCGCTCTACACATCAACCAGAAGGAGCTTCTTGCTCTTCTTCTGAGTTTCAGGCAGTAGATCCCTCACCTGTCGAATCGCCAGGTCCTTCTACTATCCGACAATTCGACAGTGGTTGCTTACATTCGGAACCAGGGCGGCACGCACTCGGTTCCGATATACGAGTTAGCTCGGGATCTTCTACTGCTCGCTCAGGATGTTCGCGCCGGAGTGGTTGTTCGTCACATTCCCGGTCGTCTGAATGTCCTAGCCGACTCCCTGTCCCGACAGGGCAGGGGTTATTTCCACCGAGTGGATGCTTCACAGGGCAGTGTTCCAGTCGCTTTGCGATCTCTGGGGACGTCCCCACATCGACCTCTTTGTGACTCGTTGGAACCATCAGGTGGACACTTTCGTGTCCCCGTGTCCAGATCCTCTGGCTTTTGCCGTGGACGCTCTGTCACTCGATTGGAATGGTCTAGTCGGCTACGCCTTCCCGCCGGTTCCGATTCTTCCTCAGGTTCTCGCCAAAATTCGAACCTGCAGTTGTTGAATCATTCTGATCGCTCCCCTGTCGCCTCAGCGGGTGTGGATCAATCAGCTCCGCTCGCTGATGGCGGCGGTTCCGGCACGTCTCCCGCTACGTCGCGACCTTCTTTGTCAAGGTTGCCCGAGGAGGTTTCACGTCGACCCGACTTCGTTGTGCCTTCACGCATATCTTTTGTCAGGTCCTGTCTCCTCCGTAGAGGTTTTTCGAGACGAGCAGTGGAGTGCATTTCTTCTTCAAGGAGGCACTCCACTGGTTTAGCTTATTCAGCTAAATGGAAGGTCTTCTGTCGATGGTGTGCTGATCATTCTGTTGATTATGCCAATCCTTCGATTTCACAGATTGCAGAGTTTCTGGTATATCTGTTTGATTCTCGGGGTCTCCAGCCTGTTACCATCAAGGGTTATAGGTCTATGCTTTCAGAGACTTTTTCTTATGTGGGGAAGCGTCGTATCGGCACTAATCCTTACCTCTCCATTCTTGTTCGGCACTTTTCTTTGAAAAGGCCTCGGACTTTGCAGCTTACTCCACGATTGAATCTTTCATGGGTGCTGCTTTGCTTGGGGGGGTGGGGGGGGGGGGGCGCCGTTCGAACCTTTATCCCAGGTGGATATGCATTTTCTCACATATAAGACGGCTTTTCTGATGGCTTTTGCTTCGGCCAGACGGGTTAGTGAGCTTCACGCCCTCTCGGTTGACCCAGCCTTTTTTAGGAGCTCTCCCAACAGTGTTACTTTTACCACTGATTGCTCCTTTTTGGCTAAGAATCAGTTACCAGATACTACTCCTCCTCCTATCTGTATCAGGGCTCTTCCTTCTGTTGAGGGTACTCGCCCTTTGCTCTGTCCGGTCCGTGCTATTCGCATTTATCTTGATCGGACACGCTTCATACGGAAGGCAGGAAACGTTTTTTTTCCGTCTCTCATTCCGGGTCGACAGAAGATCTCTCCTCAATCCATTTCTCGATGGATTTGTCTTGCTATTCGTACGGCTTATAGTCGTTTAGCAGCTGGCGATTGTATTACCAATCATATTTCTGGCCACGAAGTGCGGGCACTGTCTACCTCTTGGGCTTATTCTAACTCCGTCAAGTTGTCGGATGTTATGCAGGCAGCCTACTGGAGAAATGCTTCTACTTTCTCCACCTTTTATTTGCTCCAGTTGCAGGAGCAGTCGGAGGACCTTTTTGCCCTGGGTCCTCTTTCTTCTGCTCAGGCTGTTGTCTGCCATAGCCATTAGGCTTCTTGAGGGTCAGTTTCAGCCTTGTGCTGTTACAGCCCTTTTTCTGTCTGTGTGTCACACAGGCTCATATGTCTCTTTTCATTGTCCTTACCAATGATTGCGACATTATGGTTGATAAGCCTCGGGACCTCTTCCTTCTACTTCACAGTTCCAGTGCACTGGGGTTATGTGGGGGTTGGTTATGCGATTCCCTCCAGCCTTTTGTCTATTCAGCCTGAAGTAAACAATTGTGAGTAGGTTGATAAGAAATCTAAATTTTATAGTAAATTTCCTTTCTTATTATACCTACCACAATTGTTTACATGGAGGCCCTCCCATCTTCTTTACGGGTAAAGAATCTTTCCTCCCCGCTGATCACATAACTCTAACGTTTACGGATTCAAAAAGAATGAGTCTTTAGAGACGGTATATGCGCACTGGCAACGGAAGTCGTGGAGTTGTACTTGGGAGAGAGCGTCCCGTACTGGGTCTGCGCCGGTTGCACTCGACCCAGTTTTGGCTTATTTTTTATTGGTGCTTTTGCACCACTTTTCTTTCCCAACTTGCTTGGGAAAGACAAAAATAGAGAGTATTATATCCGAGTTAGGGACTTCCACTGTAGTGCAAGCCTGAAGTAAACAATTGTGGTAGGTATAATAAGAAAGGAAATTTACTATAAAATTTAGATTTTTAGTTTAGCCTCTAAGACAGGCAGATCCAGTTTCTTATCGCAACATGCTCTACATCAGCCATTCATCATCAGTAGAAATAAATTTGAAACGGCCGGAAAGGGCGTTCCGAGAGTTCCTCTGCATTTAGACGACCAGGCCGAAGACTTGGAGTTGTCATTGCATGCATCTATGTCGATTCTCTCCAGTACGTTGGAGATGACAATCTCGTCTAACAGAGCCAGTTTAGACGCCTTATATACAGATCACCTTACTAGAGCGTTAGCACAACGTCTCGATGGTAAAGAATTCGAGGATGTTCAGACTTCCTTGAGAGTTCTTTCTAGGACAATCACATTTTCCATGTATAACTCCGCCCTTTCAGTGGCAAATTTGGAGTTAGTCAGACGTGATGCTGCCCTGGCTTCAGCCACTAGGGTGGATTCTAAGGTGAAAAACTCTCTTCGAGTCGCTCCGGTTTCAGGAGAACTTCTCTTTGATGGTAAGCTTTCATTAATCTATGATCAGATTACCAAGAAAGCTTCAGATACTCTGCTCTTTAAGTCCTTTTCTAAGAAACTGGACTCGGCAGAGAGGAGTAAGTCAGGAACTTCTGGGGCGAATACGTCCAAGGGAAGCTTCTATAGAGGATCTACAAAAGCCTCTAGCTCTTACTCCAGAGACCGTCAGAGTAGCGACTCAGGTAGGGGACGTAATGCTGTCCGAGACAACCGGTCAGATGCCCCTAGGTCGACTTGTCGAGGTGTGGGTCGGGGAGGACGTAGTTTCTCCTCCCACAAACCTTGCAGGTCCAGGAGGTGAAGGTCAGAACCTCTATTGCGCTCCAGTGGGCGGATTTTTAACCAATTGGTTGTCAATTATGGACGACCGATGGGTTCAGGAGGTTATTTCGGAAGGTCTAAAACTGTCCTTCAGAGAAAACACGAAGTCCACAATGAACTCAGCTTCCGTCAAACCTTCAGAAGAGAGATTCGCTTCTATCAGAGGTGCAATCTCTTCTGGAGAAGAACGCAATAGAGGTCGTAGAAAACCAGGAATCTCTCGGTTTTTACAGAAACCTGTTCCTGGTACCAAAACCAGACAGCTCGTTCCGTCCAGTTATAGATCTTAGCTGGATAAACAAGCTGATTGTGGCTCCGAAATTTTATATGGAGACCATTTGATCGGTGAGAGCGAGCATTCGAGTGAACGATGATGCTGCGAGCATAGATCTCAAGGATGCATACTTTCAGGTCATGGTACATCCGACGTTCAGAAAGTACCTTCGCTTCGCTGTCCTAGGAGTCGTTTATTAGTTCCGAGCAATATGCTTCGGACTGAATCTAGCGCCCTGGGCCTTCACTCAAATAATGAACTTGGTAATGACTCATTTCCGAGCTCATTCGTCTGCGGTAACGTCGGCCTACTTGGACGACATTTTTTAGAGGTACGGCGACAGATTAACTCTTCATAACGATGTTCAGAGTCTGCTTCAATTGCTCCAACGTCTCGGCTTCATAATAAACGAAAAGAAGTCGGAAGTCGTTCATTCACTTGGGAATGAGCTTCGAGACGCACAACAATCTGGTTCGTCTTCAGAGCGAAATTAGTCAGTTGTTATGCTTGCTTTTGTCTACACTCAGATGTAGTAACAGCGAGAGAATTTATGCAACTGATAGGTTTTTGCGTAGCCACCGCGGACCTTATTCCGATGGGGCGCCTAAGCACTCGTCCACTCCAGATATTTTTCATTCAGAATTGGAGTGTGAAGATTCATTCGCTCGAAACGAACATCGTCTTGTCGAACCAAGTAAAACAAGAGATTCAGACTTGGGCAGATATTCAGTGGTTGACTCAGGGAGTTCCACTGAAACTGCCGGATCCGTTTTTTACGATTATGACGGATGCGAGTCAAACAGGTTGGGGCGCGACATTGAGCCCAACAGATTCGAGGTGCCAGGGTCTTTGGGATCCGCAGTTTCTGAACAAGTACATAAACATCAAAGAGATGATGTTAATTTAGCTTGCGTTATGTCATTGGATGAACATAATTCAGAATTCACATGTTCAAATACTGTCCGACAATTCAACAGTAGTAGCGTACATTCGGAACCAGGGAGGCACTCATTCCATTCCGTTATTCAACTTAACAGAAAGAATTCTTCTGTTTATCCTAGAGCATCATGTTCTTCTGTCGGTCCGTCATATTCCAGGTCGTCTGAACATTCTAGCAGACTCCCTTTCTCGGAAAGGTCGTATGTTGCCGTCAGAATGGACTCTCAACAAGCGAGTATTCAATCAGATCTGCTACCAATGGGATCGTCCAATGATAGATTTGTTTGTGACACATCTCAACAATCAGTTGCAGACATATGTGTCGCCATGCCCAGATCCTCGAGCGTTCGCGTAGACGCTCTCTCGATCTCTTGTGATGGAATGATAGGATACGCGTATCCTCCAGCTCTGTTGATTCAACAGATATTGCTAAAAATCAAGCAATCTCACTGCAAGATTCTTTTGGTAGCATCTCAGTCTCCCCAGAGGCCATGGATAAATCTACTCAGGTGTCTGTTATGGGACATTCCTTGGAAGCTTCCTCCATGGGAGGACCTTCTTTTGCAGGGGAAATCGTGCACACTGCATCACAACCCGCAAGGTCTCAACCTTCACGTATTTCTGTTGTGCGGTCCTTCTTGCACGGCAAGCAATTTACAGGACCAGTAGTTGACGCAATTTCTAACTGTAGAAGGACCTCCTCTTCGCTAAATTATGCAGCAAAGTGGAAGGTTTTCTCTCGTTGGTGTAGGGATCATTCAATTTATATCTATGATCCCTCCATTCCAGACATTGCTAATTTTTTGGTCTACTTGTTTGGCGTGATCAAACTGCAGCCAGTAACTATTAAGGGTTATAAGTCTATGCTATCGGATACTTATGGTCATCATGATAGCTTACAAATTGGATCTAATGTCTCTTTATCAAAGTTAGTTAAAACCTTTTCGATAAATAGACCTAGAACCCTTAGATTAATTCCTAAGTGGAATTTAGCTTGGGTTCTTCTGAATTTAAAAGAAGCGCCATTTGAGCCTCTTGACACGGTGGACTTCAAATTCTTATCTTATAAGACAGCTTTTCTCTTAGCCTTCTCTTCTGCTAGAAGAGTTAGTGAGCTTCATGCTCTATCTGTTGATGATTCTCACTATCGTAGTGTTGGTAATACTATTACTTTGACTACCAATGTGGGATTTTTGGCTAAGAATCGGCCTCCTAATAAGTATCCTGAGCCTATTGTTATTAAGGCTCTTTCGTCCTCAGATGGCCATAAGCCTTTGCTGTGTCCAGTTAGAGCTATGCGTATTTACAAACGTAGATCTGAGTTTATCAGAAAGGGCCGAAAACATTTCTTTCTGTCTCTGCTTCCAAATAGAAGGGACATCACGGTCCATTCTATTTCTAGGTGGATTCAGTTGACTATTCGTACTGCTTATGAAAGATTATCTTCTACTCGTCAGTCTGTGCTTAAGATTTCAACGCATGAAGTTAGAGCGCTGTCTACATCTTGGGCTTATGCTAATGGTATTGCTATTACGGATCTGATGAAGACTGCATACTGGTCTCAGCCTTCTACGTTCACAAACTTTTACCTTAGAAATATTGAGTCTATTTCTGGTGACCTTAGATGTTTGGGTCCGTTATCTGTTGCTCAGAATGTCGTCCACTAAACAGTTGCAACTATAGTTATGCAGACTTTCTGTTCCAGCAGTGACTCTGTTCTGCTGCCCTCTTCGTTCTGGAGTGATTGACCCAGAGCAAGAGGAAGGGGGGTGAGGGGGATGGTGTTCCCTTATATCACCTGCTTTATAGTGAAAAGCAAGGGAATACCTCCTCTCGAGTCAGTAATTCCGAGTCGGTGCTGTGATGGTTTTAAAGTGTAAAGCTAATGTCTATCTCATGCATGTAATATTTTTAAAGTGTTGCTCTGTGTGAAGCATTTGTATATGTCACGTGTCATACGAGCGTTAATATACAATCCTCGGACACTTTTAAATGAGTATAAAGAGTCTCATTCTCTGGATTATCTTTATTTATTGGCTTTCCTTTAAGAAATTAGTATAATGGGTTATACTGGATGTCAATAGAGATCATTGATGTTATTGTGCTCAGTTACGGATTGGTAATATGTCTTTCTTATTTTGTATAAACAAGAAAGATGTAAATCCTGTTTCTCCTTTTCTCCTTGAGGGGATAATTATATATATGTAATTGAGCCTATTGGATTTTCCTTCATGTCCTAGGCCCTCCAGCCTTTTTTTCTATTCAGCTAAGTCTGGGTCATTGGTACAGTATAAAAATATGAAAAAATTTATAGTAATTTCTATATTTTTTATACTTACCAATGACCCAGACGGGGATGGCCCTCCCATAATGAGTTGGGAACTCATACCTCCCCGCTGATCATATAACATTTACCAGGCACTGGTTGTAAGAATGAGGATTTGGCGCCAATTTCGGTACTTCCTTGACACTGCGCATGCGCAGTGGACAAAAGTATGGAGGATCATATAGGAGATTGGATTTTTTTATTTGGATGCAAATTTTGGGGATTGAGGGGCAAAATTTGTGTTTGGCCCTGAATAATTTAGAGTTAGCACCAGCTAAGTCTGGGTCATTGGTAAGTATAAAAAATATATAAATTACTATAAATTTTTTTCATTTTTCTTTAATTTCCATTGAAAAATGTTGCTGTTACCTTAACCTTTGAACTTCGTGGATTTGTACATCACTATTTTCCTTAGGACTGCCCTGCAGGATGCATTCATGACTAGCTTACTTTGAAGCTATATATGCTTGTTTGGGCTGACCTCTAGATGGGAGCTTTTGATTTTATTCCATTTCCATCTAGAAACATTGCAGTTAGCAACAACATTCAACTTACCTGTTTGGACATTGACAGTTTCCTTTGGCACACTGTACAGGTCACATTTATCAACAAATTGCTTTGAAACTTGGTACGCTTATTCGGGTGATGGGAGCTATCAATTTTCTTCCATATTTGTCAAAAAAGTTGCCTTTAGCAATGATCTTCATCTTTGCCAATTTGTGCATCGACAGTTCCCTTTGGCAGAAACCTTTAGATGTAAGGTATTGATTTTCTCTCATTTCCATCAAGAAATGTTGCAGTTAGCTATTATCCTTGAACTTAGCCGTTTGTGCATGAATATTCTTCTTTGACATGGCCTGCAGGGCGCATTTACCATAGGATTGTTTTAGAACTTGTGCTCATTAGGCAAGACTTCTAGATAAGAGCTATCGGTTATCATTTATTTCTGTGAAAAAAGTTGCCATTTACAATGACCCTTAAACTTGCTGCATTTGTGTATGTACATTTTTCTTTAGCCAGCCCTACAGTTTACATTTAAAAATGCATGGATTTCTCTGATGTTGTGGACACACAATGCTGTTATGTTGAAGTTTCACCAAATAACATTGGAACCAATGATCTTCAGTTTTGCTATTTCACTTATAACTTACCAAGTTCAAGTTTGTCAAGTTGAGCTACAGTGTCATTGCTACTTTCATTTATTTATTTGGTTTGTATAAACAGATTATTACAACTGTTAATTGATGTGGGTTGTCACATTACATCGTGTTGATAAGACCAGATCATTCAGATCAAACTCATCACCATAAGCATTGATCTAGTCTCATCAGTAAGACAAAATAAGATAACCCAGATTGATTGACTCTTGAAATAAATTGTTTATTAGATGGCATTGTGAATTTAAAATTGAATATAACACCTGAAATATAATCAAAAAAGAAATTATATTAGCCCTCTGCTTACTGTTGGTTGAAATACTGAAACTTCAAGCTGCAATTTTTTACCATAGTGCACCTAGGAATTTGACCAATTTTAGATTCATATCTTTCAGATTCAGATTTTTATTTTGCTGTATAAATATACAGGTATAACAGAGTTGATTACAGAGTTATTGTTACATTACATAATTCAGATGTATACACCACATGGAGATGACATAGCCAGATTGGCTGTCTACCTGGCACCCTCTTGTAATAAGTATGTTATCCTCAACACTGCAAATCGACTGGGAACTAAATATTATTAAATATGTAGCTTTACCTTGGACATCCATAAATCAGTACTATTTTCAAATCTGTTCTTCACACCTGGTGGCCCACTGTGAAAGGCAGTGGGATGAGACACTCAGAGGTACTTCAAACTAGGAGAAAGATGTGTATGACGGTTAACCTGGTGAAGGGCGCAACAATTTAAGGAAAGTCTATATAACCCTGGGAAAGATAATGATAGTGTTTATGCAACTCAGATTACGCATTACAGTCGGGACAGTATGGATTGTTACATTGGACATTAGCGGCATATGATGACAGAAGTTTGAGTTTGAGTTTTCTTTTGAATTCATTACGGTTAATGAGGTTATGAAATTCGTCACCCAGATCATTCCATAACCTTGGGTACGCGAACATGGGTAATTTATCCAATGATCTTGTCCATATTTTGTTTACCCGTATTTGCCCCGTTTGCCTGGTGTTCATATATGATGGGTTGTGTAGGATGCAGAAGTAATTTTTCAGGGACTGGGGATGTATATCTTGTTTCCAGTCAAACATGAAAAGGCAGGCCTGTAATATAAACACGTCATTCACTTTAAGAATCTTATCTTTTAAGAACAGAGGATCTGTATGTGAATTATAATTTTTGTTATTTATGATTCGGAGTGCCCCATATATGGATACCATATACCTGATGACAGTGAACGAATGTATAATATAACGTTTTTAGAGCTTCATGTGGTATTAATATCTTTTTTACTTTGTGTAGTGCGTAATTTGCCCATCTTATTTTAGAGCTGATTTTAGATATATGGGCTTGGTAAGATAAGTTTTCGTCAATGTTTATTCCCAGAAATTTTAAAATTTGTTACTCCTCATGGGTACCCATTCTACCCATTTTCTTATTATTTATACAAATTACAGGCATTTCGGTATTCCTGTTATTAGGCATTGGATTTATCAACATATACTTGTTTTATTCGCATTTAAGACTAACTGGTTGGCCGAACACCACTCACTTTGCTGAGTTCATCATTAGTGCATGTCGCTGGAAGCTCGATGTTCAAGTATGATTCGAATGTAGAAGTATCATCAGCAAATGAAAGAAGATTAAATCATGTTGCGGTACTGATATTGTTAATATATAACAGGAATAGTATTGGACCAAGTATAGATGCTTGTGGATCGCCACACGTTATTTCGGCTAAATCAGATTTTTTGTCCCCATATTGGACGTGTTGGTACCTATTGGATAAGTAGCTCCTAAACCATTTGCCACTTATTCCTCTAAATCCAGATTTTTCAAATTTACACAACAGAATTTTGTGATTTATAGTGTCAAAGGCCTTAGAGAGATCTAGAAATACTGCTAAGGTATTATTTTTGGTATCTTTGTTGTTTTCTGATCCTATACGCTTAAGAAGTTCCATCACAGGATGTATGGTTGAGAGAAACTTTCTGAATCCGTATTGATGATGGTAAAGAATGTTAAATTAATCTTAAGAATTTTGTTATTCTATTGGACATAAGTTTTTCTAGTACTTTAGAGAAGGCTGGTCAAATACTGATGGGCCTGTAATTATTGAATTTATGTTCATCGCCTGCTTTGAAAATAGGGATTACTTTACCTATCTTCATTTTGTTCGGAACTATGCCTTGAGTAAACAAGTTGTGAATTATGTGAGTCAGAGGTTCTACGATCTTATCAATTGTATGTTTAAGAAGTTATGTGGTCATACCTTCACAATCCTCACTATATTTAGATTTAATTGAATTGGTAACATTTATTATTTCAAGCGGTGTTGTGGGGGTTATGAAAAAATTATGTAGAGAATTATTTTCCATGTACTCTAAAAAATGTTTTGGGGGTTGGTTATTTTCTCACTTGTAATTTTCCATATATTTGAAAAGTAATTGTTGAATTCTTGGGCAATTTCATTGGTATTGTTTATTTCCTTATTTTCCTCTTTTACAAAGAAGGATGGCAAAGAGGACACGCATTTGGTCTTGTTTATAGTTTCATTTAAAACTTGGCATGTTTTATGTAAATTGTTTTATGAGTCATTTACTTAATGGCGTGCATCTCGGTGGAAATGCATTTTCATGAGCTGCTGAAAGTATGTTAGAGAATATATCATATGCAAAATTTGGGCATTTAGCCTCATAAACTGATGAAAAGTCAGTTTAACCCTTTACCTTACGTAATGGCCAAAACCAGCCTGAGCTATTCACAAAAATCGGCAATTAATTTTCATTATTTTTTTCATTTTTTTTGGTCTCAAAAACATAGGTTATGACCCCTCCTTGGAACGAGCTTGTAGAGCGCATTCCAATGAGGGGTCATAACCTATGTTTTTGAGACAAAAATGAAAAAAATTAGTTATTCAAGAATTTTGTTTGCAAGTGTCGTCTGCTTTTCATGTCAGGTAAAGAGTTAAGATAAAAGTGTGTTAAAATTTGCTATACTATCTTTATCTATCTTGCGCTTCAGCGTACTCATTGGAATATCTGTAGGTTTTTGATGAGTTTCTGCATGAAAAGTGGCAAAGTGAACCGATACATCCGTAATGATAATACCAGAAAGAGATTTACATATATTATTTGAAAACATATGATCAATTAGAGTGTCCGAGTGACTGGTTACTCGCATATCTTGCATGACCAAGCCCAGAGACCAGCCTAGAGGCTAAATTCAGGGAGAAGTCACTTCTCCCTCCCAAGGTTTTAAGGAGAAGTGAGGTGAAAATAGGGAGAAGTGAGCAAAAAATATTATTTCTCAAAAAGCTATGTCAAGTAAAGGGTTAAATTCAGTTTATCAAATTACTTTTGACAAAAAATATTCTCAAGAACCTGTGTTAGGTAAAGGGTTAAATTCAGTTTATCAAATTTACTTTGCCAACCAAATGTTATTTCTCAAAAAGCTGCTTTAGGTAAAGAGTTAAAGTTCGGTTAAGAAATTATTTATTTGTCAACCAAGTATTATACTCAAAAAACTGTGTTAGGTAAAGGGTTAAATTCAATTTAGCAAATTATATTTACCAACCAAATTTTTCTCAAAAAGCTGTGTTAGGTAAAGGGTTACATTCAGTTTAGCAGATTGTTTTTGGTAACCAAATATTATTTCACAAAAAGCTGTTTAGGTAAGGGTTCAATTCAGTTTAAAATCTATTAGTGGGGGGGGGGGGGGGGGGGGTAAATTATTTTTGCCAACCAAATATCACTTCAATTCAGTTTGGAGAATCATTTCTTCCAGGCAAATGTTCTGTTATCAAGGAAGATAATTGAATTTGTCAGTTTTCTTTTTTACACCATTTATTTCTGTGAATTGCTACTTTTTGATAATTTAGTGGGACCCTTATTGTGACCGCCACAAATGGAACACATCCAACAATAATTTTTAAAAATCACATGCTTTAAACTCACAAGTGCAAACTAAAAATTAAACATTTTTATCATTACCAAAAATGTTTATTTTTAAATAAATAGCGAAGTTTGATGGTTGAAATCACTTTTGAAATGAAACATTAAAAAAGAACTTGAGCATTTTTCGTCTTGTCATCTAAGTTCACTCTAGTGAAAACTTGAATTGTCATGACGAAATCGTGCCGTGGTTGGTATTATTTTGGAGTTGTTATTGGAAGTAAAATAAATATATTTAGTAATTAGTTTACCTGCCCAATTATTTGCTTTCACTACACTTATTGTTTTCTATTTTTTCCAAGCGAAGTTAGTAACGGAATCACCGGAAATAACTTTTCTCAGCGACTTTTCAAAATGGTAAGGCGACTTCAACTTTGCCCAGAGAAAGAAATTGAGCGGAGACATGGTGTTAAGGGCGAAGATATCACCTACTTCGCCTTGTAGGCTGGTCCCTGACCAAGCCCATTGCATCCTATCAAACTAGATTGAATTAGGTAAATTCCTAGTTGCATCATAGGCAAATAATGTTTAATAAAGCATTTTCAATTTAAAGAAATGTTTTTGTACAGAATGCTCAGTTCAAAGGTGCTGAAGTTTTTTTTAGCATTGTAAAATTGGTCTTCTTGAAATTCTGTGCACATTATGTCAGTCTCTCTTGAGACAAGCATGATATGAATTTAGAAAAGTAAACACACACACTTGTGCATGCATACATGTACACATGTATGCACATACAGGCATACACACATGCCTGCATGCATGCACACATGCATCCATGCACTTGCACATATGCATGCATGCATGCACAAACACATGCACGAACGCATACACATTTGCACACACATATGCATGATGGATTTGTCTGATTCATTATGTAGAGGGTTCTAATTATCTCTTGACCCCTTTGCCTTCATTCTATCTCACTCCAGCGAGAGATGCTAAGCCATGTGTTTGCAACATAAAAGGAAACTATTTTATTATTGAAGAAAATATTTGGGCAGTAATTCTCTTGACTCTTGACTTGAGTCATATAAGGGGTTAATTCTCATTTACTATCTTTAGACAGAAATGTTATGTCTCCACAAAAGTTTTAAGGTGGTGAAAGATCAACCATAGCACGGGTCTAGAGGACTGGTTTGTTCCATTTGTACTGTGTAATGACCAGTCTATCCTGATAATGCTTTCTTAACCTAGTCATAATCTCAAAAAAAAGAGCAGTGGTTTTTTACTGTGGTAAAAATGTATCGCTTATCTGGTATAATATGACATTTACTTTAAGCACCAGTAAATAAATAAATCCACTCATTATTTAATTTAAACTTTAGCCCTCAGGGGCCTAGTTCCAAATTTGACAAGTTTTCTTGTCTTAGAACACATGTTCCAACATGTAGGTTTTCAGTGTTTTGCGGGTAAGTTACAGCATCTTGGCAGTGGTCTCTAGTGAAGTCTTGCCTGCCTATAGAGGCAGACAAGACTTCATTAGACACCACTGCTTAACCAAAGTGTTACCTGATTATGAGGGAGCAAACAATAAGTAGAATTCCAGGCTTTGCATTTTGAAATAATGTTGGATCGTACAATTATGTTCTCTAGAATGGACTTAAGGGCCCACTTTTGTATTTTCAGGGCCTATTTTCAGTTATTTTCTTGTGGAATAGTGATAGGCCCCCAAAACATTTCAGGGCTGATCTCTGGGCCCATCAGCCAAGGCCCTAACAAAACACAAGGCCTGAAATTCTACAGGTCTTTTAGGGCAAAAGGCCTGTTTCCAAATTGACAAATTTTGATGCCTCTAAATAGGAACTCAATCAACATGACCAGAAACCACTGCTGTTCACTTATTCTGAACAGTTTGCTGGAAATTCTGGAAGTTTTTCAGGATTTTATTATTTCTTTTAGGCGTTGATAGGAGTAGCTTTCTCTGTTGGATTTATCTTCGGGCCAATGATTGGTGCCGGATTCTCAATCTGGGCTCGCTCCCATGATGGTGCATTCTATGTTGTTCCTGCTTTATTTGCTTTGTTGCTTCAGCTGAGTGATATAGTGTTTGTCTACTTCTTCTTCACTGAAAGTCTTCCAGTTCATAAAAGGGTAAGTATTCACTGTATATATAGTGTTCATTATATCTTTGGATGCATTATTATACCAGCCACATAGTTGGAGGGGGATATAGGAATGGGTTTCATCTCTGCTTCTGTCTGTCCTTCCTTCCATCCATCTGTCAATCCATCCTTCCTTCTGTCCATTCATCCATCCATCCTTACCCATTTCTTATCAACCTACCTTACAATTGTTTACTACAGGCTTGCACTACAGTGGAAAACCCTAACTCAGATAAAATACTCTCTATTTTAATCTTTCCCAAGAGAGTTGGGAAAGAAAAGTGGTGTAAAAAACACCACGAAAAAATAAGCCAAAACTGGGTCGAGCGCCATCGACGCACACCCAGTAGGGGACGCTCTTCCCTAAGTACAATTCCACGACTTCCGTTAACCAGTGCGCAAGCAGTCATCAATTAATTAGCTCACCTGATTGAAAGTCAGTGTGAGCTTATCTGATCACTTTTCGTCCGTCATCTGTAGTCCGTCGTCTGTCGTCCGTCGTGAAGGTGGTGTTTGGGCCTTTTTCTCCCAAACCACTGGCCGCATATTAATGAAATTTCATATGAGTAGGGGGTTATATAAGGGCATTTTGATTTTTATCCAAATTAGGTTTCAGCTCATATTGAGCAGAGGTGTGGGGAAAAATGGCTAAATATTTTGAAATTCTTCTTCTAATGAACCACCAGTAGCAGAGACTTGATATGTGGTATACAGAGTCCTTTTGAGGTTTAGAATCAAGTTTGTTAAAGAGAAGTTTGTCGGGCATTATTTGCCTTCGTTATGGGAGGGGCAAAAAGTTTGGCCACGCCTAACATATCTATTTTCAGAACCGTGAGGTCGATTTGAACCAAATTTGATATGAGATGATAATGGGTCATAAGTAGTTGATTGATGCCAAAAAAATTTTTCTCATTGCCCCGTGGGAACCTCGGGAGCTAAAAATAGGAAAAACCTTAAAACTGCCATATCTCCAAAACTACATGGCACAGAGAATTCTCAGTTTGTATAAAGCTTACTTTTATCCAGTAGAATAGAGTGGTTAAAAAAATCCCTATCGGTTTGATCACAAGGTACTTTTTTCAGGACTTTGAAAAAGTGCTGAGTCAGCACTTTTTAACACTGTAAAAAATCTTCTCCAGATCCAACGGGCAGACTCTTTTGATATTTGGTATGCAACATTGTAGGGTGGATCTGATTCAAGTTTGTTCAAATCGGCCCCCCCCCCCCCCCCCCCCCCCTGGGTTCATATTTGGGCTCAGTATAGGAGCCCGATTTCGAACTTAGTGCATTTCAGGCAAATTTCTTCAAAGATCTTCTTCTCCAGATCCAGCAGGCAGAATCCTTTGATATTTGGTATGCAACATTGTGGGGTGGATCTGATTCAAGTTTGTTCAAATCGGCTCCCTAGATTCATATTTGGGCTCACTATAGAAGTCCGAATTCAAACTTAGTGCATTTCAGGCAAATTTCTTCAAAAATCTTCTTCTCCAGATCCAGCAGGCAGAATCTTTTGATATTTGGTATGCAACATTGTGGGGAGGATCCGATTCAAGTTTGTTCAAATTGGCCCCCTGGATTCATATTTGGGCTCACTATAGAAGCCCGAATTCGAACTTAGTGCATTTCAGGCAAATTTCTTTAAAAAAATCTTCTTCTCCAGATCCAGCAGGCAGAATCTTTTGATATTTGGTACGCCACATTGTGGGGTGGATCTGATTCAGGTTTGTTCAAATCGGCCCCCTGGGTTTATATTTGGGCTCAGTATAGAAGCTCGAATTCGAACTTAGTGCATTTCAGGCAAATTTCTTCAAAAATCTTCTTCTCCAGATCCGTCAGGCAGAATCTTTTGATATTTGGTATGCAACATTGTGGGGTGGATCTGATTCAAGTTTGTTCAAATCGGCCCCCTGGTTTCATATTTGGGCTCACTATAGAAGCTCGAATTCGAACTTAGTGCATTTCAGGCAAATTTCTTAAAAAATCTTCTTCTCCAGATCCAGCAGGCAGAATCTTTTGATATTTGGTATGCAACATTGTGGGGTGGATCTGATTCAGGTTTGTTCAAATCGGCCCCCTGGATTCATATTTGGGCTCACTATAGAAGCCCGAATTCGAACTTAGTGCATTTCAGGCAAATTTCTTAAAAAACCTTCTTCTCCATATCCTGCAGGCAGAATCTTTTGATATTTGGTATGCAACATTGTGGGGTGGATCTGATTGAAGTTTGTTCAAATCGGCTCCCTAGATTCATATTTGGGCTCACTATAGAAGCTCGAATTCGAACTTAGTGCATTTCAGGCAAATGTCTTTGAAAATCTTCTTCTCAAGATCCAGCAGGCAGAATCTTTTGATATTGGGTATACACCATGCTTAGGGGGGTGAGATTTAAGTTTGTTCAAGCCAAGTCCCTGGGTTCATATTTGGGCTCACTGTGGTAGTCCGAATTATAACTTAGTTCAAAATGAGGGATTTTCTTTAAAAATCTTCTTCAGATCCAGCAGTCGGAATGTTTGGATATTTGGTATGCAGCATCCTTAGGTGGGTGAGATTCAAGTTTGTTCAAGCCATGTCCCTAGGTCCATATTTGGACTCGCTGAGGGAGGCCGAATGATAACTTAGTTCAAAATGAGGAATTTTCTTTAAAAATCTTCTTCAGATCCAGCAGTCAGAATGTTTTGATATTTGGTATGCAGCATCCTTAGGGGGGTGAGATTCAAGTTTGTTCAAGCCATGTCCCGAGGTCCATATTTGGACTCACTGCGGGAGCTTGAATTGTAACTTAGTTCAAAATGAGGAATTTTCTTTAAAAATCTTCTTCAGATCCAGCAGTCAGAATGTTTTGATATTTGATGTGCAGCATCCTTAGAGGGGTGAGATTCAAGTTTGTTAAAGCCAAGTCCCTGGTTTCATATATGGGTTCCTTGTGGGAGCCCGAATTATAACTTAGTTCAATATGAGGAATATTCTTTAAAAATCTTTTTTTTTTAAGATCCACTGGTCAGAATCTTTGGTTTTTTGGTATAAGCTTTTCTTAGGAGGAGCAGATGCAACTTGTTGAAATCAATTCTCTGGGTTGATATTTAGGCTACCATGTCAGGTGAGCGCCCTCAGGCCCCTTGGGGCCTCCTTTCTTTCTTTTGTTGTCCGAGACACATGGAGGATGTGTCTCCATTTTGCATTATGAAACAGTGATAATTCAACTCGTCGTTAATGGTTTTCCTGTGACTGGAATTATGGATCTGAAGATCGAATAATAACAGGACTGTGTTTTATATATTCTCATTAATATTTTCAACCACATTTTCATTGAATTTTATTTATATATTCCGATTTCGCGCTGATTTTCAACATTGTTTCGACGTGGTTCGGACAGAAAATTTTTCGGTTGATAAATTTTAATATTATTATTGGAGTTAGGGGGGGGGAATGCTGTTGTTTCGGGGCCTCCTGACACAACCACGTCTGGTGAGAGTTATACCGTCTGGTGAGAGTTATACCCCCTCCGTGGGAGATTCAGGGGGGGGGGGAGGGGAACGCTGTCGTTTCGGGGCCTCCTGACACAACCTTGTCTGTTGAGAGTTATGCCATCTGGTGCGAGTTATACCCCTCCGTGGGGGATGTGCAGTTTTTTACTGTGGTGGATACTGCGGGAGCTGTTGGATGTCTGGTGAAGAGATGCCTGGTTCCGGGACTATGCGCCCTCTGCAGTCGACATCTGAGGCTGTCACTAGGGTTGTGACTCCTCCTTTGGAGGCTGATCTAGGTTGTTCTCTCCCCTTTCCCGCTAGGATATGGTGGCGGTTTCCCAGGCAGGAAAGGCAGGACAGCGTCGTATTGGTACTACTCCATGCCTCTCCAAGCTTGTTCGGCACTTTTCCTTGAAAAGGCCTCAGACTTTGCAGCTTATCCCAAGATGGAATCTTTCTTGGGTGCTGTTTTGCTTGTGGGGCGCCGTTCGAGCCTTTATCCCAGGTGGATATGCGTTTTCTCACATACAAGACGGCTTTTCTGATGGCTTTTGCCTCAGCCAGATGGGTTAGTGAGCTTCACTCCCTCTCGGTTGACCCGGCCTTTTTCTGGAGCTCTCCCACCAGTGTTATGTTTACCAGTGATTGCTCCTTTCTGGCCAAGAATCAGATACCGGAAACTACTCCTATCAGTATCGGGACTCTTCCTTCTGTTCATTTGGAAGGGTATGATCGATTTTCTGTCCCTTATTCCTGGTCGATAGATGATCTCTCCTGAATCCATTCTCGATGGATTTGACTTGCTATTCGTGCAGCTTCCGCTCATCTAGCGACTGGCGATTGTATTACCAATTGCTTTTCTGCCACAAGGTGCGTGCATTGTCTACCTCTCGGGGCTTATATTAATTCCGTCATGTTGTCGGATGTTATGCTGGCTGGAGAAATGCTACCTTCTCCACTTATCTGTGACAGTTGCAGGAGCAGGCAGAGGACCTTTGTTCTACGGGCCTTCTTTCTTCTGCTCAGGCTGTTGTCTATCCCAGCCATTCACCTTCTTACAAGGTCAGTTCCAGCTCCGTGCTGTTACTACCCTTTCTGTCTGTGCATCGTACATCACCATACTCCTCATCTCTCATTGTCTTTTACTAATGTTTGTGATGCTATGGTTTGATAGGACTAGGGATCTCTTCCTCTGTCCACCGTTCCAGTGCAATTGAGTTATGTGTGGGTTGGTTATGTGATTCCCTCCATCCTATTGTCTATTCAGCCTGTAGTAAACAATTGTAAGGTAGGTTGATAAATATAAATTTTATAGTAAATTTCCTTTCTTATTATACCTACCGCAATTGTTTACATGGAGGCCCTCACGTCTTCTTATTCGGGTAAGAATCCTTCCTTCCCGCCGATCACATAACTCCTATGTTGGCAGACTCAAAAGAATGATTAATTGATGACGGCTTGTGCACTGGTTAACGGAAGTCGTGGAATTGTACTAAGGGAAGAGCGTCCCCTACTGGGTGTACGCCGATGGCGCTCGACCCAGTTTTGTCTTATTTTTTCGTGGTGTTTTTTACACCACTTTTCTTTCCCAACTCTCTTGGGAAAGATTAAAATAGAGAGTATTTTATCCGAGTTAGGGTCTTCCACTGTAGTGCAAGCCTGTAGTAGTAAACAATTGCGGTAGGTATAATAAGAAAGGAAATTTACTATAAAATTTATATTTCTTCTCATCACATTTAAAAGAAAACTGTTGTTTTAAAAACAATTTTTTCTCAGATTTAATATATAGCTTTTTGGTGATGATATTATGAATGGGCTGGCTTGTCATTTTGAAAATTGCAGGAGGGCCATTATGGTTCGCCTCAAATGACCCCAGGATGGCCATTTAGGGTTTGCGGGGGCCATTTTGTTTCTGCCTGCTGGGTAGACAACTAATATCATTTTTAGCTGCGACTAGCAGCTCTATAAGTGGCAATGTCGATTTGTCTGTCGGTCTGTCTGTCGGTTGGTCTGTCTGTGACCAACGAGTTTCAAATGTCTGTGACCAACAAGTTTCAGAACTCAATAACTTTTGAAATACTTGATGGAATGACTGTATATTTGGCATGTAAGTGTATCTTATTGATGTCTAGCCACTGTTCAATGCATGTGTTGTTCCAAATATTTTTCTTGGAGTTATGACCATTGATGAACTTAGAATTTTGTGAGATTGCACCACCTGTCGCAGCTACGGTGTCGATGTCGCGATTTTTAGGTACATGGTTTGTGTAATTATGATGTACGTCACCATGTAATATATAGATGCAGGCTTGAATATTTGGATGCAAGATACCAGGTTACCCATGACACTCACTAACAGTGACTGTTATAGTTATCTTGCATCCAAATAACCAAGCCATGTTGGGGCAAATCAATCAGATTTGGAGGGTGGGGTGGATGAATCATCCCGGCTTTGATTTGGGGACAAAACGTCGCAGGCGAATCGTCAGGGGTCGAACTGGCTTGGGGATGATATGTCCCATAATCGCGCGTGACACGAGAGTTGTCACTGTCTGATGTGCAATGTAATAACTAATTAGGCTTTCCCAAACCCAGTTTGGGAATGACTCTTGTTATTCTTCTTTTTCAAAATTTTTCTTACCTATTATTTTTTTTCCTTTTCTTTTCTTTTCATTTTTCTATTTTCTTTTTTTTTTCTGCCGTCAATTTTGTCTGTTGCACTGCTCAAAAACAAGCTGTACGATTTTAACCAAATTTGGTATACTTATGTAATGCCATAAAATCTAATGAAATGAGGTATCGGCATATCTATGAAAATGCTTATTTTCAAAATATTCTGCCAAAACCGTCAAAATTTCACCATTTTTCAAAAGTCGTAAAATTGTTCCAGTTATTTAGCTCAGATTTCCCACACGTTTAGAGCATAACATGATACACCAAAATCACCACAAAAATATTTCAAAATTAACCCCCATTGGCCAAAAATGACACAAATATAGCTTTTTTCTTAAAAATTTACCAACTTCAAGGGCAAATGTCTCTAATTTCAAGGTTGTTGTAACAATTGTTTTGGTATGGATAGATGCAACAATGATTGCGGAAGAAAGTTGCTGTTTACGCTTTAATCTCAGATTTAACGCTCAAGCACAACGAGGGCAAGAATAAGTGTACCGTTTAAAAATGCCAAAATTAGCCAACTTTGGTTGCTTTTTATATCATTTTGGAAAGTGTTAATTTCAAACACTTTGCATGTCCGTATTCACAATTGACTACCGAGCATATTTGCTGTTGTAAGTTTGTTGTAAAGTTGAACCCTATGCCCATTCTGGTTGCATAAAAGTAGGTCCCCTCCAAATAAAGTCCCATTTTTTCAAAATTTGGTAATTTCAAGGGACAATTTACTCTATTTCTAATTGATTGAGCACTGAATGTTTTCGATGTCCAGGTATGACAACCCTTGTTTTATATGTTATTATTAAAAGTTTAACCCTTGGCAGATTTGAGACTTCCTATAAGGGTTCCGTTAGAGTAATTGTAATTTTTGCCAACTTTTACGTGCGATTTATCAGCATATTTTCTCAAAACACTTCCCATGGGAAGATAGGACATTATTCCTAGAACAATTTTGCTGTTATATGTTTTATTCAAAGTTTTAACCCTCACCCAGTTGTCGGCCTTGATTAAATTGGAGTACCCTCAAATTGTACATGTTAATTCAAATACCGATTCAAGATTCCTCCTTGTTTCTTATCAGAAGCTCAAGCTGTAATTGATGACAGGTCTCTAGAAAGTGAAATGAGGTATCGTCATATTCGTGAAACAGAGCATAATAATAATAATGATAATAACACTTTGGCCAGCCGCTGATTTGTCGCGGTTCTCGGACGAGAAGGCCATGGGGTTACCCCTGTACTCCCAACTGCCTCCCTATTTCCACACTTCTCCTCTCCTCCCAACACTCGGAGACGAACTGCTTGATGATATCCCTTGTCCCATTCTTCCCAATCTCTCCGATTAGCATATTAACCCTCTCCTTTGAGTCTCCCCCTAACCACATGTCCTTCATTCTCCCATCCAACTTCCCCATTATACTCCCAGTGAATCTCATTCTTTTAGACTGATACTTCGGGCATTCTAGAAGAAAGTGTTCCAGGGTCTCCACCATGTCCAAGTTACACATCTGGCACTCCCTTTCACCGTCTTTCCCAATTTTTCCCCTCAGCTCCAGGGATCGCGACCTCAGCTTGAACAACAGTGCCCCCCCCCCCAAAGGTGCCATCAAGATACTCTTCAAAACCTGGCTTCTCTTTATCACGCAGGCCACCCAAAGACCTCTTTGATTTGACCCCCTCTCGCCAATTACGGTTACAATCCTCCATGACCCTTTCTCTGACGATTTTTTTACCCTGGTTTGCCCCGACGTCCAGGTCCGAGATCTCCAATGAGTAGTTCTCTACTAGCTCCCTCACTTGGACCATCCACCCCATTTTGATATTTGAGTTGAAAATTCTCAGGAATATTACTTTACACCATCGGCTGTCGGGGAGATTTACCAAATAATTAAGATAACCGAGCTTCAACAGGTCTATCCTGTCCTTGATCCTCATCCACCCAAGCTCACCCCTGATTGCTTCTAGCGCTGCGGCATTACTCAACCCCGTTATCCATCGGCCTGCATCGTTCTGCAGGATTTCCAAGCTCTTTACGGCCATCTGGTTTAGGGGTCCCACTTCCGTACTGTATGTTATACTTGGCAGCACCACCATTTCCCAAATGGTTTTCCCCACGAAAACCGTATTGAAACTGTTTCTCCCTATAAGTTTCATTTGGTTAAGGATTCGCTTCCCCTTCAGAATCAGTTTATTTGTGTGGTTCCGGTAGATGCCTCTTCCTGTAATGTTTATATTTACCCCCAAATACTCGTAATCACCTGTCTCTCCCACACTGAGAAGTTTGCTGCTCCCTTCCGGAATGCAGAACTCACCCACTCTCCACCTTCGAGTGGGGTCCACTTTGCGGCCCACAGGTATAACTTTGCTCTTGCTTTCATTAAGTTCGAGTCTCCATTTGCTCCCATATTTCCCAACAATTCCCAGCATTTTCGTTAGCCCCTCTTCGCTTTCTGACACAAGAACCATATGGTCTGCAAAAAATAGCCCTGGGATCTTCAAGTCCCCAACTGCTACCCCCTCCTCGCTATGCAGGAGTTCATCTCCTAAACCTTTGATGTACAATGCAAACAGGATCGGCGAAAGGATACACCCCTGTTTTAGGCCTATCTCCATAGGCACACGTTTCGTTGTAATGTTTCCCAGGCTAAGTTCACTCTGTACATCTTTATATAATGCTTTCATAATTCCAACAAACTCGCCTCCTAAGCCCATAGTCTCCAGCTTGCGCCACATACCTTCCCTCCATACTCTATCGTATGCCTTTTTGATATCCAAAAAGGCCATAAACATCTTTTTTGGCTCACCTGACTTTCAGTCAGGAGAGCTATAGTGATCACTCACCGTCCGTCGTCCGTCGTCCGTCGTCCGTCGTCTGGCATCCGTCGTCCGTCGTCCGTGAACATGGTGTTTGCGTCTTCTCCTCCCAAACCGCTGAACCAATTTAATTGATATTTGAGATAATAGTTTGTTATGACATCGCAATTTGATTTTGTTCAAATCAAGTTGCCCCGCCCGTGGGTAGGGCCACACCCAAAAAGTGAGCTGAAATCTTAAAAAATCTTCTTCTCATGAACCAGCAGTAGCAGAGACTTGATATTTGGTATGCAGCTTCCTTTTGAGGTGTAGACTCAGATTTGTTCAAGAGACGTTTGTGGGGCTATACTTGGCGTCGTTATGGGAGGGGCAAAATTTTTGGCCCCGCCCGAAATTTCTATTTTCCAAACCGAGAGGCTGATTTGAACCAAATTTTATGTGAGGGCTTATTGGGTCATAAGTACCTAATTTATGCGGATTTTTTTTTTCCCGTAGCCCCATGGGAACCGCAGGAGCTAAAAATAGAAAAAAATTAAAACGCCCATATCTCCAAAACTGCACGGCACCGAGAATTTTTATTTGGTGTGAAGCTTCCTTAGGACCAACAGAAAGAATTGGTAAAAAAAAATTGCCATCGGTTTTATCATAGGGTACAGTTTCGGGACTTTGAAAAAGTGCTGAGTCAGCACTTTTTAACACTGTAGGCAATGGGAAAAACATTAAAAAATCTTCTTCTCCAGATCCAGCAGGCAGAATCTTTTGATATTTGGTATGCAACATTGGAGGGTGGATCTGATTCAAGTTTGTTCAAATCGGCCCCCTGGGTTCATATTTGGGCTCAGTATAGGAGCCCGATTTCGAACTTAGTGCATTTCAGGCAAATTTCTTAAAAAATCTTCTTCTCCAGATCCAGCAGGCAGAATCTTTTGATATTTGGTATGCAACATTGTGGGGTGGATCTGATTCAAGTTTGTTCAAATCGGCCCCCTGGGTTTATATTTGGGCTCAGTATAGGAGCCCAAATTTGAACTTACTGCATTTCAGGCAAATTTCTTTGAAAATCTTCTTCTCCAGATCCAGCAGGCAGAATCTTTTGATATTTGGTATGCAACATTGTGGGGTGGATCTGATTCAAGTTTGTTCAAATCGGCCCCTTGGGTTTATATTTGGGCTCAGTATAGGAGCCCAAATTTGAACTTAGTGCATTTCAGGCAAATTTCTTTGAAAATCTTCTTCTCAAGATCCAGCAGGCAGAATCTTTTGATATTGGGTATGCAACATTGTGGGGTGGATCTGATTCAAGTTTGTTCAAATCGGCTCCCTGGGTTTATATTTGGGCTCAGTATAGGAGCCCAAATTTGAACTTAGTGCTTTTCAGGCAAATTTCTTAAAAAATCTTCTTCTCCAGATCCAGCAGGCAGAATCTTTTGATATTTGGTATGCAACATTGTGGGGTGGATCTGATTCTATTTTGTTCAAATCGGCTCCCTAGATTCATATTTGGGCTCACTATAGAAGCTCGAATTTGAACTTAGTGCATTTCAGGCAAATTTCTTCAAAAATCTTCTTCTCCAGATCCTGCAGGCAGAATCTTTTGATATTTGGTATGCAACATTGTGGGGTGGATCTGATTCCAGTTTGTTCAAATCAGCCACCTGGATTCATATTTGGGCTCACGATAGAAGCCCAAATTCGAACTTAGTGCATTTCAGGCAAATTTCTTTGAAAATCTTCTTCTCAAGATCCAGCAGGCAGAATCTTGTGATATTTGGTATGCAGCATCCTTAGGGGGGTGAGATTCAAGTTTGTTTAAGCCATGTCCCTAGGTCCATATTTGGGCTCACTGTGGGAGCTTGAATTGTAACTTTGTTCGAAATGAGGAATTTTCTTTAAAAATCTTCTTCTTCTTCAGATCCAGCAGTCAGAATGGTTTGATATGTGGTGAGTAGCATCCTTGGAGGGGGTGGGGGGGGATTCAAGTGTGTTAAAGCCAAGTCCATGGGTCCATATGTGGGCTCCCTGAGGGAGCCCAAATTATAACTTAGTCAATATGAGGAATTTTTCTTTAAAAATCTTCTTCTTCAGATTCAGCAGTTGGAATGTTTTGATATTTGGCATGGAGCAACCTTGGGGGGCTGAGATTCAAGTTTGTTCAAGCCAAGTCCCTTGGTTCATATTTGGGCTCACTATGGGAGCCTGAATGACAACTTAGTTCAAAATGAGGAATTTTCTCTAAAAATCTTCAGATCCAGCAGATGAATGCTTTTGATATTTTTTATGCAGCATCCTTAGGGGGGTAAGATTCAAGTTTGTTCAAGCCATGTCCCTAGGTCCATATTTGGGCTGATTGTGGGAGCTCGAATTGTAACTTGGTTCAAAATGAGGAATTTTCTTTAAAAATCTTCTTCTTCAGATCCAGCAGTCGGAATGTTTTGATATTTGGTGTGCAGAATCCTTAGGGGTGTGAGATTCAGGTTTGTTAAAGCCAAGTCCCTGGGTTCATATATGGGCTCCCTGTGGGAGCCCGAATTATGACTTAGTTCAGTATGAGGAATATTCTTTAAAAATCTTTTTTTAGATCCACTGGTCAGAATATTTGGATATTTGGTTTCAGCTTTTCTTAGGAGGAGCAGATGCAACTTGTGGAAATCAATTCTCTGGGTTGATATTTAGGCTACCATGTCAGGTGAGCGCCCTCAGGCCCCCTGGGGCCTCTTGTCTTTTTTGCTTTCGCGGATTCTATCATTTGGGATAGTGTGAAAAGATGGTCAGTAACTCTCCTTCCCTTCCTGAAGCCATTCTAGATTTCTCCCCAAAAAACTTTCTCCTCAATCACCTCCTCTAGTCTCCCATACAGGACTTTACAGAAAACCTTTCCAATGTTGCTACTGACAGAGATCCCTCGATAGTTGTCCAAAACGTATTTTTCCCCTTTTTGTAAATAAATGTCACTTTACTTTCTCTCCACTCCTTTGGGACCTCTTGATTTTCTATGGCTAGAGTGAATAGGGCAGTTAGGCTTTCCACGAGTTCCTCTCCCCCTTTTTTGATAAACTCGTTAGGAATTTCATCCACTCCTCCCGCTCTTCCATCCCCTAATTTTGATATCACCTTTCGCACCTCCTCCGTTTTAATTTCGCTGCACACGAAGCTCGATAGGTTTTCCTCGACCTGATTCGGACACTCTGGTGGGCTCCCCATGCCCCATCGCTTATCGTTTACCTTTTCCCAGTGCTTGACTAGTTCTGATGCGACTTGATCTTGCTCGTCTGTAACTCTGCCATCTACTTTAATACTCTGTGGGTTACTTCCTTTGTTACGTTTATTCACCCATTTCCAAAATACGTTCGAACTCGACCCCCCTGTCGTTCTTATCGTCCTAATAAGACTGCTATTTCATACTCTCCGATTATCGTCTTTAATCTTATTTACTTTATTTCGTGCTTGCTGGTATTCTTCCTTAGCAACTGTGGCCTCATTGCTTTCCGCCCCCTTAAGTTTTCTACTTCTCCTGTATGCAGCACATTTAGCTTTTCTTCCCTTTATGGCCCTTTTCAGTTCTTCGTTCACTCTGTACCCAAGTTCCCGTGTTGGCGCCCTGACCTTTCCTACACTTTCCTTTCCTGCCTCCACCAGGCTCGCAACTATGACATCGGCCATCTTCTGGACACTGCCCCTCTTGGGTACAATTGCAAGCTTTGGTTTCAGTTTTTCATTGAACTTCGCCCAGTCAGCATCTTTTTTGAGTTCCCAAATCAGATCTCCTTAGAGCTTCCTTTGCTTTTTACTAGAGTTATGGCCCTGATCGTCACTGTAATCAAGTTGTGATCACTATCCACCTCCATTTTACCCTCATCATCCACTTCTACCCCTATCACCTCCCTCCATAAATTAATATCTGTGAGGATGTAGTCGATTATTGATTTTCTGTCGTTCCTCTCCCAGGTCCATTTCCCCTTACACCTCGCGTCCCTGTTCAGAATCTTCAGACCGAGCTCGTTTGTGAAGTTCAACAGCTTCCTTCCATTCCTGTTGACTTTATTGTCCCCACCCTCTATGCCTTCTTCATCATTACCTATGTGGCCATTAAAGTCACCCATCAGAATTATACCGAGCCCCTTGTTTTGTAATTCGGTGATATTGGACCTTAGTGTTGAGTATATCGAATCATTCCATTCGGGTTTGCTTCCCTCCACCGCACAATACACAACCCCAAGGGCAATACTTTTGTTTTTCAGAATGATCCTTACCCATCCAATTTCTTTCGATCAGCGATGGTTTTAAATCCTCTTTGATGTACATGCCTACCCCTCCCCCTTTTTTCTGGCCTTCCGTTCGCCCTACACCTATCCATACGTACCCCCTAACTTGGTCTACCCGTTCCTTGTGTCTTACCCACGTTTTGCTTAAGCCCATGACGTCAAACTCCTCTGCCTCAATCAATTTCACTTACTGTCCAGTGGAGACCCTGGATGTTGCTATAACTCACTTTCAGGGTGTCAAGGTTCATTGACTTCCGCCTACTGGTCCCATTATTATCTAGTCCCTGTATGTTTGTATATCCTACTTTGTGTACCTGTGCTTTCCTTGGGAAGCTATTCCTATTGATTTGGATTTTTGGTCCCTTTTCCTTATCCCCCTTGTCCCATTTTTTACACCTATGGTTCGTGACCCATTTTCTGTGATTATTCCCCCCTTCACTGACCCCCCCCCCCCTCCCCTCCCTATACCAAAAAAAGGTTCCACCACCTGCAACATATTTCTTCCTAAAACCTCTGTACCCCTTGGGCTAAGATGGAGTCCATCCCTTCCATATAGGTAATTTCTGCCCCAAAACGATCCCCAATTGTCTACAAAGGGTATCCCAAGTTCCTTACAGTACTCCCTCAATTCCTCGTTGGTCCCAATGATCTGCGAATTACGCTCGCCACCACCACCTAGTACTGGGAGAAGCCCCGAAACCACTACCTGAGCATTCTTGGCATTCAGTTGAGTTATTAAGTCCTTGTAAGTCTCAATAAGCTGAACTGATTTTCTCTCCCTGATGTTGTTGGTCCCCACGTGTACAACAACCACTGGGTCTGGGCCTGACCCCTTTACTAATCCACCCACTCTGTCCCTTAGGTCCTCCACCCTAGCCCCTGGAAAGCACAAATTGCTCCTGTTGACACTATCGGGCCCACACACCACCCTATCCAACCCCCGCACTATACTACTCCCTGCAACCACCAACTGCCCCTTCCTGTCCTTTCCTGTCCTTTCCTGTCCTCTTTCCCGTCCTACTACCCCTGTTACCACCTCTGTCCCCACTGGGCCGGCTTGCAATCTTGCACTTCGCCACACTAACCCCCATGCCTACCTCCACCTCCACCTCTTCAGACCCAACCTGCTCCTCAGAATTCTCGAAATTACCTAACACACTGAATCTGTTTTGGACACTGCACCACACCATCTGCCCACTCCCACTACAATCCACCTTGTCTTCGTTTACCACCTTCCTAACCTTCCCTCTGACTCCTGCCCTGACAGACTCCACATGGTCATCGCTATCTCCCTCACTATCCGATTCTAAAAGAATACGCCTTTTCGCCCCCCGACTCACACTACTAGCCTGGGAATTTGACACTCTAGCCCCTACTTCTCCTCTACCCTCAACCCGACGCACCTTCCTATTCCCAAAAGACCCACTATCCACGTCAAAAGTCCACTTCCTACTACCCATCACCTTCCATCCACCATCGAATGCCACCCTAACTGGGGTAACACCAGACTTTCCTGCCCTTCCCAGTTTCCCCCTCACCACCTGCACCTCTTCCTCCAACTTTACATATGCCTCTAGCAACTGCATTAGCTCTACGCAGATGGCACACATCACCAACTCCCCCAGCTCACACCCATCCACATACACCATATGGCAGTGCCTACACACATCTGACCGCTGGCCGTCCGTTGGTAACTCACTAGCAGTAGCACCCCCTGTGCTGGCCTCAACCACTCCCCCCACCTGGACACCTATACTAACCGTCTCTGTCCTGCTGGTCTGAATCTCTTGCGTCACGAAACACTTACCATCCGTAGCCAAAATTAGAATGAGAAGCTTGAATTTTAAAAAGCGATCGAACTCGTAAACAAACAAAAAAACAAAACACCGAAAATGACCCGCGCGAAGATAGGGAACACGCCACTGATATCCGATAAAGAAACTAAACAAAACACTAATATAACTATCTTTTATTAAAAATCAAATCTATACAGCCCTAAAACAATATATATATATATATCTACAGAACACCTGGAAGAAAAATATAGATACTTGAGCTAACTTTTGACAACTGAATCGAAATACTCCCTGTTGGTTTGGATATGGACACAGAAAAAATAATATGATACACTAAAATCATCACACAAATATTTCAAATTTAACCCCTATTGGCTAAAAATGACATGAATATAGCATTTTTTCTACAAAATTGACCAACTTTAAGGGCGTATGCCAGTGTGAAAGAGTACAGTCAGTAGAGTTGTTATAAGGCCTGCCTGCCTGCCTACCTGCCCAACATTAACCATACATCATTCATGTCATTGTTGTAAGAAAAATAGTCTCCCTGCCTGCTTGATTTGGTCATTTCTGGCAACTGAATTGCCCGAATTTTTCGGCTTCTTCCCAACTCAGGGGTGGGGGTGGGGGCATAGTCCTCCCAGACACCCTGGCCTGTATGCCCATGATTCATCTGTACTTATTTTTTCCAAAGCAAAACGAACATGGCTCGTTTTGCTTTCCATTAAAATATTCAGTAATTATTGAAAAGCAAATTTTGTATTAAATGTTTTGATGTCCTGCTTTATCTCAAATATCTGTTTTGGCTGCATAAAACCTAGTAGCATCACAAAAGATTTTGCTTCAACTATATTGTTCTATTTTCAAAACTGATCGATAGTTTTGTGTACAATACAATTTGTCTTTTTACATTAAAAAGTTGGGAAAGCCCATAATTTGTCCAACAAATTACAATTCAAGTTACAACTTTGGAATTGGCAGACCTCTCGCTCATATTTGGAAAGTTACTTACTGTCTCAGGGTGACTGAGTCGACGACAAACTTCACAAATTGTGCTTTGTTACCTCCTTCAATCCGCGAAAATTGCCGTTTGAGACAGCTGGTTTTAAGGTCTCTTTGACTGAAATAATGGGCCGCAGAAATCAGGGTTTGAGGACGTTTACCGTTCACGGAATTTTTAACTCAGGCAGGCGACTGCGGCCCGGGGCGATCACCTGCCTCAAAATGACAAGCCTGAATGGGATTGTTAACCAGCTGTGTCCATGTATTTCTTCAAGAGTTATTGCCCTTGTTGAACTTTATTTATTGGCATCATATTACCATTTCTTGTCATAACATTTCAGAGAAAACTGTTCAAGATTTTTGTTCCAAATTTAAGATAAAGCTTTTTTGGTGACGATATCATGAAGGAAAGTGGGAACCAGCTGCGTCCAAGTACTTGTTTGAGAGTTATTGCCTTTGTTGGATTCAGTTGACAGGAGACTGGCCCTCCCATGGCATTGCACTTGTTTCTTGTACTTCCTTGTCAACTAACAAGACATTGCCTAAAAACAACTGGGTTCTCAGAACCGAATTTTGTGAGCTTTCCAGATTATTAATAATGCAGAAATATTGGACATTGTCAAATAATCTGAAACAAAAATATATTGTTTGGGTATCTTAGTGTTACGATCATCTATATATTTCAGTTCATTGTATTTTTTAACTGAAGATGGTACATGAGAAAATGAGTTTTAGCTAACCTGAGTGAAGCTCAAGGGGATCTTTAGTGATCACTTTCTGTCCATTGTCCATCTGCTGTCCGTCCATCCTTCAGTTGTAAGCATACCATTTTTGACAGCTCCTCCAAAACTACCCCTACCAAGTTTAACCAAATTTAATATGCATGCTCCCTGTTATACGTCAATCCTGTTTTGTTCAAATGATGCTGTCACCTGGATGGGATGCATCACAGGTGGTATATATCTGTTAGTACCCCCTCCCCCCACCCCCAAATCTTCTGCAGAACAACCAATCAGAATCTTTTGGTGTACTGCATCATTAGGAGGGTCAGATTCAACTTTGTTCAAATCTAGAGTCCGGGTTTATATTTGAGTTTGTGTGGAAGCCCAAAATTTAACTTAGACCAATGTGAGGAACATTCCTTAAAAATCTTCTTCTGATCCATAAGTCAGAATCTTTTGATATTTATTTACACAATCCTTAGGATGGTCAAAATAAAGTTTGTTCCAATCAAGCCCCTGTAATCATATTTGGGCTCCTTATGGAAGCCTGAAGTTTAACCTAGTGCACTTCTTTAAAAATCTTCTTCTTTAGACCCACCAATCAGAATCTTTTGATATTTGGCATACAGCATCCTTATTGGGGGAGATATAAGTTTATTTAAATCAAGTTCTTTTGGGCACCCAAATTTTAAACTTATAGCAATATGAGGAATATTCTTTAGAAATCTTATTCTTCAGACACACCAACACACCAGTTGGAACCTTTGATTTGATAAACGGCATCCTTAGCGACGTCAGATTCATGTTTGTTCAAATCAAGTCTGTTTCTTCACAGGTAGGGAGCCCAGGGACCAGCCGTGAGGGCGACTAGGGCGAATAAGTCGGCCTTCTAAGCCCAAAGTCGCCTAGAAAAATAGTCGGGGCGATTACAAGTCGCCCTCTAAAAATTGGCCAAAATGAGAAAAGGCTGAACTGAGTGATGCGAGGTTTACATGAAAACGAGTATTTTCAAAAATCGAATGTGCTCGAGTGTGATAAATGGGCATTTTAATTCGTCAAATAAACGTCCATTTATTTGAAATCACACGACAAGCAATTGTCCATTGTCGCTTTCGGCGGATTTTTTTTATTTCTATTTTGTTGCGTTCCAGTCGGAGCTTCAAGTGTCGAAACGAAAATAAGTGACTTACGCGACTCAACAAAACAACCCAGTTTGAAAGTATGTTACGTCGCTTAGGATGCCGAAAATGTATACACAACGGACGTATTTTATAACACATTATTTTCATTTCGATTTGCTGACGACTGTTAACTGTTGGGCTGTCTATTCCCAGAAAAACACGAATGGAATTGAAACACATGAAAAAAAGCTTTAGTGATGTCAAGAAAAGCTTTGTACAGGACACAAGTGTGCATGTGGACGATCTTGAAAAAGGGTCCTCCTAAACATTGGAATGACATGAAATGACGCGTTATGACACCGGAATGCCATAAAAATGATGCGGAATGACATTTCTTTTACAAAATACTCGACCCCAGAATGTATTTTGTTTATTAACTAACAAAGTACCTCCCAAACAACCTTCTTACATCTGGTCCTGTTCACACTTTCAGACTTAGGAAATTATTAGCTTAGTAGACTTTGTTGAAAGGCAACCACAGGAGGGTGATGGGGGATTGGCACGAAGAAGAGGTGAGGGGTCATGAAGGAGAAGGTAGCAGTGGGGGATTTTCAGTCAATAAGTACATTGTGATTTTTTAACCTGGCACAGATGCATCATAGACAACTGGACCTGGATTATTTGTACGTTAATGGAGGACCATAAATTGAAAATATGAAGGGGCGGCGGGGGTGGTACATGAATATTCTTAATTTTTCTATTACAGTCTACACATAACTCTGACATATTTGGTGTGTCTGTAGTTCACATTTACTGAAGCTGTACAAATGAATTTACTCTTACGTAGTGGAGGTTTATAAAGACTGACAATGTGATCGGCAGTGTAAAGTGTTGTCCGAAATTCAGAAGAAAATATTATACAAAAACATTAGGTTATATGTATTTTAATGTTAATTGGTTGTGAAAAGTACTTTAAAACCATATCAAAAAATGAAGAAAATCAGTGTCGTTTCACCCCTCATTCCCAGGTCGTTTCGCCCCAATATAGGGGGCAAAACAACCTGGGATGAACAGGAGTTGGGGCAAAATGCCCTGACACCCTTAGGAGGGTCAGATTCAAGTTTGCTCAAATCAAGTCTCTGGGGTCATATATTGTGGTGGCCCAAATTTTAACTTAATGCAATATGAGAAAAATTCTTCAAAAAATCT
Organism: Pictodentalium vernedei; assembly: GCA_031216915.1. NCBI lineage: Eukaryota > Metazoa > Mollusca > Scaphopoda > Dentaliida > Dentaliidae > Pictodentalium > Pictodentalium vernedei. The sequence continues at coordinate 369,309,791 of CM062295.1, forward strand.
CCTTCAGATCCACCGACAAAATCTTTTGAAGCTTGGTATATACAGCATCCAGACTGGGTGGGGAAGGGGTGGGGGTCAGACTCAAGCTTGTTTAAATTAAGTGCCTGGGTTCAAGTTTGTGCTATACAGTGTTTACAAGCTGTGACTGCGGAATTTGATCTTGGTGCAGTATGAGGAAAATTTTTCAGAAATCTTCTTCATATTCATCTGGTAGATTCTTTTGATATAAAGCATTACTGTTACTCTTAGATTAATGTTTGTTCAAATTGTTAAATTTGATTGATTGTAATGGGCTCCAGAGGTGTTTGAAAGTTAACACATAACCCAATGGAAAATTTACTTTTTGTAAACGAATTCTGACCACACATGACAGTGCCCATTGCGGTCAGCTCTAGTTAGATGTAAATGAGGGTGGATAAGATTAATGATAGTTCAAATGAAGTTCACCAGACCACCTGAGGTCTGGGGTTGTGTGAGTTGGTCAGAAGGGGGTCCATTGAGCAATTTTGTTTTGTTTTGCTTTAGAACAAGTTTTGGAGGCGTTTGAATGATTTTATACCAAAAAGCATTTACCCAGTCTGTTTCTTGGTGGGAGTGGGTGGGGGTCCATTTGTTGATTTTTTTGTTTGCCTTAAAATGAGTTTTGTGTTTTGAATGTTTCTCCCCCCCCCCCCCCCCCCCCCCAAAAAAAAAAAAAATACCCAATAGACCCCTACCCCCCCCCCCCCCCATAGCTAAATTATATTAACTAGATTAACAGGAATATGCTAATGTGACATAGAATTCTTCTTTGAACAACTTTCTCACATGAGCAATTACAGCCTCTTGGGTCCTTGAGTTTTGTAAACATTTTGATCCACTTCTGTTTGTGGGGTAGATTTTTAGTTCACCTTGACGTAGTCAAGTTGAGCTAATCTAATTGTTCTCCATCTGTCATCTGTCCACCCGTTGTCCATCAACTCTGTTTTGGACTTTTCCAAAACCACTGGGCCAATTCAAGTGAAAGTTTGTCTGAGTGATGGTCCCGAAGGGGCATTGCATTTTTGTTCAACTCAACATGCCCAACCCCAGAGGAGGGGAGGGGCGTAGAATCCAAATGTATTTTTATACTATAACCCAATGGCCCAGACTAGCTGGTGCAAACTCAAAGTTATCAAGGGCCAAACATAAATTTTGAACCCCCCAATCCCCAATATTTGCTTGCAAAACCGAAAATTAAAAGTCCTGTCTGGTCCTCCATACTTTTGCTCTCCGCGCATGCGCAGCCGTCAGGAAGTGACCGGAATTGGTGCCAACATCATTCTTTGTTTGGCTCTAAAGTCAGCAACAATGAACTGACATCTGTGCTTTAAAATCTCCTTTTTTGAGGATGCCAGACACAAATCAATGCCAGAATTGGTGGATCCAAGGCTGTTATTGGATGATGGAAGTGTTCAACGGTGGTTTTAGACGTCCAGGGCTGTAACTTTATAATAATTATAAAATTATTTCATGTTTCCCAATTTCAGGACATATGCCCGACGTCATCATTTTTGATAATGATTATTCCACTGTTTGTTAAGTATTCCTTCCCTATCCTTCCATGAACCTTCCTGTTAAACTCTTTAAGCTTTTTTGGTTATTTTTTAGTGAAATTTTTTATTAAATTTCTTGGGAGTTTAACATGTATTACAGAATATTTATTCTGTTTTTCCTCATGGTTACGTCCTCACCCTAGGGCAGGGCTGGGGCCAAAGTACTTGTTACTCGTAGTACTCGAGTACCAGTTTTTAACAAAGTACTCGTTACTCGTACTCGTACTCATCAAATTTTAAATACACGTACTCAGTACTTATCAAAAAATAGTAAGTACTCACGAGTATTTTGCAAGTACTTTATGAGTAATTTGCAAATAATTACCAATTTGAAAAGTGTTACATCTTTAGGACTATTGTTTCTAAATACCTATTATAAACAAAGACTAAGACTGGGGTTAAATTATTGATTTCATTTAAAAAAAATAGTATTATTTCAAAAATAAGAGCTGTATGGTCACTGACATTTTATCTTCAATCCCTGTTTTGGTTTAATCTGATTAGTATTGTGATTTCAAAATAATTAGCCAGTTACCTATGTGATCATGTTACAAAGAAAACAAAATGTTTGGCCACTCAAGTTGACTCAACTTTGATCTCCAATCTTGTTTTGATTCATTGTCATGAGTAATTAGTATAGAATAGAGAGTACAGTAGTGTTTTATGTTAATAACTCAGTGCTGCAGTCTGTTTTACATTTTTAAGTAAACATGTGAACAAGCTTTTTAATTAGTTTGTTACACAGGGCTTGAAATTTAGATTTTTTTGCACTTATCCCATGGGACAACCGGAAAGCATATGTTGGTTGTCCCAAACCAAATCAGGTTGTCCAAGGTGTTCCTTGGAAAAATTAGTTTTTGAATTTCTTTTACAGTAATAACAAACCAACTACTTGAATAATACACTTTTATTTAAAGGCTTAAGCAATACTACAAATGAAGGTTTTCAAACGTTTATATTCTCAAAGACAAGTATTCTCGATCTGTTATGCCTTACAGATGAGAATCTGAAATAAGACAGACTGGGCATTATTTCCAGTGATTGTGAATATCATTTAAAATACAGTTCAACAATAAGCCTATTATAGCGGTGCCCTGGTTGTTATTTGCACTCTCAGTCTCAGTATTAGCTGATGAATCGTCACTATTTCCTCGTTTTTTTTATTTTTCACCCGATTGATCATTAGCTTCTCGACGCTTGTCACTACGCCTGAATCCAACATTTAATAGCGACATTGTAGACTTGGACATCAAAGACCAGTTGTAACTTCTAGTAGTAACCCAGCTCAACTGACTGCTAACACCCCCAAACCCCTGGTACCCACAATTTTTTTTGTGCGCTGTCAACAAACACTGAATGTGGGCCAGTCATTTTTAGGTCACCAGTTCCGCTTTACTAGTAAAATAGGACCCAGTCACCAATGCTTGGGGTGAAAGTCCTCTAAAATGGGCAACATGTTGATCAACGATTGACTAAACTTGACTTCATCTCCATGTTGTGTCACGATTAGCCATGGTGCATAAATATGTGACGTTAACCACCAACAAAACAACAAAATTTTTAGGTCATATTTTTACCTCCGTATCGGAAACAAACTATTCATATAAGACTACCTACATTTTTGAACTTACTGCACAGCAGATTCCTCGCATCACCTTCTATTTAAATTCGCCCGTTAGTAATTCAATTTAAAGCCACCCTTTCGAAAAAAAACCAAAAACAATTTTATTCCGCAAATGCACACATTGTTTTCATTGGAAACATGTTTACTTTAAAAGTAGAGACTATGCGCTTGCGCTATAATCTTGTCATCCGGCCCAGATATCTCGTAATTATGAAGAGCCAATGAGATTATGTGAATTATTTGGTGCATGAAAAAACGTGGATTTTACATGATGATAAAAATAAACTGCTGAGAGGTGATTGTTTCAGTTACGCATTTTGAAGGCTTTCTTGTAAATAATTGTGTCAATTTAATGATATTGGGACCTGTCTTTTGAAGCAAAAACTTGTTGAAACACGCAATTTTTGCACTCCTTGACATAAAATCTTGTTGTCCCAAGCGCTGATGGACTGGCTGGTTGTCCCAAACGAAAATTGGTTGTCCGGGACAAGCGGACAACCGTTTATTTCGAGCCCTGTTACATGAGTGAGCAGAAGCCAGTAAAACATGCTGGATTGTTATTTGATTCATTTGTAATATTAACTGGATGACTTAATTTTATTGGATGTCATTATAAAAACATACTTATAAAAACAACTCAAGCCAAGATATATTAGAGGGTCGAAAGGGGCTTGCACCCTCCCAGATTGCAAAGAGGCGAAATTCCTGGGCATCACCATTGATCAAAAATTGTCCTTTAACAAACACACCGACGACATGGTGAAAAAAGCCACCAAATGCATTAACTTACTGAAAATGCTTAAGGGAACTTCATGGGGAGCCAACCAGTCCACCCTACTCAGATTATACAAAGCCTTTGTGCGCCCAGTACTCGAATACGGTGCAATCATACTAACTGACCTCAATCAAACTAATATGGGAAAACTCCAGAAGGTCCAAAATCACGCACTTAGAGTTGCCCTCCGCGCCCCATGGGACACACCCATCAAAACACTCCATGACAGAGCCGATATTCCCACCATTAAAGACCGCCTAGCCACCCTGGCCGCGAAAAATCATGACCGGTTAGCCGACAGCGAACTAATCTCCGAACTTGGAGCAATTTGCGAAAGCCGACAAAAAGCCCCAAAATTGCAACCAAAACTAAGACCGCTCGTAAAAACTAGGGAACGAGAAGATGAACTAACAGGCAGAAAAACAGCTTAACTGCCTTCTACCAGAAAGGGACTCAAGTAAAATTACATCAGGATTAAATATTGTTAAAAACTAAACAAATAGGGAATGAGAAAGTGAATAAACAGGCAGAAAAACAGCTTAACTGTGGCCTTCTACCAGAAAGGGCTGCCTTCACCGACTCAACTAAAAGTTACATCAGGATTAAATACTGTTATAAAAACTAAATAATAAATAGGGAACGATTGGGGTCCCAAGCACGAGAGTATGTTACTGCGCTTACGAATGTAAAGATTCGTGCATTTCATACTCTCCCCCACATACAAAGCAGATACCACATGGACATGCAACTAAAGAGGTGCTACTTTTATCTTTACAGTTTACATATTCTAATGAAAACTAATTCTACCTTCTTCTTTTAAGCAGGTACACAGAAGATGCTTTTTGACCAGCACCCCAGAAACCGCTACAGACAGTCTAACCGTTATTGAAATAATCACCCTCACGGTTCCCGAACATCCTCCACTCCCTCCCTAAAAGTGGTCGACCACTTTAAGGGAGGCGAGCGTTGGTCCTGCGTCCCGCCTCTGCCCCTTTTTGTAAGCGCAATGCGCATCTTTTTGTCCCAACTCAATAGGATTACAATGCAGGCCTGCCCCCGAACCAGGGAAGTTCGGGTCTTCTTCTTAGTGGTCCCTAAAAGGGGTCGTTGTTGTTTCCTTCAAAGACATCCTATCAAACAGAGACAGCCTGAGGCAGATTATACTTGCCAGTGATGGCCATCACTTAAAATCATCTCCGAAGTGGCAGACTATACTTGCCCGAAAATCCAGATTGACTGCACCCTTGGGGAGAGGTAGTACCTTTGTGAGAGGACCCAACCTCTCACACTGGTCCTCACCCGAGGGTTCAACTGACATCAGTCAAAGAGACCATCACACCGCAACCGGTGACACCTGCCGAGTACCTGAACCTGTTCCTCCTTCAACACGAGTAGACATGTGGAAATTAGTCATTTACAGTCAATGAGGGTCGAAAGGGGCTTGTTCCCCATACCGTCCCTGCACACCTTCGGCGCGTTAAACCATTCCATTCGATTGCACATTTACACATTCGCACCTTGGACTCCGAGGTGCTAACAACTTGACAATGGAGCTCCCACTTGTAATCCAAGAGACACTCGTCAGAGTGAAGGCTACCCTTGCAACCACCTGGAGTATCCAGGTGCTCAAGGGTAAAATTCACCTGACAGTGGATTTTGACAGAGAATCTGAACCGTCGTCCTCTGAGAGGTGTAGCACCTTTCGTGAGGGGATTTCCCCGCACACTGGTCACCCTCCTAGTGACACGGATAAGCAGGATGAAGACCGCCGGAGTAGCACAGCCACCAAGAAGAAGTAGAGGACGAGAAAGAAGAGACCCTCCACCAGACGACGAGATGCCCACCGAATGACGGAGTTCTTGGAGAAGAAGAAGGAAAAGGAAGAGAAGGAGGCAAGTGAGGGCGTCAAAAGGGCAACCCCTGTCACCCCCTGAACAACCCTTGTCCAGCCAGGTACCCCCCTTCCAGAAGGAGGGTCCAGAGGACTGTGGGTCGTCAGGCGACAGTTCATTCTCCAGCTCATCAGACTCTTCATCTGAATAGGAGATGGAGGAGGATGCTCTGTCAACGGTGCAGGAAGCTGTCTCAGATGACGCACCTTCCACCCCTCCAGCTCTTGCTTCTCCAGCTTCTTTGGACCAGGAGTCCGACCAGGAGAAGAGCTTCCCGGAGTCCCCGGAGGCGTTCCTTGGGGAGGAGATCGAGGACGACAACATCCGAGCCAAAGCCCAAGAGGAATATAGCTTCTATGTATCCAGAAAGTACCCAGCACTCTCAGTCAGGACAATCCTCACAATATATTTAAAAATCTCCAGGAAATCTCAAGAAGAAACAGATGTTAAGATCAGGCCATTCAGTACCAAGGAACCTACTAATCCTCCAGATCCAACAACGCCACCAACATCTATCTCTCCAACACATCCTCCACCCACCAAGAAAAACCGCAGGAGACACAGACGCCGCTGAACACCTTCTGTGTGTGGGTGGAGGGGGAAGGGGTCTCAGATACAAGTGTGTTTAAATTAAGCCCCTTGGTTAATATTTGGGCTCAATATGGGGAATAATCTTTAAAAATCTTCTTCTTCAGATCCACCAGATTCATTTGATATTTGGTATACAATATCTTGGGGTGGGGGGGTGGGGGGGAGGGGATTCAATTTTGTTCAAATCGAGTCCCTGGGTTAGTATTTGGGCTCCCCATGAGAGTCTGAATTTTAACTTAGTGCAATATGGGGGATAATCTTTAAAAATCTTCTTCTTCAGATCCACTGGTTAGATTCTTTTGATATTTGGTATACAACATCTCTATGGGGATAGATTCAAGTTTGTTCAAATCGAGTCCCTGGGCTAATATTTATGCTCCCTACTGGAGCCCAAATTGTAACATAGTACCACTGGTAGCCATTTTTGTTGGAAATTGCATGTAATTCGTTATATGCTCAGAACTTCTAAATAACATTTCCGATTTCAATAATTTTTGGTATGGAGGTCTAGCAGCATAAGATAATTAACATGTCATACAGGTTTTTCTCTCGTGCATAAATTATGCAAATTAGCCTTACTTAACCTTTTTTACTGGTAATATTTTTGGGCGTATTATGTTGTGTACTGTTACCACCTGTATCTCAGAGATGCTTTGATGCTTTTGCTTCAAATTTTCAGATTTGATGGGGCATTAGGAAAAATTGATGCACGTCTGACGACCATTTTTGTTGGAAATGGCGTGTAATTTGTTATACACTCGAAACTTTGAACAACATTTCCGATTTCAGCAAGTTTTGGTATGGAGGTGTAGCACCATAATATAAATAACATATCATACAGGTTTTTTTCTCATGCATAAATCATGCAAATTAGCCTTACTTAACCTTTTTTTCGGGGGTTATATTTTTGTGCGTGTTATGTTGTGTACTGTTACCACCTGTATCTCAGAGATGCTTTGACGCTTTTGTTTCAGATTTGATGGGGCATTAGGAAAAATTGATGCACGTCAGTTTTTTCCGAAAAATATTCAAGATTCCGATTCGTGGCCATTTTTGTTGGAAATTGTGTGTAATTTGTTATATGCTCAGAACTTCTGAATGACATTTCTGATTTCAATAACTTTTGGTATGGAGGTCTAGCAGCATAAGATAAATAAAATATCATATGGGTTTTTTTCTTGTGCATAAATTATGCAAATTAGTCTTACTTAACCTTTTTCTCGTAATATTTTTGTACATATTATGTTGTGTACTGTTACCACCTGTATCTTAGAGATGCTTTCATGCTTTTGTTTCAAATTTTCAGATTTGAAGGGAAGGGACATCAGTTAAATAACATATTATGCAGGTTTTTTTTCTTGTGCATAAATTATGCAAGTTAGCCTTACTTAACTTTTTTACAGGTATTTAGATGCTTCCAGTAAAACCACAGAAATATGGGTAATATTGGGACTAGTTTGTTGAGTTCTTTCTTTGATATCCACATTTATTTGGGTTTTATTGAGGAAATATCAATATATTTCACAGTAATCCACCTACCGTGGGGGACGATTGATCATTGGCGATCGGCATTGCTCTTGTTTCTGTTGCTTTAACTATTTTCACACAAACTTCAATTTACTGGTGGCAGTAAATTCTGTTTCTCTAGTTTGAAACTTTTTTTATTCTTTATAACCACTGGGCCAGATTCATTCATTTATGGCATAGACCATCTTTGGAGTATACCTTTTCTACTTTGTTCAAATGAAGCTGATACCATTTTCAGGCTGGTTGTGTTTACTCTTCTGATTCTTTTCCCAAAAGGTTACTATGCCCCTTGGGGTGGGTTTAATGCTCCATAAGCCTAAATACTTTAAAAATCCTTTTCTCATAAGCCACTTGCGATAATGCTTAGATTTCTGTTATGGAACTTTTTTTAGTGATGCAGATTCACTTGTTTTCAAACATTTTGTCATGTAGTATATAACTGGATCAAAAGTACTCCATTTATGCCAGAATTTTTAATTTTTAGTCGAGTTGTGATGAAGTCAAACTCGACTAATAGTTCAGTGAATAGCGGGCAGGCTGTTGGGCGTTCGGGCGGCGTAAACAATTGGTTTCCGGACGATAACTTGAATGGTTCAAGCCACGTTCATGAAACTTCATAGATAGGTTGGTCTCGGTGAGAGGAAGTACCCTATTTATTAGCTTAACTTGACATAGTCAAGATAAGCTATTGCCATCACCTGTGCGGAAGTCTGTTAGTCTGTGAGTCTGTGACGTCTGTTCACATTTTCCTTTAGCATGGGCTACACCCCGCAGTTCTTGTCTGATCATCACGAAATTTCATATGCAGGTTTGGGGTCATGTCTAGATGAGAACGTCCCCTTTTGGTCGCGATCGGGCAACCGGTATGGCTGCACGAGCCCAAAACCCGAAAACCATTAGCACAGTCTACAGGTCGTATTTATGAAGGGATTTCATTGTAACTTGGTAGGATGCCTCTGTATAGTGCCTAGATGAGAACATCCCCTTTTGGGCATGATCTATCAACCGTGATGGCTGCCCAAGCCCGAAACCCAAAAACTTTTAGCACAGTCTGCAGGTCATGTTTAATGTGGAGGGATTTCATTGTAACTTGGTAGGATGACTCCTTATGTTGTCTAGATGCGAATTTCCCCATTTGGGTATGATCTGCCAACCGTGACGAGCCCAAAACCCGAAAACCTTTAGCACAGTCTACAGGTCATATTTATTGAGGAATTTCATTGTAACTTGGTGGGTTGACTTCATACAATGTCTAGATGAGAAAGTCCCCCTTTGGACGTGATTGGGCAACTGTGACGGCTACAGGAGCCCGAAGCCCGAAAACCTTTAGCACAGTCTAGAGGTCATATTTATGAAACGATTTCATTGTAACTTGGCAGGATGACTCCAAATAATGTCTAGATGAGAACGTCCCATTTTGATTGCGATCATGCAGTCTTGATGGGTGCCCGAGCCCAAAAACCTTTAGCATAGGCAAAAGGTCATATTTATGGAAGGATTTCATTGTAACCTGTTAGGTTGACTCCATATAATGCAGGGCTCGAAATAAACGGTTGTCCAATTTTCGTTTGGGACAACCAGCCAGTCCATCAGCGCTTGTCCCTGGGACAACAAGATTTTATGTCAAGGAGTGCAAAAATTGCGTGTTTCAACAAGTTTTTGCTTCAAAAGACAGGACCCAATATCATTAAATTGACACAATTATTTACAAGAAAGCCTTCAAAATGCGTAACTGAAACAATCACCTCTCAGCAGTTTATTTTTATCATCACGTAAAATCCACGTTTTTTCATGCACCAAATAATTCACATAATCTCATTGGCTCTTCATAATTACGAGATATCTGGGCCGGATGACAAGATTATAGCGCAAGCGCATAGTCTCTACTTTTAAAGTGAACATGTTTCCAATGAAAACAATGTGTGCATTTGCGGAATAAAATTGTTTTTGTTTTTTTTTTGAAAGGGTGGCTTTAAATTGAATTACTAACGGGCGAACTTAAATAGAAGGTGATGCGAGGAATCTGCTGTGCGGTAAGTTCAAAAATGTAGGTAGTCTTATATGAATAGTTTGTTTCCGATATGGAGGTAAAAATATGACCTAAAAATGACTGGTTCACATTCAGTGTTTGTTGACAGCGCACAAAAAAAATTGTGGGTACCAGGGGTTTGGGGGTGTTATCAGTCAGTTGAGCTGGGTTACTACTAGAAGTTACAACTGGTCTTCGATGTCCAAGCCTACAATGTCGCTATTAAATTTTGGATTCAGCCATAGTGACAAGCGTCGAGAAGCTAATGATCAATCGGGTAAAAAATAAAAAAAACGAGGAAATAGTGACGATTCATCAGCTAATACTGAGACTGAGAGTGCAAATAACAACCAGGGCACCGCTATAATAGGCTTATTGTTGAACTGTATTTTAAATGTTATTCACAATCACTGGAAATAATGCCCAGTCTGTCTTATTTCAGATTCTCATCTGTAAGGCATAACAGATCGAGAATACTTGTCTTTGAGTATATAAACGTTTGAAAACCTTCATTTGTAGTATTGCTTAAGCCTTTAAATAAAAGTGTATTATTCAAGTAGTTGGTTTGTTATTACTGTAAAAGAAATTCAAGAACTAATTTTTCCAAGGAACACCTTGGACAACCTGATTTGGTTTGGGACAACCAACATATGCTTTCCGGTTGTCCCATGGGACAAGTGCAAAAAAATCTAAATTTCAAGCCCTGTAATGCCTAGATGATGACATCCCCTTTCGGTCGTGATTGATCAGTTGTGATGGCTACAAGTGCCCGAAGCCCAAAAACCTTGAGCACAGTCTACAGGTCATATTTATGAAGGGATTTCATTGTAACTTCTTAGGATCACTCCAGATGATGCTCAGATGAGATTGTCCCCTATGGTTGCGACCATTCACCCATGATGGCTGCCCGAGCCCGAAGCCCAAAAACCTTTCGCACAGTCTACAGGTCATGTTTATGAAGGGATTTCATTGTAACTTGGTAGGTTAACTTCATATAATGTCTAGATGAGAACGTGCGATCATTCATCCATGATGGCTGCCCGAGCCCGAAGCCCGAAAACCTTTAGCACAGTCTACAGGTCATATTTATGAAGGGATTTCATTGTAACTTGGTAGGTTAACTTCATATAATGTCTAGATGAGAACGTCCCCTTTTGGACATGATTGGGCAACTGTGACTGCCAAAGGTGCCCGAAGCCCGAAAACCTTTAGCACAGTCTACAGGTCATATTAATGAGGGGATTTCATTGTAACTTGGTAGGATGACTCCAAATAATGTCTAGATGAGAACGTCCCCTTTTGATCGCGATCATTCAGCCTTAATGGGTGCCCGAGCCCCAAAACCTTTAGCATAGGTAAAAGGTCATATTTATGGAAGGATTTCATTGTAACCTATTAGGTTGACTCCATATAATGCCTAGATGATGACATCCCCTTTTGGTCGTGATTGGTCAACTGTGATGGCTACAGGTGCCCGACGCCCGAAAACCTTGAACACAGTCTACAGGTCATATTTATGAAGGGATTTCATTGTAACTTCGCAGGATCACTCCAGATGATGCCCAGATGAGATTGTCCCCTTTGGTTGCGATCATTCAACCATGATGGCTGCCCGAGCCCGAAGCCCGAAAACCTTTAGCGCAGTCTAAGGTCATATTTATGAAGGGATTTCATTGTAACTTGGTAGGTTGACTACATATAATGTCTAGATGAGAACGTCCCCTTTTGGACACGAGTGGGCAACTTTGACGGCTTAAGGGGCCCAAAGCCCGAAAACCTTTAGAACAGTCTACAGGTCATAATTATGAAGGGATTTTATTGTAGCTTGGTAGGATGACTCCAAATAGTGTCCAGATGAGAACGTCCCCTTTTGGTCACGATCATTCAGCCTTGATGGCTGCCCAAGCCCAAAAACCTTTAGCATGTCTGTAGGTCGTATTTATGGAAGGATTTCATTGCAACTTGTTAGGTTGACTCCATATAATGCCTAGATGATGACATCCCCTTTTGGTCGTGGTTGGTCAACTGTGATGTCTACAGGTGCCTGAAGCCCGAAAACCTTTAGCACAGTCTACTGGTCGTATTTATGGAGGGGTTTCATTGTAACTTGGTAGGTTGACTTCATATAATGTCTAGATGAGAACGTCCCCTTTGGACGCAATTGGGAAACTGACGGCTACATGGGCCCGAAGCCCGAAAACCTTTAGCACAGTCTACAGGCCATATTTATGAAGGGATTTTAATGTAACTTCATAGGATGACTCATTTTGGAATAATTTCATTGTAATTTTGTTGATATATGTTAACTGTGAGGGCCACATATATTAACTGTGAGGTCATATTAACCCACCCCTCAGATCTTTAGTACAGTGTACACCTCATATTATTTTTATCATAAACATAGCATACAGGGAACAGAAATCAACATATTCCCAATTATCACAATTCTTGTCTTATTTCATAATCCTTTCATAAACATTGAACATTATCCTTTTCATCAAACACAACACACAAGTTAAGCTACAGTGTCATTGACACTTTCATTTTGGACTCACTAGGTCGATGGTGAAGGTCACAGTGCTCTTGAACATACTAAATCAAACAATTGGTTTCCGGATGATAACTTGACTATGGTTGACCCCACATTCAATATGTAGGTTGGCATCGGTGAGAGGAAGAACCCTATTTATTTTGGACTGGCTAGGTCAAAGGTAAAGGTCACAGTGACCTTGAACATACTAAATCAAACAATTGGTTTCCGGATGATAACTTGACAATGGTTCAACCCACGTTCATGAAACTTCATAGATAGGTTTGCATCGGTGAGAGGAAGAACCCTATTTATTTTGGACTCGCTAGGTGAAAAGTCAAGGTGGCCTTCAACATAGTAAATCTGTAAACAGTTGGTTTCCATACGATAACTTGATAATGGTTCGACCCTCATTCATGAAACTTCATAGGTAGGTTGGCATCGTTGAGAGGAAGAACCCTATTTATTTTGGACTCACTAGGTCAAGGGTCAAGTTCACAGTGACCCTGAACATAGTAAATCAAAACAATTGGTTTCCAGATGATAACTTGATAATGGTTCAACCCACTTTCATGATACTTGATAGGTAGGTTGGCATTAGTGAGAGGAAGACCCAAATTTATTTTGTAGTCGCTAGGTGAAAGGTCAAGGTCACAGTGTCCTTCAACATAGTAAATTGTAAACAATTGGTTTCTGGGTGATAACTTTTTAATGGTTTGACCCACGATCATGAAACTTCATAGATAGGTTGGTCTAGGTGAGTGGAAGTCCCCTATTTATTTTGGATCTGTGAGGTCAAAGGTCAAGGTCACAGTGACCTTGAACATAATAAATCGTAAACAATAGGTTTCCAGGTGATAATTTGACAATGGTTCCACCCACATTCACGAAACTTCATAGGTACGTTGGCATTGGTGCAGGAAAGAGCCCTATTTATTTTGGAATCTCTAGGTCAAAGGTCAAGGTCACAGTGACCCTTCACATATTAAATTGTAAACAACTGGTTTACAGATGATAAGTTGATAATGATTAAACCCACTTTTATGCTGTCACAACTCGACATTGGATCGGTGATCCTATCTGCATTTTTATTTAGGTCAACTTTGCCCTAGTCAAGTTTGAGGCTATATCATGGCCCATCATCTGCCTGCCTGTCTGTCTGGACATCTGTCTGTCCATCAACAATTCAATACGGCTTGGGCTAGAGGCCGTATTTATGAACCGATCTTTACGAAACTTCTTGTTTTTGTGTGCAGTCCAAATTTCAATATGGCTGCCGGCGACCATTTTGTATTGATATTAGGTACAATCAGTTTTTTGTACAGAACTTTTATACGGCTCAGGCTAGAGGCCGTATTTATGAACCGATCTTTACGAAACCTCTTGGGTACCTTTGTTATCACTGTGGGATGAGAACGAGTGTTTTTGGGTGCAGTCCAAAATTCAAGATGGCCACCTACAGCCATTTTGTACCGAAATTAGTGCAATCAGTTTTTTGTACAGAACTTCTATTTGAAGGTTCTGATTTGAATAAATGTTTTAATGAATGTTTAGTAACATGGAATACATCACATATAATACAGGATTTTTTCTCGCGCAGAAATAATGCAAATTAGATGAACTTTGATTTATTCAGTTCTACTTATACACAGTTAGTGCACTTGTCAATACAGCTCAGGCTAGAGGCTGCATTTATGAACCGATCTTCACGAAACTTCTCGGGTACCTTTCTTATCACCTTGGGACAAGAACGAGTGTTTTTGGGGTGTGGTCCAAAGTTCAAGATGGCTGTCAGCGGCCATTTTATACCAAAATTAGGTGCAATCATTTTTTTGTACAGAACTTCTAGGACTACGTTTGTTATCATCATGGGATGGTAATGATTGCTTTTGGGCTCTGCCCAAAATTCAAAATGCTTGTCGGCAGTCATATTTACAGGAATTGTGTGTGTTAAAGAACCTGTAAAGAAGATTTTTTATGTCCGTAATGTTTGCTATAAATTTATTGGGTGCCTTTGTTGTCACTGTGGTATGAGAACAAATATTGTTGGGTTCAGTCAGTCCCACTCGGGCACTCAAAAAGGGAGATAATTAAAAATCTTTTCAAAAAAACACCAGACAAAATAATGTTTCTTGTATTCAGCATCCCGAGGATGTGTATATTCAAATGTGTTGAAGCCAAGTTCCTGTGTTAATATTTGGTGTTATTTGGGGAGGGTAAACATTATTAACACAACTCGATTTTCTATTTCCAATGAGATAAATAAAACCTCCTCACCTGTGGGAACCCTATGAGCTAAAGATATAAAATTCAAATACCTATATTTTAAGAAGGTCTGGACAAATATTTATTAATTAGTATGAATCAACCTTAGAAGGGTTTGAAGCAAACAGGCCAAAACAGTTGCTAACATTTGGCTTATTGTGCACTATACAAGGATCCCCATTGTAACATTAACCCCATGGAGATTTCTTTTCTAGTTTGGCATCTAACGGTCACCCACCTTTACAATACTTTACCTGTACATTTGTTACAGGCTATGGTCAGTATTTATGTACAGACCTTTACAGTACTTTACATGTACCTTTGTTATCAGGTCATTACCTAGATGTGTGTCATTGCTATGTCACATACTATACATGTACATGTCTTACACAAGTTGAGCTACAGTGTCATTGACACTTTTATTTTGTTTTGGCTGGGGGGGGGGGGGAGGGTGGGAGGGGGAGAACCACAGGAGTTGAAAAGAAAACAAAAATTTTGTTTGTTGTTTTTAGCTCTCCTGACTTTCAGTCAAGGGCGCTATAGTCATCACTCACCGTCCGTTGTCTGTCGTTCGTTGTCCGTGAACATGGTGTTTGCATCTTCTCCTCCAAAACCGCTGAACCAATTTAATTGAAATTTGAGATAATAGTTCGTTATGACATTGCATTTTGATTTTGTTCAAATCAAGTTGCCTCACCCCTCGGTAGGGCCATGCCCAGAAAGTGTGCTTAAATCTTAAAAAATCTTCTTCTCATGAACAGCAGTAGCAGAGACTTGATATTTGGTGTGCCGCCTCCTTTTGATGTGTAGACTCAGATTTGTTCAAGGAGCTATATTTGCCTTTGTTATGGGAGGGGCAAGAATTTTTGCTCCACCCCAAATTTCTATTTTCCAAACTGAGAGGCTGATTTGAACCTTATTTGACATGAGGGCTTGTTGGGTCATAAGTACTTAATTTATGCCCCAAATTTTTTTCCATCGCCCCATGGGAACTGCAGGAGCTAAAAATAGAAAAAATTTAAAACGCCTATATCTCCAAACCTACACTGCACTGAGAATTCTTATTTGGTGTGAAGCTTCCTTAGGACCAACAGAATGGAATGGTGAAAAAAAATTGCTATCGGTTTTATCATGGGGTACTTTTTGGGTACTTTTGAAAAAGTGCTGAGTCAGCATTTTTTAGCACTGTGGATAATGGGAAAAACATTTAAGACTACTTTTCTCCTAAACCATGCTCCAAAAGCTTTCAGATTTCACATATAACATCTTTGGAAGATTGTTTCACACGTTTATTGAAATCAAATCCCTGGGTCCATATTTGGGCTCTCTGTGGGAGCCCAAATGTTTAAATTAGTGCACCATGAGGAATTTTCTTTAAAAGTATTCTTCTTCAGTTCTGCCAATCAGAATCTTTTGATGTTTGGTATGCAGCATGCTTAGGGGGGGGGATTCAAGTTTGTTCAAGCCAAGTCCCTGGGTTCATATTTGGGCTCACTGTGGGAGCCCAAATTATAACTTAGTTCAAAATGAGGAATTTTCTTAAAAAATCTTCTTCTTCAGATCCAGCAGTTGGAATGTTTTGATATTTGGTATGCAGCATCCTTTGGGGTGAGATTCAAGTTTGTTCAAGCCATGTCCCTAGGTTCATATTTGGGCTCACTGTGGGAGCCCGAATTATAAATTAGTTCAAAATGAGGAATTTTCTTTAAAAATCTTCTTCTGATGATCCAGCAATCGGAATGTTTTGATATTTGGTATGCAGCATCTTTAGGGGAGTGGGATTCAAATTTATTGAAGCCAAGTCCCTGGGTTCATATTTGGGCTCCCTGTGGGAGCCCAAATTATAACTTAGTTCAATATGAAGAATTTGTCTTTAAAAATCTTCTTCTTCAGATTCAGTGGTCGGAATGTTTTGATATTTGGCATGCAGAATCCTTAGGGGGGTGAGATTCAAGTATGTTCAAGCCAAGTCCCTGGGTTCATATTTGGACTCACTGTGGGAGCCCAAGTTATAACTTAGTTCAAAATGAGGAATTTTCTTTAAAAATCTTCTTCTTCAGATCCATCTGTTGGAATGCTTTGATATTTGGTTGCAGCATCCTTAGGGGGGTAAGATTCAAGTTTGTTCAAGCCAAATCCCTGGATTGATATTTGGGATCCCGAATTATAACTTGGTTCAATATGAGGAAGATTCTTCGAAAATCTTTTTCACATCCACCAGTCAGAATCTTTTGATATTTGTATACTGCATCTCGCTGGAGGTGAGATTCAAGTTTGTTCAAGCCAAGTCCCTGGGTTCATATTTGGGCTCCCTGTGGGAGCCCGGATTATTACTTAGTTCAATATGAGGAATATTCTTTAAAAATCTTTTTCTTTTTTTAGATCCACTGGTCAGAATCTTTGGTTTAAACTTTACTTAGGAGGGGCAGATGCAACTTATTGAAATCAATTCCTTGGGTTGATATTTAAGCTAGCATGTCAGGTGAGCGCCCTCAGGCCCCCTGGGGCTTCTTGTTTTTAATACTTCAGAAAACAGAGCTTGCTTGGAAGCTTTCCTAGGACCAGCAGAAATGAATGGCCTCAAAAGTTGCCTTTGGTTGTGTCATAGCAAATCAAAAAATTGCTCTTGCTGCCGATCACTTACTGATACTCTCATCTCTTTTGACAACTTGAGTCAGGTGAGCGTTTTAGGCTCACTTGAGCCTCTGGTTTTCTAACTGATGTTTTTTTTTTGTCTGCAGGCCAAGTCTATAGGATGGGATGAAATATCACATTTAATTAATCCAGTATCATTATTCCGTTTCTCTGCTGTGAAGGGTATTGATGAAATAGGTAAGATCTTATGCTTCATTCAGGATTGTAGAAGCCTTTCTTTTAAGCATGTTTTACTTCAATCCTTCCAACTCTGTATCTCATATTTTTTAACTCTTAAAGTCAGATCAATTTTTCATAATTTTTTAGTGCTCCTTGATAAGTCAAGTTTTAGCTTTGTAATAATTTATAGTCAAATCTTTGTTATCTTCATTATATAGGCAATCAAGAAGCAAGTCTCAAGTAGATGCTCCTCCCATAGCCCATTGAATGTTATTGACAAGTTTATCTAAAATGCTGCATGATGGAATTTCTGCACCTTCGTTGCAAAATTGACTTAGGTCAAAAATAGGCCTTTGATGGTTAAATGTGCTTAGTAGAGTGCTGAATTGATGTCAAAAGTTGGAAGTTGTTAAACAATAATTTTGTTACAATTTATGTCTATCTGCGCTCCCCAGAAAATTAGAAGAAAACAAATTCAAATGACAAAGATATTATTTGGATGGACATGAAGAATATGATGCCTTTATCACCATCAGCTTTTTAGCTCACCTGAGGGAAGCTCAAGGGAAGCGTTAGTGACCACTTTCTGTCTGTCCATCCATCCTCCATCCATCCATTTGAGGAGCGTAAACTTTATTAACTCACCTGACTGAAAGTCAGGGTGAGCTTTTCTGATCACTTTTCTTCCGCCGTCCATCGTCCGTCGTCCATCGTCCGTCGTGAAGGTGGTGTTTGGTCCTTTTTCTCCCAAACCACTGGCCGCATATTAATGAAATTTCATGTGTGTAGGGGTTATATAAGGGCATTTTCATTTTTTGTCAAATTAGGTTTCGGCTCATTGAGCAGGGGGATGGAGCAAAAATGCTCCAATTCTTAAAAAATCTTCTCAAGAACCAGCAATAGCAGAGACTTGATATTTAGTATGCAGCTTCCTTTTGAGGTGTAGACTCAAGTTTGTTCAAGAGAAGTTTGTCGGGCATTATTTGCCTTCGTTATGGGAGGGGCAAAAATTTTGGCCACACCTAAAATTTCTATTTTCAGAACCGTCAGGTCGATTTGAACCAAATTTTATATGAGATGATAATGGGTCATAAGTAGTTGATTGATGCAAAAACAAAATTTCTCATTGCCCCGTGGGAACCTCAGGAGCAAAAAACAGGAAAAACCTTAAAACTGCCATATCTCCAAAACTACACAGCACAGGGAATTCTTATTCTGTATAAAGCTTACTTTTATACAGTAGAATAGAATGGTTAAAAAAAATCCCTATCGGTTTGATCACAAGGTACTTTTTTCAGGACTTTGAAAAAGTGCTCAGTCAGTACTTTTTAACACTGCAGGCAATGGGAAAAAGCTCGAATTCGAACTTAGTGCATTTCAGGCAAATTTCTTCAAAAATCTTCTTCTCCAGATCGAGCAGGCAGAATCTTTTGATATTTGGCATGCAACATTGTGGGGTGGATCTGATTCAAGTTTGTTCAAATCGCCCCCCTGGGTTTATATTTGGGCTCAGTATAGAAGCTCGAATTCGAACTTAGTGCATTTCAGGCAAATTAAAAAATCTTCTTCTCCAAATCCAGCAGGCAGAATCTTTTGATATTTGGTATGCAACATTGTGGGGTGGATCTGATTCAAGTTTGTTCAAATCGGTCCCCTGGGTTTATATTTGGGCTCAGTATAGAAGCTTGAATTCGAACTTAGTGCATTTCAGGCAAATTTCTTAAAAAATCTTCTTCTCCAGATACAGCAGGCAGAATCTTTTGATATTTGGTATGCAACATTGTGGGGAGGATCTGATTCAAGTTTGTTCAAATTGGCTCCCTGGATTCATATTTGGGCTCACTGTAGAAGCCCGAATTCGAACTTAATGCATTTCAGACAAATTTCTTAAAAAATCTTCTCCTCCAGGTTCAGCAGGCAGAATCTTTTGATATTTGGTATGCAACATTGTGGGGGTGGATCTGATTCAAGTTTGTCCAAATCGGCTCCCTAGATTCATATTTGGGCTCACTATAGAAGCTCGAATTCGAACTTAGTGCATTTCAGGCAAATTTCTTTGAAAATCTTCTTCTCAAAATCCAGCAGGCAGAATCATTTGATATTGGGTATGCACCACGCTTAGGGGGGTGAGATTCAAGTTTGTTCAAGCCATGTCCCTAGGTCCATATTTGGACTCACTGTGGGAGCTTGAATTGTAACTTAGTTCAAAATAAGGAATTTTCTTTAAAAATCTTCTTCAGATCCAGCAGTCGGAATATTTTGATATTTGGTGTGCAGCATCCTTAGGGGGTGAGATTCAAGTTTGTTAAAGCCAAGTCCCTGTAGGAGCCCGAATTATAACTTAGTTCAATATGAGGAATATTCTTTAGAAATCTTTCTTTTTTTAGATCCACTGGTCAGAATCTTTGGATATTTGGTATAAGCTTTTCTTAGGAGGAGCAGATGCAACTTGTTGAAATCAATTCTCTGGGTTGATATTTAGGCTACCATGTCAGGTGAGTGCCCTCAGGCCCCTTGGGGCCTCTTGTATTATTATCAACTTCTCAAAAATTACTGAACCAAATTGAACCAAATTTAATATTCATTTTCCTTTATACGTCAAATCAAATTTGTTCAAATAGCATTGCCAGGTCCACAGGCGGCATCTGAAGGGGTGTAACTAAATTAACACCCCAAATTTTTTTTCAAAACATTTATGAGGAATATTCTTTAAAAATTTTCTTTGCTAGAACTGTCCATCATCATCTTTATATATTTGGTATACAGCATCCTTAAAAGGGGCAGATTCATGTTTGCTCAAATCAGGTCCCTGGGTTTATATTTGGGCTCCCTATCCAATTTTTACTTTGTGCAGGCCTGCACAAATTGAGCGAATGGTCGTTTTGTTCACCAAAAGGTTGCCCTATTTTTTTATGGAGAGCTGTTTCCTGTTCGCCCAAATTTTCTACTTTGTTTCGAACCTATCCGACGGAATACAAAACTTGAAAGCAGGTTGTCTTTTTCTTATGGTTTATACATGAAGACCGGTCGACGCTAATTTTATTAATTACTTGCGAACGTGCGGTTGTTAGTTGTACAATGTGTGTGGAATCCCCAGCAAATGTTAGAGATCATATGTGTAACATATTTACTATTGATAGAGCTAACCGCTTGTACAATAAATAACTGTGGAGACTGCGCATTCATCATAGAATGTTTTATTTTTGTCGCAACTTACCATGACCTGGTTCATATGGTTGCGCATGACGTCGATGATTCTTCCCAAGCAGTGGGCTAAACTAATTGATAACGATGTCAAAATAAAATGTTGCAATTGATGATTTTCGGTTGTTGAAACCATGTTGTAAATATATTTATTTAGAGGAATAATTACTTCCAGGTGAAAAGAATAAAATTTTCTTGCTGAACTCGGTCGTAGTCCTCAAATTTTATAGTTATCAATTGGTACAGTATCAGTCATTAGGAAATCGTCTTGTGGTGGCACTTCAGGTCTGTAAACAAACTGAACAGCAAAACAGCTGAGTTAGCTTGTGTTACGATGTACACCGATGCGATCTTATAATATAATTATCAACCTCTTTGTTTTTAAAATTGTTATAAAAACCTGCTTATCATGTTTAGGAAACCGAAAATAAATCAAGTGACTGAGTCTGTCACTGAAAAAATTAAAAAAAAAAATGGAAATTTGCATGGATTCTGTTTAGAGCAATCAGCAGCATGTCTAAAGAGATATATAGAATAAACGTAGAGCATTTTCAAGTAAAAAATTTATTCTATGAGTTGGATTAAGAATGAAACCGACGAGCCTCTGGCGAGTCAGTTTCATTCTTAATTCTGTGTGTAGAATAATTTTTTTACTTGAAAACACTATATGTTTATTTTGTTTATCCCATAAATCTTTTACAGGACAGTCGTGGCGAAATCGTGCTGTTACTCGCCACAAAACACAGCAAGAAGTGAGGAGCACATTGGTCCAATTCGATCGACCAGCAAAATTGGCAAAAATAAACAAGGCGCAATAATACATTTCTGTTTAAAAATAATTCCCCTACCAACTTGAGCTAAACTTACAATAATACTTTATTAAATGAACAGTGCGTGGTGTTTTCTACTGACATTTTGTAATACTTTCAAAAAGGTTCAAAGAAAACGACAATTGAATTATTAATTATGCTACACGAATGCGGTATAGGTCAGAGGTCAACAAGTACATCTCTACTACAGGAATAAATTGTTTCAGTGTTAAACCTACAGAGAAAATCTATCGCCCTACTCGGTGAATAGAGCAAAAATTTATCCAAGGCTTTTATTGTTCAAATAAACGGCCAATTGATAAATTATTTTATTAGCACACTGTTAACATGTTGAATGGTTTCCGTTCAACGTTATTACAATGCACCGCTGAAATGAGTTACCTTAATTGAAAGGGTTACCTTAAAAAAATTAGGGAACCCATAAACAGGTTGCCTTAATTTTCAATTTGTGCAGGCCTGTTAGTGCAATTTGAGGAATATTGTTTAAAAATCTTCTCCAGAAACACCAATCAGAATCATTTGAGATTTAGTATACACCATCCTCAGAGGGGTCAGATTCAAGTTTGTTCAAATCAAGTCACTGGGTTCATATTTTGGCTCCCATTTGCTCTGTCAAAGAAGATATAATGGAATAAATGTTCAGTTCATCATCTTTAGAAAAATGGAAAGTGACCAAATCCATTTTAATTGAATATTCCTGTTAATTGAGTTGTTTTCGCTGGCAAAGTGACTCTTGATTTAAAACAGGGTTTTGCAGTACTGAGTTTTTATTTGTAGAAACTATTCTGTAGTGCCTATCATCGGTGGGCTTCCAGATTGTCAAATTTCGAATTTCCTAACTTTTCAGGATAGACAAATACCTAAATAACTCCTAATATGGGAAACACAGAACAGAGTAACTTTGGTTCCTCAAACAGAAAGCCACATTCATTACTTCAGATAACATTTAGAGTCTGTTAGATGTGTTTTCTATGAGAATAATGATTTTTAGCTCAACTTGACAAAGTCAAGCTGAGCTATTGCCATCACTTCTCGTCCGTCGGTGTATGTACGTACGTACGTACGTACGTTAGTACATTAGTATGTTAGTACGTTAGTACGTACGTCCACAATTTCCTTTGGCATACCTCACAGGTCGCATTTATGATCAGATTACTTTGAAACTTGGTATGCTTGTTTGGGGTGACCTCTAGATGGGAGCTATCGATTTTCTTCAATTTCCGTCAAAAAATGTTGCCGCGGCCAACGTTCTTAGAACTTAGTTTAGTCAAACCACAATATTTCCCTTTGGCACACCCTACAGGGCACATTTATGATTTGATTGCTTTGAAACCTGGTAGGCTTATTTAGGGTGACCTCTAGATGGGAGCGCTCGATTTTCTTTAATTTCCGGCAAAAAATGTTGCCACGGCCAACGTTCGAAGAACTAAGTTTAGTCAGACCTCAATATTTCCCTTTGGCACACCCTACAGGGTACATTTATGATCGGATTGCTTTGAAACCTGGCATGCTTGTTTGGGTTGACCTCTAGATGGGAGCTATCGATTTTCTTCAATTTCCGTCAAAAAATGTTGCCACGGCCAACGTTCTTAGAACTTAGTTTAGTCAAACCACAATATTTCCCTTTGGCACACCCTACAGGGCACATTTAAGATTTGATTGCTTTGAAACCTGGTATGCTTATTTAGGGTGACCTCTAGATGGGAGCTATCGATTTTCTTCAATTTCCGGCAAAAAATGTTGCCACGGCCAACGTTCGTAGAACTTAGTTTAGTCAGACCTCAATATTTCCCTTTGGCACACCCTACAGGGTCCATTTATGATCAGATTGCTTTGAAACCTGGTATGCTTGTTTGGAGAGACCTCTAGTTGGGAGATATCAATTTTCTTCAATTTCTGTCAAAAAATGTTGCCGCGGCCAACGTTCTTAGAACTTAGTTTAGTCGGAAGACTCAATATTTCCCTTTGGCACATCCTACAGGGTACATTTATGATCGGATTGCTTTGAAACCTGGCATGCTTGTTTGAGGTGACCTCTAGATGGGAGCTATCGATTTTCTTCAATTTCCGTCAAAAAATGTTGCCGCGGCCAACATTTTTTAACTCAGTTTAGTCAGACCATAATATTTCCCTCTGTCAAAAAATGTTGCCACTGGCAAAAAAAAATGACATTGGTACCAATGATCTTCAGTTTTGCCATTTCATTTATAACTTACCAAGTTCAAGTTTGTCAAGTTGAGCTACAGTGTCATTGACACTTTCATTATGTTTTGATACAACATTTTGAGAGTTTACTTGCCATGATGGAAATTATACAACATTTTTCCATTGCTCAGTTGTCCGTCATTTGTCTGTCCATCAACACTTTGTTTGTCCGGGCCATAATTCTTAACCACTCAAAATTTTTAATGAAACTTTATAACAATATGTAATATCAAAAGACAGCATGTCACGAAAATTGTAATATGGTAGGAGCGTCTCAAGGTCAAGGTCACAGACCCTATGATAAGGTGACACTTAGAAAAAGTTTGACATTTGTTTGTCAGAGCCATTATTTCTTAACCACTGAATATTTTTAGCTCACCGAAGAGAGCTTAACTTATCACCGGCCGGCCGTCGTCGTGAACATTTTTCAAACGACTTCGCCTCTGAAACCACTGGTCCGATTTTCACGAAACATCATGTGGATGTTCATTACTATATGTCAATTCAGGTTTGTTCAAATGAAATGGCCAGGTCCCATTGGGGCTCTGTATGGGGCATAACTCAGATAGCACCATATGAATTATAGAAAAATTATTAAAAAAATTAAAAAAATCTTCTTCTCCAGAACCAGTGGGCAGAATCTTTTGATACTTGGTATGCAGCATCTTGGTATGGGTCTGATTCAAGTTTGTTCAAATCGGCCCCCCTGGATTTATATTTGCGCTCACTATAGAAGCCCAAATTCGAACTTGGTGCATTTCAGGCAAATTTCTTAAAAAATCTTCTTCTCCAGATCCAGCAGGCAGAATCTTTTGATATTTGGTATGCAACATTGTGGGGTGGATCTGATTCAAGTTTGTTCAAATCGGGCCCCCTGGATTCATATTTGGGCTCAGTATAGAAGCCCGACTTCGAACTTGGTGCATTTCAGGCAAATTTCTTAAAAAATCTTCTTCTCTAGATCCAGCAGGCAGAATCTTTTGATATTTGGTATGCAACATTGTGGGGTGGATCTGATTTAAGTTTGTTCAAATCGGCCCCCTGGGTTAATATTTGGGCTCAGCATAGGAGCCCAAATTTGTACTTCGTGCATTTCAGGCAAATTTCTTTAAAAATCTTCTACTCAAGATCCAGCAGGTAGAATCTTTTGGCATTGGGTATGCAGCATGCTTAGGGGGGTGTGATTCAAGTTTGTTCAAGCCAAGTCCCTGGGTTCATATTTGGGCTCACTGTGGTAGCCTGAATTATAACTTAGTTCAAAATGAGGAATTTTCTTTAAAAATCTTCTTCAGATCCAGCAGTCAGAATGTATTGATGTTTGGTATGCAGGATCTTTAGGGGGTGTGAGATTCAAGTTTGTTGAAACCATGTCCCTAGGTCCATATTTGGGCTCACTGTGGGAGCCCGAATGATAATTTACTTCAAAATGAGGAATTTTCTTTAAAAATCTTCTTCTTCAGATCCAGCAGTCGGAATGTTTTGATATTTGGTATGCATTCAAGTTTGTTCAAGCCATATCCCTAGGTCCATATTTGGGCGCACTGTGGGAGCTTGAATTGTAACTTAGTTCGAAATGTGGAATTTTCTTTAAAAATATTCTTCAGATGCAGCAGTCGGAATGTTTTGATATGTGGTGTGTAGCATCCTTAGGGGGGTGAGGTTCAAGTTTGTTAAAGCCAAGTCCCTGGGTCCATATTTGGGCTCCCTGTGGGAGCCCGAATTATAACTTAGTCAATATGAGGAATTTTTCTTTAAAAGTCTTCTTCAGATTCAGCAGTCAGAATGTTTTGATATTTGGCATGCAGCATCCTTAGGGGTTGAGATTCAAGTTTGTTCAAGCCAAGTCCCTGGGTTCATAGTTGGGCTCACTGTGGGAGCCCGAATGATAACTTAGTTCAAAATGAGGAAGTTTCTTTAAAAATCTTCTTCTTCAGATCCAGCAGATGAATGCTTTTGATATTTGGTATGCAGCATCCTTAGGGGGATAAGATTCAAGTTTGTTCAAGCCATGTCCCTAGTTCCATAAAATTTGTCTCTCATGACTTCATTCCTTTGTTGTGTTGATGAACCATGTCTAACTGAAAGTGACCCCAAATACTTCTTTGAACCACTTTGTTTGAATCACTTTGCCCGGTGAGCGATTAAGGCCCCTTAGGGCCTCTTGTTTAATGAAACTTCATAACAATATGTAATATCAAAAAACAGTGTGTTGCGAATTATATTGGGTATGTACCCCTCAAGGTCACGTTCACAGATCCTATGGTAAGGTGACACTTAGAAAAACTTTGACATTTGTTTGTCTGGACCATAATTTCTCAACCTCTGTATATTTTTTAGATGTGTTTTCTATGAGAATAACAATATGTAATATCAAAAGACAGTGTCTCGCAGATTATAATATGGTATGTGACTTGACATTTGTTTGTCAGGGCCATAATTTCTTAACCACTGAATATTAGCTCTGCCTGACAATGTCAGTCGTCCATCCATCCGTCATCTGTTCAGCCATCATCAACATTTTGTTTGTGCGGTCCATATAATTTGATTTAATTGACAGATCTTGTTCATACTTGGTGCAATTATTGCTCATGACTCAAAGGTGTGTCTCGACATTGATCCAAGGTCATATCTTCATGGTCAAGGTCACAGATAACAAAACTTGGATATTGTTATACAGCCCTTGTCTGGTTCATATAACTTTGTGTGTGACTGACAAATCTTATTCATAGTTGGTACAATTATTTCTCATGACATACAAGTGTTTGCGACTTTGATCCAAGGTCATACCATCGAGGTCAAGGTCACAGACAACAAGACTTTGATATTTTTATACAGCTCTTGTCTGATATGTATAATTGAATCTGTGTGACAGATCTTGTTCATACTTATCACAAAATAGTTACCCATAACCTAACCTTGTGTCATGAACTTGACCCATTCTCATATCATGATGGTTAAGGTCACAAGCACAGGGTCCGTACGGTCTTGAAAAGTGCTTGAATTTTAATGCCTGTCTTGAAAAGTGCTTAAATTGACTTTTTCCCTTGAATAGTGCTTGAATTACCACCACTCCCCTTGAAAAGTTCTTGAATCCTGGACCCCAACCTACTCTGCTAAAAAAATCCCCCCCAAAATGCCACGTTTTAGTGCCCAAAATAACAAAAAATTTCGGGAATTTGCTATAGCATATTAAAGTTTAAAACATGAATAGTATAATACGCCTGTGTGCTCTACACACTACTTTTCTTGTTCATGATAATGAGAGAACACACAAAATACGATGACATTCATCATAATGAACAGGTCAATTTTAACCAATCAGAAAATTGAAATGGCAGCATGTGATCTATTTGCATACTATCATGTGGCTCACTGTACACACAGGCTGCTATACTATGGAGAGCATCCAATTCAAATGAGCGGTGAATTGTGTTTTGCAAACTAGTTTTTCCAATCAATGTCTGCATCTCCACCTGCTTCATTTATTTCATCGTGTCACACGAAAGGATAATTACTGGAAGCGATAATATATCAAAGATTCACCTTGACTTTGTATGAAAATAACAGAGGTATTTGATAATAAATCGTGAATTATTGTTTGTGAACAATCGATTTTGAATGTCAAATTACCACAAACAACCCAACAACTTTGCAAGAAGTTCCGAAACTTAACCAAAAGGACAGAAATGGGCCTGAATATTACCTGACACACACTCATTCTTGAAATATGCACTGTGCGGAGAGCAGTTATAAAAAGAACATGTCACAGTTGGTTTCTTAGAATGGAAAAATAGTCCTTGAAAATGAATGACACAGCCCTTGAAAAGTGCTTGAATAGTGCTTGAATTTCATTTTGTTAAACCTGTACGAACCCTGATGCAGTAACACTTGGATTCTTGTCTTGTATTTAGGTTCCCCTAAAAGCAGTGACCCTTGGTGGAGCTGTCTACTATTTATTACTGGTTAGTCAAGGCTTCCTGCCCATTTTTTTTCGACCTATCAGAAACAAGCTGATCACCTCCATTGACAAGACAGGAATTTTAAGAAAGAACATTTTAGAATTCCCACTTTCTGTTTTTTGTTTTTTTTTAAATGCTTTGAAGATACAACATTCAAGAACTATATGTGAACATTTCGGGCGAAAAAACACAGCAGATTCCAAATATTTATAAAAAATTGTGTTTCATGCTAAAATGTCAGATACAACCTTTAGGAAGTCCATCGACAATATACAAAAGAATGACACACAACATCATTCATTTCTTTAGGTATTATTGAATAGTTTCTGCAAATATTGATTGTAAATTCCAATTGTTCCTATCTCATAGTCTTTGTTAGAAAGGCAGTTGATAATGAGTTATTATTCATTTATAGCCTGATGATGAGAATGCGTCATCCGTTTAAGCACTAGTGTGTAGTGTAATGTACTAAAACAAGTCATTGGGACCTTTACCTCACAGCGGACTGCAAACATGAAAATATCTGAACTATTGATTCTTCGGAACATATCTCAGATGCATTTTCTTGCACTGATACCAAACTTCATGTTTATATTCGCCTTGGTATGGTAATGTATTGTCTACTGTAATAAATTATATGTGGTTCATTACTGATTGCAAGTGTGAGAAAATTATTGTCCAGAACCCAGTTTTAAAAGTTTTTACCTATATTCATCAAACTTTCCCCACTTTGGTCATATAAAGCAATGTTTTTCAAGTGAAAGTTTGAAATGTTTCGTTATTTCAGAAAACAATTTGTAGGTGTCGTCCTCTGTTCATGCTTGTTAAAGAATTAAACTCTGAAGTGAATTTTGAGCTCAACTTTGGCGAAGCCAAATTTGAGTTTATGCCATGGCCAGTCGGCCGTCTGTCCTCCAACAATTCAATATGGCTCGGGCTAGAGGCCGTATTTATGAACTGATCTTTACGAAACTTCTTGGGTACCTCTGTTATGACCATAAATTATGCAAATTAGACTAACTTTGATGTATTCAGTGTTACTTTCAGCACTGTAAGTGCAAATACCAATACGGCTCGGGCTAGAGGACGTATTTATGAACCGATATTTATGAAACTTCTTGGGTACCTTTGGTATCACCATGGAACGAGAACGAGTGTTTTTGGGTCCGGACCAAAATTCAAGATGGCCGATGGCAGCCATTTTGTACAAAATTAGGTGCAATCACATTTTTGCACAGAACTTCCATATGAAAGCACTGATTTGAATATTTTTTTTGTGTGAATGTTTAGTACCATGGGATACATCACATATAATACGAGTTTTTTTCTCATGCAGAAATTATGCAAATTAGATGAACTTTGATTTTTTCAGTGCTACTTACACACAGTAAGTACACATGTCAATACGGCTTGGGCTAGAGTCTGTATTTATGAACCGATCTTCACGAAACGTCTTGGGTACCTTTGTTATCACCTTGGGACGAGCACGAGTGTTTCTGGGTGCGGCCCAAAATTCAAGATGGCTGCCAGTAGCCATTTTGTACCAAAATTAGGTCTATCAGTTTTTTGTACACAACTTCTTTACAGCTCAGGCTAGAGGCTGTATTTATGAACCGATCTTTACGAAACTTCTTGAGTACCATTGTTATCACCGTGGGATGAGAACGAGTGTTTTAGGGTGTGGTCCGAAATTCAAGATGGCCACCAGCAGCCATTTTGTACCAAAATTAGTGTAATCAGTCTTTTGTACAGAACTTCTGTATGAAAGTTCTGATTTGAATGAATTTTTGTATGAATGTTTAGTAACACGGAATACATCACATATAGTACTTTTTTTTTTCTCGTGCTGAAATTATGCAAATTAGATGAACTTTGATTTATTCAGTGCTACTTATACACTGTAAGTGCACATGTCAATACGGCTTGGGCTAGAGGCTGTATTTATCAACTGATCTTCACGAAACTACTTGGGTACCTTTGTTATCACCTTGGGACGAGAACGAGTGTTTCTGGGTGCTGTCCAAAATTCAAGATGGCTGCCAGTGGCCATTTTGTACCGAAATTGGGTCCAATCAGTTTTTTGTCACAACTTCTATACAGCTCGTATTTATGAACTGATCTTCACGAAACTTCTTGGGTACCTTTGTTTTCACCTTGGGACAGGAACGAGTGTGTTTTGGGGTGCCTTTGTTATCACTGTGCTATGAGAACAAATATTTTGGGGTTCAGTCAGACCCACTCTGGGACTCAAAGATTTCTTTTCTAGTTTAGCATCAGACTGTCACCCACCTTTACAATACTTTACCTATACATTTGTTACAGGCTACGGTCAGTATTTATGTGCAGACCGTTACAATACTTTATATGTACCTTTGTTATCAGGTCATTACCTAGATGTTTGTCATTGCTGTGTCACGTACTGTACATGTGCATGTCTTAACAAGTTGAGCTACAGTGTCATTGACACTTTCATTTTAAATATATTTTTATCTAGCAATGTAATTACATTTTCTTTTGTTGAAAACCTTTTTTTTTTTTGTAGATCTGCAGTGCATGAGAAAAATAGGTTGTGGATATTTTTTGTATCTTCTGTTTTTTTCTGGATTAGAATTTACATTGACATTCCTTGTCCATAACAAATTCAACTATAACAGGTAAGGCCACTCATACAGTAACATGGCTAAAATTAGTTTAAAAACTCCAAACAGGGGCAAAATTTCTCAATTCTTGCAGATTTGTTTCTCAGCAGCAGACTAAAATGGGCATGATATCTTTTGATTTTCGTAAATTTAAAAAAAAATTTTGACCCTGCAAATAAATCACAAGCAATTCAGTTTGTGACCTTCTTTTTGAAGAAATAAACAAATGATTGAACAATCGACTAGAAATGGGTTTCTGATTATTTTTGAAGTCAATACTTGATGAACCTATGTCTGTTACACAATGAATACTAATTCAAGTAGCTAGGTGTATGACAGCCTCGGAGCATAGTGGCTTAGTGGTTACAGCATTGGACTTCAAACCAAAAGGCCCACTGTTCGATCCCTGCCATGGGTAACTGTGTTGTGTTCTTGGTCAAGGTACTTAATCATGACTGTCCACATTTGGGCATGGTGGTGCTGTGTTATATGACATACTGCATGTCAATGGTGCACTGGCCTTCAACCAATGCTAAGCCTGCTTGCTGGATGGTTCTCGTTGTGTACTCCGGCTTTCTCCACCCATAAAATTGTCCAGCATGAAAGTGTTGTTAGACCCCAATAAATAAATAAACAAAATACTTTCTGTTTACATTTTTATATGCCTGGGGTGAATTTCTGAAGAACTTATCCAGAAGAACCATCTTAGCTTATCTCATATGTAAAGTAATTTCTGGACAGCATGGATAAGAGAGTTTAGTTAAGTAGCTGAATTCAGATAATTATATCCCCCTTTTATGCTGAATTCAGATAATTATACCCCCCCCCCCCCCCCTTTTATAAAAGGGGTGGGGGGGTATATAGTAATCACTTTGTCCATTCATCCTTCCCTCCATTCGTTCATCCATCTGCCCATTCGTCAGTCTGTTTGTCCATCCGTCCCTCCATCACACTCGTTTCTGGGTAATAACTTTTGTTCCGTTGGTCGCACAGTACCCATTCTTCACAGGTAGGCTGCTTGTAATGGGATGATGATTGGGATTGCTTAGGTTCCGCTCCACAGTT
This sequence comes from Pictodentalium vernedei, assembly GCA_031216915.1. Lineage (NCBI taxonomy): Eukaryota > Metazoa > Mollusca > Scaphopoda > Dentaliida > Dentaliidae > Pictodentalium > Pictodentalium vernedei. Next base: position 369,341,314 of record CM062295.1, read on the forward strand.
TTCCAGGCATTTCCAAAAATGACATGCCATACACTCTCTTCAAATGCAAATATTCTGTAACTTAATTATCTAACCCATAACATGTATTACATTTCCCAAATCCACAAAAAACATATAACACTATCTGACTAAGTAGAAATAAACAATCTGAATGTGGGTGGAATAATTTATTTGTCAAAAGCAAGACTTCAACCTGAAAAATTGCATGAAAAAATGCCGAAATCAGTAATTTTCAGCCACCCAGCAGCCTCAAAAACAGAATTTTCCCACCACCCCCACCTACCTACCCCTGGAGCAGAACATCCAGTGTTTCTAAAATGCCATTTCATTTCTTAGTTACATGTCTGGTAAAAAACCCGTGTAAAAATTACATTTTAAAAAATAGCCAATATTTCGAAGCCACTGTTTCCCATAATTCATCTGGTAATTTACCCCTATATATCAGACTCCAACTTTGGGACACAAATTAAAATTCTCTTATCCAAGAAATAGCCTAGTGTAATCATATATCTGATACTAAAAATGTATCTCTATTTTACATGGCCTTAGTTTCAACATATGCCCTATGTTTAGAATTTCACCCCTCTGCAATAGTGTGAAACTGTAGAGTGTAACCTTAAGAGAAAACAAGAGTGATTTCCCCTTGGATTTCACTCAGGCAAAAGAATCTGGAGTCTATCCTGAGTTGAATGAACAAAATCCACAAGTCTCTATTTTCAACCTGTAAAAAGAGATACAGCATGGCCTTTCTGACTGCCGAATTGCTTTTGTGGTCAGTTTTTGCCTAATTTTACAACCACACCACACCATCTCAACCCTCACATTTCTCGGAGCCACTTCAGAGAGCATTTTTGTTATTACCACCAGCCACATTGACTACCCAGGTCCTGTCAATAACACTGTTAAATACAATCAAAATGTAAAACAATAAGCAGTAATAACCATTGCTTTGGGGGGTGGGGTGTTGCTCTCTAGATATGAAAGTGTAAACAGCTTAATGGATAGATGACACACAGACATGACACCAATGACCAAAATGAAAAAGTAGACACCATGACTGCAAAAAATCTGGTGAACAATAACAACCAGGCTGTTCATAATTGCATATATATGTCATGAATGAATTCCCAGTGGGAACCCCAGGAAGTGAAGCAGTGCCTGTTGCCTGTGTTAAACAGGCTCTGTTTTACTGATAAAATAGGACCCTGTCACCAATGCTTGGGAGGTGCCAACTCTCTAAAATGGGCAACATGGCTTATTAACACTCACCCCTGGCCTTGAGTTGATACTCATGTTGTGGTCAAAATTAGCCATTGTGCAAAAATATGTGACCTTAAACACCAATAAATAAATAAATAAATTTGTCATGAATACAAGGCTAGGTGTTTAGGAAAGGCAGTGCTCTACCTTAATGTGTTTTCGAAAACTTGAAAATTCAGAACGTGCGAAATTAAGCTACATCTATAAATTTCTTATCAACCTACCTCAATTGGTTACTACAGGCTTGCACTACAGTGGAAGAACCTAACTCGGATAAAATACTCTCTATTTTAATCTTTCCCAAGATTTGGGAAAGAAATGTGGTGTAAAAACACCACGAAAAAATAAGCCAAAACTGGGTCGAGCGCCATCAGCGCACACCCTGTATGGGATGCTCTTCCATAGTACAAATCCACGACTGCCGTAACACAGTGCGCAATGCGTCAATTCGTCATTCTTTTGATTATCCGCACACGTGGTGGATGTGTGTGTGCCATCTTTGCTAAAGTAACAGTGATATTTTAACTCGTCGATAATGGTTTTCCTGTGACTGGATTTATGGATCTGAAGATCGTATAATAACAGGACTGTGTTTTATATATTCTCGTTTATATTTTCAACCACATTCTCATTGTATATTATTTACTATTCCATTTTCGCGAATGTTTTGTTTGCGACATCGTGTCATCGCGATTCGACAATGAATTTTTCGGTTGATAAAAATTTAATTGTTACTGGAATTAGGTGTCGGCCGTCTGGGTTCTGCCACCTTCTCTCGTAGTTGAGGGTGTTCTACTTTCTGTTTCTGTTGAGTTCACCTTTTTCTTCTACTGCTCTCACCTCTGTTCTTTCCAGTTCGGTTCCTTTTGGGCTATTCCTTTTGCCCTCGCCATTGGTGCGTTCTCGTGTCCGTTTCATCCGCACCCACGGGTGGTGTGGAAAGCTGCCGTTTCGGGAGCCTCCCGACTCGACCACGTCTGATGTCAGTTTACCCCCTCCGTGGGGGATGTGCAGCTCCTCCCGCTCCTGTGGGGGTGGGGAACGCTATCGTTTCGGGGTCGCCCGATTCGACCACGTCTGGTGAGAATTGCTCCCCCTCCGTGGGGGATGTGCAGCTCCTCCTGCACCAGCGGGGGGTGGGGACCGCTGTCGTTTCGGGGCTTCCTGATTCGAACATGTCTGGTGAGAGTTATTCCCCTTCCGTGGGGAATGTGCAGTGTTTTACCGTGGTGGATACTGCGGGAGCTGTTGGATTTCTGGTGTAGAGATGGCTGGTTCTGGGACTATGCGCCCTCTCCAGTCGACATCTGAGGCTGTCACCAGGGTTGTGACTCCTCCTTAGGAGGCCGAGATTGGTGGCTCTCTCCGCTTTTCCGCCAGTTCCAACAGCTCCCGTCGTATCTGTTGCTACTGCTGTTCCGTCTACAACGTCATTGGGTACCGTTTTTAGCCGGCCTCGGCTTCTCCCTGCCAGGGTCTGCAGGGATGACTGTCGTGTGGTTGTGGGTTTCGGCCTCAGCCTTCCCAGACTTCCACTCGGCGAAGTCAGATGGGGCTGCCGACTGAACCCCCTACTGTGTCCTCTCAGCCATTGAGCACAGTAGTTTTATACCTGCAGTGGTCTGCTGTGGTGTCTGGTTGTGTAGACGTGGAGGTATCGGCCTCAGCGTTCCCTGACTTCAACTCGGCGAAGTTGGAAGTGGCTGCCGGCCGTACCCTCTCCTGTGGTCTCTGCACCGTCGAGCACCACAGTTGTCATTGGATTCGGTTGTTCTTAGTGGGACACTATGAACTCCGTGGCATTTCCGTCCACTCATTCTGGCCACACGACCAGTTTTGGGGGACCAACGTTTTTTGTGCAGCCTGGTCCTTCTGCCCTGCAGAGGTCCGCGGTGACTCTCATGAGTTCCCGCTATGGTGATCCTCGGGGTGTGTCACACCCCTATACAAGTCTGCCTTCAGACGTTTCGGCTGCCACCCGGCGTACCACGTCGGGTGTTTTGGAGGATCGTGATCCTTCGCTGGTTAAGAGGGTCAGAGGTGAAGCCACTTTGCCGGTTCGTTCCCCTGTCGAACCGGCCAGTACGGGCAGTGAGCTTAGGGAGGCCCTGTCCTTGCTCACTCAGGTTCTGTCAAAGAGCCTTCCCGTTGCTTCCAGTGAGGCAGCGAGTGGTTTCCAGGCGCCCCCTATGGCGCCACCTCCCGGGATTGGAAACAGGCCGCTTTCTGATCCCCCTGGTGTTCCGACACCATGGGGGCGTCGGCTGGTTTGCCCACGATGGGCTGTGTGTCTTCCGACTCAGGGGAAGAGTCGGACATGCTTGATGTCGAGAGCCAGCAGTCTTCGGACTTGGAGGCAGCTCTTGATTTCGTGTTTGGGTTCCTTCTGTACAGTTGGTTGAAGCATTTTCAGCCTTTGATTCCAAGCTAAGTTCCAAGGCTATGAAGGCTCCGTTCTTCACCAGGGTTGACACCTTTTTGCCTCCGGCGCGTTATCGTTCCTACGATTCCGCCAATCCGTCGGTCTACCAGACTTTGACGGTTTTGGATCAGGACTCCAATTCCCTCGGGCTTTCCATGTCCAAGTCTGCCGTCATTCCGATGACGACTCTGGAGTCCACATTGGGCTTATCGAGAGAGATGCTTGGTATGCTTTCTCTCTCCGATCACGTCGTCTCAGCTTTAGCTGCTTATCTGCCTCCAGATAAGTTTGACGAGGTACAGGCTCCTTTGCGTGTGCTGTCCAAGGCGCTCATGCATCTTACTCACACGCATGCCTGTAACACGGCTAATCTGGAATTAATTCGAAGGGACTCTATGCTGGACTCAGGCCGATCCCTTCCTGAGGAGCAGTGCTCTACTCTTCGATCTGCTTTTTTGGCAGGTCCGCAACTTTACCATGGTTCTGTGTTGACGGTCCAGGATGACGTCCTACGTCATTCCAACGATCAGCTGCTGTTTCTTCAGCTTGATCAGCCTTCTAGGGTAGACACGGGCCGTTCCAAGCCTAACAAGTACCCTCTGCTTCCTCTGCGAAGCAAAGGGGCTGATCCTTCTGCCACCGCTTCTTCTTCTTACTCAAGGGGTAAGGGTAAGCATCGGCAGTCTTGAGGGAAGTCCCAGGATTCTTCATTCAGTAGAGGAGGTGTTTTCTCCTCTCGCGAGCCTCGTCGGGGTTCGAAATGAAGGTCCTCACCTCGACTCGTCCCAGGTTGGAGGAAGGATAGCAGTGTTCGCAGACCGTTGGGCCACCATCACATCCGATCCTTGGATGTTAGATGTTGTTTGGTCCGGGCTGCGAATATCCTTCTGACGGCACCCCACTCTGTCCAGGGTGCCTCTTCCAACCACAGTTCCTTCAGACATTTTACGTCGGGAACTTTTGTCCACGGAGATCGACAATCTCCTGACAAAGGGGGCGATTGAGGTCATCAAGAACATTAGGTCAGTGGGTTTCTATTCCCGCCTGTTCTTGGTGCCGAAGAAGGACGGCCAACTCCGACCGGTTATCGATATGAGTTTCCTGAACCAGTCTATAATTGCTCCCCAGTTCATCATGGAGACTTTCAGGTCGGTCCTCCGTTCAATTCACCAGGGAGATTTCGCTTCCAGCTTCGACCTGCGAGACGCTTACTTTCACGTTTCGATTCATTGGGCGTTACGGAAGTATCTCAGGTTCGTTTTTCTGGGGCGAGTTTACCAGTTCAAGGCCATGCCTTTCGGCCTCAGCCTGGTTCCCTGGGCCTTCACCAGACTGATGTCGCATGTGATAGCTTTCCATCGCACACAGTCCAGGGTGACTACTTCGGCATATCTGGACGATATCCTCCAGGGGCATTCCAATGCTGCCTTACTGGAGTCGGATGTCGCCACTCTGTTGAGCTTGCTCACGTCGCTAGGTTTCAGAGTCAACGAGGAGAAGTCGGACCTGGTCCCCCTTCTCAGTCGTTTTGTCATCTGGGGATGGCTTTCCGCACACAATTCAATTTGGTGGCGGTTCCCCCGGCCAAGGCTGTGATTCTCTCAGCTTTTGCTCCGACTCTGTCCCAGTCCACATCCGCGACGGCTCGGAGTATTCTCCAGCTAATCGGTCTCTGCTGTTCGGTGACGGATCTCATTCCTCTAGGTCGGCTGCGTGTCAGACCTCTCCAACACTTTTTGCTCAGTCGTTGGAGGGCGAATGTAGATTTTCTGGATCTGGTGCTTCAGTTTCCAGAATATCTTTATCCTCACCTTCTCCTCTGGGCGGATGTCCAGTGGCTTTCGCAGGGTGTTCCATTGGACTTACCCACGTCCGATCACGTTCTGACGGCAGATGCCAGCGATCTCGGATGGGGTGCGACGTTGGATCTTCTAGGTCTTTCCATTCACGGGATGTGGGACCAGGATCATGCTGCTCTACACATCAACCAGAAGGAGCTTCTTGCTCTTCTTCTGCGCTTCAGGCAGTGGATCCCTCACCTGTCGAATCGCCTTGTCCTTCTGTTGTCCGACCATTCGACGGTGGTTGCTTACATTCGGAACCAGGGCGGCACGCACTCTGTTCCAATGTACGAATTGGCTTGGGATCTTATACTGCTCGCTCAGGATGTCCATGCCGGGGTAGCTGTTCGTCACATTCCCGGTCGCCTGAACGTCCTAGCCGACTCCCTGTCCCGTCGGGGCAGGGTCATTTCCACCAGGTGGATGCTCCACATGGTGGGTTCCATCGATCTCTTGTGACTCGTTGGAACCATCCGGTGGACACTTTCGTGTCCCCATGTCCAGATGCTCTGGCTTTCGCCGTCGACGCTCTGGCCCTCCTTTGGGATGGTCTTGTCGGCTACGCCTTCCTACCGGTTCCGATTCCGCTTCAGGTTCTCACCCAGATATGAACCTGCAGTCGTCAAATCCTTTAAATCACACCCGTCGCCTCGGTGGGTGTGGATCAATCTGCTCCGCTCTCTGTTAGTGGCGGTTCCGGCATGTCTCCCTCTACCTCGCGACTTTCTTTGCCAAAGTCGCCCCGAGGAGGTTTTCTAGTTGACCCGACTTCATTGTGCCTTCGCACATGTCTTTTCTGTCACCTCCGTAGTGGTTTTTCAAGACACGCAGTGGAGTTGCTTTTCTTCAAGGAGGCACTCACTCCACTGGTTTAGCCTCTGTGGCTAAGTGGAAGGTTCTTCTGTCGATGGTGTGCTATCACTCTGTTGCTTCTGTCACTCCTTCGATCACACCGCTTGCAGAGTTTCTGGTATATGTTTGTTTCTGGGGGTCTCCAGCAATGGGTACATGTCCATGCTTCGGAGACATTTTTTCCTATGTGATACCGCATTGTTTCGACACTCATCCTTGCCTCTCCAAGCTTGTTCAGCTCTTTTCCTTGAAAAGGCCTAGGACTTTGCAGTTTACTCCAAGATGGTCACTTTCTTGGGCACTGCTCTGCTTGGGGGTGGGGGCGTTCACGCCTTTATCCTGGATGAATATGCGTTTTCCCACATGCCAGATCTCTCCTGCATCCATTTCTTGATGGACTTGTCTTGCTATTCGTGCAGGTTCCGCTTGTCTAGCTACTGGTGATTGTATTACCAATTGTTTTTTCTGCCACGAGGTGCGTGCATTGTCTTCCTCTTTTAATAACTCTGTCATGTTGTCGGATGACTGATGTTATACTGGCAGCCTTCTGGAGAAATGCTACATTCTCTTTTTATCTGCGACAGTTGCAGGAGCTGACAGAGAACCTTGGGGCCCTCTTTCTTCGGCTCAGGCTGTTGTCTATCCCAGCCTTTCAGCTTTTTTCAGGGTCAGTTCCAGCTTTGTGCTGTTACTGCCCTTTTCTGTCTGTGCGTCGCACTTCACCATACGCCTCATCTTTCATTGTCTTTTCTGATGTTTGTGATGCTATGGTTTGATAGGCCTAGGGATCTCTTCCTATGTCCACGGTCCCAGTGCTATTGAGTTATGTGTGGGTTGGTTATGTGATTCCCTCCAGCCTTTTGTCTATTCAGCCTGTAGTAAACAATTGAGATAGGTTGATAAGAAGTATAAATTTTATAGTAAATTTCCTTTCTTATTATACCTACCAAAATTGTTTACATGGAGGCCCTCCTGTCTTCTTATTCGGGTAAGAATCCTTCCTTCCCGCTGATCACATAACTCCTGTGTTGTTCGGAATCAAAAGAATGACAAATTGACGCATTGCGCACTGTGTTACGGAAATCGTGGATTTGTACTATGGAAGAGCGTCCCATACTGGGTGTGCGCCGATGGCGCTCGACCCAGTTTTGGCTTATTTTTTCGGGGTGTTTTTACACCACTTTTCTTTCCCAAATCTTGGGAAAGATTAAAATAGAGAGTATTTTATCCGAGTTAGGTTCTTCCACTGTAGTGCAAGCCTGAAGTAAACAATTTCGGTAGGTATAATAAGAAAGGAAATTTACTATAAAATTTATACTTCTCCAAATTTCCACTTATTTCCTTCCAGTTGTGCTGAGATATCACTTGATGAATGTTAACTATCACTAACAATTGCACACAAACCAGAAATAATGAAAAGTTTTTTTGAAAAATGGTGTATTTATAACTCAAACACAAATAAGGAACTTCCTGGTTCAAGAATTGACACCGATGGCAAAATGCTCTTTAAGGTTCTGCTCCACAGTTTTCCAGGCATTTCCAAAAATGACATGCCATACACTTTCTTCAAATGCAAATATTCTGTAACTTAGTTATCTAACCCATAACATGTATTACATTTCCCAAATCCACAGAAAACATATAGCACTATCTGACTAAGTAGAAATAAACAATCTGAATGTGGGTGGAATAATTTATTGTCAAAGGCAAGACTTCAACCTAAAAAATTGCATGACAAAATGCCGAAGCCAGTAATTTTCAGCCACCTAGCAGCCTCAAAGGTAGAATTTTCCCACACCCTCACCTACCTCCCCCTGGAGCAGAGCATCCCCTGTTTCTAAAATGCAAAAAAAAAATTTTTCTGTTTCCGTTTCATTTTTTAGTTATATGTCTGATTACATTTTAAAAAATAGCCAATTTTTGAAGCCACTGTTTTCCATAATTCATCTGGTAATTTACCCCTATGTTTCAGACTCCAACTTTGGGAACAAAACTTCAAATTCTCTTGTCCAACAAAAAGCCTAATGTAATCATATATCTGATACTAAAAATATTTCTCTATTTTACATGGCCTTAGTTTCAGCATATACCCTATGTTTAGAATTTCACCCCTGTGCAATAGTGTGAAACTGCAGAGCGGTACATTTTGCGATCGATCTGTAGGTGAAAGGTGAAGGTCACTGTTACTGTAAATATATTTTTGGTTTCCATGCAATAACTTTAGTTTTCTTTTGTGTACAAAGCTATAACGTCATATTGTGATTGCACTTGAGGTGTCGATTGTTGGGATTACATTTGGGGTCAATAGGTCAAAGGTCAAGATCTCTGTTACTATAAATAGATTTTTGGTTTCCGTGCAATAACTTTAGTTTTATTTTGTGTATGAAGCTATAACTTCATATTTTGATTGCATTTGGGGTCAATAGTTCAAAGGTCATGGCCACTGTTACTATAAATAGATTTTTTGATTTCCGTTCAATAAGTTTAGTTTTTTGTGTGTACGAAAATATAACTTAGTATTGTGATTGCATTTGAGGTGTCGACCATTAGGATTGCATTTGGGGTCACTAGGTTAGAGTTCAAGGTCACTGTTACTATAAATATATTTTCATAGATTTTTGGTTTCCATGCAATAACTTTGGTTTTATTTTGTGTACAAAGCTATAGCTTAATGTTGTGATTGCATTTGAGGTGTCGATCGTTGAGGTTGCATTTAGGGCCAGTAGGTCAAAGGTCAAGATCACTGTTACTATAATTAGATTTTTGGTTTCCATGCAGTAAATTTAGTTTTCTTTTATAGTAATGAGAGGTGTCATTCTGTCCGTCCATGCATCCATCCGTCCATGCATTGAGACGCCCATCCATGCATCGAGACATCTTGTCCATCCAAAACACTTTGGCATCTGAATTTCAACTTGAGTTTGGATGAATTCATCGTAACCAAATTTGATATATAGCTTACATGGGAGGTAATGCAGGTTAAGTTTAAAAATGGACACGGGCCATTGATTTTCACCAGAGTGATGGTCTTTTCACCCAGTGCGGATAGCAGATGACACTTAGAAAATAAATTCTTGAGTAACTATAAAAAAAAAATTGTCAGAAAAACATAGCTTATTACCCTTCATTGCAATGAGCTCATTCTAATGAGGATTCTTAAGCTTGTTTTTGAGACAAAAGTTGAAAACACAATAAAATTTGAAATTGAACAGAGATTTTTGTATAATAATGCTGGCTGACTTTGTCCATTTCGTTGGATAAACGGCTAATGGAATCGCCTTCAGATGGCTGGACGGGAAAGGGGGAGGGGGGTATTTCTCGTGAGCCCCTGCTCACTTTGTTTTTATTTATTATCGAACTGATGAAATTTAATCCATTTTATAAATGTTGAGTGTGTGATTCTGTGACTTTGTGATTCGATCCAAGTCCAGCTAGAAAGTGATATGCAATGCAACTAGAAATTTTCCGTTGTATGGCTGAGACAGCCTGTCCTGGGACAAGCCGGTCTGCTAGTTTTCTATAAATCTGTATAACCATTTAATCTATTATGCCTTGTTTGACTGAGCTGCATGAGCTCTGTCAAACAAGAAAAAATAGATTAAATCTCTGAAATATTAGAAAAAAGGCCAGATCCCAGTTAATTGAATTCTCCTGCTAAACACAAAAATATGTACCATACCTTCGGTGCAAGTTTGACCTGTTTATTGCATATTCCTTATGGAGTTCAGCCCTATTAATAGAATAAAAAAAATACTGTGATGGAACAAAGAATTACTCGGACAGTCACAGACTTTGTGTGTTCTTTGGCCTAAGTAATCCAGTATGGAGCATTTAGTCAATTATTTCATGTTTGACAGATTTCCATGAGCTCTGTCAAACAATATATAATAGAATAAATGATCCATGTTTCGCTAGAATATTTGAAGATGACAAAATTCCTGTTAATTGAATACTATTGTTAACTGGTTGACTGTTACAAGCCACTGTCATGACTGTATTGAATAGTACTGAAAGCCTCTTTAGTGGCTTTACACAGCATTATCCTGTTTGATCTGTAGTAATGTGGGCCTCACTGCATAAGGTATGAAAGCATTATCTCTTAATTAGGCTTTTCCCTCTGGAAAAGACTATTGTTTTTCTACGGATTATTATTTTTTTTTTTTTTTTTTTGGGGTTTTTTTTTTTTTTTTTTTTGGGGGGGTTTTTTTTTTTTTGGGGGTTTTTTTTTTTTTTTTCCACACATTTTGTCTGTACGATTCAGAAGCCATTTTCGAACCAATTTTCACGAAATTTTGCATACGCATAGAGGGGCACAAAATCTAAAAATGTACCCAAGCGGAATTTTCGATTTAACCCTTATTTCCTCAGAATTGGCAAAAAACTGCCAAAATTGGGGTTTATCGGCACTTTCTCGAAACTCGTCTTGTAGATTTTTTTTATACATTCGTAATTGCTAGACCTGTCTGTGACACGCTCTTTGATACACACGACATATCAGGCGATGCATATGGTAACCCTCCACAGGCTGCCAAACATCGAAATTTTGATGAAATAGGCCGGTTTCAGGCTCCTACCGCACCCAAACAATACACGAGAGATAAATATAACTTTCTTTACTGGGAGTGGAATTCACCGAGGATCATTTTTGTCAGTAATAAGGGTGTTCAAAAAACCAAGCGTTAACCTGTTTTGGGCTGGTTAAACAGCAATACCCCCATAAAGCTAAAAAATTTGTGTTTTCCGTGGATTTCTCTAAACGAGTCTAGTAGATTTTCAAGAAAAAATTGTCACTCCCAGGCCTTGGTGTGACAATAGAAGTTGCATGGTCAAAATACTGCGGTGAGCATTTGTTAACCCTCCACAGGCTGCTAAATGTCAAAATTGTGATAAAATGGGCTGTTTTTGGACGCCAACAGCACCCAATGGGTACGCCACAAAGAAACGTGCCTTCTTTTATCGAGCGCACAATCTATACGCAAACATTTTTGTAAGTAGTAAGGGTGTTCAAAAGTCGAAGTCTTAACCCATTTTGGACAGGCTAAAGAGAGAGACCCCTTAAAATCTTAAAATTCCCATTTTCTGTGGAATTCTCTAAAAACATCCTGCAGGTTTTCAAGAAAAATTGACTACTCGCAGGTCTTTGTATGATATTACAAGTTGCATGGACAACATATTCCGGTGAGCGTTTATCAACCCTCTAGAGGCTGCCAAGCATCGTAATTTTGTTGAAATGGGCTGTTTTCAGGCACACACATCACCCAAAGTGTACCTGAGAAATAAACATAATCTCCTTTGTTGGAAGTAGAATTCACCGAAGACCATTTTTGTAAGTAATAAGGGTATTCAAAAAACCAAGCGTTAACCCATTTTGTGGTTGTTAATAGTGATACCCATCAAAGGCTTAAAAAGTTATGTTTTCCCTGGATTTCTTTACAAACATCTGGTTGGGTTTTCAAGAGAAAATGGCCATTGATAGGTCATGGTGTCACATTACCAGTTGATTGGATAAATTATTCCGGTAAGCATTTGTTAACCCTCCATGGTCTGCTAAATGTCAAAATTTTGAAAAAAATAGTCTGTTTTTGAACAACAACAACATCAAATGGGAATACAACAGAGAAACGTAACTTCTTTTACCGGACGCAAAACTGACAGGGAAACATTTTTGGAAGTAGTAAATGTATTCAAAAATTGAGGTCTTAACCCATTTTTGACTAGTTAAGGAGATATACACCTTAAAAGCTTAAAATTCCAGTTTTCTGTGGATTTCTCAAAAAAGAAAATTTCAAGAGCAATTGACCATTCGCAGGTCTTCGAGTGACATTACAAGTTGCAAGTTGTTAACCACCCACCCCCCCCCCCCCCCCCAGAGGCTGCCAAGCATTGACATTTGGAGAAAATGGGCTGTCCTTGGGCATGTGTACCTACGAGATAAACATAACCTCCTTCATTGGAAGTGGAATTCACCGTCGATCATTTTTGTAAGTAATGAAGATATTCACAAAACCAAACATTAACCCTTTAGAGCTGGTTAAAGAGAGATACCCCTCAAAAGGTTAAAAATTCATGTTATCTGAGGATTTCTTTAAAAAACATCCCGTAGATTTTCAGGAAAAAATGGCCATTCTCATATCTTAGTGTGACATTACAAGTTGCATGTACAAAATATTCCTGTAAGCTTTTGTTAACCCTATGCAGGATCTCAAACATCAAAATGTTGATAAAATAGGCTGTGTTTGCGTACCCACAACACCCGAAGTTGGGAGGAGAGATCAAAATAAGTAAAAGTAGAATTCACTGAGAATTATTTTTGGAAGTAATAAGAGTATTCCAAAAACAACACTTAACCTGTTTTGGGCTGGAAAAACAATGATACCCATCAAAAGCTTAAAATTCCTATTCTCCCTGGATTTCTCTGAAAACATCTTGTAGATTTTAAAGAAAAAATGGCCATTCACAGTTCTTGGTGTGACATTATAAGTTGCATGAATAAATATTCCTGTTGGCACTTGTTAACCCTCTACAAGCTGCCAGACATCAATATTTTGGATACATTTGAGATAAAATGGACCATTTTTAAATTGACACAGCACTCAGTGAGTATGTGTCAAACAAACATAACTCCTTTTGTCGTTCATTGACTTGTGGGACGACAATATTGACATTAACCCACTCCACCGTTAATGATGGTTTTTACCTAAACATTTTTTTTTATCAAACTGTGTCATTTGAGACTTCTATCTTCACCTTTCTCATAACATCAATGAAGGAACTTCAGTGAGACAGTTAAAAACAATTCATCAGAAACTGTGGGGTCATGAAAAATCATGGAATCTCATCGGGAAAAGCCATGATTCTCCAGAATCATAAAGTCTAGTGTTTACATTATCTTTTCAGCATGCAGCAAGGGAAAATGTTTGCATACATGGGCATCATCATGGCTGTTGTGCAAGGTATTTTTATGTTATAATTTGTGCACATGCTCTGCAAATAGTTCAGTCTGCCCCAAATAGAAATAGTCCAATCGCTTTTTCTCAGCAGTAGTGTTTCATGAGTCAGTTGTACCATTATATTACATGGCAAGTTTAACACTTTAATTCCCAATTCTTGCTGTCGTAAAGTAGTCCAGTCCACAAGCAGGTTTGACCTGCCACTAATTGCAAAGAATTTCTGTTTGTAGCTATATGTTATTTAGTCACCCGCAAAACACATACTAAAAGTCCAAACAACTTTCTGGTCAGGAAAGTGGATATATGGAAGCCCATTTTGACATTTATCTAGTAAATGCCACAGTACGTCAGCCCAGGGGTCAGCCTGGCAGCTGATTTTAGGGAGAAATGACTTCTCCCTCCAGAGACTTGATGGAGAAGTCAGTCCACATGAGGGAGAAGTCAGAAAAAAACAAAGCGCATATGACATCGTGACAAAATAAATGTACACAGAGGACGCAATTGTAGAGAAAAAAAATAAATAAAAGTTATACAAACATACATACACACAAAAACTATGTCATGTAGGTTACAAACCCTCCCCCCTCCCCTACAAAAAATTGTGTCATCCATGGTTTCTGAATACCCTAACTCTTTCCCTAACAGTGATGACAAGGGTTACCATGCAGCAGGGGTCAGCCTGGTAGCTGATTTTAGGGAGAAGTGACTTCTCCCTCCAGAGACTATAGGGAGAAGTCAGGGGTCAGGAGGGAGAAGTCAGTGGACATGAGGGAGAAGTCGGAAAAAACAAAACGTATATGACATTGTGACAAAATAAATCTACACAGCGGACACAATTGTGGAGAAAAAAATAAATAAAAGTTATACAAACATACATACACACACAAAACTAAGTCATGTGGGTTAAAATGCCCTACAAAAAATTGTGTAGCCATGGTTTCTGAATACCCTAACTCTTTCCCTAACAGTGATGACTAGGGTTACCATGCAGTTGATTTTGTATTTGCCTCAATGCAGTGGATTTGAAATTTAGCATTACCCATGGTGAGAGTGTTCTTCTCTTCAATAGAAGGTATATTCTTTTAAAAAAAATATTTAAAGTATTTAAAATAAATTTCAAGTTCCCATAAGATGATGGGTCATTCATGGTTTCTGAGTGTCCTAATTGAATTGAAAAGTGTAGTTAAAAAAGTTTTCGACATCCTTTGTAAATTAAGCGTCATTAAAAATTTGAGTTAATTTATTTCTAAGGTAAATGACAAAATATTTCAGTTGTCTCCCTTACCTGCTGCGCTGGGTGATAAAACTCTGTTCAGAAAAATGACAATTTCTGCCATCCATCTTACATTGACACGTGCGATTGGTGCTATAAGGCCTGCCATTCTTATCCATCCTAATATGTGTGATTTCTATCATAGCCTTATTACATTCAACCCCTTCCAACACAGGTTTTCAAAGAAAAACTTTCAATGCAAATTGCAGAGCGAATTTCAATGCAACCAATTTTTCAGTGGAACAGAGCGTAACCGTAAACTATTTCGACATTTTTATGGATGAACTGTCCCCTGCACATTTTTGGGGGTTTTGAAACGGTGGTTAACTTTAATAAATTCCAATAAACTCGACACGTGTCTTGTGTGATTCGTTGTTTTTGCTGACACTTTTGGTTTTAAATAGCATTTTGTGCTGGTTGCTATCAGTTGGGGCGAATTGTTCGAATGACTACGCCATTACAACTCTTTTCAGAAATATAAAATTGAGCTAGTTTAGGCTATTTTCTGAGCAGTATGACGGATTTAAACAGCAGCCGTATTTACTTTTTTGTGAATGCGGAAGCGTTGTTTTTTTTTGGAAATAAAACATAAGAAAATACAGTAAACTGCCATGTCTCCCAAGAAAGTTTTGGAGGGCGACTTGAATTTCGCCCCTAATGTAAGCCAAGGCGACTTGAGGAATGACAAGGAGACTTCTTCGCCCTAGTCGCCCACTCGGCTGACCCCTGCCATGCAGTTGATTTTGTATTTTGCCTCAATGCAGTGGATTTGAAATTTAGCATTACCCATGGTGAGAGTGTTCTTCTCTGTAAAAGAAGGTATACTCTTTTAAAAAAAATATTTAAAGTATTTAAAATAAATTTCAAGTTCACATAAGAAGCTGGGTCATTCATGGTTTCTGAATGTCCTAATTGAATTGAAAAGTGTAGTTAAAAAAGTTTTCAACATCCTTCGTAAATTAAGCGTCATTAACAATTTGAGTTAATTTATTTCTAAGGTAAATGACAAAATATTTCAGTTGTCTCCCTTACCTGCTGCGCTGGGTGATAATACTCTGTTCAGAAAAATGACAATTTCTGCCATCCATCTCACATTGACACATGCGATTGGTGCTATAAGGCCTGCCATTCTTATCCATCCTAATATGTGTGGTTTCTATCGTAGCCTTATTATATTTAACCCCTTCCAACACAGGTTTTCAAAGAAAAACTTTCAATGCAAATTGCAGGGCGAATTTCAATGCAACCAATTTTTCAGTGGAACAGAGCGTAACCGTAAGCAATTTCAACATTTTTATAGATGAACTGTCCCCTGCACATTTTTTTTGGTTTTGAAACGGTGGTTAACTTTAATAAATTCTAATAAACGCGATGCGTGTCTTGTGTGATTCGTTGTTTTTGCTGACACTTTTGGTTTTATATAGCATTTTGTGCTGGTTGCTATCAGTTGAGGCGTATTGTTCGAACGACTATGCTATTACAACTCTTTTCAGAAATATAAAATTGGGCTAGTTTAGGCTATTTTCAGAGCCATATGACAGATGTTTAACAGCAGCCGTATTTACTTTTTTGTGAATGCGGAAGCGTTGTTTTTTTGGAAATAAAACATAAGAAAATACAGTAAACTGCCATGTCTCCCAAGGAAGTTTTGGAGGGCGACTTGAATTTCGCCCCCAATGTAAGCCAAAGCGACTTGAGGAATGACAAGGCGACTTCTTCGCCCTAGTCACCCACTCGGCTGACCCCTGTGTCAGCCTATGGCACAGTGCTTGAATCCACACATGTGAAATGTTAATCTTGATGCTAGGTGTTTATGAAAGTGCAATTTATTGTAACTCTTGATTATTTCTCATTCCCTACAGAAAATCTGAGAAGAAAAATATATCACCTGCAAGAGACAGAATTTACTTTATCAGTAAGATAGATCTAATCCATCATTCAGCTCCTGGGATGAGAGGTCTTCGAAACTGATAGTTCTTTTGAATTTGTATTGGTTCTTTTCACTACATGTTAAACGATATAATGTCTATTGCTCATCCTCACTCCTCACTGGGGGATTCAGGTGTAATAAGACACACATCCCTATTAGCATTTTCAAAAGTTTTTAACATTACAATAACATGAGTTTGAGGGCCTTACTGTTCATTGATGGCCTATGAGGAAATGAATAACAGCTCTAGGGCTTATTGGTGGCCTGAGGGCTATTATTCATTCCTCATGGACCATTTAATAAACCAGGATGCCCAACAAAATTATGTTGTTTCTATTTCTACCATGACTGGGAGTATGTGGCAGGTCATTAATGAATTTTGTTTTCATTAATAGTCCACCTTCTGCTTCCAGTGGCACGACACCATGAAATACAGATTTTTACTACCCTTCTAAACTCTGTTAAATATGCTAGGGAATGTCTGCTAATGTGGTAGTTTCTGTTGCATAATAAAGTATTTTGCTTTTTATTCAGTAAAACAAGTAATCACATTATTATCTTATAGGCCTATCATTTATTCTTACAAATGTTTAGTCATTGTACCTCCAAATGCTATTTAATTTTATGTGCATAGAAATGCTGTTCATAAATGCTCCACTGTAATTTTTAGCTTAACTTGATCAAGTCAAGATAAGCTATTGCCATCACATGTGCAGAAGTCTGTCAGTCTGTTCACATTTTCTTTGGCACAGGCTACACCCCGTAGTTCTTGTCCGATCATCACAAAATTTCATATGCAGGTTTGAGGTCATGTCTAGATGAGAACGTCTCCTTTTGGTCATGATCGGTCAACCTTCATGGCTGCGAGAGCCCAAAACCTGAAAATCTTTAGCACAGTCTACAGGTCATATTTATGAAGGGATTTCATTATAACTTGGCAGGATGACTCTGTATAATATCTAGATAAGAATGTCCCCTTTTGGTCGTGATCGGTCAACTGTGATGGCTACGAGAGCCCAAATCCTTTAGTGCAGTCTACAGGTCATTGTATTTATGAAGGGATTTCATTGTAATTTGGTAGGATGACTTCATATAATGTCTAGATGAGAACGTCCCCTTTTGGTCGTGATCGGTCCACCTTGGCAGTTGTGAGAGCCCAAAACCAGAAAACCTTTAGCATAGTCTACAGGTCGTATTTATGAAGGGATTTTATTGTAACATAGTACGATGTCTCCGTATAATGTCCAGATGAGAATGTCCCCTTTTGGTCGTGATCGGTTCAACGCGACGGCTGCGAGAACCCGAAAACCTTTAACACAGTCTACATATCGTATTTGTGAAGGGATTTTATTGTAACTTGGTAGGATGACTCCATATAATGTCTAGATGGGAACATCACCTTTTGATTGCGATCAGTCAACCGTGATGGCTACCCGGGCCCGGAGCCCGAAAACCTTTAGCACAGTCTACAGGTTGTATTTATGAAGGGATTTTATTGTAACTTGGTAGGAAGACTCTGGATAAATGCCTAGATGAGAAGGTCCTATTTTGGCCATGATCGTTCAACCATGACAGTCTACAGTTCATAGTTATGAAGCAATTTCATTGTAACTTGGAAGGATAACTTGGTATGTCTAGATGAGACTTTCATATTTTGGTCATGATCGGTCAACTGTTACCACCACCTGGTCACTTGACCTAGATTCCTTTAGTACTGCTAACAGGTGGTTTTTATGAAGAGATTTCAGTGTAACTTGGTATGATATCTAGATGAGACCCTCCTATTTTAGTCATGATCAGTCAATCGTGACCACCGAACTGTCGCATGACCTAGATTCCTTTAGCAAAGTCTACAGGTTATATTTATGAAGGGATTTCATTATAACTTGGTAGGATGACTCATTTTGGAATGATTTAATTGTAACTTGGTAACTTTGGTTGACATACACTAACTGTTTGGGCCACATCAACCTAGGTCTTAATTCTTTAATACACTCTACACTCAAATTATTCTTAGTGAAAACAGCATACAGGGAACAGAAATTAACATATTCTCAATTATCACAATTCTTGTCTTCTTTCATAATCCTTTCATAAACATTGAACATTATCCTTTTCATCAAACATGCACACAGTCAAGTTAAGCTACAGTGTCATTGACACTTTCATTTTGGATAGCACCATAGTGTATCATGCTTCTTATCTTCAAGGGCCATGCAGAAACCTCAAGCTTCCTGTGGACAGACCATTTGGCAAACTGGGTTACTGTCACCCGTGAAGAATCAATTGCGAGAGAAAGCTGAGGTTTTAAGGGAACCCAACTTTCAAAAACTTATGTTTCCGGTGTTCAGTGAAGAGAAATTTGGTTGAACTTCAGTGGCTGTAGGAGGTTACTACTAAGATGGGAGTTTGACTAGAATTTTTTTTATCAACCAGGGTTGGTGAGTTCCGGTGTTGTTTTTAGCAACCCTTTCTAAATCAGGGTCCTTTACGACTCCGACAGGACCTGCTTTTCCCCACTTCCCTCCCATCAGGGCTGCAATACTTTCAGTGACATGAAAATGGGGGTAAGATTCCAGATTTCCTAACCCTGGTGCTAAATTTCACTAGTTTCCCAATGTACATCCAGGAAAAATAATTTAAGTGTTCAGTTGTGTGCAAGCAATATAGAAGCTCTTCACGTAGAAATACATGTAAAAGTTAGTGGTGATATGACCTGAATGAGAATAATTTTCGACATTTTTGGCATAGCTTTGCCCAATACTGGATTATAAGTCAAGGCAAGATTGAAATTCTTACTAAACAAATACTATCAAAATGCTACTGCTAGTATAAAGTAAACACACCACTGATTCTGACAGTGGGTTGAGGTGTGTTACTGTATATATCCCTGGTATGCCATACTTAGAAAATAGTATATAGTGTATTCATGCAAAAAGTATGAGGAAATCAGTTTCATGCTGCTTTTATGAAAAACAATTTGGGAATTTTGTTGTTGACTAGTTTGCGGCTATTAGACAATGACTAATCAACTAGTCAACACACATCACCACAACACTATAGTATAGGTGTATGGGTAGGCAGTACCTATCATTACGCCCATCCTGGCGATTAACTACCGGCAATTTAGCACTTCTAACTTCTTGGTTTATAACTTAATTTTAGGTGAAAATAATCTGTGCAGTATGTGGGAATCAACTGCTGAATGTCTTCTCGAATATTTTATACGTACATCGATAATCAAACAGCCATTAAGCTGGCATAATATGCCAGAATAATTCAAGTATCTTGTTGCAAAAACGAAGCATT
This sequence comes from Pictodentalium vernedei, assembly GCA_031216915.1. Taxonomy (NCBI): domain Eukaryota; kingdom Metazoa; phylum Mollusca; class Scaphopoda; order Dentaliida; family Dentaliidae; genus Pictodentalium; species Pictodentalium vernedei. The sequence continues at coordinate 369,361,151 of CM062295.1, forward strand.
CCCTGTTTCCAGTTGAATCATTGTCTGTGTTGTATAATTTTGAATGACAAAGTTCTGACTGTATCCAACAACTACTCGTTGGCCAGTGCATCAACCTGAACTAATCAAATGACGTGGAAAGATACCTCAAAGACTTGATAAGTAATCATAGCCTATTCATGGGTAAGTATACTCAGTTTCAAAATAAGTTGAGGCTGTTGGAAATAGCAGGATTCTTTGGTGTGTTGCAGAGAATATTGCCATGAATTTCAATTATCCTATACATGTGTTACGGTGTGAACATCATTTTACAAAGCACAGTATGATTGAATAATGCTTACGTGCCAGTAACTGCATGACTTTTGCATATGGGTGATGATGTGTTGTGATTGGTAGAAGGGGATGTCCATATGATCGTGATTTTGCTAGCGATTAATAACAAAAATCTAGATGACTTTGATTAATTGATTAATCATTTCAGCACCACCCATAATAAGAACTGTAACTGAAGTAAAGATTTTCATTTTTAGTGAAATGAAGTGTTTTACAGCTTTGATTTATATTTATGCCATAATAATAATAATAATAATTTACTTATATAGCACTTTTACCAGCAAAACACTTCTCAAAAGCACTCACAAAATAAACTGACATTCAAAAGAAAGAATTCAGCAGTCAGAGGCTATCCGAAAGAGATGGGTCTTTAAACCTTTTTTGAAATTTTCAGTATTGGGGGATTTCATTAAATTCTGAGGAAGTGCATTCCATAGTGAGGGAGCAGCAAAAGTGAATGATCTTTGTCCTGTAGTGGATCTTATTCGAGGCACCACAACAAGATTCTCTGAAGATGATCTAAGATTCCGTACTGGTTTGTGTAAAGTGACAATCTGTTTTAAGTTGGTAGGGGCATTATCTCTGTGGATGATGTGTGTCATCATTAAAACTTTATATTTGATGTGAGACTCAACTGGTAGCCATTGCAAGGATTTGAGGATTAGTGTAATGTGGTCAAACTTTTGGGCGCCAGTAATCATCTTGGCTGCTGTATTTTGAATGCGCTGAAGCAGGTTAATAGATTTCAGTGGAAGTCCAAAATAAAGAGGGTTGCAATAGTCCAGTTGAGATACCACCATAGACTGTATAACAGTTTTTAGTGTGTCTTGATCAAGTAGTTTTCTGATTTTGTTGATGTTTCCTATCTGGAAGAAGCAGCTTTTGCTCACTTTAGTGATTTGTTTACTCAGATCGTAGCTATTATTAAAAGTAATACCAAGGTTCTGAGCATTTTCACTTGGGTTAACATTGGCATCGCCTAATTTCAGACAGTTGATCAGAGATTTGTCTAACAGATGTTTGGTACCCAATTGTAAACATTCTGTCTTGTCATCATTTAATTTGAGAAAAGTTCTCCCCATCCATTGTCAAATATCCTTGATGCATGCTTCCTCCAGTGTTGTTAATGAGTCGTTTATTTTAGAGAGGTCGGCAGACAAATACTGGGTATCATCAGCATTCTGATGAAAATTTACAGAGTGCTTCCTTATGATATCCCTGAGTGGTAAGGTAATAAACTGTGATTACTGAGCCTTGGGGAACACCATAATTTAGCTCAATTGTCTCAGAGAAGGTATTGCAAATTTTCACAGATTGCATGCGGCCACTTAAATAAGACCTTACCCAATTGAGAGCAGAACTGCATGTGTTGAGTCATTTTTCTAAATGTGACAAAGGAAGCTGCAGTCAGGTCAAGCAGCACAAATGATGTTACCTTTTGATAGTCCATCAAATTCAGAATGTCACTGCTAACACAAATTAGACCTGTTTCAGTACTATGCCTGGGTCTATATGCCGATTGGAATGTTTCTCAAGTTTGTTATCAGCCGAAATGTACTGAATGATTCTGGAGGAGACAACCTTTGTTATCAGGTTATTAAAAAATTCTCATGCATAAATTAATAAATAAATAAATCAAATGATCAAAACCAGTACTCAAAGAATACTTTAAACTCAGTGAGGGATTTTACTCGAAAAGATTTCTTAACCTCCTCTGTATTCTTGAAGAAAACATGACAGTAAACCTCTATTACAGTTTTTTCTCACGGTCTCCTATTTGTCATCTGATAAGATCATGAAAAAACCTCTTAGTAATAGTGCAGGACAGTTTCCCCAATTAATTGGGTGTAGCTGGTTATGACAAAATATCATTTGTAATGTCTTTACAAATGAAAAAAAAATCAAAATATTCATGCAGAGAAATCATGCTATATGCCCCTACTGAATTTACTGCATGTAGAATATAACACTGCTCAGAGAATGCAATTCCTGTCTGTTCCAGAAATGTTTGAAAAACCAGGCGTTAACACTAATATTGGTGGCAGATGATTGTTAGTAAACATGCATGTCGCAGACCTGTATTCAGAATGTTATGTTCATTATCCAGTATAGTTACCTCCCTTGATATGACAACCCTATGTTGACAGCATTCCATTAAACATAAAAACCTCCCTTGATGTGCCTACCCAATGTAAACTGCATTCCAGTAAACACAAGAAAACATTTTATGTAAGCACAAGTGCGCAAGAAAATACCAAAGAAACACTCTTATTTTGTACGTATAACATGCAATCTCTTTGTATTCGGACATAAACAGGAAACATTCTGTGAACAAAGTTGAATCTCTCTCACTAAAAGAAGGTGAATACCACATTTCAAAGCTTTGTGGCTGGTGATTCACAAGGAATTAGTTTAAAATAATTTCAAGTTTATTGGACAGCGTTCCAGACTATGTGGTTAATATCTTTCTTCAAAACCTCTTGAAAGGGCACCACTCCCACACATAAACACCCCTCCCCCCTAAAGATCAGATGTTTTGGATGAATCGTCATGGTACAAAGCTCAACTTGGAACAAAACGCCCATGCCAAGGTGATTTTGAGAGGAACTGCCTGGAGACTGGTGGTTTTTGGTTTTTCGGTTTCTGTTCTGTTTTTTTCTGGAAACCGAAAAACCGAACTGAGATTTTCCTGAAAAACCTTCTTCACGGTTTTCTGTGAATTTCTGTCCACTACAGCAATCGCCCAGAATACACCAATCAAACGACGAACATTCTGGCTTGTACGGAGTGTTGCCCTTTGGAATGTCTTTATGTCCGTTGATCGATTAATATTCTTGACGATTGCTGATTTGTTATAGGGTTAGGTGGCCAGTCAGAGTGCTCACAAGGCTGGCTGAGCGACATTGACCAAACACATTCTCCTCCCCCAAAAACGTGAATCTTTACACCAAAAATGCAAAAAGAAAAACTTAAATGTTCAGGTTGGTGACCCAATTCATAATAAAGCCTTTTATCTCCAAATTCGCAGAAACAATGTGTACTGGAAATAAACAAATACTCACAAAATCAATTTAGGGAGTGTTTGTTTTTATTTATTCTATCTATCCGAGAAAGTGATAAAACCGGAAAACACGTTGATCAGTGTTTCCATGAACACTTGTCATTGTGAACTCTGAACTTATGAATATGAATGACTGTTCAATGGCAATGATGAAGTAGGTAAAACGTCCCTGTCACTTTCAGAACCATGTTTAAAAAATGACAAGAAGCGATCTCAAACTGATTTTTATTTTCAGTACTTCAGTTTTTTTACACATATAATTCCAGAAAGAAACTAAGAATAAATTCAGATACACATAATATTTATATCTTGAGTTCTTAACCCTCAAAGATGGTGTAGCCCCGCATCACAGGAGGTGCAGTTATGGTGTATGTGCATATAAATTACAGACAACTCGGACCAAAGACCACTTGGCTCAAGACCAGCCTGACCTGTTTTGAAGACAACTCTAACCAGAGTTTAAGACAACTCGGACCTATTTTGAAACCTCGGGCCAACATCAAAGACAGATAGAAAGTGTTCCAGGGTCTCCAGTATGCCAAGATTATACATTTAGCGCGCATTTTCATTTTCTTTCCAAGGTTTTCTCATAAGCTCCAGCGACTGCGACCTCAGCTTGAACAACAGTGACCCCACCCCCAACATGACATCAAGGCACTCTTCAGAACCTGGCTTCTCCTTATGAGGCAGGCCAAAAAGGCTTCATTGCTTTGACCTCCCCCCTCCCCCCATCCACTTGCCAGTTAATATTATAATCTGACATGACTCTTTCTCTAAAGATTTTGGTCAGACTTGTCAAAAAAACTGGTCAGAGTTGTCTTCAACATTAGTCTGACTTGTCTTTGATGTAGGTCCGAGTTGTCATCCAAACAGGTCCGAGTTGTCTTAAAACTGGGTTCGAGTTGTCTTCAAAACAACTGGTCCAAGTTGTCTTCAAAACTTGTCAGAGTTGTCTTTAAAACAGGTCCGAGTTGTCTTAGAAGCAGGTCAGAGTTGTCTTGGAAACAGGTCCTAGTTGTCTTGGGCCGAGTGGTCTTTGGTCCGAGTTGTCCTCCTCCTTGTGCATACAAGTGATGGAGAAACAGAAACAAAGATAAAGAGAAGCCCCCACAACACTGATCAATTATGACATTAATACTGACAACTTAGTGAATATTAATAACTAACAAAAACAAGCCACTGGGCATATCTGTATCTAAAAATACAGTAGCTCATATTAGTCATGTATAAGAAGAACCACATAATGGAGATCAAAATGCAGGGTACGAAGCACCCACATCCATAAGGCATAACAGCTGCATTAATTAATATTCATAAACAAATGAAACTTAGTGACTGCAGTAACGAATTGTGGGATGTTGTTTTCGAACTTTGAAGAAGAGGTCATGGTACTTAATTATTTGTCCATATCTTGTGATTTTAAATCAAAATAATAAAATAACACTGTATGTTTACAAAAAAGATACCAGCGCTCAAAGTGTGAAACCTTACCAATAGATCTCCATGAAAACCTCAAAATATTCACTCAGTTGCAAGGAAATAGTGTTTTGGGGGATCCTGGAATTGAAAATTTTCCTGCCGCGGGCCGAACCATGGTTGGTCCCTGGTATAGCTACAACCCTTCATCGCCCTATCATGGTGGCCTCATTTTTTCACAAGCGGATACACTGCCAGTGATTGGGCGTGGGTGGATGGGTGGGGTTGGGGGGCTATACCAATCAACAATTCCGACTTCCAATTTCTTATTTGAAGTGCATCGTCTCTCAAGTTCTCAACACTTTTTTTCTCGCACAAAAATTCCAAAACAATCTATAGAAATGTTATAGTCTTTTTTGTATCTGGTCACCCGATTATCCAAATTATTCTTTGAACGAAATGACGGCAAGAACACATGGATTGAATGGATTCAATTGTTTTATTCATTAATTTGTCAGAAAATACATAGGTGTCATTTCCAAGGGTTTTTTTCAACATTCTGCAGCAAATTTCTTATTTACCACCCATGTTACCAGTGACGGCACTTTTTAAATAAAATAAAGCAAACAGTCTGACAACTTGTTCTGACATTATGGCTCTGTCAAAAGCTAGGCCCCATATCTTGATTGCCATTATCCATTATTCAATTACAAATGTTCCTAGAATAAACCTGTTCGTAATACATCCATATATAAAAACTTTTCATACAAAAAACCGAAACCGGAACCGAGGTTTTTTCCTTCAAAAAACCCAAAACCGAACTCCAAAAAACAAAACCGCCAGTCTCTAGAACTGCCCCGATACCATCTCTAAGTATTGTCTGTGGTGGTTCTTGAAACTTCTTTTAAAAGCATTTCAAGCTTATTGGACCTTGGTGGCTACAGTTTGGGGGGGGAGGGGTTAAGTTATTTTTGAAGAAAACTAGGAAAACTACCCAACCTTTCATACAAATAAACTAAGCAGAATTCTTAAAAGTAGCCAGCCGGCAGTTGCGAATTGGGGGAATAAACATCTCATCTCATAACAGTGGGGTGGTTGCATCATAACAGAAATGGTTTTAAAAAGTACTTCTGAGTTTGGGGGAGGCATGACACAACACAAACATTGATAACATTGAATATGGTGAATCCCAGTTAAATACTGAGTTCTGCATATTAGTGGATCCAGTACACATGTGGTTCCATTTTTCATTGTTTTCCAAGTCAACTGATTTGACCTGAGAATTCAATACTGCATGATCTGGAGCAATTATCACCCCAATATTCATGCACACACCCTAAATAAGAGATACATCAAGGGAGGTAACAAGTTGAGAAAAATGAACATTACATTCCAATACGCCACAGCGTCTAATCTTCCTGTGCCCATATACCTAGAGACCATGCAGGGACACAAGACAACACACATTTCAAATCAATGTTATTAAATTGAGACACAAAGTATATTTCTGCTTTATACAGCTGTGCTTTTTGTATTCAGTACACTAAATTTTTAAAACTGTATTTACACTTTTTATCTTCCGACAAGAGGTGACCCTGGCTGTCAAAAGTGTTGTTAAACCTCCATAAATAAATATCACTTTTTACTGGAATAAAAACTTTCACAAGAGGATTCTATCTCAATTATATCGTTAATCGCAATCATCAAACACGATAATGGCGGATGAGTGAGGTTGGAGGTAGTCAGCTGTTTTGGGGATTTTTTCTCATCAAACACGATAATGGCAGATGAGTGAGGTTGGAGGTAGTCAGCTGTGTTGGGGATTTTTTCTCATCAAACACGATAATGGCGGATGAGTGAGGTTGGAGGTAGTCAGCTGTGTTGGGAATTTTTTCTGTTTTCTGTAATTTGTCAATGAGTTAATGTGAATCAGTGAAACTAATGGCGGCAGGAAGGTTATAAATCTTGATGGGAAGAGGATAATAGAATACGTGAATAATCTGCTGATATTCTCAACTGTGTTTAAATCGCAGTTTACAGTTGCATAAGTTCGTGCATAGCAACGGCTCTCCAGCATTTTGTGAATTCAAATTCCGATAATGCCAAGGTCCAGTTCTGATAAAAATGGGGAGAATGTTACAAATGCAGATCTAAAAAAAACTAATCATTGATATGGAGCATTCATTCGATTATAAATTCAAAGTGTTGAAGGACGGTTTATCAGACATAAAGAAAGAAATTGCTGTTATAAATCATTCAATTACCGAAATAAGAACTGACTTGACTGATTTGTCCAAAAGCGTTGAGTTCATTGCGCAGAGAGTTGTGGATATTGAGGATAATATAATTCCCGATTTAAAGACCTCACTTAAGGCAGAAATTCAAGAGCTAGAAGAGAAATTAATTCTGACAGAAATTCACAACAGAAAACTTAACTTACTATTATATGGTCTAACGGAGAGTCAGGGTGAAAACCCTTATTCCACTGTTAAGGATTTTCTGGTGAGTGACCTCAAAATGCAGGACAATAATGCAACAAACATCATGAATAGGGTAGTGAATGTGCATAGACTTCCATCATCAAATTTTGGAAACCAGCTACCCCCACCACCTAGGCCTATCATTATCCGTCTGGGACTGGAAAGAGACAAGCAGGATATTTTGAACGTGAGTTCCAACCTTAAGGGGGGTAGGAAAAGTGTCCACACAGATCTTCCACCAGCACTGAAGAGGGAACGAGGTCGACTGTCCAGTATTGCCTTTCAACTAAGAACAGAAAAGGGATATAAGACTCAAATCCGTGTAAGTGGTGTTGATGTAGTTTTAGAGGTGAAGACAACTGTAAACTCTCTGTGGAAGGACTTTTCAGCTTGTTAACCAGGATACCAAACAATAACTTATAACAATATACTTGAAGTATATATACTATATTGAATGGTACTTTCTCTGGTCCTGCACTGGTGAAAGTATAATTTTGAACACCTTTTTATAGACAGGGGTGGGAACTATATATACTATACTACTATACAATATATATATACTATAGTGACTGATACTTCTTTCTCAGTTCATGACTTTGGTGTTGGAGGTCCTGGACTGATGAAAGTATTACTTGGAACACTTTGAACACTTTTTGATATTCAGGGGTGGGAAAGGACCTATCATTCAGCCTCTGTGGGAGGTGGGTGGTCTTGACTGAAACTGTAACTTGATCAGTGAGGAGGGGATTTCATTCCATTGAATTGCCCTCCTCCCTGATTGGGAAACAGTATAATAGGGTGTCCATTACTATAAGAAATGATGGTCAATACCCCCCCCCCCCCCCCACACACCACACACACACGCACACACACACACACATACACACAAACTGCAATACAATGGCAGTTAATTTTGAAATCCTAATTTGATAATCCAGTTAGTGAGTTTGAGTTTTATTGAGTGAAAAGAATTTCATATATCATAGAAATTGTGAGAGTTGGCAACTCACTCCTGTGATGTCTGCCTTTGATGTCTGGTATCAATGTTACACAGACATAATTTCCCAGTTGTTTCACCAATACTCTATTAGGGATTGAGTTTATATCTGTGTTATGGCCATGATTGGAATATTTGTGTTGAAGTATATTCAGCCTCGTGTGAGGTGGGTGGGGATTTCAATCCATTGAATTGCTGTCTCCTCCCTGATCGGGAAACAGTATATAAGGGTGTCCATTACTATAGGATATGATGGTCAATACACCCCCCCCCCCCCCCCACACACACACACACATACACACACAAAGTGCAATACAATGGCAGTTAATTTTGAAATCCTAATTTGATAATCCAATTAGTGAGTTTGAGTTTTATTGAGTGAAAATAATTTCATATATCATAGAAATTGTGAGAGTTGGCAACTCACTCCTGTGATGTCTGGTATCAATCTTACATAGACATAATTTCACAGTTGTTTCACCAATACTCCATTAGGGATTGAGTTTATATCTGTGTTATGGCCATGATTGGAATTTTTGTGCTGAAGTATATGACCTTAACCACCAAAAACTATTATTTGGGCCTTACCCAAAGTATTGCTATTTTTATAAGTAAAATAAGCCCCAGTAACCAAGGCCCAGAGTAGACGTCCTCAAATTGGAACCATGGATATAAATGATTGGCTAAACTTGAGTTTATATCTCTGTTATGGCCACGATTGACCCCTTTCCGTGCTGAAATATATGACCTCAAATACGAATAAATAAATACATCCCCGCCTCACACAGTATGAATAATAAACAATGGTTCTTGTGTCTGCTATCTGTGAGTTCTGTTCAGAACAGTGGATATTAATGCTGAGTTGTGCCATTTCAAAAACTAGTTCTTGTTCCAAGACAGAGCGTTACCCAAAATATTATTTAATTTTTCTTTATTTACTTTTCCCTATTCGATATTAATAGTACTATGTTCTGACTGAAACTGTAGCTTGTTCAATGTAGAAGGAACCTCAATCTATTGAATTCCCTTCCCCCTCTAATCAAAATACAGCCCATAATGATGTCGACTATTATGATATGTTGGTTCATTAACCCCCCCCCCCACCCCCCCCCCCCCCCCCCCCCCCACACACACACACACAGTATGAGTAATATACAATGGTGCTTATGTTGCTATCTGTGAGTTTAGTTCCATACAGCAAATTTGGAGCTGTGGATGTTAATGCTGAGTTGCCCCATTTCAAAAACTAGTTCTTGTTCCACGACAGGGCGTTACCCAAAATATTGTTTAATTTTTCTTTATTTAATTTTTTCCTATTCGATATTAATAGTACTGTGTTTTGACTGAAACTGTAGCTTGCTCAATGCAGAAGGAACCTCAATCTACTGAATTCCATTCCTCCATAATCAGAATACAGTCCATAATGATGTCGACTATTATGACATGCTGGTTCATTACAACCCCCCCCCCACCCCCCCTCCCCCCCCCCCCCCCCCACACACACACTTTCAGTGTATGAGTAATATACAATGGTGCTTATGTTGCTCTCTGTGAGTTTAGTTCCGTACAGCAAATTTGGAGCAGTGGATGTACCGAGTTAAGCCTTTTCTAAAATTATTTCTCATCCACGACAGAGTGTTACCCATCGCATTATTTAACTTTCCTCATTCCTTATTATTGTTAGTCCAGTGTATCTGTGTTTCGACTTAAATCGTAGCTTGGTCCTTGAGGAAGGGACATCAAGTTATTGAATTGCTCCCCCACCCCCCTCCCCCCGGCTGATCAGAACACTGTATATAAGGGTGTCTAATATTACAAGAAATGTTGGATCAATTCTTTCCCACTCCTGTAGGAGCCCGGGAAGTGAAGCAAGGCTTGTTTACTGTGGTAAACAAGCCCAGTATTTACTAGTAAAATAGGCCCCAGTACCTATCTGGGTAGAAGCCCTCTAAAATGGCATCATGGATACAAATGATTGGCTAAACTTAAATTTATATCTGTGTTGTGGCCATGTTAGCCTTTCTGTGCGAAAATGTTTTTACCCTACACACCAGTAAATAAATACTGCATGTTGATGGTGTGCATGTCTTCAACCAATCTAACCCTGCCTGTGCCACGGTGCCGAGTTACGATGTTGGAGAGCTGACAGCTGCTCGTCGTTGCTCGGTGGTTCTCTCCAGGTACTCCGGCTCCCTTCACCCGTAAAACTGTCACCGACATGATATGACCCTGGCTGTTAATGTATCGTTAAACCCTAATAAAAAAACAAAAAAAAAAACAAGGAATGTTGATTGTTACAAGACATGGCCCCCCCCCCCCCCCCCCCCCCCCCCCCCCCACTACACACACACACACACACACACATTCCAGAGATATATAGATAATATACAATGGTGCTTGTGTTGCTGACTGTAAGTTCAGAAGGGAATAGTGAATTCAGAGCAGTGGATGTTATTTCTGAGATGAGCCATTTCTAAAATTAATTCTTGTCACACAACAGGGTGTTATTTATCGTATTAATTAATTTTCTTTATTAGTATTACTCCAGTGAATCTGTGTTTCGACTGAAACTGTAGCTTGGTTAATGCAGGAGAGATTTCAATTTGAATTTTTTTCATCCCTAATCCGGACACAGTCTATTAGGATGTCGATTATTATGACGTGTTGGTTCATTACATCCCCCCACCCCACACGCAGTATGAATCATATACAATCGTATTATTTGGGTATTACTCAAGATACTGCTATTTTATTAGCAAAATAGGCCCTAGTAACCAATGCCTGGGGTAGAAGTCATTTAAAATGGACATCATGGATATAAATGATTGGCTAAACTTGAGTTTATATCTGTGTTAAAGGCCATGATTAAGCTTTTTGAGCTGAATTATATGACCTTAAACACCATTATATATTATTTGGGCATTACCTAAAGTATTGCTGTCTAACTAGTAAAATAGGCCCCAGTAACCAAAGCCCGGAGTAGACGCCCTTTGAAATGGGCATCATGGATATAAATGATTGGCTAAACTTGAGTTTATATCTCTGATATGGCCATGATTTGCCTTTTCGTGATATTATATGACCTTAAACACCAATAAATAAATAACCCCCCCCCCCCCCCAACACACAGTATGGATAATAAACAATGTTGCTTGTGTCTGCTCTCGGTGAGTTCAATTCAGAACAGTAAATTCAGAACAGTCGATGTTAAAACTGAGTTGAGCCATTTCAAAAATCAGTGAATCCGCGTTTCGATTTAAACTGTAGCTTGATTAATGCAGAGGGGACTTCAATCTATTGAATTTCCTTTGTCCCTAATCAGGATACAGTCTTTATTGATGTCGATTATTATGACATGTCGGTTACTTTCATCCCCTCCACACTCACACACATAGCATGGGTAATATACAGTGGTACTTATGTTGCTATCTGTGTGTTACAGTTCCGAACAGTAAATTGGGAGCAATGGATGTTAATACCGAGTTGAGCCTCTTCTAAAATTAGTCGTTATCACACGACAGAATGTTACCCATCGTATTATTTAACTTTCCTTATTCCTTATTAATATTAGTCCACTGAATCATTATTTCGACTAAAACTGTAGCGTGGACAGTGCGGAGTGGACTTCAAATTATTGAATCGTCCTCCTGGATGATCAGGATACAGCCTATAAGACTGTCAATTATTATAAGAAATGTTGGACCAATTTATCCCTGCCCCCATGGGAGCCCGAGTAAGTGAACCAATGCTTGTTTACTATGGTAAACAAGCCCAGTTTTACTGGTAAAATAGGCCCCAGTATCCAATGCCCAGGGCAGGAATATTCTAAAATGGGCATCATAGATATAAATAATCGGCAACATTTATTTTTAACCCCCTGCACATTGATGTCGAAATATCTAAAGTTCAAGGTGCAATTTTTTCCCATAATGCAACTAGGAATTTAACCAATTCAATCTTGTTTGAAGAGCTCATTGAGCTCTGTCAAACAAGATTGAATTGGTTAAATTCCCAGTTGCATTATGGGAAAAATGGCTACTTGAAATTTGGATATTTTGACATCAGAGTGAAGGGAGTTAACATATCAGAAGTGCTTTGATATAATGTTGAATTCCAAATATCCCCAATTGTTGTTGGGGGTTGTATTCGGTTTGTAATTATATTTTCTAGACCAAGGGCGTAATAATTTGTATGTAAAAATCTTTTCTTTTTTTTTTGTAACTTTTTGCTGGTCTAGCTGTAACTCGTACCCCTTCCCTCCCGATGTGATCATAATTTTGTTGCTTGACCTACACAGATTCATCTTTACAAGTCCAACCCCAAATTTTCTTGGTTGCCAATAGATTTAATTAGTCAAAATGTAAATATACAAAATGTAAATATACAATAATAGATAAAATCACAGTCCGAATTCCAAATTATAGCGCTTAATGTATTTTTATACTGTACCAATGACCCAGACTTAGCTGGTGCGAACTCTAAATTACTCAGGGCCAAACACAAATTTTGCCCCCCCAATCCCCAAAATTTGCATCCAAATCAAAAAATCCAATGTCCTATATGGTCCTCCATACTTTTGTCCACGCATGTGCAGTGTCAAGGAAGTACCAAAATTGGCGCAAAATCCTCATTCTTTGTTTGGCCCTTCTATCAGTAACATCTCACTGATATCTGTGCTTATTATCTCAGTTAATATGATGCCAGTCACAAAATCATGATGGAAATGGTGAATCCAAGGATGAAATAAGAGGATGAGAGGAAGGAACAGTGGAAGGATGTGTTCAGGGCTGTAACTTATAATTTTTATGTAAAATTATTTCATGTTCCCTAATTTCGGGGCATGGGCCTGATGTTTTCATGCTTGCTATGAAATCTCCACTGTTTGTTAAGTGTTTCCTCTCTCCCTTTCCTCTTGAAAACCCCCCTGCTAATCTCCCATGATTTTGGTATAATTTTTTAAATTTCTTGGGAGTTTTATCATAGTTACAGAATGTTTATTCTGTTATCCCCTATCCCTGGGTCGATGCCCCCAGTCCGGAAATATATTTCTGAACTGGGGGAGGGGGGGGGCACTTGTCGTACATTCGGCAAAACTTCTTTTTTCGATTTGATTTACTTTCGCTGAGTTGGAATGAATTTAATTGAATTGGATTAGGATCAAACTAATTTGTCTCCATTTCATTTAATCGAGTAGAATTTATTTAAATTTTTAATTAAATTCCTACTAACTCAACTTGATGTAACTTATTGTAACTAGACTTGATTGACAAATTATTAATGTGCCTAAATTTTGATAAATTGCCGGTTGTCAAATGAACCTTCCCTTTTGTCAGGTAGCAAATTGTTGCTGTCCATACCCATATACTTTCTCATGGCCTAATTAGCAACCCAGCTGGCTAAGCACCGGAAACATTTGACATGCAGTCTCCAATCTCTCGATCCTGGACGCCTGCCAACCCAGACAATTCTGGCAACAGTACACTATTTTATCTACAGAATATATGCTTTGTTATGTTGACAAATCTGATTGGTTCTTTCCTTGAAACAAAAGCCCTGCTGCTGAGTATTGATAATGGCTAACCCTCTTACTTTTGATGAGATACAGAGTGGCAGCTCATTCGATTTTATTTCTCAGTTCAATAATGCACTTACTGATAACGAAGCTGCCAAATCAAATTCCCCCCTCGCCATTGAAGAACATAATTGTGAATATTTCACCCAGGAGCAATTTAATAACGAAATTGCGATCAAGCCCAATTCCCTCTCGCTCTTCAGCCTTAACTGGCGAAGCCTTAATGCCAACTGGGAGTTTTTTCATAACTTGATATGTAGCCTCCAAAACAAATCAAACTTCTTAGATGTCATTGGTGTAACAGAAACATTCAGTGTAAAAGATAACATTACCTATTCCTTGGAGGGCTACCACCCCTTAATCATTCGACAAAGACCTGATAACGATGATGACAGGGGAGGTGTTGGGTTATTTATTAAAGATACCATCCCCTTTAAAATTCGAGAGGACCTTACTGTGTTCGTCCCTCATGTATTTGAATCCCTGTTTGTGGAAATTGTGACGAAAGACAAAATAATCGTTGGAATTATCTATAGACCAAATTCAGCCCCTAAAGCGGACCTTGATCTATTCCTAGAAAAACTCACGAATTTAGTTGATATCCTAGGTGACTTGAACGAAATTGCTTATCTCATGGATGATTTTAACATTGACCTTCTTGGTTTTTGCAATCATAACAAAACCAATTTGTTCATTGAAACTATGTTCACTGCGGGTTTCTGCCACCTATCACCAAACCAACTAGAGTCACAGATCACTCGACCACCATAATTGACAATATTTTCAGCAATAAGATTAATCCTCACACATCCGGAATAATCATCACGGACGTTAGTGACCATTTTGCTACATTTTATATCAATGAATCGTCAAAAAGACATACCAATCCTATACAAACCTCCAGGATAAGATCCTTTAAACAAGAAAATATAAATCGGTTCAAGACTCTTTTGTTTGTAAGTGCCTTCACCAATGTACTGAGTGAATCATGTCCGAACGAAGCCTATAATATCTTTCTTGAGATCATTCAAGGTGCTTTAATGAGGCTTTCCCCGAAAAACTTGTAAAAGTCCACCCAAAGTTTGTAAAACGTCAACCGTGGATGACGGCGGGACTTTTGCATTCATCATCTGAAAAAACAAGTTTATATATGAAAAAAATAAAATCACCAACCCCACAAAACAAAGATATAAAACATATTGTGCTACTTTCAATAGACTGAAACCGCTCAAAAGTCGGATTAGGCCACACAAAGATATTCTGTTTCTCAGGCCATTATTTGTGAAATTGCATGCGGGTGAGCGGTTTTTTATTACCTCACCTGACTGAAAGTCAGGGTGAGCTTTTCTTATCACTCTTCATCCGTCGTCCTTCCGTCGTCCTGCGTGAAGGTGGTGTTTGAGCCTCTTTCTCCTAAACCCCTGGCCACATTTTAATTAAATTTCATGTAAGTAGTGGTTATATAGGGGCATTTTGATTTTTTATCCAAATTAGGTTTCGGCTCATATTGAGCAGAGGTGTGGGGAAAAAATGGCCAAATTTTTTGAAAATCTTCTTCTAATGAACCACCAGTAGCAGAGACTTGATATGTGGTATACAGAGTCCTTTTGAGGTTTAGAATCAAGTTTGTTCAAGAGAAGTTTGTCCGGCATTATTTGCCTTCGTTATGGGAGGGGCAAAAATTTTGGCCACGCCTAATATTTCTATTTTCTGAACCGTGAGGTCGATTGAACCAAATTTGATATGAGATGATAATAGGTCATAAGTAGTTGATTGGTGCAAAAAAAAATTTTCTCATTGCCCCGTGGGAACCTCAGGAGCTAAAAATAGGAAAAACCTTAAAACTGCCATATCTCCAAAACTACGCGGCACAGAGAATTCTTATTTTGTATAAAGCTTACTTTTATCCAGTAGAATAGAATGGTTAAAAAAATCCCTATCGGTTTGATCACAAGGTACTTTTTTTAGGACTTTTGAAAAAGTGCTGAGTCAGCACTTTTTAACACTGTAGGCAATGGGAAAAACATTAAAAAATCTTCTTTTCCAGATCCAGCAGGCAGAATCTTCTGATATTTGGTATGCAACATTGTAGGGTGGATCTGTTTCAAGTTTGTTCAAATCGGCCCCCTGGGTTCATATTTGGGCTCAGTATAGGAGCCCGATTTCGAACTTAGTGCATTTCAGGCAAATTTCTTCAAAAATCTTCTTCTCCAGATCCAGCAGGCAGAATCTTTTCATATTTGGTATGCAACATTGTGGGGTGGATCTGATTGAAGTTTGTTCCAATCGGCTCCCTAGATTCATATTTGGGCTCACTATAGAAGCTCGAATTCGAACTTGAGTTGAGCCATTTCAAAAATCAGTGAATCCGCGTTTCGATTTAAACTGTAGCTTGATTAATGCAGAGGGGACTTCAATCTATTGAATTTCCTTTGTCCCTAATCAGGATACAGTCTTTATTGATGTTGATTATTATGACATGTCGGTTACTTACATCCCCCCACACTCACACACATAGCATGGGTAATATACAGTGGTACTTATGTTGCTATCTGTGTGTTATAGTTCCGAACAGTAAATTGGGAGCAATGGATGTTAATACCGAGTTGAGCCTCTTCTAAAATTAGTCGTTATCACACGACAGAATGTTACCCATCGTATTATTTAACTTTCCTTATTCCTTATTAATATTAGTCCACTGAATCATTATTTTGACTAAAACTGTAGCGTGGACAGTGCGGAATGGACTTCAAATTATTGAATCGTCCTCCTGGATGATCAGGATACAGCCTATAAGGCTGTCAATTATTATAAGAAATGTTGGACCAATTTATCCCTGCCCCCATGGGAGCCCGAGTAAGTGAACCAATGCTTGTTTACTATGGTAAACAAGCCCAGTTTTACTGGTAAAATAGGCCCCAGTATCCAATGCCCAGGGCAGGAATATTCTAAAATGGGCATCATAGATATAAATAATCGGCAACATTTATTTTTAACCCCCTGCACATTGATGTCGAAATATCTAAAGTTCAAGGTGCAATTTTTTCCCA
The DNA here is from genome assembly GCA_031216915.1 of Pictodentalium vernedei. Classification (NCBI taxonomy): domain Eukaryota; kingdom Metazoa; phylum Mollusca; class Scaphopoda; order Dentaliida; family Dentaliidae; genus Pictodentalium; species Pictodentalium vernedei. Next base: position 369,378,039 of record CM062295.1, read on the forward strand.
TAATGCAACTAGGAATTTAACCAATTCAATCTTGTTTGAAGAGCTCATTGAGCTCTGTCAAACAAGATTGAATTGGTTAAATTCCCAGTTGCATTATGGGAAAAATGGCTACTTGAAATTTGGATATTTTGACATCAGAGTGAAGGGAGTTAACATATCAGAAGTGCTTTGATATAATGTTGAATTCCAAATATCCCCAATTGTTGTTGGGGGTTGTATTCGGTTTGTAATTATATTTTCTAGGCCAAGGGCGTAATAATTTGTATGTAAAAATCTTTTCTTTTTTTTTTGTAACTTTTTGCTGGTCTAGCTGTAACTCGTACCCTTTCCCGATGTGATCATAATTTTGTTGCTTGACCTACACAGATTCATCTTTACAAGTCCAACCCCAAATTTTCTTGGTTGCCAATAGATTTAATTAGTCAAAATGTAAATATACAAAATGTAAATATACAATAATAGATAAAATCACAGTCCGAATTCCAAATTATAGCGCTTAAGGTATTTTTATACTGTACCAATGACCCAGACTTAGCTGGTGGAAACTCTAAATTACTCAGGGCCAAACACAAATTTTGCCCCCCCCCCCCCAATCCCCAAAATTTGCATCCAAATCAAAAAATCCAATGTCCTATATGGTCCTCCATACTTTTGTCCACTGCACATGTGCAGTGTCAAGGAAGTACCAAAATTGGCGCAAAATCCTCATTCTTTGTTTGGCCCTTCTATCAGTAACATCTCACTGATATCTGTGCTTATAATCTCAGTTAATATGATGCCAGTCACAAAATCATGATGGAAATGGTGAATCCAAGGATGAAATAAGAGGATGAGAGGAAGGAACAGTGGAAGGATGTGTTCAGGGCTGTAACTAATAATTTTTATGTAAAATTATTTCATGTTCCCTAATTTCGGGGCATAGGCCTGATGTTTTCATGCTTGCTATGAAATCTCCACTGTTTGTTAAGTGTTTCCTCTCTCCCTTTCCTCTTGAAAACCCCCCTGCTAATCTCCCATGCTTTTGGTATAATTTTTTTAATTTCTTGGGAGGTTTTATCATAGTTACAGAATGTTTATTCTGTTATCCCCTATCCCTGGGTCGCTGCCCCCAGTCCGGAAATATATTTCTGAACTGGGGGAGGGGGGGGGGGTACTTGTCGTACATTCGGCAAAACTTCTTTTTTCGATTTGATTTACTTTCGCTGAGTTGGAATGAATTTAATTGAATTGGATTAGGATCAATCTAATTTGTCTCCATTTCATTTAATCGAGTAGAATTTATTTAAATTTTTAATTAAATTCCTACTAACTCAACTTGATGTAACTTATTGTAACTAGACTTGATTGACAAATTATTAATTTGCCTAAATTTTGATAAATTGCCGGTTGTCAAATGAACCTTCCCTTTTGTCAGGTAGCAATTGTTGCTGTCCATACCCATATACTTTCTCATGGCCTAATTAGCAACCCAGCTGGCTAAGCACCGGAAACATTTGACATGCAGTCTCCAATCTCTCGATCCTGGACGCCTGCCAACCCAGACAATTCTGGCAACAGTACACTATTTTATCTACAGAATATATGCTTTGTTATGTTGACAAATCTGATTGGTTCTTTCCTTGAAACAAAAGCCCTGCTGCTGAGTATTGATAATGGCTAACCCTCTTACTTTTGATGAGATACAGAGTGGCAGCTCATTCGATTTTATTTCTCAGTTCAATAATGCACTTACTGATAACGAAGCTGCCAAATCAAATTCCCCCCTCGTCATTGAAGAACATAATTGTGAATATTTCACCCAGGAGCAATTTAATAACGAAATTGCGATCAAGCCCAATTCCCTCTCGCTCTTCAGCCTTAACTGGCGAAGCCTTAATGCCAACTGGGAGTTTTTTCATAACTTGATATGTAGCCTCCAAAACAAATCAAACTTCTTAGATGTCATTGGTGTAACAGAAACATTCAGTGTAAAAGATAACATTACCTATTCCTTGGAGGGCTACCACCCCTTAATCATTTGACAAAGACCAGATAACGATGATGACAGGGGAGGTGTTGGGTTATTTATTAAAGATACCATCCCCTTTAAAATTCGAGAGGACCTTACTGTGTTCGTCCCTCATGTATTTGAATCCCTGTTTGTGGAAATTGTGACGAAAGACAAAATAATCGTTGGAATTATCTATAGACCAAATTCAGCCCCTAAAGCGGACCTTGATCTATTCCTAGAAAAACTCACGAATTTAGTTGATATCCTAGGTGACTTGAACGAAATTGCTTATCTCATGGGTGATTTTAACATTGACCTTCTTGGTTTTTGCAATCATAACAAAACCAATTTGTTCATTGAAACTATGTTCACTGCGGGTTTCTGCCACCTATCACCAAACCAACTAGAGTCACAGATCATTCGACCACCATAATTGACAATATTTTCAGCAATAAGATTGATCCTCACACATCCGGAATAATCATCACGGACGTTAGTTACCATTTTGCTACATTTTATATCAATGAATCTTCAAAAAGACATACCAATCCTATACAAACCTCAAGGATAAGATCCTTTAAACAAGAAAATATAAATCGGTTCAAGACTCTTTTGTCTGTAAGTGCCTTCACCAATGTACTGAGTGAATCATGTCCGAACGAAGCCTATAATATCTTTCTTGAGATCATTCAAGGTGCTTTTGATGAGGCTTTCCCCGAAAAACTTGTAAAAGTCCACCCAAAGTTTGTAAAACGTCAACCGTGGATGACGGCGGGACTTTTGCATTCATCATCTGAAAAAACAAGTTTATATATGAAAAAAATAAAATCACCAACCCCACAAAACAAAGATATAAAACATATTGTGCTACTTTCAATAGACTGAAACCGCTCAAAAGTCGGATTAGGCCACACAAAGTAGATATTCTGTTTCTCAGGCCATTATTTGTGAAATTGCATGCGGGTGAGCGGTTTTTTATTACCTCACCTGACTGAAAGTCAGGGTGAGCTTTTCTTATCACTCTTCGTCCGTCGTCCATCCGTCCGTCGTCCTTCGTGAAGGTGGTGTATGAGCCTCTTTCTCCTAAACCCCTGGCCACATTTTAATTAAATTTCATGTAAGTAGTGGTTATATAGGGGCATTTTGATTTTTTATCCAAATTAGGTTTCGACTCATATTGAGCAGAGGTGTGGGGAAAAAATGGCCAAATTTTTTGAAAATCTTCTTCTAATGAACCACCAGTAACAGAGACTTGATATGTGGTATACAGAGTCCTTTTGAGGTTTAGAATCAAGTTTGTTCAAGAGAAGTTTGTCGGGCATTATTTGCCTTCGTTATGGGAGGGGCGAAAATTTTGGACACGCCTAAAATTTCTATTTTCTGAACCGTGAGGTCGATTTGAACCAAATTTGATATGAGATGATAATAGGTCATAAGTAGTTGATTGATGCAAAAAAAAATTTTCTCATTGCCCTGTGGGAACCTCAGGAGCTAAAAATAGGAAAAACATTAAAACTGCCATATCTCCAAAACTACGCGGCACAGAGATTCTTATTTTGTATAAAGCTTACTTTTATCCAGTAGAATAGAATGGTTAAAAAAAATCCCTATCGGTTTGATCACAAGGTACTTTTTTCAGGACTTTGAAAAAGTGCTGAGTCAGCACTTTTTAACACTGTAGGCAATGGGAAAAACATTAAAAAATCTTCTTTTCCAGATCCAGCAAGCAGAATCTTCTGATATTTGGTATGCAACATTGTAGGGTGGATCTGATTCAAGTTTGTTCAAATCGGCCCCCTGGGTTCATATTTGGGCTCAGTATAGAAGCTTGAATTCGAACTTTGTGCATTTCAGGCAAATTTCTTAAAAAATCTTCTTCTTCAGATCCAGCAGGCAGAATCTCTTTATATTTGGTAAGCAACATTGTGGGGTGGATCTGATTCAAGTTTGTTCAAATCGGCCCCCCCCCCCCCCCCTGGGTTTATATTTGGGCTCAGTATAGGAGCCCAAATTTGAACTTAGTGCATTTCAGGCAAATTTCTTCAAAAATCTTCTTCTCCAGATCCAGCAGGCAGAATCTTTTGATATTTGGTATGCAACATTGTGGGGTGGATCTGATGCAAATTTGTTCAAATCGGCTCCCTAGATTCATATTTGGGCTTACTATAGAAGCTCGAATTCGAACTTAGTGAATTCAGGCAAATTTCTTAAAAAATCTTCTTCTCCAGATCCAGCAGGCAGAATCTTTTCATATTTGATATGCAACATTGTGGGGTGGATCTGATTCAAGTTTGTTCAAATCGGCTCCCTAGATGCATATTTGGGCTCACTATAGAAGCTCGAATTTGAACTTAGTGCATTTCAGGCAAATTTCTTCAAAAATCTTCTTCTCCAGATCCAGCAGGCAGAATCTTTTGATATTTGGTATGCAACATTTTGGGGTGGATCTGATTCAAGTTTGTTCAAATCGGCCCCCCTGGATTCATATTTGGGTTCACTATAGAAGCTTAAATTCGAACTTAGTGCATTTCAGGCAAATTTCTTAAAAAATATTGTTTTCCAGATCCAGCAGGCAGAATCTTTTTATATTTGGTATGAAACATTGTGGGGGTGGATCTGATTCAAATTTGTTCAAATCGGCTCCCTAGATTCATATTTGGGTTCACTATAAAAGCTTGAATTCGAACTTAGTGCATTTCAGGCAAATTTCTTAAAAAATCTTCTTCTCCAGATCCAGCAGGCAGAATCTTTTCATATTTGGTATGCAACATTGTGGGGTGGATGTGATTCAAGTTTGTTCAAATCGGCCCCCTGGATTCATATTTGGGTTCACTATAGAAGCCGGAATTCGAACTTAGTGCATTTCAGGCAAATTTCTTAAAAATTCTTCTCCAGATCCAGCAGGCAGAATCTTTTGATATTTGGTATGCAACATTGTGGGGTGGATTTGATTCAAGTTTGTTCAAATCGGCCCCCTGGGTTTATATTTGGGCTCAGTATAGAAGCTAGAATTCGAACTTAGTGCATTTCAGGCAAATTTCTTTGAAAATCTTCTTCTCAAGATCCAGCAGGCAGAATCTTTTGATATTGGGTATGCACCATGCTTAGGGGGGTGAGATTCAAGATTGTTCAAACCAAGTCCCTGGGTTCATATTTGGGCTCACTGTGGTAGCCTGAATTATAACTTAGTTCAAAATGAGGAATTTTCTTTAAAAATCTTCTTCAGATCCAGCAGTCGGAATGTTTTGATATTTGGTATGCAGCATCCTTAGGGGGGTGAGATTTAAGTTTGTTCAAGCCATGTCCCTAGGTCCATATTTGGACTCACTGTGGGAGCCCGAATGATAACTTAGTTCAAAATGAGGAATTTTCTATAAAAATCTTCTTCAGATCCATCAGTCGGAATATTTTGATATTTGGTATGCAGCATCCTTAGGGGGTGAGATTCAAGTTTGTTCAAGCCATGTCCCTAGGTCCATATTTGGACTCACTGTGGGAGCTTGAATTGTAACTTAGTTCAAAATGAGGAATTTTCTTTAAAAAACCTTCTTCTTCAGATCCAGCAGTCGGAATGTTTTGATATTTGGTTGCAGCATCCTTAGGGTGGGGGGGGGGGGGGGGGGGGGGGAGAGATTCAAGTTTGTTAAAGCCAAGTCCCTGGGTTCATATATGGGCTCCCTGTGGGAGCCTGAATTATAACTTAGTTCAATATGAGGAATATTCTTAAAAAATATTTTTTGTTTTTAGATCCACTGGTCAGAATCTTTGGATATTTGGTATAAGCTTTTCTTAGGAGGAGCAGATGCAACTTGTTGAAATCAATTCTCTGGGTTGATATTTAGGCTACCATGTCAGGTGAGTGCCCTCAGGCCCCTTGGGGCCTCTTGTTTTATTTTTTATTTCAGTAATTACTTCTTTGCCATCAAAAGTTCATGTTCTTGGTTCAAGTTTTAGGCCTCATAATCTACAGAATAGCATGGGTGGTAGTGTATTTCATCCCTTGAGTGCAAGAAGGCTTTGCAATGCTAAAGCATTGCAAAGCCTTCTTGCACTCAAGGGACAAATTCATCAGTTTTTTTAACTTGGGTAAAATATCAGACATAAACCATTTAATTTTTATTTTTTTAAGTTTAAATTGGTTATAAAAAGAGAGCATGCGGCAGGTAAAAGGAACATGCGGAAAGTCCTGAGAAACAGATTTTTTATTTTTTTAGGCCTTATTATAAATCTATTCTTCAAGAAAATAAACATATCATGAAAAAAACTTGGGACATCCTGAAAAGAGCTATCAACAAAGGTACTTCTGCCTACACCTTCCTGCTCACATTTGTCGAAGATAATCTGGAGATATCTGACCCTAAAGAGATAGCTGATAAATTTAATTCTTACTTCGCTAACATTGGCTCAAAATTAAGCAATTCAGTACAGTCCTCTTGTCATCACTTTACTGATTATATCAGAGGAAATCCCATTGAGTCATTTTTTATTTCCCCCACTACCCCTCATGAAGTGATTAACTGCATCCAAAAACTGAAATCAAAAACAAGTAAAGACCTTGACAATATGTCCTCCAAAATCCTAAAGGATATTATATATGAAATTGCCATCCCTCTAACTCACTTGATCAATTTGTCGTTTTCAACTGGTATCGTCCCAAATAAAATGAAAATTGCAAGAGTAGTTCCTGTATTTAAATCTGGCGATCAACAGTTATTCAACAACTATAGGCCCATTAGCATCCTGTCTAACTTTTCCAAAGTACTAGAAAAATTAATGTACTGCAGGCTGATAACTTTCCTGGAAAATATCAAGTTAATTCATCAAAACTAGTTTGTCTTTAGAAAAGGACATTCAACAATACACCCCGTCCTGCACCTCATAAACAATATTGCCAAGATGAACGATAAAACAACCAAAGACTGCACATTAGCTGCATTTCTTGATTTTTCGAAAAGCATTTGACACCATAAATCATGATATCCTACTGAAAAAACTTGAATTTTGTGGAATACGAGGCCACGCAAATTCATGGTTTAGAAATTTCTTTTCAAACAGATCTCAGTCGGTTTCCCTCCCAGAAGCGAATTGAGATTTCCAGGTCACATCAACAGGTGTCCCCCAGGGGTCTATTCTTGGTCCTCCTCTTTTTATAATTTATATTAATGATATTATTAACTCCACATCTTTGATGGTTTTATCATACGCGGTCGACACTACTGCACATACTTCCGGTAACAATTTGGAAACAATTACAGGTCAGGTTAATAATGAACTCAATAAAATATCTCACTGGTGTGCGGCAAATAAACTTGTTCTAAACGAGAGTAAAACAAAAGTCATCATATTTCTCCCCCAAAGTGACTTATACTATCTTGGGAGCAATCGAGTGAAGCTTAAAAATTCATCTACATGTATCTCGATCGTTGGAAATAATCAAGATGAAAAAAATTCTTTTCAGTTTCTTGGAATTCATGTTGACGAAAATCTGAGCTTCAAGAAACATATTTCAGTTGTTTGTTCAAAGATGTCCCGAGCAATTTATGTTATAAACAAGGTTAAGAGGATCATGCCCAAAAAATGCCTCAAGATACTATACTACTCTCTGATTCATAGCCATATGATGTATGGTATTCACATATGGGGCCACTCGTGTGTCCACTCGAACAATCACTAAATTACAAAAGAAAGCAATTCGTATCATATTTAACAAACGCTATAATGCGCATACTGACCCACTGTTCAGTGAGCATTGTATTCTAAAATTCAATGACCTGTACAAACTTCATGTCTTATTATTCATGCATGATTGGCATAATAACCTGCTGTCGGATAGCTTTAAAAATACTTTTAAAGTGTACCAAAATCCCTCAGGAATGGATACAAGACAATCTGGCAGACTGTATACACACAAACCAAGAACTCATTTCTCTGCAAACTTACCAGTTCATACTGTCCCAAGTGTGTGGAATACTGTAGAACCATCTATCACTGTAGACTATCTATTAGTCTATAGGGAATGAAGAACTCCACACATTTTCTTGTTTACAACTACATTGCAAGCTTGTGCATTTTTATTTTACCACCAAAATGATAAATCTGATATATATATATATGAAAAGAATCTTACTATTATATGTCAGTCTATCACTAACAAGTGAGCTTAGTACTTAGTCTGTTGCTTTGCATTTCTTGTAGGTGGATATGTGAGAAGAATTGCAGCAGGTCGAGAGATAAAAGTGGTAGCTCAGGTATGTATAAAGTTTATTAGCTCACCCGAGCGAAGCTCAAGGGGAGCTTTAGAGAATACTTTCTGTCTGCTGGCATGAATTTTATGTCATGAATATCTCCTCATAAACTACTGGACTGAATTAAACCAAATTTGATATGCAGGTTCCTTGTCATATGGTCTGGGGGCAAATGCTAATATGCATTTTTGCTTAGTATAACATCCCTACTTAACATTTCTGAATGATAGACTTGCAGAAGTAGTAGCTTAATGCAAGATATCGGCCTATTTTTGAAGCTGGTCAGTATACTTTTTTATGCCAAATGCAAAGATGCAACTACACCAATATATAGAAAGAGGATAAAATGTGGTGCAAATAAGTTTCTTACCATATTTTCTATATTGAAGCCTTGTCTACTGACTTCAGGGAATAGAAATAAAGAACAGATGTTTTACTTTATGAGTTATGGATCCATTTACATTGTACTTTTGGATCACCTACCAAATTACATACTATATAAAGCATACTTTGTAATAAGTCCTCCACGGTTTCACCATGAAGGGGACTATTGGATTGCACTCTGTCTGTCTGTCTGTCCGTCCATCTGTCTGTCCATCTGTCCATCCCTCTGTCCTGTTACCACCTGTATCTCAGAGATGCTTTGGCACTTTTGTTTCAGATTTGATGGGACATTAAAAAAAATTGATGCACGTCAATTTGTTTCCCCCCAAAATTCAAGATGTCCGACTGGCGGCCATTTTTGTTGGAAATTGCGTGTAATTCGTTATACACTCAGAACTTCTGAACGACATTTATGATTTCAATAATTTTTGGTATGGAGGTCTAGCAGTATAAGATAAATAACATATCATACTGTGTTTTTTCCCATGCATAAATTAGGCAAATTAGCCTAAATCTTTTTTTCGGGTAATATTTTGGGGTGTATTATATTGTGTACTGTTACCACCTGTATCTCAGAGATGCTTTCATGCTTTTGTTTCAAATTTTCAGATTTGAAGGGAAGGGACATTAAGATAAATAACATATTATACAGGTGTTTTTTCTTGTGCATAAATTACGCAAGTTAGCCTTACTTAACTTTTTTACAGGTATTTGGATGCTTCCAGTAAAACCACAGAAATATGGGTAATATTGGAACTAGTTTGTTAAGAGTGATTTAGCAATAACCTTCTATTTACTAGGACCCAATAAAGTTCACCTTCAATCTAAAGAAAGCAATAAACAGATTTAACCATTTAGATATTTGCAGTTTTACATCTTCCACTTTCCTCTGTATTAGATCTATTATTGATAAAATTTCAAACACCCTTTAGCATATCGAAAGTTTCACTGAGCAGATAAGCTAGTACATGAACACAGTGAACATAGAGCATTAATACCATAATGGGGACATAGTAATTACTCTTCTTCACTATCATAGTCCTCTATATCAATGCTTGGTTCAACTTCAGGTGTCTGATTACCACAGGTTTTCAATTTGCATAAGTCTGTGCAGCTTAGTCCATTGGCCACACATGGACAGTTCTGTGATGTACAGGGTCTCTCACGCAGTCACATGACAGGAGCTCCAGGACTGCTTCTGGTGCTGGTTCACCATCCATTCAGTCCACTGCAAGAAACTGGTCATCCATTGTGTCCAGCTTTCCCTTAGAGCTGTACATTGCACATATGAATATTTGCAGCTTTTGGAATAACTCGGTGTAACGTCCCAGTTTTTCACCTTGGTTCAGGAATGTGTCTTGAAATTCTTTATGTGCTTTCAACAGCTTCTGGGCTATAATTTTGTCACAACCAGCAAAGGCACTGACCATGTCACATCCCATAAAGGCATGTACACCTGGTAATGCTTTGCATACTTCCTGGTCAAGTGTGTTTGCTACTCTGTGTTAATGTCAACAAACTAAATGCGACTTTGAGGTTTTGATCTGATGAATAATGGTGAAGGTGATAAGAACACTTGTATCCACCACAATGAGAATTGCAGCCTTATATCCAGATTTGGAGGCATCAGCTGCATGCAACAAGAGTCTGGTATCTGCCTCTTCTTGTGTTGACCTCAAATCTGGCATCTCTTCAGTACCGCTTTCAGTTAGATGGTAACATAACTCATTGTATGTGACAAACAGCTCTCACTCACCAAGCTTTGCTTTGTACTCATTCTTCTTCCATTCTTCCACAAAGAAGCTGATAAGACTCATTTTGTTGTTTGAATTAGAGAGTACTGATCGCCACTGTTGGACCTTATGTCCTGATGTGATGTGCTTGAACTCAATTCCAGGCCCCTTCATTCTGTATTGACGTTCTGCATTCTTTATGGATTCTTCTCTACACACCACAAATACAACATCAATGCGCTGACGGTCATGACATTCATTGAGTGCAGTTGAGAAAACTGACTTTGCGACATCACCAAATGTTCTGTGGTCCTTTTGTGTCTTCTGAACTAGGCTCATACCATCAATGATAACTGCTGATAGTTGTGGAATGGATTCTGCAACAGTTACTGGCACGTTCTTCAGCTGTTAATCAAGTGATGACTTGATGGTTTTTAGCTTAACTTGACAAAGTCAAGATAAGCTATTGCCATCACGCGTGCAGAAGTCTGTTAGTCTGTGAATCTGTTCACATTTTCCATTAGCACAGGCTACACCCCGTAGCTCTTGTCTGATCATCATGAAATTTCATATGCAGGTTTGGGCCATGTCTAGCTGAGAACGTCCCCTTTTGGTTGCGATCGGTCAACAGTGATGGCTGCCCGAACCCAAAACCTGAAAACCATTAGCACAGTCTACAGGTCGTATTTATGAAGGGATTTCATTGTAATTTGGTAGGATGCCTCTGTACAATGTCTAGATGAGAACGTCCCCTTATGGTCATGATCTGTCAACCATGATGGCTGCCCAAGCCCGAAACCCAAAAACTTTTAGCACAGTCTGCAGGTCATATTTAATATGGAGGGATTTTATTGTAACATGGTAGGATCACTCCATGTGATGTCTAGATGACAACTTCCCCATCTGGTTGTGATCTGTCAGCCGTTACGACTGCCCGAGCCGAAAACCCGAAAACCTTTAGCACAGTCTACAGGTCATATTTATGGAGGGATTTCATTGTAATTGTAGGTTGACTTCATATAATGTCTAGATGAGAACGTCCCCTTTTGGACATGATTGGGCAACTGTGACGGCTATTGGGGCCCGAAGCCCGAAAACCTTTAGTCTACAGGTCATATTTATGAAAGGATTTCATTGTAACTTGGTAGGATGACTTCAAATAATGTCTAGATGAGAACGTCCCCTTTTGGTCGCGATCATTCAGACTTGATTGCTGCACGAACCCAAAACCCCAAAACCATTAGCATAGTCTATAGGTCGTATTTATGGAAGGATTTTATTGTAACTTGTTAGGTTGACTCCAGATAATGCCTAGATGATGACATCCCCTTTTGGTCGTGATTGGTCAACTGTGACGGGTACAGGGGCCCGAAGCCCAAAAACCTTGAGCACAGTCTAAGGTCATATTTATGAAGGGATTTCATTCTAACCTCGTAGGATCACTCCAGATAATGCCCAGATGAGAACTTCCCCTTTTGGTCACGATCATTCAACCTTGATGGCTGCCCGAGCCCAAAACCCCGAAAAACTTTAGTATAGACTACAGGTTGTATTTGTGAAGGGATTTCATTGTAACTTGATAGAATGACTCAGTATAATGTCGAGATGAGGATGTCCCCTTTTAGTTGGAATTGGTCAACCGTGATGGCGACACAGGCCTGAACTGTGTCGCTGACACAGATCAGGCCTGTGTCGCCATCACGGTTGCATTTTGTAGCAGGTCATGCACAAGGTTACAAAGTCATCGTTAGACGCAGACTTTATCTGGACAAAGGAGGAAGTCCTTTCATTTTTGGTCCAGTCTAGGCAGGTGTTGCAGGACTTCGGCCATATAAACGATGCCGTATTTATCCTCTTGAGTGCGAGAAGGAAAGGCGGTGTCTTAGCTACATCTTCCACAAGCATACCGTTTCATGGACTACGTTCATTTAAAAAATGGTTGGAGAAGATGTTCGGAGAGCTCTTCTGCGTTTCAATGAGCAGCCCGGGGATCTAGATGTATCCTTGTCTGCATCATTCACTATTCGCTCAGACACAATTACAACGGCATTTTCATCATGTAGAGTGAATTTGGAAGCAATCTCTTACGCAGATCACCTTACCAGAAATATAGCGTAACGTCTCAACGGGAAGGAATTTGAGGACGTTTGTACCTCTCTTACAGTGGCTAATCTGGTGTTAATTCAGACGTGATGCTGCTCTTGCGTTGTCATCACTAGATGACAAGGTGAAAAGCCCTCTCCGAGTCTCTCCGATCTGCAGACATACTATTTTGGACGACAAGCTTTCGTCAGCTCGTGATCAGGCTATTTAGAAAGCATCAAGTGATCTGCTATTGAAATCGGTGTTTCATCAACCTGCTTCAGCAGACAAAAGTAAAGAAGGACGTTCCAGATCTAAACGTCAAAAGGGAACTCCTCACGAGGGTACAAGAAGCCCTTTTACAATTAGTCTACAGCCATATCACGTTGAAAACAACGGTTCTCGTCCGATCACTGAAGTTAAGCAACATAGAGCCCGGTCAGTACATGGATGGGTGACTGCCTGGGAATACTGGGTGCTGTAGACATTTACTCTGGAGGTCGTCAATGTAACGACTTGGGAAAGGGGCGTAGGTCTGATCGGGACTATCGGTCAGACCCCCCCCCCCCCCCCAGGCCGACGGGACAAGGTTCTTCGCGGAGAGGACATAGTTTCTCCTCCTGTAGGCCTCGCAGGTCATACAGGTGATATTGCTTGCCAGTTGGCGGAAGGGTATCATTTTCACAAGAAATTGGACAGCAGTCACGGAAGATCAGTGGGTCAGAAGTGTAGTCTCGGACGGCCTACGGCTATCATTCCGAGCAAAACCCCCACTAACAAATTGTCTGCATTGGTCAGATCTTCTGTCTGATCCTTTCAAAAGAGAAGCTCTCCCTGTACTTCAGGCTCTATATTAAAGGAAGCAATAGAGGTCACCGAGAATCAGGATTCTCAGGGTTTTTACAGTCACCTGTCCCTCGTACCGAAGCCAGACGGCTCGTTCTGACCAATAATAGACTTGAGCTGGATAAACAAGCTTATCGTGACTCCAAAATTCTATATGGGGACCATTCGGTCGGTAAGAGCGAGCATTCGACTGAACGACTATGCGGCAAGCATAGATCTATGGATGCGTACTTTCATGTCCTGGTACATCCGGCATTCAGAAAGTACCTGCGGTTCGCTGTACAAGGGAAGGTGTATCAGTTCAGAGCAATGTGCTTTGGTCTGAACCTGGTTCCCTGGGCATTCACTCGTATAATGAACTTGGTAATGTCATACTTCCGAGCTCATTTGTCTGTGGTAACATCGGCTTACTTGGACGACATTCTTCAGAGATACAGCAACAGAATTTTTCTTCAGAACGATGTTCAGTCTGCTTTTTTTGTTCCAACGTCTCGGTTTCATCGTAAACGAGAAAAAGTCGGATGTAGCTCCATCCAAGTCGTTCACTCACTTGGGAATGAGCTTCGAGACTCACAACAATCTGGTTTGTCAGCTGATACCCAGAGCGAAATTTGTCAGTTGTTATGCTCGCTTTTGTCTACACTCAGACGCATTAACGGCAAAGGAATTCATGCGACTGATGGGGCTGTGTGGAGTGGCTTCAGATCTTATTCCGACGAGCCGCATGTGCACGCTTTCCCTCCAGATATTCTTTACTCAGAACCGGAGTGTGATGACGCATTCACCCGAAACCAGTATTGTTTTAACAGACCTAGTAAAACAGGGGTTCAGATTTGGGCAGATATTCAGTGGTTAACTCAGGGAGTTTTGCTGCAACTGCCGGATCTGGCTTTCACGATTATGACGGATGCGAGTCAGACGGGTTGGAACGCGACCCTAAGTCCCGCAGACTTGAGGTGTCAGGGTCTTTGGGACCCTCGGTTCCCAGAGAAGTGCATAAACTTCAAAGAGATGATGTTAATTTGGTTAGTGCTACAACTTTGGATTCACATAATAGTGGACGTCCATGTTCAAATTTTGTCAAGACAGTTCGACAGTAGTAGCTTACATCAGGAACCAAGGTGACACTCATTCAATGCCATTATGCAAATTAACGGAGAAGATTGTCCTATACATCATGAATCATAATGTTCATCTTTCTGTCCATCATAGCGGGTCATCTGAATGTACTAGCAGACTCGCTCTCTCGGAAAGGTTGCCTGTTGCCATTGGACCAGACTCTCAACAAGCAAATATTCAGGTAGAATTGCAACCAATGGGATTGTTCCATGATAGATCTGTTTGCGACACACCGGAACAATCAGTTACCAACGTTCGTGTCACCAGGCCAAGATCATCAAGCATACACAGTAGACGCTCTGTTGATCTCATGGGGCGAAATGATAGGATAGGCGTATCCTCCAACTCTGTTGATTTAGCATATTCTGTTTAGTTCAACAGTCTCATTGCGAAATCCTGATAGTAGCACCTCTGTAGTCACAGAAACCTTGGATCAGTCTTCTCTTGTGTCTGTTATGGGACGTTCCCTGGAAGCTTCCTCCACGAGAGGACCTTCTTTATTAGGGGAAGTATTTGTTCTTCACGTCCTTCTCCGCCCTTAGGGGCATTATGGAGTCGATCAGACGTGAGAGAGCCTTACGGTTCCTATACTATTTGATGACGAACACGAGAACAATTCAAGTAATGCTACTGAAGGGGGTTCATTATGATTTTGAATCCCCCCCCCCCCCCTCCCCACACACACATACTGCCAATGTGTTAAGAGGTGATTATCGGGCAAGATGTCGTTTTCTTCCCGTAAGCCTCCTATGCATTTAAGTACATACATGCATTTCATGGCTACTCAATTGGTGGCTGGGTCATGTTCTATGGTGACCTCATGGGCACATCCACTTTCTAGTTGGTTGTTTTCCTGTGGTTGTTCGTCTATATGTCATATACGAGCATATGATTCAACGTCAATAAATTGCAAGCCTTGGGGTACCTGGGAGGCTGTTTAGTCAGTTAACTGTTATTCAGATGATTACATGTGGCATTTCAATGCTCACGTGCATAATAATCGCATTATTAGGCAGACGTTTTATTGTATGTTATGGACCTTAGAAACTATGAATTATTTTGGGGGTGGTCTGTGGCGAGTCTGTTAATCATAGCTCGATCAATTTCTAGATCCAGGTTTCTTTTAATGGCGATACCCAATCGAATACATCTTGTCTTCACTCTCGTATATTCGCACATTTTCCAGGAACATAGATATCGTATAGAACACGTCTAGGAGTGTTATTTACTGGAATTTATTGTACACCTGAATGGGGTCGCCTGTGGGTTGCCTTGGAAGTGTGTTTACTCTCCAGAGATCGTCCATTGTGATTCTATTGGACATGTGTATGTTATATATTATATAACTGGTTTTCGACCTATCTGCATATGCCGACTCCGGTTACATTACAAGTGGGCGATATTAATTACCGGGATCGCCGCTATAGCCTTTGCTTCTGAAGTGGCATTAAGCACCAATTTATTAATAATAAGTAATACCTGGGTGTCTATTCGACGAATATTTATATTGTTATTTGGTACCGCTTTTACTGATTCCAGAGTGCTCCCCTCTTCTTTTTAAAGATTCCTTCAAAAAGGGTGGGGGGTGGGGGATTTTTGACCTCTCCTCTGGCTTGATAAGTATGTAACTATGAGTGAAGCTGTTTTGGCTGTAGATTATATCCTGGATACAGCTTGTGTTTGTTGTATATGGCGTATGTTTGTGGGAGATAGCCTCTCATTCTCAAATACGCCATTCTAATTTTTGGAGCTTAGTCCGGACAAGCCTTAAAAAATTGGGAACTCGTTACATCCAATTAGCATAGCCTTCATGGTAAGAATATGGAATTACTTGAATGTGGCTCCTTATTGATGATATGTCTTCTCTATTACTGTATAGAAATGTAATTATACCCCCACTTTCGAAGAAAATGGGGATATACTGGATTACATGCGTCCGTGCATCCATCTGTGCGTCCGTCCGTCTGAGAATATTCATAACTTTCATAACTTAAGTAAATTAATATTTTCTATAATATTTGTTGGTCATAGGTATACCCACACTAGTTATTTTTTAGCTCACCTGACTTTCAGTCAGGAGAGCTATAGTGATCACTCACCGTCCGTCGTCCGTCGTCGTCCGTGAACATGGTGTTTGCGTCTTCTCTCAAACCGCTGAACCAATTTAATTGATATTTGAGATAATAGTTTGTTATGACATCGCAATTTGCTTTTGTTCAAATCAAGTTGCCTCGCCCATGGGTAGGGCCACACCCAAAAAGTGTGCTGAAATCTTTAAAAATCTTCTTCTCATGAACCAGCAGCAGCAGAGACTTGATATTTGGTGTGCAGCTTCCTATTGAGGTGTAGACCCAGATTTGTTCAAGAGAAGTTTGTGGGGCTATACTTGGCGTCGTTATGGGAGGGGCAAAATTTTTGGCCCCGCCCAAAATTTCTATTTTCCAAACCGAGAGGCTGATTTGAACCAAATTTTATGTGAGGGCTTATTGGGTCATAAGTACCTAATTTATGCTGATTTTTTTTTTCCCGAAGCCCCATGGGAACCGCAGGAGCTAAAAATAGAAAAAAATTAAAACGCCCATATCTCCAAAACTGCACGGCACCGAGAATTTTTATTTGGTGTGAAGCTTCCTTAGGACCAACAGAAAGAATTGGTAAAAAAAAATTGCCATCGGTTTTATCATAGGGTACAGTTTCGGGACTTTGAAAAAGTGCTTGAGTCAGCACTTTTTAACACTGTAGGCAATGGGAAAAACATTAAAAAATCTTTTTCTCCAGATCCAGAAGGCAGAATCTTTTGATATTTGGTATGCAACATTGTAGGGTGGATCTGATTCAAGTTTGTTCAAATCGGCCCCCTGGGTTCATATTTGGGCTCAGTATAGGAGCCTGATTTCGAACTTAGTGCATTTCAGGCAAATTTCTTAAAAAATCTTCTCCAGATCCAGCAGGCAGAATCTTTTGATATTTGGTATGCAACATTGTGGGGTGGATCTGATTCAAGTTTGTTCAAATCGGCCCCCTGGGTTTATATTTGGGCTCAGTATAGGAGCCCAAATTTGAACTTACTGCATTTCAGGCAAATTTCTTTGAAAATCTTCTTCTCCAGATCCAGCAGGCAGAATCTTTTGATATTTGGTATGCAACATTGTGGGGTGGATGTGATTCAACTTTGTTCAAATCGGCCCCTTGGGTTTATATTTGGGCTCAGTATAGGAGCCCAAATTTGAACTTAGTGCATTTGAGGCAAATTTCTTTGAAAATCTTCTTCTCAAGATCCAGCAGGCAGAATCTTTTGATATTGGGTATGCAACATTGTGGGGTGGATCTGATTCAAGTTTGTTCAAATCGCCTCCCTGGGTTTATATTTGGGCTCAGTATAGGAGCCCAAATTTGAACTTAGTGCTTTTCAGGCAAATTTCTTAAAAAATCTTCTCCAGATCCAGCAAACAGAATCTTTTGGTATTTGGTATGCAACATTGTGGGGTGGATCTGATTCTATTTTGTTCAAATCGGCTCCCTAGATTCATATTTGGGCTCACTATAGAAGCTTGAATTCGAACTTGGTGCATTTCAGGCAAATTTCTTCAAAAATCTTCTTCTCCAGATCCTGCAGGCAGAATCTTTTGATATTTGGTATGCAACATTGTGGGGTGGATCTGATTCAAGTTTGTTCAAATCGGCCACCTGGATTCATATTTGGGCTCACTATAGAAGCCCAAATTCGAACTTAGTGCATTTCAGGCAAATTTCTTCAAAAATCTTCTCCAGATCCAGCAGGCAGAATCTTGTGATATTTGGTATGCAACATTTATGGTGGATCTGATTCAAGTTTGTTCAAATCGGCCCCCTGGGTTTATATTTGGGCTCAGTATAGGAGCCCAAATTTGAACTTAGTGCATTTCAGGCAAATTTCTTTGATAATCTTCTTCTCAAGATCCAGCAGGCAGAATCTTGTGATATTTGGTATGCAGCATCCTTAGGAGGGTGAGATTCAAGTTTGTTCAAGCCATGTCCCTAGGTCCATATTTGGGCTCACTGTGGGAGCTTGAATTGTAACTTTGTTCGAAATGAGGAATTTTCTTAAAAAATCTTCTTAAGATCCAGCAGTCGGAATGGTTTGATATGTGGTGAGTAGCATCCTTGGGGGGGGGGGGGGGGATTCAAGTGTGTTAAAGCCAAGTCCATGGGTCCATATTTGGGCTCCCTGTGGGAGCCCAAATTATAACTTAGTCAATATGAGGAATTTTTCTTTAAAAATCTTCAGATCCAGCAGATGAATGCTTTTGATATTTTTTATGCAGCATCCTTAGGGGGTAAGATTCAAGTTTGTTCAAGCCATGTCCCTAGGTCCATATTTGGGCCGATTGTGGGAGCTTGAATTGTAACTTGGTTCAAAATGAGGAATTTTCTTTAAAAATTTCTTCTTCAGATCCAGCAGTCGGAATGTTTTGATATTTGGTGTGCGGAATCCTTAGGGGTGTGAGATTCAGGTTTGTTAAAGCCAAGTCCCTGGGTTCATATATGGGCTCCCTGTGGGAGCCCGAATTATGACTTAGTTCAATATGAGGAATATCTTTAAAAATCTTTTTTTAGATCCACTGGTCAGAATATTTGGATATTTGGTTTCAGCTTTTCTTAGGAGGAGCAGATGCAACTTGTGGAAATCAATTCTCTGGGTTGATATTTAGGCTACCATGTCAGGTGAGCGCCCTCAGGCCCCCTGGGGCCTCTTGTTTTTAGCTCACCTGACTTTCAGTCAGGAGAGCTATAGTGATCACTCACCGTCCATCGTCCGTCGTCGTCCGTGAACATGGTGTTTGCGTCTTCTCCTCCCAAACCGCTGAACCAATTTAATTGATATTTGAGATAATAGTTTATTATGACATCGCAATTTGATTTTGTTCAAATCAAGTTGCCTCGCCCGTGGGTAGGGCCACACCCAAAAAGTGTGCTGAAATCTTAAAAAATCTTCTTCTCATGAACCAGCAGTAGCAGAGACTTGATATTTGGTGTGCAGCTTCCTTTTGAGGTGTAGACTCAGATTTGTTCAAGAGAAGTTTGTGGGGCTATACTTGGCGTCGTAATGGGAGGGGAAAGAATATTTGCCCCTCCCAAAATTTATATATTTTTATACTGTACCAATGACCCAGACATAGCTGGTGCTAACTCTTAAAAATCTTGGGCCAAACACAAATTTTGCCCCCCAATCCCCAAAATTTGCATCTAAAACCAAAAGAAATCATGTCCTAAAGGACCTCCATACTTTGCCCCTACTGCGCATGCGCAGTGTCAAGGACGTTCCGAAATTGGCGCCAATCATCATTCTTTGTTTGGCCCTTCATCAGTTAACATCTCACTGATCTTTGTGCTTGTAAATCTCAGTTTAAATGATGCCAGACACATAAATATTGGAGAAATGGTGATTCTAAGGAGGATAGAGAAGGAGTTGAGGAAAAAGGAGTGACAGAAAATATTCAGGGCTGTAACTTAAAATTTTGTAATGAAATTATGTTAAGTTGCCTATTTTCGAGGCATGGGCCTGTTGTTGTCATTCTTGCTTTGAAGTTGCACTGCTTATTCAGTGTTTCCTCTCTCCTTATCCTGTAAGTCCCCCCTTGCTATTCTCCCATGCTTTTGGCATATTTTTGAGTAAGATTACTACTAAAATTTCTTGGGAGAATTAGCTTGGTTACAGAATGAATTCTGTTATTTTCCCCATGTTTACGTTTTCACCCATGGGTGTTTGGACGTTGTGTTCTGCATCTACCATCTGATGTTCTGCAGATTCTTCTTTGGAAGTCTCTGTTTTGCATCAGATAGTGTGTAATATTGATAACTGATTTCGGGCCAGTATTGTCAGTGCCTGGAGTCATGTTTTCTGGTGTTTATACACTTCTTGTTTACATTGGCAACAGTCTCTTTTGAGGGGGGCTTTTTGCCTTTGGAGTAGTTTACTCATTACTAGATACATTATTATTATCCATAAGTGTTGCAATAATTATTTAAAATAATTTTAAAATTTTTGACCACACTTACCCTTGGGATCCATTGGGGCTCAACGTTACTTTTCAGAAACTTGGGCTTCGCTTAAAAAATATTTTTCAAAAATTATTTTGAATTTCATTTGCTTTTTTCAATGTTAATGGATCATGTTATTATGTATCTTTGTGTTTAGGGGTTTGTGCGAGTGCTAGGACTTGTTGTTGTCTTTTCACAATGAAAGGACATTGTTCAAATTGTAATAGGAAGAAATCTTCCTCTGACTTTCATGATCATTTTATTAATTGTAGTCAGTGTACTCGCACTAACTCCTGTTCAATATGTCAATATTGGGATGACAAACATTGGAAACGTGTGTCACGGTATGTTGTTAGTGGAGAAAGGGCTATGCCGGTCCTTTCTCCGCAGAGTCATTCTAGTCTATCAGTTTCTATTTCAGAGGAACAAGAACAGGGTGATGTTTCCATGTTATCTTCCAAGAGTGCGCTTCCGTCGTCACAATTGAATGAAGAGCTAGCGGCAAAAGTGCTCATGGAGATACGACAGTTGCCTAAGAGGTCCCGAGTAGGATCGACGGCGTTGTCGTCCGCTAGCTCGCCCGGTGTAGCGTCCATTCACCGAATGGTTCGACAGCCAGGTTCATCCGTTGCGGTCCAGGAGGAAATGTTGGGTGATGCGAGCACTATAAACATACAAGGTGCACACCCAGTGACGGCGGATGTTAGGAGAGATCGGAGGAAGCCTTCTAGTCCGGTTCCTAGCTCGTCCAGGTCCAGCCGGGCCGCGAGCGAGAGAGGCCCTTCTCTCGTACAACAACATCAGGGACCTGATGTTGTGGTACAAAATGTGTCGCAAGCGGAGCACACGTCCGTCGCTCGGGACGCTCCGTTCTTTAGGCAGTCCGCGGAGACTGCTCAGGCTTCCTCATCCTCTCACCAGCGCACACAACCGCACCTTGGCTACGTGACCACGGATATTCTACCAGCTTCGCCGATAAGGGATTCTTCGGCGACCAGGTCACGCCATCCGGTAGCCAGGGACACGAGGCCGGTAGACTCCGGACGTTCGCATAGGAAGAGTATGCGGGAGTCAGTTGATGCGGAGCTTCCTGTGGCTAAGCAGCGAAAGACCGCTACTCCACAGGCCTCGATGACGGACGTGCTTGCTCAGATAGCACAGCTTATCGCAGCAACCGACAGAATCGGTGTCGGATCGGGAATTATCCGACAGCGCTGGGTCGGTACGCTCCGCCGAAGCATCGGGTGCGGACGACCGGGAGCATCATGAGGTCCGACCGGATGGTGAAAGGGATATGGATGACTTGGAGCTATCCCTTTCGGAACAACATAAAGCTGCCCTGGATTTCATCCGGCACTTCCTTCCTCACGTTGTTCCGTCGGGCCAGACTGCTGCGGTACCGGACAAGAGACTGATAGCGTCATTGGACACTGAATTCTTCGAGCGGTTCAGAGACATCGTCCCTGAGTTTCTGTCTCAGTCCAATAATGTCACAAGAACATTTGAATTATTGAACGACGCTATATTCAAGCTTGCTTCCAAAACAGGCAAAGCTGGTTTCTTATCCTCCAATGCTCTTAACCTGCCTTTCATTAATGCAAGGATCCCCGTGGGAACCCCGGGAAGTAAGCAGCACTTGTTTACTGTGGTAAACCAGTTCCGCTTTACTAGTAAAATAGGACCCAGTCACCAATGCTTGGGGTGAAAGTCCTCTAAAATGGGCAACATGTAGATCAACGATTGAGTAAACTTGACTTCATCTCCATGTTGTGTCACGATTAGCCATTGTGCATAAATATGTGACGTTAACCACCAACAAACAACAAAACATTAATGCAAGGAATAAATTCGATACGGCAGGACAGGGTATTCCGAGAGTTCCTCTGCGTCTTGACGACGAGGCGGAAGACTTAGAATTGTCATTACCATCGTCTATGTCCGTTCCAACCGCGGTGTTGGATACGACAATCACGTCTAACAGGGCCAGTTTAGACGCTTTATCTTACGCAGACCACCTTACAAAGGCGTTATCACTGCATCTTCAAGGGAAAGAATTCCAGGATATACAATCCTCTTTAAGACTTCTTTCAAGGGCAGTGGCTTAGTCCACGTATAACTCCGCCCTCTCAGTGGCAAACCTGGAGTTGGTTAGATGTGACGCAGCCCTAGCTACATCCACACGCGTGGATAGTAAGGTGAAGAACTCTCTCAGAGTCGCTTCGGTCTCCGGAGCACTTCTATTCGACGGCAAGCTTTCTGCAATCTACGATAAAATTACTAAGAAAGCTTCGGATTCTCTGCTGTTTAAATCCGCTTCCAAAAAGTCGGATACGGCAGAGAAGAATAAGACAGGCACTTCTGGGTCTAATGCGCCCAAGAAAGGTTCCTATAGAGGTTCCGGTGCGTCCTCTTAGTCTTATTCAAGAGACCGTCAAGGCAGCGACTCACGTGCGGGACGTCCTTCAGGCCGGGACAATCGGTCGGACGCCCCGAGGTCGACGGGACGAGGTGTGGGTCGTGGAGGACGTGGTTTCTCCTCCCGCAGGCCTCGCAGGTCCAGGAGGTGATGGCTTCAACCTCTATCGTGTTCCGGTTGGCGGAAGGTTGTCGAGTTTTTCAGAAGAGTCGGCGTCGATTACGGACGACCCTTGGGTGAGAGGGGTGATTTCAGAAGGTCTAAGAATATCCTTCAAACGAAAGCCTCCTTTAACTCGAAGTCCAAAATGGACTCAACTTCCGTCAAATCTGCAGAAAAGAGACGCTCTGTTATCGGAGGTGCAGTCTCTTTTAATGAAGAATGCGGTAGAGGTCGTAGAAGACCAGGAAACACCGGGATTCTACAGCCATCTGTTTCTGGTTCCGAAACCAGACGGCTCGTTCCGTCCAGTCATAGATTTGAGCTGGATAAACAAGCTGATCGTCGCTCCGAAATTTTATATGGAGACGATTCGGTCGGTCAGAGCGAGTATTCGGGTGAACGTTTATGCTACAAGCATAGATCTCAAAGATGCGTACTTTCATGTCATGGTACATCCGACATTCAGAAAGTATCTACGCTTCGCAGTCCTAGGAGTGGTGTATCAATTCCGGGCGATGTGCTTCGGATTGAACCTAGCACCCTGGGCTTTCACTCGGGTAATGAACTCGGTAATGATGTATTTCCGAGCTCATTCGTCTGCGGTAACGTCGGCCTACCTGGACGACATTCTTCAGAGGTACGGCAACGAGTTAACGCTTCAGAACGATGTGCAGAATCTGCTTCTATTGCTCCGACGTCTCGGTTTTGTTATAAACAAGGAGAAGTCGGATCTGGTGCCGTCCAAGTCATTCACTCATCTGGGAATGAGCTTCGAGACACACAACAATCTCGTTCGTCTGCCGTTAACCAGAGCGAAATTAGTCAGTTGTTATGCTCGCTATTGTCTTTATGCAGACAAAGTCACAGCGAGGGAGTTTATGAGACTGATAGGTCTGTGTGGAGCCGTCACGGATCTCATTCCCATGGGGCGGTTACGCACTCGTCCTCTCCAAATTTTCTTAACTCAGAATTGGAGTGTGAAGATTCATTTGCTCGACATAGGCGTTCTCTTGTCAAATCAAGTAAAACAAGAGATTCAGACTTGGGCAAACATTCAGTGGTTAACTCAGGGAGTTCAGCTGCAGTTGCCGGATCAGAGTTTTACCATTATGACGGATGCCAGTCAAACAGGTTGGGGTGCAACATTGATCCCAACGGATTCGAGATGCCAGGGTCTTTGGAATCCACAGTTCCTAAGCAAGCACATAAACATCAAGGAAATGATGTCAATTTGGCTTGCGTTATGTCATTGGATGGACATTATTCACAAAGCTCATGTCCAAATTCTGTCCGACAATACGACAGTAGTGGCGTATATACAGAACCAGGGAGGCACTCATTCCGTTCCGTTATTCAATCTAACGGAGAGAATCCTTCTGTTTGCTCTAGAACATCAAGTTCTACTTTCGGTCCGTCATATACCGGGTCGTCTGAATGTACTAGCAGACTGCCTTTCACGGAAGGGTCGCTTGTTGCCGTCGGAGTGGACTCTCAACAAACAAGTATTCAATCAGATTTGCTACCAGTGGGAACGGCCAATGATAGACTTATTTGCGACACATCTCAACAATCAGTTGCAGACGTATGTGTCACCGTGCCCGGATCCAAGAGCTTTTGCAGTAGATGCTCTATCGATCTCATGGGACGGAATGATAGGATATGCGTATCCTCCAGCGCCGTTGATTCAGAAGTATTGCTTAAGATAAAACAATCTCAGTGCAAGATTCTGTTGGTACCATCTCTGTCTCCACAGAGACCGTGGATAAATCTACTCAGGTGTCTGTTGTGGGACCTACCGCAAAAGCTTCCTCCACGGGAGGATCTTCTTTCGCAGGGGAAACCGCGTCGACTTCATCACAACCCGCAAGGTCTCAACCTTCACGTTTTTTCGTTGTGCGGTCCTTCTTGCATGGCAAGCACTTTACAGGACGAGCAGTGGACGCGATTTCTAACTGTAGGAGGACCTCCTCTTCGCTAAATTATGCGGCTAAGTGGAAGGTTTTTCGTCGTTGGTGTAGGGATCATTCTGTTGATATTTTTTATCCCTCCATACCAGACATTGCAAACTTTCTAGTATACTTGTTTGACGAAATCAAACTGCAGCCTGTTACTTTTAAGGGTTATAGGTCTATGTTATCTGATACCTATGCACACCATGATAGTTTACAAATTGGATCTAATGTCTCTTTATCTAAGTTAGTTAGAAACTTCTCGATAAATAGACCCAGAACTCTTAGATTAATTCCTAAGTGGAATTTAGCTTGGGTTCTTCTTAAACTAAAGGAAAAGCCATTTGAGCCTCTTGGGACAGTAGATTTCAAATTCTTGTCTTATAAGACAGCTTTTCTCTTAGCTTTCTCTTCTGCTAGAAGAGTCAGTGAGCTTCATGCACTATCGGTGGATGATTCTCACTATCGTAGTGTCGGGAACACTATCACCTTCACTACTAATGTTGGATTTTTAGCTAAGAATCAGGCTCCTAATAAATATCAGGAACCTATTGTTATTAAGGCTCTTCCGTCTTCAGACGGGCGTAGGCCTTTACTCTGTCCTGTTAGAGCTTTACGCATTTATAAACAGAGATCTCAGTTTATCAGAAAGGGACGAAAATGTTTCTTTCTGTCTCTGATGCCTAATAGAAAGGACATTTCGGTCCATTCTATTGCTAGATGGATTCAATTAACTATCCGTACTGCTTATGAAAATTTATCTTCTTCCCAGCAGTCTGTGCTTAAGATTTCGGCTCATGAAGTAAGAGCTCTTTCTACATCTTGGGCTTACGCAAATAGTGTGGCTATTACAAATTTAATGAAGGCTGCTTATTGGTCTCAGCCATCCACATTCACGAATTTTTATCTCAGAAATATTGAGTCCATTTCTGGAGACCTGCATTGTTTAGGTCCGTTATCTGTTGCTCAGAATGTCGTCCACTAAACAGTTGCAACTATAGTTATGCAGGCTTTCTGTTCCGGCAGTGACTCCGTCCTGCTGCCCTCTTCGCTCTGGGCTATTTGACCCAGGGCAAGGGGAAGGGGGGGGGGGAGGAGGGTGTTCCCTTAGGTCACCTGCTTTATAGTGAAAAGCAAGGGAAGTCCACCTCTGGAGTCAGTAATTCTGAGTCGTTTCCGGGATGGTTTTAAAGTGTAATATTAATGTTAAAAATTCATTCATGTCATATTTTTAAAGTGTAGCTCGGTGTGAAGCATTTGTATATGTCAAGTGTCAAACGGGCGTTAATATACAATCCTCGGACACTTTTAAAGAATATAAAGAGTCTCAATTCTCTGGACTAACTTTATTTATTGGCTTACTTTAAAAATAATTAGTATAATGGGTTATACTGGATGTTAATAGAGAACATGAATGTTATTGTGCTCAATTATGAAGGGTATTGTATCTTTCTAATTTATCATAAAATAAGAAAGATACATGTAAAGCCTAATACTCCTTTTCTCCTTGAGGGGTTCACTCTATATTATACAGTTGAGCTTATTGGATTTTCCTCTATGTCCTAGGCCCTCCAGCCTTTTTACTATCCAGCTATGTCTGGGTCATTGGTACAGTATAAAAATGTTAAAAAATTTATAGTAATTTATATATTTTTTATACTTACCAATGACCCAGACGGGGATGGCCCTCCCAGGAGTTGGGAACTCATACCTCCCCGCTGAGTACATAGCGCTGACCAGGCACTGCCAGTAAGAATGATGATTGGCGCCAATTTCGGAACGTCCTTGACACTGCGCATGCGCAGTAGGGGCAAAGTATGGAGGTCCTTTAGGACATGATTTCTTTTGGTTTTAGATGCAAATTTTGGGGATTGGGGGGCAAAATTTGTGTTTGGCCCTAGATTTTTAAGAGTAAGCACCAGCTATGTCTGGGTATTTGGTAAGTATAAAAAATATATAAATTACTATAAATTTTTTAACTTTCCAAACCGAGAGGCAAATTTTGACCAAATTTGATATGAGGGCTTATTGGGTCATAAGTACTTAATTTATGCCAAAAATTGTTTTCCCGTCGCCCCATGGGGACCGCAGGAGCTAAAAATAGAAAAAAATGAAAACGCCCATATCTCCAAAACTACACGGCACTCAGAATTCTTATTTGTTGTGAAGCTTCCTTAGGACCAACAGAATGGAATGGTAAAAAAAAATTGCCATCGGTTTTATGATGGGGTACTTTTTGGGGACTTTGAAAAAGTGCTGAGTCAGCATTTTTTGAACACTGTGGGTAATGGGAAAAACATAAGACTACTTTTCTCCGAAACCACTACTCCAAAAGCTTTAAAATTTTACATATAACATCTTTGGAAGATTGTTTCACAGGTTTATTGAAATCAATTGCCTGGGTCGATATTTATGAGAGCCCAAATGTTTAAATTAGTGCGGTATGAGGAGTATTTTTGAAAAATCTTCTTCAGATCTAGCAATAAGAATGTTTTGATATTTGGTATGCAGCATCCTTAGGGGAGTGAGATTCAAGTTTGTTGAAGCCAAGTCCC
Source organism: Pictodentalium vernedei (assembly GCA_031216915.1). Lineage (NCBI taxonomy): Eukaryota > Metazoa > Mollusca > Scaphopoda > Dentaliida > Dentaliidae > Pictodentalium > Pictodentalium vernedei. The sequence continues at coordinate 369,405,541 of CM062295.1, forward strand.
TGGGTTGATATTTAGGCTGAAAATTTGGGGCCCGTTGCAGACTTCGAAAATTTTGGACCAAAATCGGAATTTTTTTTTTTTGTTTTTTCTGCGTTTTGGTCAATTTTAAGACAAAAAAATTTGTGTTTTTTTTTTTTTCCCCTGAAAATTTGGGGTCCGGGTGGGACTTAGAAAATTTTGGACTAAAATCCGAAAAAAATTTTTTTTTATTCTTTCTGCGTTTCGGTCAATTTTAAGACAAAAAAAAATATTTTTTCAAAAAAAAATGTTTGTTTTTTTTCCTTTGAAAATTTGGGGTCCAAGTGGGACTTAGAAAATTTTGGACCAAAATCCGAAATTTTTTTTTTTTTTGTTTTTTCTGTGTTTCGGTCAATTTTAAGACAAAAAAAAAAAAAAAAAAAATTTTTCCCCTGAAAATTTGGGGTCCAAATGGGACTTTTTTTGTTTTTTATGCATTTCTGTCAATTTTAAGACAAAAATTTTTTTTTTTTCCCCTGAAAATTTGGGGTCTGGGTGGGACTTAGGATATGCATTTCGATCAAATTTGAGACAAAAAAAAAATTTTTTTTTCCCCTGAAAATTTGGGGTTCCGGGTAGGACTTCGAAAATTTTGGACCAAAATCCGGAAATTTTTTTTATGGTTGGTTTTTTATGGGTTTCTGTCAATTTTAAGACAAAAAAAATTTTTTTTTTTTTACACCGAAAATTTTGGGTCCAGAGGGACTTTGAAAATTTTTGACCAAAATCCGTTATTTTTGTTTTTTTTGTTTTTTTATGCGTTTATGTCAATTTTAAGACAAAAAAATTTTTTTTTTTTTTACACTGAAAATTTTTGACCAAAATCCGTAATTTTTTTTTGGGGGGGTGGGGGGGGGGGGGGGTGGGGGGGTCTGGGTTCTTATGCGTTTCTGTCAATTTTAAGACAAAAAAAAAATTTTACACCGAAAATTTGGGGTCTGGGTGGGACTTCGAAAATTTGGGACCAAAATCCGTTATTTTTGTTTTTTTTGTTTTTTATGCGTTTTTGTCAATTTTAAGACAAAAAAAAAATTTTTTTTTTTACACCGAAAATTTGGGGTCTGGGTGGGACTTAGAAAATTTTGGACCAAAATCCGGAAATTAGTTTTATCGTTTTTTATGCATTTTAAGAAGAAGAAAAATATTTAGGCTGAAAGTATTTTGTTTGGGAAAAAAATCTGTTTTTTATGCGTTTATCTCAATTTTGGGGCGTAAAAGTGCAGGAACTGAAAATAGAAGGAAAATCCTGTGTATTGTGTGGGCACAATCGCTTCATCTGTTGGTATATGCTTTTCTGTGGAGGAGGCGTATGCAGCTTATTCAAGTCAAGTCCCTGGTTTGATATTTAGACTACCATGTCAGGTGAGCGCCCTCAGGCCCCCTGGGGCCTCTTGTTTTATTACTTGCTCACTTAGAAAATGTGTCCGTCCGAGCCAAATTTTGTCTGTTCAGCCTGTATCTCAGGTATCGAGTGTTCTATTGCAATGAAATTTGCCATGAGCACTGCTTGTGGTATAGGCTTTAAAAAAAGGATTCAAGGATATTTCTCACATTCTCCTTTTTAGAGTTATCCCCCTTTTTTGACTTAGAAATTGTAGGAAATAGACATTATATGTCTGTTCAGCCGGTATCTCAGGTATGGGTTGTCAGATTTCAGTGAAATATGGCAGGCAGTTTGTCTATGACAAAGGCTTCTGCCTCATTGCATAAAACTTCCAAACACCAAACAATTTACCATACCTTTTGACTTAGAAATTGTTGGAAATTGTTATACCCCCACTTTCAAAGAAAATGGGGTGGGGGGGGGGGGGGGGAGAAATGGATTACATGCATCCATCCGTCCATGCGTCCGTCTGTGTGTGAGTCCGTCCGAGAATATTCATAACTTTCATTATTTTCTATAATATTTATTGGTCATAGGTATGCCCACACTAGGCAGTACACCACATGGGGGTATGCACCGGACGACAGTCCAGCTCTTGTTCCTTTTAAATTTGATTTTCTTTCACCTTGGATTACAGGATTGGAACTATGTTGATCTACTAATTCTGAAGCCCTAGGCCCTCCACCTTTTTATGATTCAGCTAGTCTGGGCCATTGGGTTATAGTGTAAATATATTATAAATTTAAAGTAATTTGCATATTTTTATTCTTACCAATGGCCCAGACGGAGATGGCCCTCCCATGAGTGGGTACTCATTCCTCCCCTCTGAATTATTATGTAATACTCTCTTCTACAAAGAATGATGTTGGCGCCAATTCCGGTCACTTCCTGACGGCTGCGCATATGCGGAGAGTAAATGCATGGAGGGCCAGATAGAATTTTCGGTTTTGCAAGCAAATTTTAGGGATTGGGGGGTTCAAAATTTGTGTTTGGCTCTTGATAACTTTGAGTTAGCACCAGCCAGCTAGTCTGGGCAATTGGTAAGTATAAAAATATACAAATTACCTTAAATTCATAATATTTTTATACTGTACCAATGACCCAGACATAGTTGCTGTTGCTAATTCTCAAAAATCTAGGGCCAAACACAAATTTTGCCCCCCCCCCCAATCCCCAAAATTTGCATCTAAAACCGAAAATAACATGTCCTAAATGGTCCTCCATACTTTTCCTCCACTGCACATGCGAAGTGTCAAGGAGGTCTCGAAATTGGCGCCAATTATCATTTCTTTGTTTGGCCCTTCATCAGTTCACATCTGACTGATATTTGTGCTTGTAAATCTCAGTTTAAATGATGCCAGACACATAAATATTAGAGAAATGGTGGATCTAAAGAGGAAATACAAGGAGGAGAGGAAAAATTAGTGGCAGGAAATAATCAGGGCTGTAACTTAAAATTTTTTTATGAAATTATGTTATGTTCCCTAATTTCAAGGCATGGGCCTGTTGTTGTCATTCTTGCTATAAAGTTACACTGCTTGATCAGTGTTTCCTCTCTCCCTTTCCTTTAGTCCCCCCTTGCTATTCTCCCATGCTTTTGGCATATTTTCTGTAATATTATTACTAAAATTTCTTGGGAGTTTTAGCTTGGTAACAGAATGAATTCTGTTTTTTTCCCCATGTTTACGTCCTCACCCATGGGTGTTTAGGCATTGTGTTCTGCATCTAGCATCTGATGTTCTGCAGTTTCTTCCCTGGAAGTCTCTGTTTTGCATCGGATAGTGTTGTAATTGTTAACTGATTTTGGGCCATGTTTATCAGTGCCTGGAGTCATGTTTCTGGTGTTTATACACTTCTTGTTTACATTGACAACGATTTCTGTTGAGAGTGATTTCTTGTCTTTGTATTAGTTTAATCATAACAAGATACATTATTATTATACGTAAGTGTTGCATTAATTTTTTTGAAATATTTTTAAAATTTTTGTCCACACTTAGGCTTTTTTTGGATCCATTGGGGCTCAACGTTACTTTCAGAAACTTGGGCTTTTCTGAAAAAATATTTTTCAAAAAATTTGTTTGATTTCATTTATTTTTTCTGTATGTTAATGGATCATGTTATTATGTATCTTTGTTTTCAGGGGTTGGTGCGAGTACTAGGACTGTTTGTGTTCTTTTCACAATGAAAGGATATTGTTCAAATTGTAAAAAGAGGAAATCTTCCTCTGACTTTCATAATCATTGTATTAATTGTAGTCAGTGTACTCGCACTAACTCCTGCTCAGTGTGTGTCAATTGGGATGACAAACATTGGAAACGTGTGTCACGGTATGTTGTTAGCGGGGATAAGGCCATGCCGGTCCTTTCTCTGTGGGGTCACTCTAGTTTTTCAATCTCTTTTTCAGAGGAACAAGAACAGGGTGATGTTTCCGTGATGTCTTCCAAAAGTGTGCCTCCATCGTCACAGTTAAATGAAGAGCTAGCGGCAAAAGTGCTCATGGAAATACGTCAATTGCCTAAGAGGTCCCTAGTAGGATCGACGGCATTGGTGTCCGCTAGCTCGCCTGGTGTAGCGACCATTCATCGAATGGCTCGGCAGCCGGGTTCGTCCGTTGCGGTCCAGGAAGGAGATTTGGGTGATGCGAGCACTATAATAACACAAAGTGCACACCCAGTGACGACGGATCAGAGGATAGAACAGAGGAAGCCTGTTAGTCCGGTTCCTAGCTCGTCCAGGTCCATCCGGGCTGCGAGCGAGAGAGGTCCCTCTCTCGTACAACAACATCTGGGACCAGATGTTGTGGTACAAAACGTTTCGCATTCGGAGCATACGTCTGCCACTCGGGATGCTCCGTTATATAAACAGTCCGGAGAGACTGTCAATATGGCTTCCTCATCCTCACGGTAGTGCACACGACCACACCTTGGCTACGTGACCACAGATATCTAGCCAGCTTCGCCGATCAGGGATTCCATGGCGACCAGGTCACGCCATCCGGTAGCCAGGGGCACGAGGCCTGTAGACTCCAGACTTCCACACAAAAGAAGTATGCAGGAGTCAACGACCAGGCTGAAGACCTAGAATTGTCTATACCGTCGTCTATGTCAATTCCAACCATGACGTTGGAAACGACAGTAATGTCTAATAGAGCTAACTTAGACGCTTTATCATATGCAGATCACCTTACTAAAGCGTTATCATTACGTCTTCAAGGGAAAGAATTCCAGGATATACAATCCTCCATAAGAGTTCTTTCGAGGGCCATAGCTTATTCTATGTATAACTCCGCACTTTCAGTGGCAAATCTGGAGTTGGTTAGACGTGACGCGGCCCTAGCTACATCCACGCGCATGGATGGTAAGGTGAAAAACTCTCAGAGTCGCTTCGGTCTCTGGAGAGCTTCTCTTTCGACGGCAAGCTTTCTGCAATCTATGATAAGATAACTAAGAAAGCTTCGGATTCTCTGCTCTTCAAATCCGCTTCTAAAAAGTCAGATACAGCAGAAAAGAGTAAGACAGGCACTTCTGGGACAAGTACGCCCAAGGGAAGTTCCTATAGAGGTTCCTATGCGTCCTCTAGGTCTTATTCTAGAGACCGTCAAGGCAGCGACTCACGTAGGGGACGTTATACTGGCTGAGATAACCGGTCAGACGTCCCTAGCTCGATGGGGCGAGGTGCGGGTCGTGGAGGACGTAGTTTCTCCTTCCGCAAACCTCGCAGTTCCAGGAGGTGATGGTATGAACCTCTATCGTGTTCCGGTAGGCGGAAGATTGTCGAGTTTTATAAACAATTGGGCATCAATTACGGAAGAACCCTGGGTTCGAGGGGTAATTTCGGAAGGACTAAGAATATCCTTCAAACGAAAGCCTCCATTAACTCGAAGTCCAAAATGGACTCGGCTTCTGTCAAATCCGCAGAAAAGAGATGCTCTTCTATCAGAAGTAAGTCTCTTCTGGAGAAGAACGCGGTAGAGGTCGTAGAAGACCAGGAATCACCGGGTTTCTACAGCCATCTGTTTCTGGTTCCAAAACCAGACGGCTCGTTCCGTCCAGTCATAGATTTGAGCTGGATAAAAAAGCTGATCGTCGCTCCGAAGTTCTATATGGAGACAATTCGATCAGTCAGAGCAAGTATTCGGATGAACGACTATGCTACAAGCATAGATCTCAAGGATGCGTACTTTCACGTCATGGTACATCCGACATTCAGAAAGTATCTACGCTTCGCAGTCCTAGGAGTTGTATATCAGTTCCAAGCGATGTGCTTCAGTTTAAACCTAGCACCCTGGGCTTTCACTCGAATAATGAACTTGGTAATGATGCATTTCCGAGCTCATTCGTCTGCGGTAACGTTGGCCTACCTGGACGACATTCTTCAGAGGTACGGCAACGAGTTAACCCTTCAGAACGATGTGCAGAATCTGCTTTTATTACTCCGACGTCTCGGTTTTATTAAAAACGAGGAGAAGTCGGATCTGGTGCCGTCCAAGTCATTCACCCACTTGGGAATGAGCTTCGAGACACACAACAATCTCGTTCGTCTGCCGTTAACCAGAGCGAAATTAATCAGTTGTTACGCTCGCTATTGTCTTCACTCAGACAAAGTCACAGCGAGAGAATTCATGAGACTGATAGGTCTGTGCGGAGCCGCTGCAGATCTCATTCCGATGGGGCGGTTACGCACTCGTCCTCTCCAAATTTTCTTGACTCAGAATTGGAGAGTAAAGATTCATTCGCTCGATATAGACGTTCTCTTGTCAAATCAAGTGAAACAAGAGATTCAGACTTGGGCAAACATTCAGTGGTTGACTCAGGGAGTCCCACTGCAGTTGCCGGATCCGAGTTTTACTTTTATGACGGATGCCAGTCAAACAGGTTGGGGTGCAACATTGATCCCAACGGATTCGAAGTGCCAGGGTCTTTGGGATCCACAGTTTCTAGGCAAGCACATAAACATCAAAGAAATGATGTCAATTTGGCTTGCACTATGTCATTGGATGAACATTATTCAGAAAGCAGATGTCCAAATCCTGTCCGACAATACGACAGTAGTAGCGTATATTCGGAACCAGGGAGGCACTCATTCCGTTCCGTTATTCAATTTAACGGAAAGAATCCTTCTGTTTGTACTAGAACACCAAGTTTTACTTTCGGTCCGTCATATTCCGGGTCGTCTGAATGTATTAGCAGACTCCCTTTCACGGAAGGGTCGCTTGTTGCCGTCAGAATGGACTCTCAACAAACAGGTATTCAATCAGATTTGCTACCAATGGGAGTGGCCAGTGATAGACTTATTTGCGACACAGCTCAACAATCAGTTGCAGACGTATGTGTCACCATGTCCAGATCCTTGAGCATATGCAGTAGACGCTCTATCGATCTCGTGGGACGGAATGATAGGATATGCGTATTCTCCAGCGCCGTTGATTCAGCAGATATTGCTAAAGATAAAACAATCTCAATGCAAAATTGTGTTGGTAGCATCTCTGTCTCCACAGAGACCATGGATAAATCTACTCAGGTGTCTGCTGTGGGACATTCCACGGAAGCTTCCTCCACGAGAGGATCTTTTTTCGGAGGGGAAATCGCGTCAAGTACATCACAACCCGCAAGGTCTCAACCTTCACGTATTTCCGTTGTGCGGTCCTTCTTGCACGGCAAGCATTTTACAGGACGAGCAGTGGACGTAATTTCTAACTGTAGGAGGACCTCCTCTTCGCTAAACTATGCTGCTAAGTGGAAGGTCTTTTGTCGTTGGTGTAGGGATCATTCTGTTGATATTTTTGATCTCTCCATTCCAGACATTGCAAGCTCTCTAGTATACTTGTTTGATGAGATCAAACTGCAGCCTGTTACTATTAAGGGTTATAGGTCTATGTTATCTGATACCTATTAGCCCAAGAACATTAGGTTTCACTAGGGAAAAAAATCGGAGAAAGCTGATTTTTTCAGGGAATGTCGAGTACATGTCACTGAACGATTAGACAAAAGTCCCCTAAAATCCCAGTTGAGCTTTTTTTTCTACAGCCTTTTTTCGAAAACGCGTTTGAAAAAAATAAAAAAAAATCACACGAACTTTGTAACCTCGAATTGATCCAACTGTATTTTTTGTTTACGCGTATTTCGAGCTACATAATGTCTAATATACATTTACCTAGAGGAAAATGCGCATTCTGTGACAATTTCTGCGAAAAATTATTGAAAATTCACAAAAAAGTATCGGATTTACGCAAAAAATGATGATTTTCCTAACGGATTTGCCCAAAGGGTCGTAGAACAGAACGGGATGTTAGTTGGACACACGATAAAAAATCCACCACCATTTGAAGACTTTTATCATTGCTTACAAAATAGACATTATGGAAGACCCCCTCTGCTTCTGGCCGAGTTCCCCTTTTGGCATAAAATTCATCAGCATGAGAACTCAACTATTTTCGGGCTTGGGACCAAACAGACACGTCTGTGTCTGGCAGCATTAGATCAATAAATAATATTTACAGAATGTACGAAAATCAATAAATAATATTTACAGAATGTACAAATCAATCAACATGGATTAAGTTACATTGACTATTATCAACGCTATATACAGAAATGACATGACCTATATACATATTATTCATCGAACTCAGAAATTTCCGACAGGACAGTGTTTGTGTGGTTGTTACAAGAATCCGAACTGCAATTACACAAACCTGAGCAAGAGAGTCCTGCCTTCTTACACCCACACCTTTTTGTACAAGCACTCTTGCAACCACAACTGATCAGATTCAGTAGGTTATCGGGGGCACATGGCTTTGTGGCTGCAGTCGGTACAAGAAGTCCATTGTCTAGCGACCACCCCCAATCCGTCGGAGGAAGCGAAGTGCCCAGCCATTGTTGGACCTGGAGATAACATCTGTAGACATGTTGTTGTGCAGCATCGCTGCTTGGTGGGAGTGAGGCTAGGTCGATGGGTTTATTCAGTTTAGATTTTGCTACATAACGCTTGTAAGTGACATATCTATATTGGTCGAGAGAGGAAACAGTTTTACTCCCGTATAAGATCAGGAGAACTTGTTCCCCGGCAGCGGCTACTGCACTTGGTGTACTGTCATCCGCCAAAATTGTGTTGACATACTGTTGTGAGTCGCTAGTAACATCGGAGACAATTGTACTGAATACTTTCTTCTTACCAACTCGAAAGAGTGCAGAAGTAGTGTCACAACCACTTATAGAATGTGCTACAAGGAGGTTGCTTCTATGGTCACCCATTTTGGTTGCTATTTCACTAACTGAAACTAGTAAGTTTGGGGTAATGGAATACATCATGTGAATATTACATCCCGGTTGAACTCGAGAGGTAAGAATGACTAACAAGTCTGTGTCTGTTCCCACAATGACAACATTGTTGTCATCTTGAGCGATGTCAAGTGCAGTTTCGGCTATCAGTACATCAGCATCAGCCTCGGCCTGCTTGGACTGAATATTGATAGCAGATAGCTCCTGCATTAGAAGATCGATCAGTTGGGTTTTGTTCTTGGCATTTGCAAGGAAATCGGATTGGGGTGTGGTGGCTGGTAACTCGGGTGAGATATTGATATCAATGGAATACCTGTCTTTAGATCTACGGGCTTGTTCCATGCCCTTTGTCGACATTGTACAAGCATAACCATCAAAAACAACCACGACGTTCGCCCCAAAATGTCTCACTAGATAATTGGAATATGATGTACATATGTTCTTATGTGACGACTGTTTAGGCCATACAACTGCCCTCAATAAAAATCCACCATCTACAACAAACAGAGAATGTTCTGGGATTTTAGTTTGCTCGGAACCGTATGTTTTGAGGATCTTACCGAGCGTGCTTTTCTGTGTCTTCCTCATTCCAGCAGAATCAAACAATGCTGGTGGTTTCGGGGCGAGTTCATATTTGAGATACTCTTCGATCTCTGCTTGTGACTGAATAACACATGTGATGCGGTTGAACAGAATTGTGGGGTCAATCACCTTAATCTACCTTACTTCCACGGACTTTGATGCTATTTGCCATCGATGCGAAAGACTTCACAGTGTCAACACGTCGTAGTTTGATGCTGTTGAATGTTTTGCTTACAACATTCGATACGCAACATTCACCAATTTTGCGAACTTGGTCACAGTTCACAGTTTCGTCGGCCACAAGCCCGGTCGCTATAGAGACTAATTGTAGTGGATCTCTATTCTGAAAGGGGGAATGCACTCTGAGCCAGTTCAATAATTTGGTGATATCATTGGCATCAGTCAATTGTGAACTTTGACGGAGATCCCGATGTTGTTCGCCATGACCAGTGTGAACATGAACAAAATTTTCGATAGCATTACATATCGGAAGGCAAAGAGGTAGTCCATGTACCCATTTCGCAACAGTGCTATCGGTTATTCCCCTGCCATGTATGAGACCACCAGGGAGCTTGAACATTCTCATTAAACACTGCTGTATGGTCTGATCAGAATATATCCCGTCCCAGAATTTATCTGAGCGCCTTATGGTAAAGTAACCTTTCTCAGTGAACAACTTCAAATCATCCTGTTGCATTATTTCTGTTAGCTCATTCATCTACTGCAAATAGAGATGAGAACTTTTTGCGTATGCAAAATGACCACCTGCGTGAAATACTGGAATCATATTGCGAACACAATATGTGTGGAGTTCCCAGTCGCCTGTGCGCTCTGCTCTCAAGAACAACTGGAGAAGACCTATTTGCTCGTAGTATTGTACCCAAAGCTTTCCTGTGCGTCCTACGGACGCATTCTGGAGCAGTTCGTGTAATTTTGACAGTAGATGGTTGACACTTTCTTGATTGACAGCGTCAGCTGTTGTACAGTCACCTCTGGCAAGTCCACAGAATATTTCATTGACTTCTGTGCAGTCTATGTTATCTAGTGTTCGGCTTTCTTCAAACACAAGTTTTGTAATGGCAATTTGTGTTAGCAAATGGGCACGAACTGCTCTTGAATATGCATGACCACTGATCAAATGATGGATTGACCCACCAGCATAAACAGTCCCCCAAAGTTCATCCAAGCCGCTACCAGCCATGATCGAACCAATTGCCCCTAAATATGACATAATCATATGGAAGCCGCCGAGTCTAACGAAAACTTTTGTCAACTTATCTGACGAAGACACAATCTCCACTGCTTTGATATAAAGTGGTTGGTCAAACGTCACTGGACAAACGTTCAGTCCCTGTTTCTCACATTCAGTTTGTGCAAACATGAGAGCAGTGTAAATTGTGCTCGGGTTGGATGGATCAAAATTAATAAAGGGAAGTATCTCGACATCACTTGTTTCATAATCATCTGATGAAGTGACAATGTGCATATATCCAGCCCAAGATGGGCAAGGTACTCTCAGTACATGCGTCAAAGACCAAAGACTGTCAACTGTTTTTGCGAGTTTCAAATTTTTCGGATCAGATTCACCCAAAGTTGATAAATCCTTCATCACAATTTCGTCAAGACCCGATTTGCTTGGTTTACTGTAACCTTTCAAAGGGATGTACCCGAATTCACCAGAGCCAATATTCGAATGATCACCAGTTAGTCGTTTTATCGGAGACTCTTCTGTGTGATCTCTGCTTGGAGTTATACAGGCGATGCCTCCCATACTATGGAAAGTATTCTTGCCATCTAGCATGCGCACATTACATGCCAATGCATCTTGAGTGTAGGCGAACACCACATTATGTGATTTAATCGAACATGGAAATTGAAACAATGATGCTATAATACGGTATTTGAATGAGAAAAGTCGATGCCGTTTGAATTTGAGTTTAGGGGGTATGGTTAATATTTCACATGTTTCACCAGTTCATTATGGAATAAATGACTATTGTTATATATCATTATAAAGCCACTGCTTTTCTGCAATTTTTGATATATAATTTAACTCCCAAAGTAGTCGTAGATTTGATTTAATGGACATTGTGTACCGTTGTGTGTATGAAAACAATAAATTTTTTTTCGTAATTTTGTATATTTTCGTGAATATTTCACCATTGAGTGTGAGGATTGGTACAAAGTTGGCATTTTCTGTTGGGGATATTGTATTCTCAATATAATTCAGCACGATATTTATGATTCTCACCCTACTAAGGCGAATAAGAATGAGAAATATGGAGCTGGGTCGAATTTTTTTTTTCATCAAAAAAACGCTATAACTAAAAAAGCTCAACTCGGATTCGCGGGGACTTTTCACACTTTATCCGCAATGTGTGTCCCGGAAACATATAAAAAAATCAGCTTTCTCCGATTTTTTTCCTTACTTTCTCATTTTTATGTCTAATGTGCCTGGACTATATGCACACCATGATAGTTTACAAATGGGATCTAATGTCTCTTTATCTAAATTCTCGATAAATGGACCTAGAACCCTTAGATTAATTCCTAAATGGAATTTTGTTTGGGTTCTTCTTAAACTAAAAGAAAAGCCATTTGAGCCTCTTGAGACAGTGGACTTCAAATTCTTATCTTATAAGACCGCATTTCTCTTAGCTTTCTCTTCTGCTAGAAGTGTCAGTGAGCTTCATGCACTATCTGTGGACGATTCTCACTATCGTAATGTCGGGAACACTATTACCTTTACTACTAATGTTGGATTTTTGGCTAAGAATCAGGCTCCTAATAAATATCTGGAACCTATTGTTATTAAGGCCCTTCCATCTTCAGACGGGCATAGGCCTTTACTCTGTCCGGTTAGAGCTTTACGTATTTATAAACGAAGATCTCAGTTTATCAGAAAGGGACGAAAACGCTTCTTTCTGTCTCTGATGCCTAATAGAAAGGACATTATTATGGTCCATTCTATTGCTAGATGGATTCAATTAACTATCCGTACTGCTTATGATAATCTATCTTCAACTCAGCAGTCTGTGCTTAAGATTTCGGTTCATGAAGTAAGAGCTGTTTCTACATCTTGGGCTTATGCAAATAGTGTTGCTATTACAGATTTAATGAAGGCTGCATATTGGTCTCAGCCATCCACATTCACGAATTTTTATCTCAGAAATATTGAGTCCTTTTCTGGAGACCTGCATTGTTTAGGTCCATTATCTATTGCTCAGAATGTCGTCCACTAAACAGTTGCAACAAAAGTTATGCAGGCTTTCTGTTCCGGCAGTGACTGTCCTGCTGCCCTCTTCGCTCTGGGCTATTTGACCCAGGTCAAGGGGAAGGGGGGGGGGGGTGTTCCCTTAGGTCACCTGCTTTATATTGAAAAGCAAGGGGATACCTCCTCCGGAGTCAGTAATTCTGAGTCGGTACCGGGATGGTTTTAAAGTGTAAAGCTAATGTTTAAATTCATTCATGTCATATTTTTAAAGTGTAGCTCGGTGTGAAGCATTTGTATATGTCACGTGTCAAAAGGGCGTTAATATACAATCCTCGGACACTTTTAAAGAGTATAAAGAGTCTCAATTCTCTGGACTAACTTTATTTATTGGCTTACTTTAAAAATAATTAGTATAAAGGGTTATACTGGATGTTAATAGAGAACATGGATGATATTATGCTCAATTATGAAGGGTGTTGTGTCTTTCTAATTTGTCATAAATAAGAAAGATACATGTAAAGCCTAATCCTCCTTTTCTCCTCGAGGGGATAACTCTATTATATTTAGTTGAGCTTATTGGATTTTCCTCTATGTCCTAGGCCCTCCAGCCTTTTTATTCCCCCGAAAAAAATTCGGGGGAATCTAGCCGTGACGTCCGTCTGTCTGTCTGTCCGTCTGTCCGTCTGTCTGTCCATCCGGGCGTAGACGGAATTCGTGTCCGTTCCATAACTCCTTACAGCCTTCAAGGATATTAATGATACTTGGTATTATTATTGCCCACAACCAGAGGGTGTGTCGCGAATAAGGTTGGAATGGCTATCAAGGCTTTTTTCAGGGGAATCAGCCACCCTTTGGTGGCCATCCTCTAGTTTTCTATTCAGCTATGTCTGGGTCATTGGTACAGTATAAAAATGTTAAAAAATTTATAGTAATTTATATATTTTTTATACTTACCAATGACCTAGACGGGGATGGCCATCCCAGGAGTTGGGAACTCGTACCTCCCTGCTGAGTACATAGCGCTGACCAGGCACTGCTTGTAAGAATGATAATTGGCGCCAATTTCGAGACCTCCTTGACACTGCGCATGCGCAGTGGAGGAAAAGTATGGAGGACCATTTAGGACATGTTATTTTCGGTTTTAGATGCAAATTTTGGGGATTGGGGGCAAAATTTGTGTTTGGCCCTAGATGTTTGAGAATTAGCACCAGCAACTATGTCTGGGTCATTGGTAAGTATAAAAAATATATAAATTACTATAAATTACTATAAATTTTTTAACTTTTGAGACTTTTTTTCGTAATGGATGGACATATTGAGAAAAATTTTTGTATACAGCTTTGTTATGGATACTTACAGATCAAGTTTGAATTTCTTTCTGCTCAGTTTATATTTGGTGGAGTTAGTGCCCTTGAACTTAGTTACCATTTTCCAGACTTGTTTTCGTTAGGGATTGACAGTTTGAGAAAAGATGTTTATATATAGCTTTGTTATGGATACTTACAGATCAAGTTTGAATTCCGTTCCACTCATTTGATTTTTGGTGGTGTTACTGCCCTTGAACATAGAATTTTTGGAGTTTTCTGGATATTTGTTCGTTTTCCGGACTTTTTTTCATTATGCTTAGACATATTAAGAATTTTTTTTTATGTAGCTTTGTTGTGCATACTTACAGATCAAGTTCGAATTTCATTCCTCTTGGTTGATTTTAGAATTTTTACCATTTTCCAGACTTTTTTAAATGCCCGCATTGTAATGCGGCCGTGTTATGTTATGGTGTTGGCATCCGTCCGCCTGTCCATCTGTCTGTCCGGAATTGTTTTCTAGACTTTTTTTCGTCGTGGATGGACATATTGCGAAAAGTTTGGTATACAGCTTTGTTATGGATACTTACAGATCAAGTTCGAATTTCGTTCTGCTCAACTGATTCTTGGTGAAGTTACTGCCCTTGAACTTTTCCAGACTTTTATAATTTTTAATATTTTCCAGACTTTTTTTCGTTATGGATGGACATATTGTGAAACATTTTGGTATGTAGCTTTGTTATGCATACTTACTGATCAAGTTCAAATTTCATTTCACTTGGTTGATTTTTGATGGAGGTACTGCCCTTGAACTTAGAATTTTGACCATTTTCCAAACTTTTAGTTTTAGTTTTAGTTTTTACCTTCCGCATAGCTACTTACAGGTCAAGTTTGAATATTGTTCCATTTGGTTGATTTTTCATACAGTTACTGCCCCTGAACTTAGACCTGATTTATATTATCAACTGAACATTAATCGAGATTTGTTGGTTGAATTACCAAACACCCCAAAATTTCATGCCTTCTCCAAAGTCAAAATATATACACATGCATACGTTAGAAGCTGTTATGTAGGGTGTGGGTAAAGATTCTGTTTTGAAAGTGGATTTACATTCTTACTTTTGACGTAATATTTAGTTTTGTGGCTTCTAACAGGCAATGTATCATTATTTTGGAGAGGACATTTTTTTAACAAAATACCTCTTTGAATGCCAAGATGAGAATAATGCCAGGTTGAGTAAGTTTTGAAATAGTATAACATTTCTTCTTTTGCTTACTTTACGTAGTAGAACATTTAGAATAGACTAGCTTGCTTGCATCCACATGTACTGCACAGCACTTGCATGGTTTTGAATCACGCTTGATGCGTCTGCTTTAACCTTTTTAACTCTAACTCATAACTCATTAACATTCTCTAATTCCTTGTAACCAAAAATTCTTCCTTTACACTTACCTGCTTTTTGAATAAGTATAATTTATGCAACAACTGGGAAGTAAAATAACTTATAACTAGAAAATTTCCAGTGTAGACAACCTAAAGGTTGCCAATTTATTAAGCATTCACTGGTATAACTATAAAAATACAATTAAGAACTAGGAATGTCTATAAATAACAAAATTAATGAACTTAAAACATGTCATGATAGTGAAAGTGGGTGTAATCCGCCACAATGACCTTTCCCTATGCTATCCCCCAAATGATGCAGGAAGCATAAGGAAAGGGCATACACCCACAACAAGGAAAGAGAAAGGGATGAGTACAGGCATTCAAACTGCTCCGAGCCTAAAAAATTGACATAAGGTTGCTAACAAGTGTGGAAGAAAAATTAGGATAGGAGTCAGTACTGAATGATTCCCACCGAAAAAATGGGGTAAGCTTGACTGGATAAAAAAAAAATAAGGGACTAACCTTTGTAGACCAATGAACGTCAGAATATATGTTGGATATTGGCAAGCAATTAGAATAGTGTGCAGGGTCGTGCAGAATGTGCACCCACTGAAGTAGTATTCTCAAAAATAAACATAGATGACAATGGACTGGCCCAAACAGTTAAAGCGACTCTCCCTCAGTTTTGATGAAATATAATTTACTATGGATGAGAAGGTGGTAAAAAAAGGGACCATAACATACAAAACAGTAGCTGACTCCCATGATAAAAAGTCAAAAGACCTAACAATTACCAGTCCCTTATGTATATACATGGATATGTACATTTATAACAAAAATATGAAAAACACTGCAAAATGGAGTGCCATTGCTAGCTCCACGCAAGAATGATTGCATACAAATTGAAGTAAACACCATGAATTACCCATAATATATCCACAATATACCTCAGGAAAGAAAGCAAAATAAAAGCTAAAAGATGGCAGAGAGCGCCTTAGCTAGCTCTCAACGAACAAGCAGCTGCGCCAAGCAGTGCCGGATAAATCTTAAGCTTGAAACCTAGAAATGGTGAGAATTAAAAACATTTGAGATATTGTGGAAACTTGCGATCTGGTCTAGGTCCTCAGGCAACCAACCTCCACTCGTATTCATAAAAACTTCAACTACAAAACCAACTTACATGCATACAAGAGTGCCGTTGCAAGCTATTGAGAATCCAATGGTAATGGAAGACGTTTTCTGAATAATGAGAATTGATAACCCCGACTGCATAGAATGGTGAGAAAGAAGGGAGCGCCATTGCCAGCTCCCTACTTGTCTAAAGCTACAACTGTTATGGAGAAATGTAGCTGTCGAAAATATTAACAAAGAGGGGGAGATCGAATATATTTGCAGAACGCATCCGATTTCCAACGGCCCATCATACGAATCTGCACATCAGAGAACCCGAGTTGAGCTGCCATGGTTGCTGCCCCAATACGAAAATTATGGCTTTTATAAATATTGGTGTTCATATTACAGAAATTAAGGACCAATTTGAAAAATGTGTCAAAGTCACGGCGAGTGACACCCACTCCATCAGGTGTTGCAAATAAGGGGCCCGGAACTTGATCTTGCAAATGAAGATAGTTAGAAAGCAAGAGAACTGGGCAAATGTGATGATTTGGTTGTGGTTTGAGGTAAATTAGATGAGGTCGGCCAGATATGTTATGTTTGAAATTACGGAAAGTGATGACAACAAAATTGCCCTCAAATTGTACATCCGAGAATTGGATTACCCGCGATTGTTGATGTATTGTGGCAGCACATATTTCCCCGATGCGCGCAAATGCATAAAACGCCGTTGAAAATAAAGATTGATCTGCGATGGTGGCTGGTCACACAGGAGGAAACTGCAGTTAATAATTTAAACAAAAGTGTGAGTGTTATGGGCATGCGTAAATCTGAAGCCGGACACAGTCGTTGATAGCCTGTCAGCATTTTTTGAACCATGAATGCTTGTGAGGGATCCGGTAAATTACGAATTTTGTGGTAGAACCCGATGGCTGATAGAAAGGTACGAACAGATGAAGTACTGTAATTTTGATGGTAAAGATGAGCTATAAATAAGCAAACTGTACCAGTTGGTGATGGCAGTGAACACTCAAGATGGTGGACATTGCAAAAATTTTAATAATTAGCCCAAATACGTCTGTAACTGATATTGGTTTCTTCTGACAAGGCATTGGTCATCAGGGTGTTGGCAGTAGTAGCAAGTTCTCTATGCGCATGTCCGATGGAATGGGAGTGGGTTTGCTCTCCGCCTGTGGTGCTAATTGTTTGAACTCTGTAACCTGCAACCGAGAAAGCCGATCAGCTAAAGTATTATCCTTTCCCGGTATATGAACAGCGTTAGTAAGGATATTGTATGTGAGCATTGAAAGAACAAAACGATGAAGAAGCATGAGCAAATGAATAGTTTTTGTTGTTTGCTTGTTGATAATGTGGACAACAGCCTCATTATCATAGTGAATCACAAGTCGCTTGTTAAGAAGCCTTGCACCCCAAAGCTCCAAAGCAACCACAGTGGGGTAAAGTTCAAGGATGGCAATGTTAAGACCCTTTATGTGTGACGGCCATTCAGCATAAAACCCATAGTTCCCCAAAATTCCTGCAAAGCCGAAGGCAGCAGAGGCATCTGTGTAGAGGTGTAACTGATGATCAGAGATCCAAAGTTCTTCTAGAAAGAAGGTTTTTCCATTATAATTACTGAGGAAGAACAGCCACATTTGCAGATCCTCACGTACTTCATCAGTTAAACGAATCCGGTGATGGGGTTTTTGATTGCCAATGGTAAGATTGAGGAGGCAGCATAGAAAAACACGGCCAGGTAAAATAACAGAACATGCGCAGTTTAAGGTATCGATAATGGATTGCAATTCACGCAAAGTAGCTTTTTTACGATTGGGCAATATGCTCGATATCGGATGTGCATTTTGTCAGTTTGTCAAAAAGAAATCCCAATAATTGAAGGACACTGGCTGGGGTCTCTGTTTTGTCTTGGGCAATCGGAACGCCTAAATGCTCACATAATTTGAGAAAGATAGAAAGAGCTGTTGAACATTGCTCATAAGTTGATGCCAAAATCAAGAAGTCATCCAAAACATGCACCATATTGGGTATGTGGCACTTGTGAAGTGCAGTCCATTGCAAGGCCCTACTGAAAGACTCGAAAATTTTGCAGGACATGGAGCACCCTGTTGGTAAGCACTTGTCGAAGTATAACAACCCACACCAGGTAAAGCCGAGTGAATGGTGATCCAAATGATGTACAGGGATAATGCAGAATGCCGACTTTATGTCAGTTTTGGCAAGAAACCACCCAGGACCTGACTGTTTAATAATGGATATAGCATCAGTCACAACCCTGTAAAAAATATTGAAGAACTTTCACCCTAACCTGTGTGTGGATTGGTGTGGATTGGTTCACTTCGACAAGAAGACAGGATTGCCCCGTTGTTGTCCGGTCATGGCTGAGGTGGTTGCACTTGTTGTCCTGGGCAGTGCACAGAGGCATGGGGTTTGTTGCATTGGAAGCAAGAATGTGAGAAGGAACAGCTGGTGCAAGTAAAACCTTTGTGATATTTGAAGCAGTCTCCTTTGGGAAATGCCTTTCGGGACTGAAACCCTCCCCTCTGACCACGACGACCATTGGATGGAAAGGAATGAGCTTTTTGCTGAGGAACAGTCGGTTTATAGGCGCGGATAAAAAGCTCAATTTGAATCAAATCCCAATCAAAGTGAGGATGTGACTGACGAAGTATTCTGAACTGCCTGTCATAAAAAACCCTGTCACCCTTATCTGCTGCAATGGAGCGAATCAGGGACTGGTACTTTAATAACTGGGCAGCCTTGCCAGGAAACTTCTGAAGATAAATTAACATAAAAATTTCAAAAGCAGCCAGCCACTGCAGAATGGACGTAATCTGCCGTGGTGCTCGTGGAATACACTGCAATGCTGGGCTATCAGGGTAACAGTGTATTGTGTTGGTTCCGACTGGTGAGGGAGTAAAGTGGAAAATTCCACAAACTCCTCTGACCAGATCTTCTGCTTAATAAGCTGGCTAACATGCCCGTCCAGTGGCACAGAGGCAGTGGCCAAAGGCTGAATACACTGTGGACCAGCTGGAGCTAGCCTTTGTGCCAGGGAAAGGCATGGTATGGCTGATGTAGCAGTGTGATGTAACTGTTCAGGAGGAACCTCAAACATAGGAAAAGGTTGAAGTTCCTCCTGAGCAAGTGGTGGTAAATGAGGTTGGTTACCTGGGGTAATGATATGAGCTGGTACTGTCTGATCACTTGTAGAGGGCTGAATCTCTCTAGTCAGCTGAGGTGTCCCAGAGGCTGTTGTCTCCTTTATAGTGGCGATCACCCGCTGACACTGCTCGATCATAGACTGCCGCATGGCATCCGAAACTTTTTTGTAGAAGCTGGATGAGCAAGACATCATTTGGTGTCGTCGATTCAACTGGCAGCACCGGCATAGGCTCAGCATCCTGAACATCATACAGATGAGATAATCCATCTCTCAAGTGGGCCTGTCGCATAGACCATGTAACCACAGGTGCTGACGGTTGTGGAACTGGTGCCTGACGTCACTTTCCTGCCCTCTTAGTTTTTGCCATGGCTTTAGGCATTCTGCAAAATATAAATTGTGTGTTAGTGGCGCATAAATATCTGCCGCAAGATAAATAGAAAAATAGAGGAGTGGTCGGAAATGCTCCCACCCCCCCCCCCCCCAAGTCAAGGGGGAAGATATTACAAGTCAGCAAGAGGTAGGGAGAAAGTAGTGGTGCCACCCCGGGTAAGTGCAGTCCCAGAATGATCATCGGTAAAGGGCTCCCCCCCCCCCCCCCCCCCCCCCCCCCCGCCTCAAATAATGGTGTGTGGATGAAGGCCCTGCAGTGACACCTATACTACTGGATGAATTGGAAACAATTCGCAGAATGCACAAATATACCAAGAAAATTCCAGGATGATGATTATTGGAAATAATTTTGTACTCAGACGTGTTACTCCTTCCCGGATTATCATGGAAAGGGTGGGGGGGGGGAATTACTCAATCACAGAAAGCACTTGCCAACCCCAGAAGTATCATTGAGACTGGAGAAAAAAAAAATAGTACCCCCCTCCCCCCCAAATGATCATGGGAGGGGGAAACAAATTTCCAATTACGGTGTGCACCGGCAAGCCCCAGAAGGATCATTGGGACCGTGGCCGCCAAGTGAAGCGCGATCACAAATTACCAAGATATTTTAAATTTGGATGGAACAGTAATGTTGATAGCACCCAGGAAAATCATTGGGAAAGAAGATAGCATGCTCAGCCCCAGGATAATCATTGGGACGAACATAATGATGTTGGAAGAGCAGACAAATGCAGTTAAAATGTCTGGGCATATTTGGGGGATCGAAATTGAAAACCTTGAACAAGCGCCCTAGCAAAGTATAGCCGATTCCAAGTTCACAACAAAGTTCATAACATTCAACATTTGACAACAACAAACGGGACGAAACGTCCCAGGACACTGCAAATAAAATAAGCTACGTAAGTGATCAATGAATCAAAGGGTGGAAATCCAAGCTACTTACAAGGGTCATAACACCAATTGCCGTCCATCCACACATCGAAATCAACCAAATTAGATCCCATCCGTCCTGGGAACCACAGGTGAATACACAAAAACGTATCGAAAATGCGTCATGGGCACCGCCAAGTTGAAGGTGTGAAGGAACAGGCCCCAATAGGTGTTCGATTCTCGAAAGAGGACAACCAAAAGATACCAGCACTAAAGCGGACACAACAGAAGAACAAGTGGTGTAGTGAAATCACTGAGAGATGGCTGCAAGCTTACGCACTGATGATACGATAGACGATTTAATGTTAATGCGAAATTTGTGCATAGCAATTTTGTTGAAATGTACTCCATCACAAACCATACTTTTAACAGATAATGCCAGACGTTTATGCCTCCAAAAGCGAACAGTCGCCCAATACCCTTGAGACTGGCCAACAAACTTTCATTCAGCTCTTCAACTTTACGATTAAACGCATGAATATCCTGGCGACGAGTGCTAAATCGTCGCCGGGCTCCTGGCACAGAAGGCAACAAGATTCGGAACCGATGCAGAGATTGACAAACGACAATCTCCTGCTCACGAACCACTTTTTCCAAATAATAAACAAAATCACTAATTAATTTACAGACCTCTGAAGGCTCAGCAATAGATAAATCGTTGGTGCCAAATTGCAGAATAACAACATCTGGGGAAAAAGTCTGAATTTTCCGAAGCACAGGCCCGTCAATACCGTCCACAGTCAAGCCACCGATTCCGTAAAAACGAACATCCACATCTGCAATCCGCAAATCAAGTCCTAGACCTTCAGAAAAACTGGCAGCCATTGGAATGGACGCAAATGGACAATCGGGCAAAATAGCCTCTGCCAGACGTTTAATAAAAGATGAACCAAAAACTAAAACTTTCGTAGGCATGCTGAATTGTAAAAATAGTATAAAGTACAAACCTTGGGCTTGGATGATGTGAGCACAACAAGCTAACAGGAATTACAAACGGTAGGAAAATAGGTAACAAAAGCTATAAACAGAATTGCATATTGAAACATCTTAAAGACAAAGCAAAAGAATAATTATCTTGGCAGTGTAGAACAAAGAACTGACCAATTCTTCGGAACCGAGACTGCCGTCTTTGAACACAGGCTGTTGATTGGACAGAAAATTTCGCGATTCACTTTCATTTGCGCAGTAGTTCCTTTGATGTTTTATGAGTCACTTGACCATAAATCGACACAAAGTGCTAATAATTAACACTCCCCAAACTGGTGCATAAAGCTCATTACTTTGTAAATTGCATTAACGAAAATGGAGAAACTGACAGTAAAGTTCAATTGGAACAAGAATAATGTTTTAGATTTTCTGGAAGTGTGGGCATATTATGCACCATCCAACGGTGTCCTCTGGTTTGTTATTCACATTATTTGTGCATTGTCATATATGCTGCCTACAATGCTTCTTGTTTATGATACTGTATATTTTTAGCTCACCTGACTGAAAGTCAGGGTGAGCTTTTCTGATCACTTTTCGTCCGTGGTGAAGGTGGTGTTTGGGCCTTTTTCTCCCATTCCACTGGCCGCATATTAATGAAATTTCATGTGAGTAGGGGTTATATAAGGGCATTTTGATTTTTTGTCAAATTATGTTTCGGCTCACATTGAGCAGTGGGATGGGGCAAAAATGCTCCAATTCTTAAAAAATCTTCTTCTCAAGAACCAGCAATAGCAGAGACTTGATATTTGGTATGCAGCTTCCTTTTGAGGTGTAGACTCAAGTTTGTTCAAGAGACGTTGGAGGGGCTATATTTGACGATGTTAAAGGAGGGGCAAAAATTTTGGCCCCGCCCCAAATTTCTATTTTCCAAACCGCGAGGCCGATTTGAACCAAATTTTACGTGAGTGCTTATTGGGTCATAAGTACCTAATTTATGCCGAATTTTTTTTCCCCATAGCCCCGTGGGAACCACAGGAGCTAAAAATAGAAAAAAATGAAAATGCCTATATCTCCAAAACTACACGGCACTGAGAATTCTTATTTGCTGTGAAGCTTCCTTAGGACCAACAGAATGGAATGGTAAAAAAAAATTGCCATCGGTTTTATGATGGGGTATTTTTTGGGGACTTTGAAAAAGTGCTGAGTCAGCATTTTTTAACACTGTGGGTAATTGGAAAAAACATAAGACTACTTTTCTCTGAAACCACTGCTCCAAAAGCTTTAAAATTTCACATATAACATCTTTGGAAGATTGTTTCACATGTTTATTGAAATCAATTGCCTGGGTCGATATTTGGGCTCTCTATGGGAGCCCAAATGTTTAAATTAGTGCAGTATGAGGAGTATTTTTGAAAAATCTTCTTCTTCAGATCTCCCAATAAGAATGTTTTGATATTTGGTATGCAGCATCCTTAGGGGGGTGAGATTCAAGTTTGTTGAAGCCAAATCCCTGGGTTGATATTTAGGCTGAAAATTTGGGGTCCCGTTGCGGACTTCGAAATTTTGGACCAAAATCCGAAAAAAATTTGTTTTTGTTTTTTCTGCGTTTCGGTCAATTTTAAGACAAAAAAAATTAATTTTTTTTTTTCCCCTGAAAATTTGGGGTCCGGGTGGGACCTGAAAATTTTTTTTTTTTTGGGGGGGGGGGGGGGGGGGGGGGGGGGGTGGTGGGGGGGGGGGGGGGTGGTTCTGCGTTTCGGTCAATTTTAAGACAAACCAAAAAAAAAAATTTTTCCCTGAAAATTTGGGGTCCGGGACGGACTTAGAAAATTTTGGACCAAAATCCGAAAAAAAATTCTTGGGTTTTTTTTATGCGTTTCCGTCAATTTTAAGACAAAAAAAAAAAATTTTTTTCCCCTGAAAATTTGGGGTCCGGGTGGGACTTAGAAAATTTTAGACCAAAATCTGAAAAAATTCTTTTGTTTTTTTTATATGCGTTTCCATCAGTTTTAAGACAAAAAAAAATATTTTTTTTTTCCCCCTGAAAATTTGGGGTGTGGGTGGGACTTTGAAAATTTTGGACCAAAATCCCAAATTTTTTTTTGGGGGGGGGGGGGGGGGGGGGGTTCTGCGTTTCAGTGAATTTTAAGACGAAAAAAAACTTTTTTTTTTTCCCCTGAAAATTTGGGGTCTGGGTAGGACTTAAACAATATTGGACAAAAATCCCCCCAAAAAATTTTTTGTTTTTTTGGTGCGTTTCCGTCAATTTTAAGACAAAAAAAAAAAAAAAATTTTTTCCCCTGAAAATTTGGGGTCCGGGTGGGACTTAAAAAATTATGGACCAAAATCCGAAAAAAATTTTTTTTGTTTTTTATGTGTTTTGGTCAATTTTAAAAGAAAAAAAAAAAAAATTTTCCTCTGAAAATTTGGGGTCTGGGCGGGGCTTAGAAAATTTTGGACCAAAATCCTGAAAAATTTTTTTTTTGTTTTTTATGCATTTCTCTCAATTTTAAGACAAAAAAAAAAAATTTTTTGTTTTTTTTGTTTTTTATGCGTTTTGGTAAATTTTAAGAGAAAAAAATTTTTTTTTTTTTTCCCTGAAAATTTGGGGACCGGGTGGGACTTTTTGCACCAAAATCCGAAAAAAATTTTTTTTTGTTTTTTATGCGTTTTGGTCAATTTAAGAGAAAAAAAATTTTTTTTTTTTAGCCTGAAAATTTGGGGTCCGGGTGGGACAAAAAATTTTGGACCAAAATCCTGAAATTTTTTTGGGTGTTTTTTATGCATTTCTCTCAATTTTAAGACAAAAAAAAAAAATTTTTTTTTTAACCTGAAAATTTGGGGTCCGGGTGGGACTTCGAAAATTTTGGACCAAAATCCGGAAATTTTTGTTTTCGTTTTTTATGCATTTTGGTCAGTTTTAAGACAAAAAAAAAAAAAAAAAAACCCTGAATATTTGGGGTCCGGGTGGAACTTCAAAAATTTTGGACCAAAATCCATAATTTTTTTTTTTGTTGTTTTTTATGCGTTTCTGTCAGTTTTAAGACAAAAAAAAATTTATTTTTTTTTACACCGAAAATTTGGCCAAAATCCTGAAATTAGTTTTATCGTTTTTTATGCGTTTTAAGAAGAAGAAGAAAAAAAATTTAGGCTGAAAGTATTTTGTTTGGGAAAAAAATCTGTTTTTTATGCATTTATCTCAATTTTAGGACGTAACAGTGCAGGAACTGAAAATAGAAGGAAAATCCTGTGTATTGTGTGGGCACAATCGCTTCATCTAGTTGGTATATGCTTTTCTTAGGAGGGGCATATGC
The DNA here is from genome assembly GCA_031216915.1 of Pictodentalium vernedei. Classification (NCBI taxonomy): domain Eukaryota; kingdom Metazoa; phylum Mollusca; class Scaphopoda; order Dentaliida; family Dentaliidae; genus Pictodentalium; species Pictodentalium vernedei. The sequence continues at coordinate 369,430,568 of CM062295.1, forward strand.
AGCTTATTCAAGTCAAGTCCCTGGTTTGATATTTAGACTACCATATCAGGTGAGCGCCCTCAGGCCCCCTTGGGCCTCTTGTTATACTGTACCAATGACCCCGACTTAGCTGGTGCTAACTCTAAAATATTTAGGGCCAAACACAAATTTTACCCCCCCCCCCCCAATCCCCAAAATTTGCGTCTAAAACCGAAAATTACATGTCCTATATGGTCCTCCATACTTTTACTCCACTGCGCATGTGCAGTGTCAAGGAGGTCTCGAAATTGGCGCAATTATCATTCTTTGTTTGGCCTTCAATCCAGTTACATCTCACTGATATTTGTGCTTGTAAATCTCAGTTTAAATGATGCCAGACACATAATTATGAGAGAAATGGTGGATATAAGGAGGAAATAGAAGGAGGAGAGGAAGAAACAGTGGAAGGAAATGTTCAGGGCTGTAACTTATAATTTTTTTACGAAATTATTTCATGTTACCTATTTTCGAGGCATGGCCCTGTTGTGGTCATTCTTGCTATGAATGTTCCATTGTTTGATCAGTGTTTCCTCTCTCCCTTTCCTTTATTCCCCCCTAGCTATTCTCCCATGCTTTTGGCATATTTTTTGTAATGTTCATTGCTAAAATTTCTTGGGAGTTTTGGCTTGGTAACAGACTAATATTCTGTTTTTTCCCCATGTTTACGTCCTCACCCTTGGGTGTTGAGGCGTTTTGGTCTGCATCTACCACCTGATGTTCTGCAGTTTCTTCTCTGGAAGTCTCTGTTTTGCATCAGATAGTGTTTAAATTGGTAACTGATTTCGGGCCATGTTTATCAGTGCCTGGAGTCATGTTTCCGGTTTGTGTGCACTTTTTGTTTATGTTGACAACGGTTACTTCTGAAAGTGATTACTTGTCCTCTGCTTAGTTCAGTTCATAGCAAGATACATTAACATTGTCCATAAGTGTTACATTAATCTTTTGAAATAGTTTTAAAATTTTTGTCCCCACTTAGGCTTTTTTTGGATCCATTTGGGATCATTGTTCCCATTGGGAACTTGGGCTCTTCTGAAAATTTTTTCCAAATTTTTTTTTTTTTGAAATTATTTTCTTTCGAATGTTATAATGGATTATATTATATTATGTATCTTTGTTTCAAGGGTTAGTGCGAGAAATATGACTGTGTATATTTTTTCTTGATGAAAAAAATATTGTTCAAATTGTAATGCGAGGATATCTTCCTCTAATTCTCAGATTCATTGTGTTTCTTATAGTCAATGTATTCGCACAAATTCTTGCTGTGTGTGTGTTAATTGGAATGACAATGTTGGAGACGTGTGTCACGGTATTTTGTTAGCGGTGAGGGGTCCATTCCGGTCCTCTCTCCGCAGGGTCACTCTATTTTATCAGTTTCTTTTCCAGAATTCAGAGTGATATTTCCGTGATGTCTTCAACTAGTGTGTCTCCGTCGTTGCAATATTAGGGCTAGCGGAAAGTGCTCAAGGTGTTACGACAATTGCCGGGAGTTCCCTAGTAGGATCGAAGGCATTGATGGTCCGCTAGTTCGCCCGGTGTCGAATGGATCGGCATCCGGGTTCGTCCGTTGTGGTCCAGGGAAGCAGATTGGGTGATGCGAGCACTATAAAACATTGAGTGTGTACACCCAGCAACGGCGGATCCGAGGATAGTACGGAGGAAGCCTGTCAGTCCGGTAGCTAGCTTGTCCAGGTCCACCCGAACCGCGAGCGAGAGAGGCCCCCTCTCTCTTGCATCAACATCAGCGCCGCGATGTTGTTGTATGTTTGTTCGTTAGTCGGAGCTTACGTCCACTCCTCCTGCTCGGGACGCTCCTTCGCATAGACAGTCCGACGTGGCTGTTATATTGGCTTCCTCATCCTCACATTAACACACACGACCGCACCTTGGCTATGTGACCACAGATTTCCAGGGGACGTTCGCATATTATATAAATGCAGGATTGAACGTCCCTGGTGCTCCTGCTTCGCCGACTAAGGAATACACGTCAACCAGGTCACTCCATCTGCTAGCCAAGGACATGAGGCCTTTCCAGTTGGGACGTTCGCATATTATATAAATGCAGGAATGAACGTCCCTGGAGCTTCCAGCGGATAATTACGTAGGACCGCGGCTCCACAGGTCTCATTGAGTAACATGAACAAGGTGATGTTACCGTGATGTCTTCATAAAGTGTGCTTTCGTCATCACAGTCAAATGAAGAGCTAGCGGTAAAAGTGCTCATGCAGATACGTCAATTGCCTAAGAGGTCCCAAGGAGGATCAACGGCGTTGGCGTCTGCTAGCTCGCCCAGTGTAGAGACCATTCATCGAATGGCTCAGCAGCTGGGTTCGTCCGTTGCAGTCCAGGAAGGAGATTTGGGTGATGCGAGCACTATAAAATACAATGTGCACACCCAATGACAACGGATACGAGGATGGTACGAAGGAAGCCTATTAGTCCGGTTCGTAGCTCGTCCAGGTCCATCCGGGCTGCGAGCGAGAGAGGTCCCTCTCTCGTACTACAACATCTGGGCCTTTCGGCTTCCTCATCCTCACGGCAGCACACGTGACCGCACATTGGCTACGTGACCAATGATATTCAACTAACATCGCCAACCAGGGATTCTACGGCGACCAGGTCACGCCATCCTGTAGCCAAGGATACGAGGCCTTCATACTCCGGACGTTCGCATATAAGAAGTATGCAGGAGTCAACGTCCAAGGAGCTTCCAGTAGCTAAATCCTGTAAGACTGCAGCTCCACAGGCCTCCGTTATGGACATGCTATCACAGATAGCACAAATTATTGCAGCATCCCAGCAACCGACAGTAACTCTGTCGGATAAGGAATTATCCGAAGAAGCTGGGTTGGTACGTTCCGCTGCAGGTTCAGGCACGGACAACCAAGAATTACAAGTGGTCCGACAGGATGGCGTAAGGGATACGGAGGAGTTGTATTTTTCCCTTTCGGAACAACATAATTGCCGTAGAGTGCATCCGGCATTATCATCTGACGTTGTTCCTCCAGACCTAACATGCTGCATTGCTGGATAAGAGACTGATAGCGCCACTGGACACAGAATTCTTATCGGTTTAGGGACATCGTCCCTCAGTTTCCGACATAGTCCAGAAATGTCTCACGGACATTTGAACTATTGAATGACGCTATATATAACTTGCTACCTAAACGGGCAGGTCCGGTTTCCTATCGGCAAATGCTCTACTTCTGCCTTTCGTCAATTCAAGGAATAATTTCGAAACGGCAGGACAGAGCATTCCGAGAGTTTCTCTGCATCTAGACGACCAGGCGGAAGACCTAGTATTGTCTATACTGTCGTCTATGTCAATTCCAACCATGATGTTGGAAACGACAATATCGTCTAGCAAGGTTAGCTTAGACGCATTAACGTACACAGATCACCTTACCAGAGCGTTATCATTATGTCTCAAAGGAAAAAGAATTCCAGGATGTACAACCTCCTTAAGAGTTCTTTCAAGGGCCTTAGCATTCTCCACATATAACTCCGTCCTTTTAGTGACGATATGGAGTTGGTTAGACGTGACGCGGCCCTGGCTACATCCACGCGTGTGGATAGTAAGGTGAAAAACACTCTCAGAGTCGCTCCGCTCTCCAGAGAGTTTCTCTTCGACGGCAAGCTTTCCGCAATCTATGATCAGATAACTAAGAAAGCTTCAGACTCTCTGCTATTCAAATCTGCTTCCATACAGTCGGATTATTATGAATATTCATTTTCACATTTTCATTGTATTATCGTTCATCTATCACAATTTTTTTCTTTTTAAAAGCAGTCCTGACCATTACCTTTTAACTCATTTTCATGACTTTCTCGCCACGATATGACCTTTGTTGTCGATGTGGCGTTAAGCACCAATAAATAAATAAATAATACAGTCGGATTCAGCGGAGAAAAGTAGGACAGGCTCTTCTGGGGCGAATACGTCCAAGGGAAGTTCCTATAGAGGTTCCTATGCATCCTCTAGGTCTTACTCTAGAGACCGTCAGGGTAGCGACTCAGGTAGGGGCCATAATACTGGCTGAGACATCCGGTCAGACGCCCCTAGGTTGACGGGGGCGAGGTGTGGGCCATGGAGGACATGGTTTCTCCTTCCGCAAGCCTTGCAGGACCAGAAGGTAATGGTATTAACCTCTATCGTGTTCCAGTGATCGGAAGACGGTCGAGTTTCTCAATCAATTGGGAGTAGATTACGGACGTCCCTTGGATTCGAGGGGTGATTTCGGAAGGACTAAATTGTCCTTCAAACGAAAACCTCCGTTAACTCGAAGTCTAAGATGGACTCAGCTTCCGTCAAGTCCGCAGCAAAGAGGTTCGCTTCCATCAGAAGTCCAGTCTCTTCCGGAATGATCGCGATAGAGATCGTAGAAATCCAGGAATTTCCAGGTTTCTACAACCATCCTTTTCTGGTTCCAAAACCAGACGGCTTGTTCCGTCCACTCATAAATCTGAGCTGGATAAATAAGCTGAACGTGGCTCCAAGTTTCTATATGGAGACCATACGATCAGTCAGAGCGAGTATTCAGGTGTTCGACTATGCTACATGCATAGATCTCAAGATGCGTACTTTCACGTCATGGTACATCAGGCGTTCAGAAAGTATCTTCGCTTCCTCATCATAGGAGTCGTGTATCAGCTCCGAGCAATGTGCTTCGGTCAGAATCTAGCCCCCTGGGCTTTCACTCGAATAATGAACTCGGTAATGACTCATTTCCGAGCTCATTCGTCTACGATAACGTCGGCCTACCTGGACTACATTGTTCAGAGGTACAGCAATGAGTTAACGCTTCAGAACGATGTGCAGAATCTGCTTCTATTGCTCCGACGTCTCGGTTTCATAAGTAAACGAGGAGAAGTCGGATCTGGGATCGTCCAAGTCATTCACCCACTGGGTGATGAGCTTCGAGAAGCACAGCATTCTCGTTCATCTGCAGTTAACCAGAGCGAAATTAATCAGCGGTTATGCTCGCCATTGTCTTCACTCAGACAAGGTTTCAGCGAGAGATCTCATGAGACTGATAGGTTTGTGTGGAGCTGCCACGATTTTATTCCGATGGGGCAGCTACGCACTTGTCCTCTCCAAATTTCTTCTGACCCAGAATTGGAGGGTGAAGATTCTTTCGCTTGATACGGACATCCTCTTGTCAAATCAAGTGAATAAGAGATTCAGACTTGGGCAGATTTTCAGTGGTTAACTCAGAGAGTTCCACTGCAATTGCCAGATACGAGTTTTACAATTTTGACGGATGCCAGTTAAACAGGTTGGGACGCAACATTGAGCCAACGGATTTGAAGTGCCAGGGTCTTTGGGATCTGTAGTTCCTAATCAAGCACATAAACATCAAAAATGATGTCATTTTGGCTTGCTCTATGTTATTCAGAATGCTCACGTGCAAATTCTGTCCAACAATTCGACGGTATTAGTGTATTTTCGGAACCAGGGAGGCACTCATTCCATTCTGTTATTCTAGTTAACGGAATGAATCCTTCTGTTTGTACTAGAACATCAAGTTCTCCTATTGGTCCGTCATATTCCGGGTCATCTGAACGTATTAGTGGACTCCCTTTCACGGAGGGGCCACTTGTTGCCATCACAATGGACTTTCAACAAACGAGTATTCAATCAGATTTGCTACCAAGGAGAGCGGCCAATGATGGACTTATTTGCGACGCATCTCAACACTCAGTTGCAGACGTATGTGTCACCATGTTCAGATCCTCAAGCGTTTACAGTAGACGCTCTATCGATCTCGTGTTCCCTTAGGTCACCTGCTTTATAGTGAAAAGGAAGGGAATACCTCCCCTGGAGTCAGTAATTCCAGTCGGTACCGGGATGATTTTAAAGTGTAAAGCTAATGTTTACTCATCCATGTAATATTTTTAAAAGTGTAGCTTGGTGTGAAGCATTTGTATATGTCACATGTCATACGGGCGTTAATATACAATCCTCGGACACTTTTAATGAGTATAAAGAGTCTCATTTCTCTGGACTTCCTTTATTTATTGGCTTTCCTTTAAAAATAATTAGCATAACGGGTTATACTGGAGGTTAATAGAGATCATTGATGTTATTGTGCTCAATTACAGAATGGTGTTGTGTCTTTTTCGTTTTTATGCAAATAGAAAGATACACGTAAAGCCTATTTCTCCTTTCTCCTCGGGGGGATAATTCTGTTATATGTAGTTGAGTCTATTGGATTTTCTTTATGTCCTAGGCCCTCCAACCTTTTTACTATTCAGCTAAGTCGGGGTCATTGGTACAGTATAAAAATGTTAAAAAATTTATAGTAATTTATTTATTTTTTATACTAACCAATGACCCAGACGGGGATGGCCCTCCCATGAGTTGGGAACTCATACCTCCCCGCTGAGTACATAACGCTTACCAGGTACTGGTTGTAAGAATAATAATTGTGCCAATTTTGAGACCTCCTTGACACTGCGCATGCGCAGTGGAGTAAAAGTAGGGAGGACCATATAGGACATGTAATTTTCGGTTTTAGATGCGAATTTTGGAGATTGGGGGTAAAATTTGTGTTTGGCCCTAAATATTTTAGAGTTAACACCAGCTAAGTCTGGGTCATTAGTAAGTATAAAAAATATATAAATTACTATAAATTTTTTAACGTTTATCTGAATAAAAAATTCCTCCAAAACAACAAAAAAAACTCCTGACATGCCTTTTCCAACAGTGTATTGCAACATGTCTGCTCATTGAAAGAAACTCATGAATTAAGCCACGGAACTCTTGGTTTGGCGTATCAATATTTTCATTAACAATGGTACATATAACGAATTAATAGATTTCTTATGCTTAAAATATCTGGTAAACAGTGTCCAAGAATTATTTTGGGACATTCAAATAAAAAAATTGGTACTGAGAATCTATTGCATGCATGAAAGCACATTTGTTTCCAAAAAAATCCACCCTTTCAGTAATCTCAGGTGCTTTGCTCAAACTGAGAAAAATAAATCTTTTTTGATCAGTTCTATGATGCTACTCTTATCTATTAACTAAATGGGGAGTGTGTGATTCTGTGACTCAGTGATTTAATGATTTATTCGGTGTCCAGCTAGAAAGTCAAGCTTTGATTATTGCTTAATATGCAATGCAACTAGATATTTTCTGTCGCATGAGTTGACTACCCATCCTGAGCTATGCAAAGGAATGTTAAAGTCTGAATCTTAATTCACTCACCTGACTGAATGTCGGCGAGAGCTATTGTCATCACTTGGCATCTGTCATCTATATGTCATAAGTTATCCCTTAGCTTTGCACATCAGTCTTCTTCCTCAGAACCATTGGCTCCAACCCAACCAAACTTGACACAAATTATCTTTGAGGAAAAACCTTCCAAGTTTTGTGATAGAAGTTGCTGAGCCTGATGGACTTGGAGCAGTGCCGATCAGTGCCCAAAAAGCTTAACTCTTAACCTGCTGGGTATTTTTTAGATATTTTTAATTAAATCTAGTCATGGCTGCTATAAAACAGCCATGACCAGATTTGATGAAAAATTAATATAAATGTAACACAAGAAATCATTGGTGAAAAAATCCATTCAATTTACACAGGGCCCAACCTTTATTTATTTCAGTGACAAAAGAAACCCTGTGCTGGGCAGGAATATCTGCCAGCAGCATGCAAAGAGTTAAAAACTCTTCTCATAAACCACCAGTCACAGTGTTTTGAAATTTGTAACTTCTTTTGTCAAAGAATGTTTTTTGAACAATATTTGGGCTTGTGCTGAGAGGGGCAAACTTTTTATTCCTACCCAGAATTTCTGTTTTCTAAACTGGTTGGCCAAGTTGTACTAAATGTGGTATGCAGTAGTATTAGGGGACATGTACAGGATCTATGGTCGAAAAATGTTTTTAACTTTGTGCAGTATGAGGAAAGTTTTTAGCTCACCTGACTGAAAGTCAGGGGAGCTTAAGTGATCTCTTTTTGTCTGTCATCTGTCTGTCCTTCGTCCATCCAGCATGAACTTTACATTATCAACCTCTCCTCATAAACCACTAAACTGAATCGAACCAAATTTGATGTGCATGTTCCTTATTATATGTCAATTCAAGTTTGTTCAAACAATGTTGCCAGGCCTACAGGGGGTGCCACAAGGGGCATTGCTCTGATAGCGCCCATAAATTGTTTTCCAAAATTAAAACAAATCGTCTCCAGAACCATCAATTAGAATCTTTTGATATTTAGTGTATAACAACATCTCTGGAGGGGGGGTGGGATTTGGTATACAACATGTCTAGGAGGACCAGATTTAAGTTTGCTCAAATCGAATCCCTGGGTTAATATTTGAACTCCCCATGGGAGCCTGAATTTTAATTTAATGCAATATGGGAGAATTTTTTTTAAAAATCTTCATCTCCAGAACCATCTATTAGAATCTTTTGGTTAATATTTTGGCTCTCTATTGGTTGGGAGGGGTGGGGAGTCGGGGGTTGCAGTGACTGCTGTGACATAACAACCTTTGGAAGTTTGGCAGTGCTTGTCTACAGCTAATAGAATTGGAAGCAGTCAGGAAGACCTATGATAATAATCATCTGACCAGAGTTATGAATAATTTCATGACTTCATTCATCTGTGGTGTTGATGAACTATGACTGACTGAATGTGACCCAAAATACTTATTTGAACCACTTTGTCAGGTGAGTGATTAAGACCCCCTTGGGGGCCTCTTGTTTATAAAAATCTTCAAAGCAATATTCCAAAATTTGGTAGCACCACTTACCATTGAGACTATTGACTGATCGTGTGTGATCAGCATTGCACTTGTATGGACTGGAACACCATCGGCAGTCCAGTACAGTCAGCTCATTATCGGTTACTATCTAAAAGGATTCATAATTTCAAAGTTTTTGTAGCTCTTCTCTGTGATAATGGCTGTGATTATGGTTGTCATTAGTTATTATGATTTTTAGCTCACCAACTTTAGTTGTGTGAGCTTATGGCATGGCTCGATTGGTCAGCATCAGCGTCGGCGTCAGCGTACGTGTCCAATAATGTTAAAGCTTCTGTTTAGGTCACTTACTCACCCTATTTCCATATCATGGCTTTTATAATGTTGCTATATGATGATTATTATCATTTTACCATGATTTAGCCCCTCATACCCTACATTTTAGACATTTTTCTTGACATTTTTAGCTGCATTTAGTTTTCTGTTTAGCTCAGAATTTCATGTTTAACTAAGTGTTTAGGTCAGCTGCTGTGCTCCTTCTCTTCCCATGGCACTTATATTCATCATACATGTTCCTCAGTATCATTGTTCCATGATTAACTCCTCATACCCTGCATTTTAAACATTTTTCTTGACATTTTTAGTTGCGTTTAGTTTTCTGTTTAGCTCAGAATTCCAAGTTTAACTAAGTGTTTAGGTCAGCTGCTGTGCCCCTTCTCTTCCCATGGCACTTATATTCATCATACATGTTCCTCAGTATCATTGTTCCATGATTAACCCCTCATACCCTGCATTTTAAACATTTTTCTTGACATTTTTAGTTGCGTTTAGTTTTCTGTTTAGCTCGGAATTTCATGTTTAACTTAGTGTTTAAGGCAGCTGTTGTGCTCCTTCTCTTCCCATGGCACTTATATTCATTATACATGTTCCACAGTATCATTGTTCCATGATTAACCTCTCATACCATGCACATTTTAAACATTTTTTTTGACATTTTTAGTTGCATTTAGTTTTCTGTTTAGCTCAGAATTTCATGTTTAACTAAGTGTTCAGGTCAGCTGCTGTGCTCCTTCTCTTCCCATGGCACTTATATTCATCATACATGTTCCTCAGTATCATTGTTCCATGATTAACCCCTCATATCCTGCATTTTAAACATTTTTCTTGACATTTTTAGTTGCGTTTAGTTTTCTGTTTAGCTTGGAATTTCATGTTTAACTTAGTGTTTAGGTCAGCTGCTGTGCTCCTTCTCTTCCCATGGCACTTATATTCAGCATACATGTTCCTCAGTACCATTGTTCCATGATTAACCCCTCATATCCTGCATTTTAAACATTTTTCTTGACATTTTTATTTGTGTTTAGTTTTCTGTTTAGCTCAGAATTTCATTTTTAACTTAGTGTTTATGTCAGTTTCTGTGTTTTACTTTTAAGAGGTTGTGTTTAGGTAAGCTTTGTCGCATGTTATGAACCTGTTTGATACAGTTCTTGTGTTTGTCAAAGTTACTATCAAAGAGAAATGTTGGTGAGCTATTGGGTGTTGGCATCCTTCTTGTTTTGCTCAACTTGACAACGTCAAGTATGAGCTATTAGGATGGGTTGCAATCTGTCGTCCATCCGTATGTCAGTAGGTCTGTATGTCCATCTGTTCATAGTTCCTTTAGCACACCCTACAGGTCACAGCTCTCACCTGATCAGTTCCAAATTTCACACATGGCCTTGGGGCAATGTCTAGGTGGGCACTATCAAATTGTTAAAAAATTGTGTTGAAAAACATGGCTGCCAGTGGTCATCTTGGATTTGGATATAAATTGTCCAGCAATTCCTTTAGCACATCCCACAGGCCACAGCTCTCACCCGATCAGTTCCAAATTTGATATGTGGCTTTGAGGCAATGTCTAGATGGAAGCTATCAAATTTTTCCGAATTTTGTTGAAAAACATGGCCACAAGTGGCCATCTTAGGTTTGGCATATAAATTGTCACCAATTCCATTAGCACACCCTACTGGCTGCATCTCTTACCCGATCGTTTTCTAATTTCATACATAGCTTTGGTGTGATGTCTACATGGCAGCTATCAAATATTTCTTAATTCTGTTGAAAAACATGGCTGCCAGCAGCCATCTTGGAATTGGATACAAATGATTTTCTTTGAATTTCATATATAGCTTTGTTTTGATGTCTAAATGGGAGCTATCAAATTTTTCTGAGTTTCGTTTAAAAAATATGGCGTAAAAAATTGTCAACAATTCCATTTGCACACCCTACAGGTCACATCTCTCACCCAATCTTTTTTAAGATTTCATGTGTAACTTTGGTGTGATGTCTAGATGGGAGCTATCAGACTTTTCTGAATTTCATTGAAAAACATGGCCGCCAGTGGCCATCTTGGATTTGGCATATAAATTGTCAGCAATCCCATTAGCACACCCTACAGGCCACAAGAACAAAAAGAAAAAAACACTGACGCCGCTAACCTGATCCTGAACTTCTTTGTTCCAGATCTGATGCCTGAAAACTTATACAGCCATCGAGGGTCGAAAGGTGCTTGCCCCACATCATCCATGCGCGCCTTCGATGTGCAAAAAACCATTGAATTGTTGTTGTTGTTGAACATGATGTAATCCTTTAATTATATTTAATTATATTTAGACAGCTGGTCACAAATTAAGCTCGAAGAGAAAGGTTTTTCTATTTTTGCAAAAAAAATATGCAAAATGAGATTTTTGTCTTGCATTTTGCAAACCTTGCAAATTGCTGCATGCACCCTGTATCCAACAACCATGTACTTCAATGCTGATGAACACATAACCTAAGGCAAGCAGGGATATTTCTTATGAGATGTACATGAAATCAGCTGATGATTCTTTGACCCTTTACCCAACCCAGTGTCCATAATGATTACCAAGCAGAATCTTCTCAGTTTGTAATATTTTCAAACCTTCGGCGCAGGTCACGCTTACGTCGATGTTGGTGGAGCCTGTTAAGCAAGCGGATTCCATCAATGACCATATTTTTTCAAGGTTTTAATCCAAAATATTTCGAAAATGTTAAAGAATCGAACTACAGAGAATCGCACTTGATTGGATGTTTCTTAGCTGTGTGTTCCCGTCGATCGAGTTTTGCTTTCAAACACTGATCCGTTTGTCATGCCTCCAGTGCGGGTTTGACCTGTTAATTTCTTATGGGTAGCAGAGTAAACTTCTTTTAATTGTATATAAATTCTGCAATACGTTGAATAATTACTTATCCAGTTACAAAATTCCACTTATTTATCAACCTATTTGGCCTAAGTATATCCAATACATGCATTCAATCTATGATATCTTGTTTGACAGAACCCAGTGAGCTCTGTCAAGCAAGATATAATAGGGAAAATGCCCAGTTTAACCCAGAACGCAAGAGTACAACCAAATTCCCAACAATCGAATACTCCTGTTAATTGTTTATGGGTAAAGGAGTAAAACTCCTGTTAATTGTACATAAGTTTTGCCTAAGTATATCCAATACATGCATTCAATCTATGATATCTTGTTTGACAGAACTCAGTGAGCTCTGTCAAGCAAGATATGGTAGGGAAAATGCCTAGTTTAACCCAGAACACGAGAGTACAACCAAATTCCCAACAATCGAATACTCCTGTTAATTGTTTATGGGCATAGGAGTAAAACTCCTGTTAATTGTACATAAGTTTTGCAATATGTCGAATAATTGCTTGACCAGTTACAAAATTCCTTTTGTTTATAAACCTACTTGGCCTAAGCACATCAAATTACATGCATTCAGTCTATAACATCTTGTTTGACAGAGCTCAGTGAGCTCCGTCAGGCAGGATGTGGTAGCGAAAATGCTCAGTTCAACCCAGAACACAAGAATACAACTAAATTCCTGATAATTGAATTCTACTGTTAATTGTTTATGGGTAGCGGAGTAAAGGCCTGTTAATTGTATATCAGTTTTGCAATATGTCGAATATTTACCTAGTCAGTCACAAAATTCATATTATTATCACAAAATTCCTCTTACTTACCAACCTATTTGGCCTAAGTACATGGGGAAACCAATTCCCGATAATTGAATACTCCCGTCAACTGCTTATGGGTAACGGAGTAAACTCCTGTTAATTGTATATAAATTTTGCAATATTTGGCCTAAGTACATGGGGAAACCAATTCCCGATAATTGAATACTCCCGTCAACTGCTTATGGGTAACGGAGTAAACTCCTGTTAATTGTATATAAATTTTGCAATAAGTCGGATAATTACTTAGCCTGTCACAAAATTCCTCTTATTTATCAACCTATTTGGCCTAAGTACATCAAATAAATGCATTCAATCTATAATATCTTGTTTGACAGAACTCAGCGAGATCTGTCAAACAAGATATAATGGGGAAAATGCCCATTATGTCTTGTTTGACGGATCTCTTGGTTGGGCTGAGCATTTTCCCCATTATGTCTCCATATTTTCAAGATATGGTGGGGGGGGGGGGGGGGGGGGGGGGTGCTCAGCCCAACCAAGAACACAACCAAATTCCCGGTAATTGAATACTCATGTTAACTGCTTATGGGTAACGGTGTAAACTCCTGCTAATTGTATATAAATTCTGCAATATGTCGAATAATTATTTAGCCAGTTACAAAATTCCTCTTGTTTATCAACCTAACTTGGCCTAAGTACATCAAATACATGCATTCAATCTAATATCTTGTTTGATAGAGCTCACCGAGCTCTGTCAAACATGATATAATGGGGAGGATGCTCAGTTGAACCCAGAACACAAGAATACAACCAATTTCCTGATAATTGAATATTCCTGCTAATTGCTTATCCTCCAAACTTGCGACTATATCTGTGCTATGGTCATGATTTTTCATTGTTGCACATGAACGAATGGCCCTTAACACAAATAATTAAATGAAATTAGTCAGCTGACTTCATCTCACCAGACTCATCAGATTTTTTTTCCACACTAACATGCCGATGCAAATTGTGCATCTTGTACAGAATGTTACCTTTTTAATTTTCTTTCCATTGTTTACCCTTTCCGTTTTCACACCTTGCCCAATTACATTTTCTCTGGAAAACTGTCCCACGTCATCTAAAGCCTGCCTGAACACGATGTGCCCTCTATATAAAGTCTTGCGGTTGCTGACCAATGTTGTGACTCTCGACCAAACTTCACGGTTATTTCACCATGAAGCGATAACATAATGTGTTGCACTGAATTATATCGCGCTCGGATCGGGTGTTACAATCTACGAGTGTCAGCACGCGACATCAAACGCAGATTAAGATGTGACCAGTCTCTCTGCATATTAATTTTCCTGCTCACGCGTCTCTGTGGTTCGCGGCTTTATGAATGCTTTATTATAATTACGGCCATCTTCTTTTGTATCGACAAGACCCCAAATGATAATTATAACCACTGCTGGAAATATCAACCCGAATCAAACAGTAATACATTCAATTATGTGCATACCCTAATTGACAATGTGATATGGAAAATAATATTTATTTCTATCATTACGGTTCTTTTCCATTTGATTTTAATTATATTACTGGCTGGTGATATTGAAACAAACCCCGGTCCCAACACATGCCATTTTGTCAATTCTCACAATAACTTAAAAATTGTCCACCCTAATATCCAAAGTTTAAAACCCAAAATTGATATTATCGAATACGAGTCCTCAAACGATGATATTTTAGCATTCACAGAAACATGGCTTAATAGCAATGAGAGTTCCTCTGATATCTTCATCCAAGGATTCCACGAGCCTATGCGATTCGATCGAGCAACGAGGGGTGGTGGGGTTGCAATATATATTAAAGAGAGTATTCACTTCCAACCGAGACCTGATCTTCAGACACCGAATACTGAGTCCCTGTGGGTCAAAGTATTTACGAATCACAAAAGACCACTCTTATTAGGGGTATTTTATCGTCCACCTAACAGTCCACCTGATTCATGGGAAGCTTTATCAACCTCTATCGAAAAGGCAAAGGACACATCAGTTTCAGATATAATTGTTACTGGTGATTTTAACGATAATCAGATGGTTCACTCCACAAGCGGTTTATTAGATGTAATTTCTTGTTATAATCTCAGACAGCTCGTTTGTGAACCGACTTGTTTTACAGAAACATCAGCTTAGTTGCTGGATATTTTTGCTGTAAGCGATACTGTCAACGTGAAAGTATGTGAGGTTCTGGAGCCCCTTATTTCGAACATGACCCGCTATCATGCCCCAATCATTCTAGAAGTCGAATTTCCGAAATCACCACCTCAAACTTTTAGACGGCAAATTTGGTTATACTCCCAAGGTAATTTTGAAGCGCTAAACTCTGCCTTTAATAACGAGGACTGGAATTTCGTTTTTGATGACCCGTCTCTCGACAAAATAGTGTCCAATCTTACTGAAATGCTTCTTAGCACTGCATCGAAGTTTATACCCAACAAACATATAACGTCGAGAAAGAACCAGCCGAACTGGTTCCACAACGAACTTCGATTACTCATACGGCAACGAAAACGTCTATACCGAGTAGCCAAATGGACTGGTTTTCATTATGACTGGGAAAAATACAGATCAAAACGAAATGAAGTAGTATCGACTGTTAGAAAAGCCAAGGCTTCACATCTTTCTAGAGTGCAATCCACTCTTGGCAGCAGCGAAACGAGCTCAGCACAGTGGTGGAAAACCCTTCGAACATACATGGGGGGCAATAGACCAAGAGGGATCCCAACCCTGAATCACTCGAACAAAGTATATAGTGCAGATCTCGAAAAAGCTGAATTGCTTAACGAATATTTTTGTTCCATCTCTTCAGTTAACGACTCGTCCATCACACTTCCGGACCTGTCACCCCAACCATTAAATAAACTGGAAAACATAACCCTACATTGTACTGAAGTATTTGAAGCAATGAAATCAATTAAGGGTTCCAAGGCGTCAGGCCCAGACCTAATCAGTCCCCGTCTTTTAAGTGAATGTAAATCATCCCTCTATGAGCCTCTTACGTTATTATTTAACATATTGCTCAACAATTCATATTTTCCAGTGGCGTGGAAAAAAGCTAATGTCTCCCCAATTTTGAAAAAACAACCCTCGAATTTGGTTACCAATTACCGCCCCATCTCTTTACTGAGCAGTCTTGGTAAATTACTCGAGAAATGCATTTTCAAACGCCTGTGGGCTTTTTTGGTTGATAATAATGTGCTTAGTCAGTTTCAATCGGGGTTTAGACCCAATGACTCAACTGTTTTACAATTAACTGACATATATGATGAATTCTGCCATGCCCTTGACGAAGGCAAGGAGATCCGAGTGGTCTTCTGCGACGTTAGTAAAGCGTTCGACAATGTTTGGCATGCTGGTTTGATTCATAAGCTGGAACAAATCGGCATTTCAGGGGACCTGTTGTCATTTATAATATCATATTTATCCGATCGATCACAGAGGGTCGTCCTCGCGTCCGAGGTGTCGTCGTGGCGACCAGTCTCCGCCGGTGTTCCCCAAGGATCAATATTGGGCCCCCTACTGTTCCTTATCTATATCAATGATATAAGCGACGACTTGCTTAGCAATATACGCCTTTTTGCGGACGACACTTCATTGTATCTCATAGTCGAAAACCCCGAGCTGGCGTCCAATATACTAAACAACGACCTTGAGACAATAAACCACTGGTCCAGAAAATGGTTGGTTGAGTTTAACCCCCTTAAAACTGAAAGCATGCTCGTCTCACGAAAGCATGATCCCAATGTACACCCGCCACTTTTTCTAGGAGGAGCACAGATATCTGAAGTCAATACTCACAAACATCTGGGAGTAATTTTGAATAGTACCTGTACATGGAATGACCATATCAACTATATTTGCTCCAAAGCCTGGCCTCGTTTGGATTTGTTGCGGAAACACAAATTCAATCTGGATCGTAAAATTCTTGAAAGAATATACTTTGCTTTCATAAGACCGCTTCTTGAATATGGTAATACTGTTTGGGGAAATGGTTCAACAACTAAATTAGCCGAATTGGAGAAAATTCAGATCGCAGCTGCTCGAATTGTCACCGGGGCAAAGGTCAGCACTAGTAAGACACTTTTATATGCAGAAACAAAATGGGATCCCTTGCCTGAGAGACGACGAAAATCGAAGCTAATTCAGTTTTTCAAAATGCATCATCACATGGTGCCTCCTTACATCTGCAACAAAGTTCCTCCGCTCATATCGACCACGAACCCAACTCTTCGTTCAGCCCCAAATCATCGAGTGCCATTTTGTAGAACAGAACACTATAAATCTTCATTTATTCCAAGTACTACAGACGAGTGGAATAAGTTGCCGTTAAGCGTTAGAGAAAACACATCATTAAGTAATTTCAAAACATTTCTGAATGGTGGGAACCTCCGTCCACCACCTTTCTTCTTTGGAGCCAAATCCCGGGTGGCACAGATACATCACTGTAGACTTCGTTTAGGTTGCAGTAGTCTCAATTCTCATCTGTTCGACAATCACTTATCTCTTCATCCATTATGTCAATGTGGAATGCACGAGACATCCCGTCACTTTCTGTTAGAGTGTCCAATATTTTCAGATATCCGCAATAACACGATTGGCCTCCTCCCGTTTGAAACAGATGCGTCATCCCTACTGTTTGGCTCAGAATCATTGAGCAGCAGCGAAAATCGCCTTATGTTTTATTCTGTTCATGACTTTATTATAATGAGTAAACGTCTTAATCAATGAGCAACACATGAGTTTCCTTATGGGTAGCCCACGGGTAATACGCGCTCCCAATCCAGGTGTGACTGGTTGCTGCTGATAGTGCTTCAACATGCATACTTTTTCGAGCTACATGTACACATGTTCAGGTCGGCTAACCAACCACTTCTTGTCCCCCTGTGTATATACACTTCGTTTCCTACTATTTCTTACTTTTCTGTATTCTTTTTCTTGGACCCCAAAAACATTAAATTAAACTAAGCATAGTTGTCGTCATCTCGGGACCGAGTATTAATTTCCCAACGCCAGTATCCATCGTGGGCATCTAGCTGGCTACCATGTTGTCGAACGACATGGTCAAGGCAGTTGGTCGATGGGATATGGTGGAATTACACATTATAGGCACCGAATACTGGGTTACTAGGTGACGATACACATTGTCAACCATTGCCACACAGAAAACAGCGTAGGTTTCTGAATGTGGGGAGCCGACTCATATAAGCTCAAAGCTTTCTGTCAAATCCCCCTTTATACTGTTGCTAATTTGTGTCCTGTTGTGTTCTGTGCTATTTATTAACTCTGTTCCTTAAATATGTGTTTATTTATTGTTAGCATGTAACATAGCATTTCTATTCAAATAAAATATTGTTTAAATTAAATCAGCTGATGGAACACTGAGAGATAAAGGGATTTATTATTATCTTCTGTCTACTTTCAGGGATGTGTTCTAATTATAACAGCATTTGTTATCATGGGTTACTGCACACAGTCATATATCATGTACTTGGCTCTTACGTTGTTTTCCTTTGGTAAGTAGTCACTTCTATCTTTCCCCGTGAGAACCCCAGGAAGTAAGCGGCACTTGTTTACTGTGGTAAACCAGTTCCGCTTTACTAGTAAAATAGGACCCAGTCACCAATGCTTGGGGTGAAAGTCCTCTAAAATGGGCAACTTGTAGATCAACGATTGACTAAACTTGACTTCATCTCCATGTTGTGTCACGATTAGCCATGGTGCATAAATATGTGACGTTAACCACCAACAAACAAACACTTCTATCTTAACTCTTGCGGACCTCATTCTGGCTTGAACAAAACTTTGGGGTCTCATTGGTAACTAGACGAGTCATAATGTTGTCATCCCAAGATGAATCTCAACAAGGCAAATGGGTAAAATACCCCCCCCCCCCCCCCCCCCCCCCCCCACACACACGAAAAAGAAATAAATGTGTATATTTATGCTATTTGAGGTATTTTGGGGTGATTTTCACCATTTTTTTTAGCAGTTATTTTTTTTTTATCTCTTGATTGGCCACAATCACAGTTTAGATTGAGGAAGAATTTTTTTTCATAGTAATTCCAATAGTTATGTGTGTATGCTTTTTGGATTTTTTTCTTCCTTTTTCATGTGTGTTTTTCAATGTTTGATTAATGAAAAGGTACAAAAACTTTAGTAAACACTGTCTCATAACAATGCAAGGTGTTTTGTTAATTGATATCTCTTTGTCCGACAGTAAGCCGTATTAGCAGTTTATGGTACAATAATTACTAACAAAGAACCTACAACATTTGTCTCTCTATCTCTTGTCTCGGCAACAATTCTTTGTGTTCACTAAATGCAATACAAACAGTCAAAATCTCACGTGACACTAGAGGTGAATTTTAAAAAATTATACTGCTGACAAAGTTGAAAAAAAGATATTCAAAAAAAGAGATTTTTATATAAATTCTGATACAGGCCCCAAAAGCTAAAATCATTTTTAGTAAAATTAGCCACCTTTTATATTCCTGGTCACAATTTCCATCAGCATTCAGCATGTAACTAAGATGTAGTCTCCTTTATATTTTGTTTTTGTTATGAGAGTGTTGAGTTTTTCGAGCTGATTTATCATAAATGAAATATCTCAAATACATTGGGGGTTTTTGGGTGGAAAATGAAATTCCAGCTCAATATATCCTTCTCATATACACTTTCGTCCCAAACCTCTAAACAAATGGGTTTTATAGTCATTTTAATTAAATTTGTCTTGTTGGGATTCATCTTGTTGGGATGACCATTTTTGACACTCGTCTTGTTGAAATTCATCTTGTTGGGAATAAACCCTCTTGACTACATAACTAGTAGCCACTTATAAGCAACTTAAAACCCTCTTAACTACATAACTAGTAGCCACTTATAAGCAACTTAACATACAATAGGAATCATAACAGTACAGTGGGTCCAACTTATTTTGATGTTGCAAAATCAAATAACTGAGCTAATTGTGAAAACATGCCAAATTTCATCTGTTAATTCGATAGGAGTAAATCCTTGTGAAATTGATAGAAACATGTTTTAAATTATTGAAACATACTGACAACCCCCAAATTTATCAGCTTTGCAGGGCTTAATTTAGTACTGAAATGGTTAACCGGATACCCGGTTTGAAACCGGTTACTTACCTAACCGAGAAAAAAATGTCAACCTGTTATCCGAAATATCACTAATGATCGTCATTCCACTGTTAAAACATAGTAAATCTGCCGCTTCTCCTTTGGGATAGATTACACCTCTAAGCAGCGCTGTGTATATTGAGAAATAATCGACTTTGGCATTCAAGACTTCGTTAATGATCGGCAATTTCTGTGAGTTCTGAGTAACCGCAGAAACTATTCCATAGTGTGTATACAAACGAACGTTGTCGAGTACTCAGCAGCGTTCGTTTGTATACACACTACGGAATATTTTCTGAGAATACTGCTTTCGAAGTCCTCTAGTTTTGATCCCAGATTCGGTGAAATAATGGCTACGGTTAACCGAATATTATCCAGTTATAGCTCTTGGTTCGACGGTTGTGAAAATGAGCCAGCCGTTTCAGCCCTAGCTTAATTCTTTTAATATAAGCATTTAATACATTATATTGAGCATTTTTATATTGCTTGACTGCAGGAGTCAGCCTGGCAGCTGATTTTAGGGAGAAGTGACTTCTCCCTCCAGAGATTTTAGGGAGAAGTCAGGGGCTAGGAGGGAGAAGTCAGTGGACATGAGGGAGAAGTCAGAAAAAACATTAAAAATGTTTGCCACTACATTTAACGGCACTGTGAAGTAGATTGACTGTCAAATGAGCAATCTGAAATTTGAAATCTGCTGCCGCCAGGTAGTACAGTAAAACATAAGAAATGCCTCAATCTGCCATGAATTTTGGGAAAGTGACTTGAATTTCGCCCCCACTGTTAGCCAAGGTGACTTTAGTTTAAACAATATTTATTCAAGAATTTGTTATTTGTGTACATTAAGCTAAACGATGTATACAACACGAAATACAACAGAACACAAAATAACAAAGATATACAAATAGATATGGGTTGCTATGTAAGGTAGGGATTCGACAGAACGCTTATAGCTTATGTTAGTTGTCTCCTTGCAAAGGTGACTTTATGAATGACAAGCGCGACTTCTTTGCCCTAGTTGCCTCCTTGGCTGACCCCTGCTTGACCGAGATCTTAGATATCTGTCAAGCACTTTAAAAAATGCTCACTTTTTCTCCAGAATGTGGAAAAATGACCAAATGTTTTGTTAATTGAAATCTCCTGTTCAGAGATGCTATTTTCCGGTATTTATCAGATTTCCGGTATTTCCAGGTCCGTTTTTTGCATTCTGTTTTTTATGAAACCCAATTGTTAGCTCATCTTGACAAAGTCAAGCTGAGCTACTCTCATCTGCTCGTCGTCCGTCCGTCCATCCACCTGCCCATCTGTCATCCATCAACATCATGTTTTGGTCTTATCCTCCAAAACCACTGGGCCAATTCTAGTGAAAGTTTGTGTGAGTGATGGTCCCAAAGGGTCATTGCAGTTTTGTTCCACTCAACATGCCCAGCCCCATAGGGAGAGGGTGGGAGAAAATGCTCCAAAATATTTTTAAAATCTTCTTCTCATGAACCAGTGGGTACAATGACTTGATATTTGTTATGGAGCTTCCTTTTGAGGTGTAGAATCAAGTTTGTTCAAACGAAGTTCATGAAGCAATATTTGGCTTTGTAATGGTAGGGGTAATATTTTTGGCCCCGCCCCAGATTTCTATTTTCTGAACCGATGGTCTGATTTGAACCAAATTTGATATGTGGTCTTATTGGGTCATAAGTACTCGTGCAAACAAAAAGAATCCTGCATCCCCTTGGGAACCCCAGGAGCTAAAAATAGAAATATTTTCAAACACCTATATTTCCCAAACCGCACACAAAACAGAGGGCTGTTATTTGGTATGAAGCATCCTTAGGACCAGTGGGATTGAATGGTAAAAAACAATTGTCATTGGTTATGTTAGGGTGTTCTGTAGAGGGCATCGAGAAAATGCTGAGTCAGCATATTTGCAAAAATTTTAAAAAATCTTTTCTCCAGAACCAATTATCAGAATCTTTTGATATTCGGTATACAGCATTCATAGGGGGGTCAGATACAAGTTTGGTAAAATAAAGCCCATTGTTTCATATTTGGGCTAAATACAGGAGCCCAAATCTTTATCATTGTTATGAAGGTCAGATTCAAGATTGTTCAAACCAAGTCCCTAGGTTAATATTTGGGCTTCGTACGGAAGCCCAAATTTTAACTTAGTTCAGTATGGGGGATAATTTTTAAAAATCTTCGTCTTCAGATCCACCAGTTGGAATGCTTTCATATTTGATATGCAACATCTCCAGGGGGGTGGGGGGGGGGGAGGTCAGATCCTGTTTGTTCAAAATTTTAACATAGTACAATATGAGGAAATTTTTTTAAAAATCTTCTTCTTCTGATCCACCAGTCGCAATGCTTTCATATTTGGCATACAACATCTCTAGGGGGTCAGATTCAAATTTGTTCAATTCGAGTGCCTGACTTAATATTTGGGCTCCATATGGGAACCTGAAATTTAACTTAGTACAGTATGAGGGAATTTCTTCAAAAATCTTCTTCTTCAGATCCACTAGTCAGAATGCTTTCATATTTGGTATACAGCATCTCTTGGGGAGGGGAGTCTGATTAAAGTTTGTTCAAATCGGATTCGTAGGTTAATATTTGGGCTCCCTATGGTAGCCCAAATTTTGATTTAGTGCAATATGAAGAAATTTCTTTAAAATTTCTCTTCTTCAGATCCAACAGTGAGAATGCTTTCATATTTGGTACACAACATCTCTAGGGAAGTCAAATTGAACTTTGTTCAAATTGCCTGGGTTTAATATTTGGACTCCCAGTGGGAGCCAGAATTGGCCATGTAGCTGAAGAATTAGAAATTTTGTATTCAGTACCCTCTAGAGGTGTGTAACTAAGATTAGTCCACATAGGTTGTATCAAGAGGCTCTAGGGGAGCTCTACATTTTACATTATGATCAACTGAAGAAAAGGCATGATGCCCAGATTATTTTTGTCACTCCTGCGGGGCTCAAGGATTGACAGTGTGTCCTATGGAGATGGATTGCTTAATGTAGACTCTTTCTTGGACTCTGTTTATAATAATAATAACTCTTTGGCCAGCCGCTGATTTGTCGCGGTCCTCATAAGAGAAGGCCATCATTCCCCCTGCACCCCACCCCCTCTTCCCCTCCTCTCCTCCCAGCATTCAGATATAAACTGCTTAATAGTGTCCCTCACTTCCTCTTTTTCAATTTCTTCAATAAGCATTCCTACCCTCTCCCTCGTGTCCCCCTTCAGCCATCTATCCTTTGTTTCTTCACCCCACTTCTGCATTATTCTTCCAGTAAATTTTATTCTATGAGGTATATACTGTGGGCATTCCAAGAGAAAATGTTCCAGGGTCTCCACTACTCCAGAGTGGCACATTTGGCATCCCTTTTCCCCATCTCTCCCAATTTTTCCCTGAAGCTCCAGTGATCTTGATCTCAGTTTGAACAGCAGTGACCCTCCAAAGGTGCCATCTAGGTACTTCTCAAAAGCTGGCTTTTCTTTATATTGTAACCCCTGCAGTGATCTTTTCACGCTAACCCCTGCTCGCCAGTTTCGATTGCAATCTTCCATGACTCTCTCTTTGACAAACCTTTTGCCTTCTTTCATTCCTACTTCTATGTTTGTGACCTCTATAGAGTAATTGTCCATTAGTTCCCTCACATGTTTTGACCACCCCGTTTCTATATTAGAATTCCAAATGGTATCGAGCATCAATTTGCACCACCGGTTGTCAGGCAGGTTTCTCAAGTAGTTAAAGTAACACAGTTTTCCCAAATCTACCCTGTCCTTGATTTTCATCCACCCAAGCTCCCCCCTTACTGCTTCCAAAGCTGCAGCATTACTCGACCCTGTTATCCATCTGCCGGCATCATTCTGAGTACTTTCCAACTTCTTAATAACGGTTTGGTTTAATGGAATCACGTCCGTGCCATACGTTATACTTGGTAAACCCACCCTCTCCCACAGTGTTTTCCCCACAAAGACCTTGTTGAAACTATTTTTCCCCAAAAGTTTTAGTTGGTTCAGAATTCTTTTCCCCTTCAGAATCAGTTTGGCTGAGTAATTTCTGTACACCCCTCTTCCCGTTATATTTATGCTTACCCCTAGATACTCATACTCTCCCGTTTCTCCTACAGTGATTTGTTTGCTTTCCCCTTCGGGGATTGAGAACTCCCCCACTTTCCATCTCTTCGTCATATCTACCTTGCGTCCAACGGGTATTACCTTGCTTTTATTTTCATTTAGTTCGAGCCGCCAAGTGTTCCCATATCTACCAACAATTTCCAGCAGTTTCTCTAGCCCCTGTTCAGTTCTAGACATTAACACCATGTCGTCCGCAAAGAATAAGCCTGGTATCTTTATGTCTCCAACATTTACCCCCTCCGCACTCTGAATTAGTTCGTCCCCTAAATCTTTAACATACAATGCAAACAAAATCGGTGAAAAGATACACCCCTGCTTGAGGCCTATATCCATAGGGACTCGTTTTGTAGTGATACTTCCTAGACTGAGTTCGCTTTGCACATCTGTATACAGTGCTTTCATGATTCCCACAAAGTCACCCCCCAGTCCGATGCCCTCGAGCTTTCGCCACATACCTTCCCTCCACACTCGGTCGTACGCTTTTTTCACATCTAGAAATGCCAGAAACATCTTTTTCTTTTCAGCCTTTGTTGATTCTATCAGTTGGGTGAGTGTAAATAGGTGATCAGTGACTCTTCGTCCTTTCCTGAAACCATTTTGAATTTCTCCTAAAAAACCTTTCTCTTCAATAACTTCCTCTAGTCTACCGTATATGACCTTACAGAATACTTTTCCGATGTTACTACTAACTGATATCCCCCTATAGTTATCTAGAACTTCCTTATCCCCCTTTTTGTGTATGAACGACACCTTACTTTCCCTCCACTCTCTGGGGACCTCTTGCTTTCGCAGAGCCAGGTTGAAAAGGTTTGTCAGGACTTCAATAAGTGCCTCCCCTCCATTTTTGAGGAATTCGTTCGGAATTTCATCAGTCCCTTCCGCTTTACCATTTTTTAATTTCGAGACCACGTTCCGCACTTCTTCTGCCGTTATTTCGCTACAAACACGATTGGATAGGTTCTCCTCCACCAGTATATTTCTTTTTGGTGGGGACCCACTGCCCCATCGCCTATCGTTTATCTTTTCCCAGTGCTTGACTAACTCTGAAGCGATACGGCCTTTATCTTCTGTACTTTCCCCATCCACTTTGATACTCTGTACACTACTTTTCCCCCGTTTATTTACCCAGTTCCAAAATACGTTTGAGCTCGAACCCCCCATTTTCTTTATTGTTCTGGCAAGACTGCAATTGCGCTCCTTCCTATTATTATTCTTTATCTCATTCACCTTTTTCCGTGCCAGTTCATATTCTCCTTTCATTAGTCTCGTGTCATTGTTATCCACCCCTTTAAGCTTCCTACTTCTTCTGTAAGCAGCGCATTTTACCTTCCTTTCTTTTATAGCCTTTTTCAGTCCCTCGTTAACCCTGTATCCAAGCTCTCTCGTTGGGACCCTCACCCTTCCTATACACTCCTTCCCTGCCTCTGTTAGGCTATTTACTATGCCATCTGAAATACTCTGGACATTTGCATCCCTAGGTATACAATCAAGATTTGGTTTTAGTTTTTCCCGAAACTGCTTCCAGTCGGCTCCTTGTTTTAGTCCCCAAACTTCCTTGAAGGTATTTCTGTCTCTATTCGTCTTTTTGCCCATAATCTTAACTGTTATCAGGTTGTGATCACTACCCAAGTCATTTTTTCCCTCGTCATCTATTTCTACATCTATAACCTCCCTCCATACGCCAATGTCAGTGAGTATATAATCAATTATTGTTTTCTTATCGTTCCTCTCCCAGGTCCATTTACCCTTACATTTCGCATCCCTGTTCAGGATCTTTAAACCAAGCTCTTTTGATAGGTCCTACATCTTCCTCCCATTCGTGTTAATTTTCCTATCACCTCCCTGTATGCCCTCCTCCTTATCCCCGATGTGCCCATTGAAGTCCCCCATTAGGACAATACTGAACCCTCTGCTACCAAGCTCTGTGATATTCGATCTAAGAGTTGTATATATTGAATCATTCCACTCGGGCTTACTTCCCTCCACTGCTAAGTATACAACACCAACGGCAACACTCCTGCTTCCTAACTTGATTTTTGCCCATACTATTTCGTTGGATACTGGAATCTGAGTCCTTGCTTCTGTGAGATCTGTAATCAATGAGGGCTGTAATTCCTCTTTAGCGTAGATGCCAACACCCCCACCCCGTTTCTGACCCTCAGTTCGCCCAGCTCCTATCCACACGCAACCCTTTATCTGATCAACCCGCTCATCCCGTCGTATCCACGTCTCACTTAGACCCATTATATCGAAGTCTCCTTCGTCCATCATTGTTGATATTTCGCTTACTTTCTTGTGCAGACCCTGGATGTTGCAGTACCCAAACTTAATGAATCTTTGTTTTTTTGTCATCACTGGCACATTATTATAACCCTGGTATGTCCCTGTATTGTGCATGTTTGTTGTTCTTCCTATGTTCCCAGCATTTGTGCCCATCTGGGTTATCGGCTGTGGTCCCCTACCCCCCTTTTCTCCAAAAAAGGCCCAGCCACCTGTAGAATTTTTTGGCCCAGCAGGTCTGTACCCATCCTACTTAAATGCAATCCGTCTCGCCCATACAACTCTCCTTGTCCCCAGAATGAATCCCAGTGGTCAATGAAATGTACTCCCAAGTCTTTGCAGTGCTCTTCCAGCTCCTCGTTTAGTGCCATAATCCGTGAGTTCCTCTCATTCCCACCACCCATAACGGGGAGCACCCCTGAAACGATGATCCGAGCATTCCTGCTAAGTAGCTTACTAATTAGGTCCTTGTATGTGTCCACCAAACGAACTGATTTCCTCTCCCTGATGTTATTGGACCCCACATGTAATACCACTACCGGATCAGGCCCCGACCCAGCTACAATACCGTCCACTCTATCCCTCAGGTCCTCCACTTTAGCCCCCGGAAAGCACAGAACTGTTCTATTTTTACTGTCCGGACCACAGACAACCTTGTCGATCCCCCGAACTATGCTACTTCCCGCAACCACCAACTTACTTTTGGCCCTCGCCCTATTTATCTCCTCTAGTCTCCTATTGTTTACAGCGTCCTCTTGAACCTCTCCAACAGCCCCACTCGGAATCAATATCGGTATCGGTATCTTTGACCTAGGATTACTCCTATCCTTGTCCCTCCGTCTCTTTCCAGGCCCTGAACTACCTGGACTACTCCCCTGGTCTTCCCCCGGATCCCTCCTCCTTTTTCCTGGCCTAGACCCCAAGCTACTATCTGTTGCAACTACCTCCATCTCCTCCTCTGTCTCTTCCGAATCGAGCACATCAAATCTGTTTCTGGTGCTGCACTCCCCACTGCCTTTGGACTTTACACCCCTATCTACCTGCTTCTCTGGCCCCCCTTTCCTACCACTTTTGGTAGTCCATGCCAAACGCTTTACAGCATTGCTCCGGCCTGGGCCCCCCTCATCTGTCCTACGTACTTTTCTAGCAGCCCCCACCTCATCACCTACCTCATTCACATCAAAGGTTCTACCCCCATGTTTCCTCTTGGAACCACCGACAACCTTCCATCCTTCTCGGAAAGCCACTTTCACAGGCGTAACTCCAGACAGCCATTTTCGATGGGCAAACCAGGTAATAACCGTTAATCCCCCAAGCTAAATTAGTGCACTTTTGCCTACAATTTTACAAAAACTATTTTGTAGGTGAAGGTAGACCCAACAGGGAAAGAAACTATTCAGTTAACAGGATTCTCCTGTATTACTTATTCTTTCTCTTGCTTAAAATATTCTGAAATAGAGTTACTTAGAGAAATGGTTGTCCGAGAAAAGTCCAGGTAATCGTTAATCAGGACTCCCATGATTTCTGAATTCTACAGGTCTGAGTCTTAACATATAGTTCAGGTTTCTTTTGGCATAAATTTTGCAAATATAAAAATCTTATACCTCATTCATATGAGACGATTTGTTCCTAGATTTTTGGGGTTCAAGGAACAAATAAATATTTCTGGATATATTTTTGGTTATGTAACCGCATTTCTTCAAGTAATATTTTTAATAGTCTTTTTCATTTGTTACCGAAATAAATTTTGGAAAAATACTCCAGCTGAGGAGGTGGAGCATAATTGCTTCATTCTAGGAATAAAATGCGATGACACAATCATGAAAATTGCAACTGAAAATAATTCAGGGATAAATGCCAATTTTGGTGATTGTGACTACTGATTCTGGTGATGTTTCTTCATGCTATTGGTGGGCAGTAAAGGAAGTGATATGTTATCGGAGGGGAGTACACAGAATAGTATGTAAATTACTTGACCTCTTTCATGTCCATTTGATGAGAAATACGTTACCACTGAATTCCCTCATAAATAATCAAAACCCCATGAAGGCATGATATGAGGGGATCAAAATGAATCCCATATTACTCCTTGGACAAAACAACCTGAGAGCCAAATTGTAGCCTATATCTTGAAAATGCAGAGAGAGAAAGAGAGATTTATCAATGTTCTCCTTCCCTCAAATGCCCCGACTTAACAAAACAGGAGGATGTGTTTAGTTTCTCTTATTGAGGGAAAATAACATTCAATAGATATAAGAAGGACCAATCAAGATTTAAAATTGCAAACAGTCCGTAATTTTTCTTTGAAAATTTAATATTCAAATTTTTACTATGAAATTGAAGATATATATGCACAGTGGTTAGTATTAATTGCGAAGAACTATGGACTTAGTCCCTCTGCAACACAGTGTGTGATTTACCAACCATGGATGTCATTGTTTAACCAAGAACCTATTTCTACTACAACAATACTAAGAGAACACACAGATCATTGCATAGTGAGGACAAAGAACAAAAAGGACAAAGAACAAAAACTATAATCTGAGCTAATCGAAACCCTGCATGTGGAACTGGAGGTATCGATACCATGTCCATGCTCTTTTATATGCTAATAAAATGTGCTGTGATATTCATGTACAATTGCTGGGTTTTTTATCAATTGTTCAAAAGAGTGCTTGTTAAACCGACCTTCAGAGTATCAGCCTCATACATAATACTTTGATCTCTTGATATAAAATCGATGTAGAGAAAGTTAGTGAGACACCGCATCCTTACGGACATGATTTATGTGCCTCGGTACTATATTATCCAATTGGAAAATTCTGACCCTCTGCTCGGTTACTCTCACCCTTTCAAGTTGACTTGACTTCTGGCCCGTGACAACCAACCATCAAGGCATACGGCAATAATCATCTCTGATAGTGACTTACCTGATCCATGTTCGCGTGTAAACTGACCTGTGTTCTCACCAAAAATACCCTTAATAACTAAAATCACAGATGGTGCAGAATATTCTCCGAAATTTGTTCCAGGATCAAATTGCGACAGATTATATCCCTAAACCAAAAATAACCCAAGAGTATTTTTGCCATGTTGATAGCCATTTAGTGTTCATTTCTTATCTTACAATTGTTTATAACAGGCTTGCACTACAGTGGAAGTCCCTAACTTGGAAAAATACTCTCTTTTTTCTTCTTTCCCAAAGCGATTTCGGAAAGAAAAGTGGTGCAAAAGCACCAAGAAAAAATAAGCCCAAACTGGGTTGAGTGTGACCAGCACACATCCAGTAGGGGGCACTCTTCTCCTTCTACTAATCCACGGCTTCCACAACCAGTGCGCAGACGTATAACCAATGTGTCATTCTATTTTTTTCCGCCATCTTATCAGGATGCAGATCGTTTTGCTCATCAACGGTGATACCTTTTGACTCAATGTTAATGTTCCTGTTCTGAATTGTGGATTCATACATAGTTGTTTCTTCACTCTCCAGACATACAGGACTGTGTTTTTATATATTCTCTTGAGTATTCACTGTATTTTTCGTTATAAATCTCTATACCGATTTCGCACGATTTTCACGTACCATGCTGTTTCGGTCTTTTGTTCATTAATGCTAACCCTTTGGGTTCTGTTTTTATCTGAGTTAGATGTCTGCTGGGGGCTGTTGTGGCAGCTTTTCTGCTTGAGGGTAGAATTTCTGCCAGTTCCTTCTAGGCTGTTGGGGTACTTTTCTGTTCCCGTCAGGCCTTTGTTTCCTGCTACCTTACTCTGGTAGCTGGGTGTGTCCTGATTTTTTTTTTCTCTTTGGGTTCACCTTACCATCTGCATTGCTCCCAGCCGTGAGGGCGACTAGGGCGATTATGTCACCCTTCTAAGCTCAAAGTCACCTAGAAAAATAGTTGGGGCGATTACAAGTCGCCCTCTAAAAATTGGCCAAAATGAGGAAAGGCTGAACTGAGTGATGCGAGCTTTGCATGAAAACGATTATTTTCAAAAATCGAATGTGCTCGAGTGTGATAAATGGGCATTTTAATTCGTCAAATAAACATCCATTTAATGAAATCACACGACAATCAATTGTCGATTGTCTCTTTTGGCGGATTTTTTTATTTCTATTTTGTTGCGTTTCAGTCGGAGCTTCAAATGTCGAAACGAAAATAGGTGACTTACGCGACTCAACAAAATAACTCAGTTTGAAAGTAGGTTACATCACTTAGGATGCCGAAAATGTATACACAACGGATGTATTTTATAACACAGTATTTTTATTTCGTTTTGTTGACGACTGTTAACTGTTGGGCCGTCTATTCCCACAAAAACACGAATGGAATTGAAACACATGAAAAAAGCTTTAGTGATGACAAGAAAAGCTTTGTACAGGACACAAGAGTGCATGTGGACGATCTTGAAAAAGGGTCCTCCTAAACAACGGAATGACACGAAATGACGCAGAATGACACCAGAATGCCATAAAAATGATGCGGAATGACATTTCTTTTACAAAATACTCGACCCCAGAATGTATTTTGTTTCTTTACTAACAAAGTACCTCCCAAGCAACCTTCTTACATCTGGTCCTGTTCACACTTTCAGACTTAGGAAATTATTAGCTTAGTAGACTTTGGTGAAAGGCAACCACAGGAGGGTGCTGGGGGATTGGCATGAAGAAGAGGGGAGGGGGTTATGAAGGAGAGGGTAGCAGTGGGGGATTTTCAGTCAATAATTACTTTGTGATTTTTTAACCTGGCATAGATGCCTCATAGACAACTGGACCTGGATTATTGGGACATTAATGGAGGACCACAAATCGAAAATATGAAGGGGCGGCGGGGGTGGTACATGAATATTCTTAATTTTCCCCACTTGCCTATGAGGTCTCCCTACATGACTCTGCAGTCTCCCTATTTTTTCTGGAGGGAGACATGGAGTCTCCCTAAAATTTCCTCCTAGGCTGGTCCCTGCTCTCACCAGATATGTCGAGGATGATACCTTGTGGGCCATTTTTGTTATCTTAGATTGTTGAAGTTTCCCATTATTTATGCTCCACTTTATTTGGGTATTCTATTGAAAGGCCCTGTGGGCTGGGTGGTCTTCCGCCTTTTGGGCTTCAGTCTATTGTGTAGTTCGGGCATGAGCCATTTCCTTCCATTCCATCGTGAAGGAGAATGCCCAAGTCGGCCGTTATTCCAATAGCGACTTTGGGGTCCATGTTGGGCTTATTAAGAGAGATGCTAGGCATGCTTTCTCTCTCGGATCACGTTGTCTCAGCCTTGGCTGTTTATCTGCCTCCAGTTAAGTTTGACAACATGCAGGCTCCATTGCGTGTTCTCTCTAAGGTGCTCATGCATCTTACTCATGTAACACGGCTATTTTGGAATTAGTTTGTCAGGACGCTGTGTTGGACACAAGCCGTTTCCTTCCTGAAGGGAGGCACGCTACTCTTCGATCCGCTTCTTTGGTGGGTCCGTGACTATTCCATGATTCCGTGGCGACGGCCCGGGATGACGTCCTGTGTCATTCCAAAGATCAGCTGCTACTTCGCCAGCTTGATCTGCCTTCTGTTGGAGGCCGTGGCCATTCCAAGCCTAACAAATGCCTTTCTGCTTCCTTTGTGAAGCGTCGGCAGACCAAAGGGAGGTCTCAGGATCCTTCATCTAGCAGAGCAGGAGGTTTCTCCTCTCACGGGCCTCGCTGGGGCTCAAAGTGAAGGTCCTCACCTCGATTCGTCAACCTCCGAGCTGCTTACTTTCACATTCCGATTCCTCGGACATCGCGAAAGTATCTCGGCTTCGCTTTTCTGGGGCAAGTTTACCAGTTCAAGACCATGCCTTTCAGCCTCAACCTGGCTCCTTGGGCCTTCACCTGACTGATGTCACATGTGATAGCCTTCCATCGCATACAGTCCAGGGTGACTACTTCGGCGTATCTGGACGATATCCTCCAGAAGCACTCCAATGCGACTCTTCTGGAGTCAGATGTCGACACACTGTTGAGCCTGCTCACGTCACTAGGGTCCAGAGTCAACGAAAAGAAGTCGGACCTGGTCCCTTCTCAGTCGTTCTGTTGTCTGGGGATGGCCTTCCTTACTCAGCTGAATACAGTGGCGGTTCCTGGGCGAGGGCTGTGATTCTCTTGGCTTTTGCTCCAACTCTGACCCAGTCCACATCCGTGACAGCTCGGAGTATTCTCTGACTGCTCGGTCTCTGCGGTTCGGTGACGGATCTTATTCCTCAGTCGGTTACATGTCTGACCTCTCCAACACTTTCTGCTCAGTCGCTGGAGGCCGAATGTGGATCCTCTGGATCTGGTTCTTCAGTTACCAGCATCTCTTCATCGTCACCTTCTTTCCTGGACAGATGTTCAGTGGATTATGCAGGGAGTTCTGTTAGACTTTGGACTTGCCCATGTCCGATCATGTTCTGACGCAGATGCCCGCAATCTTGGATAGGGCGTGACATTGGACCCTCTAGGTCTTTCCCTTCGTGGTGTATGGGACCAGGATCAAGCAGCTCTTCACATTAACCAGAACGAACTTCTTGCTTTTCTTCTGAGTTTCCGGCAGTGGATCCCCCATCTTTCGAATCGTCAGGTCCTTCTGTTGTCCGACAATTCGGACAGTGGTTGCTTGCATTCGGAACCAGGGCGCCATGCTGGGGTGGTGGTTTGTCACATTCCCGGTCATCTGAATGTCCTAGCCAACTCCCTGTCCCGATGGGGCAGGGTCATTTCCACCGAGTGGATGCTTCACAGGGCAGTGTTCCAGTCACTTTGCAATCTCTGGGGTCGTCCCCACATCAATCTTTTTGCGACCTGTTGGAGCCATCAGGTGGACACTTTTGTGTCCCCATATCCAGATCTTCTGGATTTCGCCGTGGATGCTCTGTCATTCGATTGGAATGGTCTAGTTGGCTACACCTTCCCGCCAGTTCCAATTCTGCCTCAGGTTCTCGCCAAAATACGAACCTGCAGTTGTCAAATCATTCTGATCTCTCCCGTGTTGCCTCAGCGGGTGTGGATCAATCAGCTCAGCTCTCTGTTTGCGGTGGTTCAGGCACGTCTCCCTCTGCATTGCGACCTTCTTTGTCAAGGTCACCTGAGAAGGTTTCATGTCGACCCGTCTTCATTGTGCCTTCACGCATATTTTTTGTCAGGTCCTGTCTCCTCCGTAGAGGTTTTTTGAGACGAGAAGTGGAGTGCATTTCTTCTTCAAGGCGGCACTCCACTGGTTTAGCTTATGCGGCCAATTGGAAGGTCTTCTGTCGATAGTGTGCTGTTCACTCTGTTGATTATGCTGATCCTTCGATAACACAGAGTTTCTGGTATATCTGTTTGATTCTTGGTGTCTCCAACCTGTTACCTTCAATGGGTACAGGTCTATGCTTTCTGAGACCTTTTCGTATGTGGGGAAGCATCGTATCACCACTAATCCGTACCTCTTTGAAAAGGCCTAGGTTTTTGCAGCTTACCCCAAGATGGAATCTTTCTTGGGTGCAGCTTCGCTGGGGGGGGGGGGGGGGGGGGGGGGGGGGGGTGGTGGTGCAGTGCAGTTCAATCCTTTATCCCAGGTGGATATGCATTTTCTTTCTCACATACAAGACTGTTTTTCTGATGGCTTTTGCCTCATTCAGAAGGGTTGGTGAGCTTCACGCCCTCTTGCTTGATCCAGCCTTTTTCGGGAGCTACACCAGCAGTGTTACTTTTACCACTGATTGCTCCTTTCTGGCCAAGAATCAGAGGCCAGAAACTACTCCACCTCCTATCTGTATCAGGGCTCTTCCCTCTGCTGAGGGTAATCGCCCTTTGCTCTGTCCGGTTCGTGCTATTTGCATTTATCTCAACCAGACGCAGTTCATTAGAAAAAGCAGGAAATTATTTTTTTTCTGTTTCCCTATTTCCTGGTCGACAGAAGATCTCTCCTCAATCCATTTCGCCATGGATTTGTCTTGCTATTCATGCATCCTACGCTCGTCTAGCGACTGACGATTGTTTTACCAATCGTATTTCTGCCCACAAGGTACGTGCCTTGTCTACCTCCTGGGCTTATGCTAACTCCGTCATGTTGTCGGATGTTATGCAGTATGCAGACAGCCTATTGGAGAAATGCTTCTACTTTCTCCACCTATCCGCGTCAGTTACAGGAGCAGTCTGAGGACCTTTTTTCTTTGGGCCCTCTTTCTTCTGCTCAGGCTGTTGTCTACCCTAGCCATTAGGCTTCTTACAAGGTCAGTTCCAGCCATGTGCTTGGGTACTGTCGTTTCTGTCTGTGTGTCATACAGAGCCATATGCCTTATCTCACATTGTCTTTTACTAATGTTTGTGATGCTATGGTTTTATAGGCCTAGGGAACTCTTCTTCTGTCCACGGTTCCAGCGCAGTCAGGTTATTTGGAGGTTGGTTATGGGATTCCCTCCTTCTATTGTCTGTTCAGCCTGTTGTAAATAATTGTAAGGTAGGTTGATAAGAAATTTAAATTTAATAGTAAATGTCCTTTCTTATTATACCTACCATAATTAATTGTTTACGTGGAGGCCCTCCCGTCTTCTTATTTGGGTAAGAATCCTTCCTCCCCACTAATCACGTAACTCCAATGTTGGCTGATTCATTCGCCCTGGTTCCGGAAACTGTGGATTAGTATAAGGAGAAGAGTGTCCCCTACTGGGTGTGCGCCGGTCTCTCCTGACCCAGTTTTGGCTTATTTTTTCTTGGTGCTTTTACACCACTTTTCTTTCCCAAATCGCTCTGGAAAGAAGAAAATAGAGAATATTTTACCGAGTTAGGGATTTCCACTGTAGTGCAAGCCTGTTGTAAACAATTGTGGTAGGTAAAATAAGAAAGGAAATTTACTATAAAATTTAAATTTCAATGATACAGTCAGCCCTGGTTAATATATTACCCTGCATGCAGACAAATTTTTATTAGCTCAACTTGACAAAGTCAAGCTGAGCTATTGCCATCACTTCTCGTCCGTCGGCGTACGTACATACGTTAGTACGTACGTCCACAATTTCCTTTGGTACACCTCACAGGTCGCATTTATGATCAGATCGCTTTGAATGCTTGGCATGCTTGTTTGGGGTGACCTCTAGATGGGAGCTATGGATTTTCTTCAATTTCCGTCAAAAAATGTTGCCACAGCCAACGTTCTTAGAACTTAGTTTAGTCAAACCTCAATATTTCCCTGTGGCACACCCTACAGGGCACATTTATGATTGGATCGCTTTGAAACTTGGTGTGCTTGTTTGGGGTGACCTCTAGATGGGAGCTATCGATTTTCTTCAATTTCCGTCAAAAAATGTTGCCGTGGCCAACGTTTGTAGAACTTTGTTTAGTCAAACCTCAATATTTCCCTTTGGCACACCCTACAGGGCACATTTATGATTGGATCGCTTTGAAACTTGGTGTGCTTGTTTGGGGTGACCTCTAGATGGGAGCTATCGATTTTCTTCAATTTCCGTCAAAAAATGTTGCCATGGCCAACGTTTGTAGAACTTTGTTTAGTCAAACCTCAATATTTCCCTTTGGCACACCCTACAGGGCACATTTATGATTGGATCGCTTTGAAACTTGGTATGCTTGTTTGGGGTGACCTCTAGATGGGAGCTATCGATTTTCTTCAATTTCCATCAAAAAATGTTGCCGCGGCCAATGTTCTTAGAACTTAGTTTAGTCAAACCTCAATATTTCCCTTTGGCACACCCTACAGGGCACATTTATGATTGGATCGCTTTGAAACTTGGTATGCAAAATTTATTTTTGTTTGATGGAGGTCAAGGTCACAGATCAAGGTCAAAGTTTGTGGGCATCTGTGATAGTGCGGTCACTGCCTTGTTTCTTACTGTTGAGGAAACAGCAAGTTTATGCATAAAATGTAAAGCCACTAAAATGGCTTTCAGCACTTTTCAGCAGACCCATGATTGTGTCTTCCAGAACTCAATGAGTTAAACAAAGATATTTCATTTTTAGCTCAACTTGACAAAGTCAAGCTAAGCTATTGCCTTCACTTCTTGTCCGCCAGCATACGTACGTCAGAGACCAGCCTAGAGGGGAATTTTAGGGAGACTTCAAGTCTCCCTCCAGAAAAAATAGGGAGACTGCAGAGCCATGTAGGGAGACTTATAGGCAAGTGGGGAAAATTAAGAATATTCATGTACCACTCCCGCCGCCCCTTCATATTTTCAATTTGTGGTCCTCCATTAACGTCCAAATAATCCAGGTCCAGTTGTCTATGATGCATCTGTGCCAGGTTAAAAAATCACAAAGTAATTATTGACTGAAAATCCCCTCACTGCTACCCTCTCCTTCATGACCCCTCCCCTCTTCTTCCTGCCAATCCCCCTGTGGTTGCCTTTCACCAAAATCTACTAAGTTAATAATTTCCTAAGTCTGAAAGTGTGAACAGGACCAGATGTAAGAAGGTTGCATGGGAGGTACTTTGTTAGTTAATAAACAAAATACATTCTGGGGTCGAGTATTTTGTAAAAGAAATGTCATTCCGTATCATTTTTATGGCATTCGGTGTCATTCCGCATCATTTTGTGTCATTCCAGTGTTTAGGAGGACCCTTCTTTCAAGATCGTCCACATGCACTCTTGTGTCCTGTACAAAGCTTTTCTTGTCATCACTAAAGCTTTTTTTCATGTGTTTCAATTCCATTCGTGTTTTTCTGGGAATAGACAGCCCAACAGTTAACAGTCGTCAGCAAAACGAAATGAAAATACTGTGTTATAAAATACGTCCGTTGTGTATACATTTTCGGCATCCTAAGCGACGTAACCTACTTTCAAACTGGGTTATTTTGTTGAGTCGCGTAAGTCACCTATTTTCGTTTCGACACTTCAAGCTCCGACTGAAACCCAACAAAATAGAAATAAAAAAAATCTGCCAAAAGCGACAATGGACAATTGATTGTCGTGTGATTTCAAATAAATGGACATTTATTTGTCAAATTAAAATGCCGATTTATCACACTCGAGCATATTCGATTTTTGAAAATAATCGTTTTCATGTAAACCTCGCATCACTCAGTTCAGCCTTTCCTCATATTGGCCAATTTTTAGAGGGCGACTTGTAATCGCCCCGACCATTTTTCTAGGCGACTCTGGGCTTAGAAAGGCGACATAATCGCCCTAGTCGCCCTCACGGCTGGTCCCTGACGTACATATGTCCGTGTGTACGTATGTACTACGTACGTCCACAATTTCCTTTGGCACACTGCACAGGTCACATTTATGATCAGATCACTTTGAAACTTGGTATGCTTGTTTGGGGTGACCTCTAGATGGGAGCTATCGATTTTCTTCAATTTCCGTCAAAAAATGTAG
This sequence comes from Pictodentalium vernedei, assembly GCA_031216915.1. Classification (NCBI taxonomy): domain Eukaryota; kingdom Metazoa; phylum Mollusca; class Scaphopoda; order Dentaliida; family Dentaliidae; genus Pictodentalium; species Pictodentalium vernedei. The sequence continues at coordinate 369,468,182 of CM062295.1, forward strand.
CCGTGGCCAACGTTCGTAGAACTTAGTTTAGTCAAACCTCAATATTTCCCTTTGGCACACCCTACAGGGCACATTTATGATTGGATCGCTTTGAAACTTGGTATGCTTCTTTGGGGTGACCTCTAGATGGGAGCTATCGATTTTCTTCAATTTCCGTCAAAAAATGTTGCCGCTGCCAACGTTCTTAGAACTTAGTTTAGTCAGACTTCAATATTTCCCTTTAACACACCCTTCAGGGCACATTTATGATCGGATCACTTTGAAACTTGGTATGTGTGTTCGGGGTGACCTCTAGATTACTCTGACATTGTGCACATACAATGCTGTTATGTTGAAATTTCATCAAATAACATTGGTACTGATGATCTTCAATTTTACCATTTCATTTATAACTTACCAAGTTCAAGTTTGTCAAGTTGAGCTAAGGCGTCATTGAACCTTTAGCATGAGGTAGTGTTTATTTACCATGGTAAAAAAGCTGTTTTGCTGGTAAAATAGGACCCAGTCACAAATGTTCGTGGTGGAAGTTCTCTAAAATGGGCAACTTGTGTGTAAATGATTGATTTAACTTGACTTTATCTCCATGTTGTCGGCATGATTAGTCAGGGCTCGATTTAACCGGATTCGCATCGCGATGCATTTTTAAGGCTTTACGTTACAAAAAATATTCTTGAATAGTTGAAAGCGAATCAAAAAATTCTATCGTTTTATCGATGTCAGACCTGTACATGATGGAATTGCATACTCCAGCCGTGACCAGTGATCAAAGTGGTGAATCGTCATTTATCAAATAGAAATAAAGCAAAACTGAACTTTCTCCGAAAATTCTCTTGACCATCACCTGTGTATTGTGGTCTAATAAGAAATATCTGCCCTATGTTACTGTGCTAAAAAACAAACTTTGAAAATAGAAAACAGTTGATTGAAGAAGTGCAACACGATTGAAATTGAACACAGACTTACACGATGAATTATTATTACCTCCCTTTACACAGTAACAATACAGCGTGTAATGATTTCTTTACTTTTTGTCATCGACTTTTGCCTTTTTGACACGATTGTGAGTTGCACGCACACAGCCAGAATATCAAAGTTAGTGCGGCAAGCGTAATATCTTGGTGAGGTACAGAATATGATGTGCCGCATCATACGAGCTGTGCAGCAGCGAGTTGGGGACGAGCATTAGATGGGAGGGGGGGGGGGGGGGGGGACAGACATAGTCGAGTCAACAAAAATTTCCAGCTTTACCCCAGAGAAACTTGTTCATGTTCCAATTTTGACAGGTGTATGTTGCCCCACTAGGCAGTGCTCTTGTTTCAAAAAGACAAGCCGCTATCTCTGATATGTAAATCAGTAGAATTGACAGGGCTGGAGGAGTGGGGGGGGGGGGGGGAAGGGGAGGAGGTAGTAACCTGGGGCCCAGAACTTAAACTTTGGGGGCCCAGGCCTGGCCCAGAAGTCCAGAGTTTATGGGTTAGGCCTGCTCAACCCCCACCCCCACCCCTCCAAACATGACCTGAAAGCCTGTATTTTAATTTTTGGGGTTTGGTATGTCCTTTCAAAAGACGTACCAAACCAAAAAATTAAAATATGCACTTTCAGGCCTTGCCTGGACTAGCCCCCCCCCCCCCCCCCCCCAAGGTTCTGACTCTTCTGCCAACAAAGTTAAGAAGAGGGCTGTACCTTGAATGGAGCTCTGCCCTTGACCAGTTGTTGTAGTTTTGGACTGCATGATTCTTGAAGTGAAAACTTTATTAAATCAACTTGACATAATAAAGTTATCACTTCAAGTTCAAGAATTGTGGCGATTAAAAGCTACAGCCTATAACTCACCGGATACTCAGTAATGAACTTGGAATTTGAAACATGCTTCTAAAAACGTCACTTTGACAACCAAAAAAATAACGTGATTATTTTTATCCCCTAAGTTGCCAAAAGTCTCCATTTAATAACTATTTCAAAATTATCTTGTGCGGAAGGTGGCGTGCGGTTGGGGGGGGGGGGGGGGATCGTGCCTTTGGCTCTCGTGCCACATACCCTCAGCATCTGCATCAGTATGGGGGGAGGGGGGTGGGTGGGGGGGAGGGGGGGGGGGGGGGGGGGCAGGCATCACAGAATTAACCCTAGGGCCCAAATTTCCTCTCCTGGCCCTACAAATAGAACAGAAATTAGAACCATCCCATTTCTGGTAGGCCCCATAATAGTTTTGTTAGCTGTGTGCTGATTGGTTACAACCATTGTCGTCAACCAATTTAAATCTTCTAGACATTAAACCATGGTATTTACTTTTCTTTGATATTTCTGACTAAAAATAACATAGTTAGAGATGTCTGCTTAAGCTACTGTCCTATTACCCCCAGTCAGATCTTGGGCAACAGAGTATCCATGGCTCAAGTTTACAGAAAATGAAAATGGAGATTTTACCCTAACATGTGAGTTATGTAAAACACATCAACACCGATTGTCTTACACTAGAAACTTTCTTTGAGGGCATCCGAGGCGTCCTAAAAAAAGACAACATAAAAAAGCTGTAGATCTTCAATCCCCAACAAGAAGTGTGCATGATTGTTTGAAAACATCAATCGGGAAATCACTGATAAAAGGTTGTTCTGAAGAAAAATCCAAGTTAATGAAACTTTTTGACATCATATACATGATGATGAAAGAAATGCCCTTCACAAAATTTGCACCCAAAATTGAACTAGAGAAAAAACATGGTGTTAATGTGGGAAACACGTACATTACTGACAAAAAATGCCATGAATTTGCTAGCTACCGTTATTGGAAATGATATTCGGGAAGGTGTTGCCAAATCTATCAGAGAATCTGATTACTATTCTGTGTTGATTGACAAGTCTACTGATACAAGTGTCTCAGAAAAAGAACTGTGTTAAGTAAAAATTTTAAAGAATGGTGAAACAGAAACACTCTATTTCAATATAAATTCTTTGGAAAGTGTGAAAGCTGAAGCACTAAAAGGCAATTTGGAGGACATTCTACACGATTATGATTTTGGCTTCTGTTCAGATAGAGCAAGCGTTAATATCGGGTGTCGAGGCAGTGTTTCTATTCTAATGAAGACCCACCTGTTGCTCATTACTGTACATTGCCTAAACCATCGCCTCAAATTAGAGGCAAAAGATGCTTTCAAAGGAACTTTCTTCATCAAACCACATTTATATGTTGTTCTCAATGTACAGCCTCTATCACAGGAGTCCTATCCACTTGCTGGAGTTTAAAATGCTGGCCAACATCATGGCGGAACATGTGAAAGTACTTCAAAAAGCAAATGGAACATGATGTAACCAACATAAATGAAGGGCCTGTGAGAGTTTCATCGATTCTTTCCCAGTAATTGTATCACACCTAGAAAACATGTCTGAAGATAGCGACACCAGATTAGGTGATAAGAATAAATGAAAGGATATCTGAAGGTCCAGATAAGAATAAAATGAAAGGATATCTGAAGGTCCTCTAGTCAATGGAAATTTGTTACTCATATACTCTTGTTCAAACAAGTTTTACTGTCATTAAACAAGTTCTCACGTTCACTACAGAAGGAAAGGACACATTTATCAATGGTCACGTCTCTTCTGGAAAAAACATACTCCCAATTAAACAAATTGATACAACTGATGCAACAGCTACTATTGAGGTCGAATCTACTTTGAGTCACACTGGATCTTGTGATTCTACTAGTGGTGTAGCAAGTGTTGATGAACTTGATTCTCTTATGCAGTCAGCATTGGCAAAGGACACTGTCGTAAGTTTTTGAGATGTTGATTTACGTGTTGACAGTAAGGCACTCGAATTCTTTGAAACTGAAAGAAATAACTACCTGGACAAAGTAACAAAATGTTTGCACAACTGATTTGGGGACATTCATTCCGAACCATTGTTCAAGTGCTTCAAATTGTTGGATACAGACGGCCTCAGAAGTCTGCAGTCATGGATAACTTTGGGAATGAACTAGTCACTAATTTCATCAACCACTTCCAGAAACTTAAGGAAATGAGAGGTGTCAATAAGGACTGATGCTAGATGAGTGGCAAGAGTTGAAAGTTTTTACTATCAGAAATTTGAATTATCTTTCTTACTGAGGTGTGGAAATTGCTGTTCACAAAACATAAAAATGACTATCCAAAATATTCTACATTTGGTGTCCATTTTGATGGTCTGTCCGAGCTTTAATGCAGTTGTTGAGTGGAGGTTTCCCACAATGTTGCACATCAGGTCCGCTTTTGTAACAAATTTGAAAATGATATTCTAGACAGCCTTAAATGATGGTTTCTTTGGAGGGTCCAGATCCTGCAAAATTTGACTCTTCTCACTTTGTTGATTTATTTATCACTGAAAATTCCCGCCATCTGAATGTTCAGCCTTATGGCCCCAGACCCGAAATGCACCCATCTGACAGACCTATTGATTCCATTTGGGGACATGACTTCAAAAGTGACAATGACTGTATGGAGACTGAAATAGCTGATCGTGATTCATTCTGAATAATTTCAGACGAGACTCACTACAATTATCATGATGAATTAATGGTGTTCAGCTTTGACGTTTGGCTTTTGTTACTGTTTCCCATCCAATCAGCATGTTCAGAACTTCAGATAATTGTGTTCAAATTAAACAGTTCACATCCAAATCTAACACCATTTGTATGATTTGCTTATTTCCAAGGACCTGTCATTGCTATCAAAGGGAATCGGATGGTACTCTTTTAACAGAAGTTAATGAACACAAACATCTAGGGCTAACATTTCAAAACTCAGAATCTTGGGCTTGTCATGTAGAGTGTATCATTGATAAAGTCAGTCCAATGATAAACTGCCTCCGTAGTTTGAAATATAAATTGTCCAGGTCAGCTTTGGAAACTCTGTGTACTCATTTCATACTCCCACTTTTTGACTATGCCGATATTATTTGGGATAATTGTCCAAAATGTAAACTAGATGAACTCAAAGCTTTAGAACTTGATGCCCTTCGAACAATATGCGGTGTTCCCAGGGGCACAAGTCACGAGTGTATATATCGTGAAACTGGTTTTATTACATCACAAGAGCATAGAAAAAGACCCAAAATAGTTACTATGTTTAAAATTATGTCTGGTAATGCACCTCATTATCTCATGGTAATGATTCCGCCCCAAGTGTTGGAATGTACAAATTATCCACTTTGTTCATCAAATAACCTACATGAAATACAATGTAGGACTAAACTTTATTATGATTTTTTTTGCCTCTGCTGTAAGACTGGAATGATGTGGATATAAATATGAGAAGCTGTGAATCTCTACAGGTACTGAAAAACAATCTTAAAAGAAATAACCCTATCATTCCAGGGTATTATTATTTGGTGGGAGAAGAGGCCAGATATTGCACTGCAAATTAAGATTAAGATGTAGCTACTTGAATGGTCACATGTATGAACGATTTCTGAACGATGACCCGAAATGTTCCTGTAATCACGAATACAAGGACTCTGAGCACTACTTTCTTTTCTGTTCAATGTATAATACCCAAAGAGAAATTATGTTTCAAAGTATAGGTTTCACCAGTGAAGAAATTAGCATTATCTTATCGGGAAATGAAACAAAAACAGATTCAGAAAATATTCGCATATTTAGAGCCGTACATAACTATATCGAACAAACGATGAGATTCCAAAGATTACCTGAGAAGTAGAATATATTACCTCAATATCACACTGAAGAGTCCTATCAAGACTCATCCCACAAGTTAGTTTGACAGAAACTTTGCTTGATAGGAGGCTGTGTCTAGAACAAACTTCTCAACTCTTCACTTGTTTACGCACAATTGTTGGTAAAATAACAATGTATATTTTTATACTGTACCAATGACCCAGACTTAGCTGGTGCTAACTCTTAAAAATTCAGGGCCAAACACAAATTTTCCCCTCCCCCCCAATTCCCAAAATTTGCATCAAGATCCAAAAAATCAATGACCTATATGGTCCTCCATACTTTAGTCCACTGCACATGCGCAGTGTCAAGGAAGTACCGAAATTGGTGCAAAATCTTCATTCTTTGTTTGGCCCTTCAATCAGTAACATCTCACTGATATCTGTGCTTATAATCTCAGTTAAAATGATGCCAGACACAAAATCATGAAGGAAATGGTGGATCCAAGGATGAAATAAGAGGATGGGAGGAAGAAACAGTGGAAGGATGTGTTCAGGGCTGTAACTTATAATTTTTATGTAAAATTATTTCATGTTCCCTAATTTCGGGGCATGGGCCTGATGTTTTCATTCTTGCTATGAAATCTCCACTGTTTGTTCAGTGTTTCCTCTCTCCCTTTCCTTGATACCCCCCTTGCTAATTTCTCTTACTTTTGGTATAATTTTTTAAATTTTTTTATTGAAATTTCTTGGGAGTTTTAGCATAGTTACAGAATGTTTATTCTGTTATCCCCAGGGTTACGTCCTCACCCTAGGAGTGTTTAGGCATTTTGGTGATGCATCTACCACCTGATGTACTGCAGCTTCTTCTGTGGAAGATTCTGTTTTACATCGGATAGTGTTTTAAAATTGGTTACTGATTTCAAGCCATATTTCAGTGCCTGGAGTCTTGTTTCCGGTTTTTATTGACTTTTGTTTACGTTGACAAAGGTTACTTCTGACAGTGATTCCTTGGCTTCTGTAGGGTTCAGCTTATTGCCAGATACATTAATATTGTCAGTAAGTGTAACATTAATTTTTAGATATGTTTTAAAATTTTTGTCCACACTTAGGCTTTTTTGGGGATCCAGTTGGGCTCATCGGTCCCTTTGGGAACATGGGCTCATGTCAAAATTTTTTCGAAAATTTTTTCTTTTGAATTATTTTTCGAAATTTTTGTAATGGATTATATTATTATGTATCTTTGGGTTAAAAAACCCTATTTTCAAGGGTTATTGTGAGTACTACGGCTGTTTAATATTTTTTAAATATGAAAGAATATTGTTCAAATTGTAAATCGAGGAAGTCTTCCTCTGATTCTCATGCTCATTGTATTTGCTGTAGTCAATGTACTCGTAATAATTCTTGCTCAGTGTGTGCCAATTGGGATGACAAACGTTGGAGACGTGTGTCACGGTATATTGTTAGTGGTGAGAGGTCCATGCCGGTCCTCTCGCCACAGGGTCACTCTAGTTTTTCAGTCTCTTTTTCAGAGAACAAGAACAGGGGGATGTTTCCGTGATATCTTCAGGAAGTGTGCTGCCATCGTCGCAATCAAATGTAGAGCTAGCGGCAAAAGTGCTCAAGGAAATTCGACAAGTGCCAAGATCCTTAGTAGGATTGACTACCTTGTCGCCAGCTAGCTCGCCCGGTGAAACTATCACTCATAGATCGGGTGATGTGATGCCGGGTTCGTCCATTGCTGTCCAGGATAGAAGAAGGGGTGTTGGGAGCACTATAATCTCGGGTCATGCACACCCGGCGACGACGGATCGGAGGATGGAACGGAGGAAGCCAATCAGTCCGGCAGCTAGCTCGTTCAGGTCTACCCGGACCGCGAGCGAGAGAGGCCCCTCTCTCTTACAACAACATCTGGGGCCAGATGTTGTTGTACATAATGTTCGTCAGTCAGAGCATACGTCCACTCCTCCTGCTCGGAACGCTCCGTCGCATAGACAACTGGGTGCGGCTAGTCTATTGGCTTCCTCTTCCACACGCCAGCAAACACGGCTGCACCTTGGCTATGTGACCTCGGATATCCAGCCTGCTTTGCCGACCAAGGATTCCACGTCGACCAGGTCACTCCATCCGGTAGCCAAGGACACAAGGCCTTACCAGTTGGGACGTTCGCATAAAAGAATTATGCAAGAGGCACTGTCCCAGGAGCTTCCAGCGGCAAAACAACATAAGACTGCAGCTCCACAGGCCTCTGTGATGGACTTGCTATCACAGATAGCACAATTCATCGCAGCATCCCAGCAACCTTCGGAAACTCTTTCTGATCAGGAATCGTCTGAGGAAGCTAGGTCGGTACGCTCCCCTGCAGTGTCAGATAGGGACAACCGAGATTCACATTTGGTCCAGTCAGATGGTGAAAGGGAATCAGCGGAGCTGGATTTTTCCCTTTTAGAACAACATAAGGTGGCCGTAGATTTCATCCGGCAACACCTTCCAGAAATTGTTCCTCCAGACCAGAGAGCTGCGATACCAGATAAGAGACTGATAGCGTCACTGGACACAGACTTTTTTGGCTGGGCTAAGGCGTCACGCCTGAGTTTATGGCCTAGTCCAGAAATATCTCACGGACGTTTGAATTGCTGAATGACGCTATTTTTAGGCTAGCCTCTAAGATTGGCAGATCCAGTTTCTTATCGTCTCATGCTCTACACCTGCCATCATCAACAGTAGAAATAAATTTGAAATGGCAGGACAGGGCGTTCCGAGAGTTCCTCTGCATTTAGACGACTAGGCAGAAGATTTGGAGTTGTCATTGCCGGCGTCTATCACAACATCTCGATGGTAAAGAATTCCAGGATGTTCAAACTTCTTTGAGAGTTCTTTCGAGGGCAATCGCATATTCCACGTATAACTCCGCCCTTTCAGTGGCAAATTTGGAGTTAGTCAGACGTGATGCTGCCCTGGCTTCATCCACGAGGGTGGATTCTAAGGTGAAAAACTCTCTTCGTGTTGCTCCGGTTTCAGGAGAGCTTCTCTTCGATGGTAAGCTTTCACTAATCTACGATCAGATTACCAAGAAAGCTTCGGACTCTCTGCTCTTTATGTCCGTTTCGAAAAAAACGGACTCAGCAGAGAGGAGTAAGTCAGGGACTTCTGCGGTGAGTGCGTCCTAGGGAAGTTCCTATAGAGGATCTAAGAAGGCCTCCACATCTTACTCCAGAGACCGTCAGTGTAGCAACTCTGGTAGGGGACGTAATGCTGGCCGAGACAACCGGTCAGATGCCCCTAGGTTCACTGGTCGAGGCATGGGTCGGGGAGCACGTAGTTTCTCCTTCCGCAAGCCTTGCAGGTCCAGGAAGTGAAGGTCAGAATCTCTATTGCGCTCCAGTGGGCGGAAGGCTGTCAAGATTCTTAACCAATTGGTTGTCTATTACGGATGACCGATGGGTCCAGGAGGTTATTTCGGAAGGTCTAAAACTGTCCTTCAGAGAAAAACCTCCATTAACACGAAGTCCACGATGGACTCAGCTTCCGTCAAACCTTCATCAGAGAGATTCGCTTCTATCAGAGGTGCAATCTCTTCTGGAGAAGAACGCAATAGAGGTCGTAGAAAACCAGGAATCTTCCGGTTTTTACAGTCACCTGTTCCTGGTACCAAATCCAGACGGCTCGTTCCATCCAGTTATAGATCTAAGCTGGATAAACAAGCTGATCATGGCTCCAAAATTTTATATGGAGACCATTCGATCGATGAGAGTGAGCATTCGAGTGAACGATTATGCTGCGAGCATAGATCTCAAGGATGCGTACTTTCACGTCATGGTACATCCGGCGTTCAGAAAGTATCTTCGCTTCGCTGTCCTAGGAGTCGTTTATCAGTTCTGAGCAATGTGCTTCGGACTGAATCTAGCACCCTGGGCCTTCACTCGAATAATGAACTCGGTAATGACTCATTTCTGAGCTCATTCGTCTGCAATAATGTCTGCCTACTTGGATGACATTCTTCAGAGGTACGGCGACAGATTAACGCTTCAGAACAATGTTCATAGTCTGCTTCAACTGCTCCGACATCTCGGTTTCATAGTAAACGATAAGAAGTCGGATCTAGTTCCATCCAAGTCTTTCATTCACTTGGGAATGAGCTTCGAGACGCACAACAATCTGGTTCGTCTGCCGTTACCCAGAGCGAGATTAGTCAGTTGTTACGCTCGCTTTTGTCTACACTCAGATGTAGTAACAGCGAGAGAATTCATGCGACTGATAGGTTTGTGCGGAGCCGCCGTGGACCTTATTTCGATGGGGTGCCTCCGCACTCTTCCACTCCAGATATTTTTTACTCAGAATTGGAGTGTGAAGATTCATTCGCTCGAAACGAACATCGTCTTGTCGAACCAAGTAAAACAAGAGATTCAGACTTGGGCAGATATTCAGTGGTTGACTCAGGGAGTTCCACTGCAACTGCCGGATCCGATTTTTACGATTATGACGGATGCAAGTCAAACAGGTTGGGGTGCGACTTTGAGCCCAGCAGATTCGAGGTGCCAGGATCTTTGGGATCCGCAATTCCTGAACAAGCACATAAACATCAAAGAGATGATGTCAATTTGGCTTGCGCTACGGCATTGGATGAACATTATTCAGAATTCACATGTTCAAATTCTGTCCGACGATTCGACAGTAGTAGCGTATATTCGGAACCAGGGAGGCACTCATTCCATTCCGTTGTTCAACTTAACGGAAAGAATCCTTCTGTTTGTCCTAGAGCATCAGGTTCTTCTGTGGGTCCGTCATATTCTGGGTCGTCTGAACATTCTAGCGGACTCCCTTTCTCGGAAAGGTTGTATGTTGCCGTCAGAATGGACTCTCAACAAACGAGTATTCAATCAGATCTGCTACCAATGGGATCGTCCGATGATAGACTTGTTTGCGACGCATCTCAACAATCAGTTGCAGACGTATGTGTCGCCATGCCCAGATCCTCGAGTGTTCGCAGTAGACGCTCTCTCGATCTCTTGGGATGGAATGATAGGATATGCGTATCCTCCAGCTCTGTTGATTCAACAGATATTGCTAAAAATCAAGCAATCTCACTGCAAGATTCTGTTGGTAGCATCTCTGTCACCCCAGAGACCATGGATAAATCTACTCAGGTGTCTGTTATGAGACATTCCTTGGAAGTTTCCTCCATGGGAGGACCTTTTTTCACAGGGGAAATTGCGCACACTGCATCACAACCCGCTAGGTCTCAACCTTCACGTATTTCCATTGTGCACAGCAAGCAATTTACAGGACGAGCAGTGGATGCAATTTCTAACTGTAGGAGGACCTCCTCTTCGCTAAATTATGCGGCTAAGTGGAAGGTTTTCTCTCGTTGGTGTAGGGATCATTCTATTGATATTTTGGATCCCTCCATTCCAGACATTGCTAATTTTTTGGTCTACTTGTTTGATTGATTGATTGATTGATTATTTTATTTAACGGTATAGACAACAAGTAACATACAGAGTGATACAGAGTGATACAAACTTTGCTGCACAAAAAAGCATTTGTAAAATATGAGAATATAAGTAATATCTATACCGTAGGGAGATGACATAGCCAGATTGGCTGTCTTCCTGTCATCCCCCACTGGAATTGAATCCAGAGTTAGCATTGTACACTGACTGCGGTTGTTAATAATGTTGTTAGAAATAAATTATCGGAGTTAAATTTATTGTTAGGTATCAAAAGTTTCAGACTTGACAGTTGAATCAGACTGTTTTGTCGGACGAGATGAACAGACGGAGTATATTACCTGATGTTGTCACGTACGAAGTATACTCATTTTGGAAAATAACCAAAGTATATTGAAGTGTCATTTGGTGGCTGTACAGGAACTTAGCTGTGTATATGGACTTCTTTAACACTTTTGAATTATCTGCTGGTATTAAAACTACAATCTTGACAATAGGGATTGTCACATTCTACACTATTTGGGTATTGAGACATTAATTTTCGTGTCAATGATCGTTTGAAGAGTTTTCTGTTTGTGATTGACCTTAAATCTTGATCCAGTTCATTCCATAATTTAGGGAAAGCATGAACTGGTAACCTATCAAGTGCTTTAGTGCGAGTTCTATTTATAGATAGTAACTCTGCTTGTCTCGTTACTCTTTGTGAGGTATTTTGTGTTAGGTTGAAAAAGTCATCGAATGATGATGGAAGTTTTCCCATTTTCCAATCAAATATGAAGAGACAGGCTTGAACTTTGAACAAGTCGTTGATTTTCAGTATTTTATCTTTTGCAAATAAGGGATCAGTATGGGCATTATAATTTGAATTATTAATAATACGAAGAGAGCGTTTTTGCATAATGTAGATTTTTCTAATTGCTCGAACGTTACCCCAAACTTGGATACCATATAACAAGTGACTGTGAATAAGGGCAAAGTACAGAGTTTTCATAGCCTCATGCGGCAAGATTTTTTTTACCTTGTTCAAAGCATAATTTACTCGTCCTATTTTAGAGCACACTTGTGAAATATGAGCACTGTACGAGAGATTATCGTCAATGGTAATACCAAGGAATTTTAATGATTTTTCCGGTTCATGACAACCGATTCTTTTTATCGTTTGATTCTGTATTTCTATAGATAAGTTTTCTGGGACTATCGTGCTACGGGTTGGATTCATAAGAACATATTTTGTTTTACTTGCGTTTAGAACAAGCTGGTTAGCTGAGCACCATTCATTCAATTTACCTAATTCATGATTTATGTATTCAGCTAGTCTACTTGCATTTGTGCCAGAAGCGTAGGCTGTTGTGTCATCTGCGAACGATAGGAGTTTTAATAAAGTTGAGTGACGAATATCGTTAATATAGAGCAAAAATAAGATTGGCCCAAGTATAGAACCCTGTGGAACTCCACACGTTATTTGGGCCTGGTTCGAATCGTGTTCACCAAATTTTACATATTGGGTTCTGTTGGATAAATAACTTTTGAACCAGTCAATACTGATTCCTCTGAACCCATATCTTTCTAATTTGCTTATCAGAATACTGTGGTTAATCGTATCAAAGGCTTTCGAAAAATCTATAAATACCGCTAAGGTTAAATCTTTTGTTGGTTTGTTGTTTTCTAAAGCAATATGTTTAAGAAACTGCATCACAGGATGTGTGGTACTGTGATTTTTTCTAAAGCCGTATTGGTGCTGATAGAGTATATCGAATGTATCCAGATAATTAATCATTCTATTTGCCATTAATTTTTCTAAGATTTTGGAGAAGGCTGGTAAAATACTTATCGGTCTATAGTTGTTAAATTGGTTTTCATCTCCCGTTTTAAAAATTGGGATGACTTTCGCAATTTTCATTCTGTTTGGCACAACACCACTGATGAAAGATTGGTTGGCAATGTGGGCAAATGGACGGGCTAATATATCTATAGTATTTTTCATGAGGTATGTTGTGGTGCCGTCACAGTCTTCGGAACATTTAGCTTTCATGCGTTTGGCTATATCCACCACTTCACAAGGGGTAGCAGGTGTTATATAAAAGTTATTTGTGGAGGATGAACCCATAAAGTCCAAGAAGGATTTATCTGTGTGCGTCAATTCCTCACTAGTGCGTCTTCCTATATTTACGAAAAAGTCATTAAATGCACATGCTATTTCTTGTGGGTCGTTTATTTTGTAGTTATCTTTGGTAAAAGTGGAGGGTAAACTGGCAGTACGTTTTGCTTTGTTTATTGTTTCATTTAATATTCTCCAAGTTTCTCTTAAGTTGTTTTTGTTATCGTTTAAAATCTTATTATAATACATGGCTTTGCTTTGTTTTTTAATCCTATTGAATATTTTGCAATAGCTTTTGTAGTTTTTTATATTTTGCTCCGTTGGGGATTTAATTTTTTTGTTGTAAAACTTTGTCTTATTGATAGATGAGGTCATGAGTCCCTTAGATATCCACGGTTGTTTTCTGATAAATTTGTTCTGCAGTTGGATATTTACTATAGGAAATGCCTTTTCAAAAGCTGTTGAATAGATATTCATAAAGTTTTCATATGCTGTATCCGGACAGCTTGATTCAAGAATGGACGAAAAATCGCTTTGTGTTAAAAGTAGCCTAAATGTAGCCATGTTGGCTTCGCCAAAATTGCGTTTGCGGATAACTTTTGGACTATCCTTCTCGGTGGTATTATTTTCCATATAATATATACCAAAGTGATCGGAGACATCTGTAATAATTATTCCAGACTAGCAAATAGAGGTAATATTATTTGTAAAGAGATGATCTATTAACGTTGCTGAATGACTGGTTATCCGAGTCGGCTTGGTGATGCGCGGTAAAAAACCTTGACTAATCATAAGATCTAGAAAGATTTGGGTTTTCGAATGGTAATTGGTTTTCAGTAGGTCAATATTGAAGTCTCCCATAATATAGGCCTCCTCGCCTTCGTGATTAATTACATCAGTTATTTCGTTTAGTTTTGTAAGAAAAAGATCTATGTCTGCCTTGGGCTGTGTGTTCGGTCTATATATGACCCCAATTAATTTTTTGGTGTTATTTACCTTGGTTTCGATGAACAGGGACTCAATTATATGAGGAATAAAAACAGATAAGTCATTTCGTATTTTAGGCGCCAGACCCTCCTTAACATATAGACCCACCCCACCCCTCCCGTCATCCCCCTCAGGGCGTGTCTTTTTAATGAGTGGATAATAGCCATCTAAATAGTACGACATGTTCGTTGGTATACGAAAAATTTCGGTTAACCCTATAATCCCAAAGGCATTTTTCGAACCATGTAAGCTTGTCAACAGTTCATTTAGGGAATCCCAGTGTGCATTTAGACTTTGGCAGTTTAAATGAAACATTGAGAATTGATCACTTCGTTTGGCGTTGTTTGATTGAAATTCATTCGGGGAATAATAATTACAATCACATCCCGTATCTTTGAATAAGGAATCTTGGTCATCAGTCGTTTCACATGTTCTGTCATTATAGACCTTAATGAGGTTAAATTCTGAATTCGTCTGTATCTCATCCAGACTAACATTACCCGCCATTATTCACAAAAATACTGCCAAGTCGTGAAACTTCGAACCAATTTAAAATCACAGAAACACATTTTAATTTTAAACTATCAAACTCTTCAGTAAATCTGTGGACTTTCACGTCTATATCTATGTTGTTTGTTAGGCGTATGCCACATGTACTCAAATAATCAGTTAAAGTCGTGTACAATGCTAGAATTTTTGTATGCACAATGCACAGAGGAATAAACACAAATATCAACAAAAACATATATACAAATTTCATTAATGGCTGGATGTTGGATTCTTGAGGAGGAACGGTGGAATGCTGGGTGACTGAGACGGTGATTATTACCTACGGGAACAGTTTTTAAAGTATATTGGGTTTTTATTGGATTGGTGGATCAGAAATCAGAATGGAAACAAGGTGCTAAAATCAAGTTCAGAATGATGCCTAGGGAAATACAAAGTGTTCAAGGCAGATTGCCATTTACAGGGTACATAGCAGTTAATCTATTATGTTGGATGATACTGTTTGATTTGTTTGTTTCTGGGGTCCATTGAGTCAGTAATGAATTGCATTCAATGGGGGATGGTATTCTCATTAATCTGATTGACACAATTTGTATGCCAAGTAACTCATTCTCATGGGATCTATCCCACTCGCAATGTGATGTCTCAGGTGATCATTGACAATGTATACCAAGGATTGGTCATAAAATATTGACCCATTATCACCACTCAACAAAAGTATAAAGTTATCCATCCATTAACCACTCACTGTAAGATTGCACTACAGCAGTATGAGTTAACAAGTCCTATTTTGCAAATGGCGAGAGAGAAAAACCAACCTCAATAGACATGCAAGCCTTTACTTTCCGTGCATCTGGGGGGGGGGGGGGGGGGGGGGGGGGGGGGGCATATTGACACATCTATTACCACATACAAATTCATTTCACCACAACTTATACCCTACATTTTTTATTTACTTTTTGTGGATCCAGATACCATGGATTGGTCATAATATATTGACCCATTATCACCACTCAACAAAAGTATAACGTCTACATTGCCAATCGTTTATGCTTAAGTTGGCCACTCACGGAATTATTGACCCATTATCTCCACTCAACAAAAGTATAAAGTCAAGATTGCCAATCGTTTATGCTTAAGTTGTCCACTCACTGAATTATTGACCCATTATCTCCACTCAACAAAAGTATAAAGTCAAGATTGCCAATCGTTTATGATTAAGTTTTCCACTCACTGAATTATTGACCCATTATCACCACTCAACAAAAGTATAAAGTCAAGATTGCCAATCGTTTATGCCTAGGTTGTCCACTCACTGAATTATTGACCCAATATCACCACTCAACAAAAGTATAAAGTCAAGATTGCCAATTGTTTATGCTTGAGTTGTCCATTCACTGAAAGATTGCACCCCAGCAGTATAGGTTAATAAGTCCTATTTAGCAAACGGCGAGAGAGAAAAAACAACCACAATAGACATGCTAGCCTTTACTTTCTGCGCATCTCACTGGGTATATGTGTTGGTGGGGGGTGGGGGGGGGGGGGGGGTGGCATATTAACACATCTATTCCCACATACCTATTACAAATGGCGAGAGAGAAAACCAACCTCAAAAGACATGCATCTCACCGGATGTGTGGGTGTTGGTGGGGGTGGGGGTGGGGGAGCATATTAACACATCTGTTACCACATACCAATTCATTTCACCACAACTTATACCCTAGATTTTTTATTTACTTTGTGCGGATCCAAATACCATGGATTGGTCATAAAATATTGACCCATTATCACTACTCAACAAAAGTATAAGTCAAGGTTGCCAATTGTTTATGCCTAAGTTGTCCACTCACTGTAAGATTGCACCCCAACAGTATAGGTTAACGGTCCTGTTTTGCAAATGGTCAATAGACATGCAGGCCTTCACTCCCGCGCATCTCACTGGTTGTGTGTGTGTTGGTTGGGGAGGGGGGGGGGGGGGGGGCATATTAACACATCTGTTACCACATACCAATTCATTTCAGCACAACTTATACCCTACATTTTTTATTTACTTTTTGAGGATCCAGATATCATGGATTGGTCATAATATATTGACCCATTATCACCACTCAACAAAAGTATAAAGTCAAGATTGCCAATCGTTTATGCTTAAGTTGTCCACACACTGAATTATTGCTCAGCAAAAGTATAAAGTCAAGATTGCCAATCGATTATGCTTAAGTTTTCCACTCACTGAATTATTGACCCATTATCACCACTCAACAAAAGTATAAAGTCAAGATTGCCAATCGTTTATGCTTAGGTTGTCCACTCATTGAATTATTGACCCATTATCACCACTCAACAAAAGTATAAAGTCAAGATTGCCAATCGTTTATGCTTGAGTTGTCCACTCACTGAGAGATTGCACCCCAAAAGTATATGTTAATTAGTCCTATTTAGCAAACGGCGAGAGAGAAAAGAACAACCTCAATAGACATGCTAGCCTTTACTCTCCGCGCATCTCACTGGGTATATGTGTTGGTGGGGGGGGGGGGGGGGGGGCATATTAACACATCTATTCCCACATACCTATTGCAAATGGCGAGAGAGAAAACCAACCTCAATAGACATGCAGGCCTTTACTTTTCGCGCATCTCACTGGATGTGTGTGTGTTGGTGGTGGTGGGGGTGGGAGTGGGGGAGCATATTAACACATCTGTTACCACATACCATTCATTTCACCACAACTTATACCCTAGATTTTTTATTTACTTTTTGCGGATCCAAATACCATGGATTGGTCATAAAATATTGACCCATTATCACTACTCTACAAAAGTATAAAGTCAAGGTTGCCAATTTGTTTATGCCTAAGTTGTCCACTCACTGTAAGATTGCACTCCAACAGAATAGGTTAACAGGTCCTGTTTTGCAAATGCAAATGGCGGGAGAGAAACTCAACGTCAATAGACATGCAGGCCTTTACTCCCGCGCATCTCACTAGTTGTATGTGTGTTGGTTGGGGGAGGGGGGGGGGGGGGGGCATATTAACACATCTGTTACCACATACCAATTCATTTCAGCACAACTTATACCCTACATTTTTTATTTACTTTTTGCGGATCCAGATACCAAGAATTGGTCATAAAATATTGACCCATTATCTTCACTCAACAAAAGTATAAAGTCAAGATTGCCAATCGTTTATGCTTAAGTTGTCCACTCACTGAATTATTGACCCTTTATCTCCACTCAACAAAAGTATAAAGTCAAGATTGCCAATCGTTTATGCTTAAGTTGTCCACTCACTGAATTATTGACCCATCATCTCCACTCAACAAAAGTATAAAGTCAAGATTGCCAATCGTTTATGCTTAAGTTGTCCACTCACTGAATTATTGACCCATTATCTCCAATCAACAAGAGTATAAAGTCAAGATTGCCAATCGTTTATGCTTAAGTTGTCCACTCACTGAATTATTGACCCATTATCACCACTCGAACAAAAATATAAAGTCAAGATTGCCAATCGTTTATGCTTAAGTCATCCACTCACTGTAAGATTGCACTACAGCAGTATAAGTTAACCAGTCCTATCTTGCAAATGGCGAGAGAGAAAAACCAACCTCAATAGACATGCAGACCTTTACTTTCTGCACATGTGGGGGGGGGGGGGGGGGGGGGGGCATATTGACACATCTATTACCACATACAAATTCATTTCACCACAACTTATATCCTACATTTTTTATTTACTTTTTGTGTATCCAGATACCATGGATTGGTCATAATATATTGACCCATTATCACCACTCCACAAAAGTATAAAGTCAAGATTGCCAATCGGTTATGCTTAAGTTGTCCACTCACTGAATTATTAACCCATTATCTCCACTCAACAAAAGTATAAAGTCAAGATTGCCAATCGTTTATGCTTAAGTTGTCCACTCACTGAATTATTGACCCATTTTCACCACTCAACAAAAGTGTAAAGTCAAGATTGCTAATCGTTTATGCTTGGGTTGTCCACTCACTAAATTATTGACCCATTATCTCCACTCAACAAGAGTATAAAGTCAAGATTGCCAATCGTTTATGCTTAAGTTGTCCACTCACTGAATTATTGACCCATTATCTCCACTCAACAAAAGTATAAAGTCACTCACTGAATTATTGATCTATTATCACCACTCAACAAAATTATAAAGTCAAGATTGCCAATCGTTTATGCTTGAGTTGTCCACTCACTGAATTATTGACCCATTATCACCACTCAACAAAAGTATAAAGTCAAGATTGCCAATCGTTTATGCTTAAGTTGTTCACTCACTGAATTATTGACCCATTATCTCCACTCAACAAGAGTATAAAGTCAAGATTGTCAATCGTTTATACTTAAGTTGTTCACTCACTGTAAGATTGGATTGTAACATGGATTGAATCCTTTGACGAGATCAAACTGCAGCCAATTACTATTAAGGATTATAGGTCTTTGCTATCGGATACTTATGCTCATCATGATAGCTTACAAATAGGATCTAATGTCTCTTTATCTAAGTTAGTTAAAAACTTTTCGATAAATAGACCTAGAACCCTTAGGTTAATTCCTAAGTGGAATTTAGCTTGGGTTCTTCTGAAGCTAAAAGAAGCGCAATTTGAACCCCTGGATACGGTAGACTTCAAATACTTATCTTATAAGACAGCTTTTCTCTTAGCCTTCTCTTCTGCTAGAAGAGTTAGTGAGCTTCATGTTCTATCTGTTGATGATTCTCACTATCGTAGTGTTGGTAATGCTATTGCTTTGACTACTAATGTTGGATTTTTGGCTAAGAATCAGGCTCCTAATAAGTACCCTGAGCCTATTGTTATTAAGGCTCTTCCATCCTCAGATGGCCATAGGCCTTTGCTATGTCCAGTTAGAGCTATGCGTATTTACAAACGTAGATCTGAGTTTATCAGAAAGGGACGAAAATGTTTCTTTCTGTCTCTGCTGCCTGGTAGAAGGGACATCACGGTCCATTCTATTTCTAGGTGGATTCAATTGACTATTCGTACTGCTTATGAAAAATTATCTTTTTCTCAGCAGTCTGTGCTTAAGATTTCAGCGCATGAAGTTAGAGTGCTGTCTACATCTTGGGCTTATGCTAATAGTATTGCTATTACCGATTTGATGAAGGCTGCATACTGGTCTCAGCCTTCTACATTCATAAATTTTTACCTTAGAAATATTGAGTCTGTTTCTGGCGACCTTCGTTGTGTAGGTCTGTTATCTGTTGCTCAGAATGTCGTCCACTAAACAGTTGCAGTTATAGTTATGCAGGCTTTCTGTTCCAGCAGTGACTCTGTCCTGCTGCCTTCTTCGGTGATTGACCCGGGGGGGGGGGGGGGGGGTGTGTTCCCTTATATCACCTGCTTTATAGTGAAAAGCAAAGGAATACCTCCTCTGGACTCAGAAATTCCGAGTCTGTGCTGGGATGGTTTTAAAGTGTAAAGCTAATGTTTATCACATTTATGTAATATTTGTAAAGTGTAGCTCGGTGTGAAGCATTTGTATATGTCACAGATCATACGAGCGTTAATATACAATCCTCAGACACTTTTAAATGAGTATAAAGAGTCTCATTCTCTGGACTATCTTTATTTATTGGCTTTCCTTTAAAAAAATTAGTATAATGGGTTATACTGGATGTTAATAGAGATCATTGATGTTATTGTCCTCAATTACTGATTGGTAATATGTCCTTTTTTTGTATAAACAAGAAAGATATATGTAAATCCTGTTTCTCCTTGAGGGTATAATTCTGTTTATATGTAATTGAGCCTATTGGATTTTCCTTTATGTCCTAGGCCCTCCAGCCTTTTTTCTGTTCAGCTAAGTCTGGGTCATTGGTACAGTATAAAAATATGAAAATTTATAGTAATTTATATATTTTTTGTACTTAACAATGACCCAGACGGGGATGGCCCTCCCATGAGTTGGGAACTCATACCTCCCCGCTGATTATATAACATTTACCAGGCACTGGTTGTAAGAATGAAGATTTGGTGCCAATTTCGGTACTTCCTTGACACTACGCATGCACAGTGGACAAAAGTATGGAGGACCATATAGGACATTGATTTTTTGGATTTTGATGTAAATTTGGGGGATTGGGGGGGCAAAATTTGTGTTTGGCCCTGAATTTTTAAGAGTTAGCACCAGCTAAGTCTGGGTCAGTGGTAAGTATAAAAAATATATAAATTACTATAAATTTTTTCATATTTTATGTATCGGTAAGGTATATACATAGGCATATGCTAGTTTCCCAAACCATTTCATGACAAATAAAATATTGTTTATAATGGTTCTGGTATGTTTGGTTCAAGGTAAAATTCCAGTGAATGAAGATAATAATGAAATAAAACCACGCATCACTGTATATATACTCCTCAAATTTAATGAGTTGAGTTCAACTAAGAAGTTACTCATCAGTTTTGATGAGTGAACATGTGATGTATGTTTTCATTAATTATCAAATTCACATGAGATTGAGATCAGATATAGTACAAAAGCATTAAAGCAACATTATTATAACAAATATTCATTATTTTATTATCAAATTAATGAGTTATAATACAAAAGCAACATAATATATCACAAATATCTTCAGCAAATGGGGGGAAAAAACAATAATTGCCTTGTATTTGGAATTGCTAATCAGTTTATGCAAACTGCAAATCTTTTTTTCTAAATTCCATGTACAATGCTGATCAAAAATTTCAAGTTAAATCAATTCCTGCAACTCGCCATTGTGCAGAAATATGTGACTGTAAACACCAATACATAAATAAGTAACTTGCAATGTGAGGAAAATTCTTTAAATACTTCTTCAGATACATCTGTCAGAATCTTTTGGTTTTCAGCATCCAAGGACCGACCTGAGCATTCAAAAATAAGAACTAGACTTGGAACCAATTTTTAGCTTAACTTGACATAGTCAAGATAAGCTATTGCCATCATGCATGCGGAAGTCTGTTAGTCTGTGAGTCTGTGACGTCTGTTCACATTTTCCTTTAGCATGGGCTACACCCCGCAGTTCTTGTCTGATCGTCACGAAATTTCATATGCAGGTTTGGGGTCATGTCTAGATGAGAACGTCCCCTTTTGGTCACGATCGGGCAACCGGTATGGCTGCCCGAGCCCAAAACTCGAAAACCATTAGCACAGTCTACAGGTCGTATTTATGAAGGGATTTCATTGTAACTTGGTAGGATGCCTCTGTATAGTGCCTAGATGAGAACGTCCCCTTTTGGGCATGATCTATCAACCGTGATGGCTGCCCAAGCCCGAAACCCAAAAACTTTTAGCACAGTCTGCAGGTCATGTTTAATGTGGAGGGATTTCATTGTAACTTGGTAGGATGACTCCTTATTATGTCTAGATGTGAATTTCCCCATTTGGGCATGATCTGCCAACCGTGACGACTGCCCGAGCCCAAAACCCGAAAACCTTTAGCACAGTCTACAGGTCATATTTATCGAGGAATTTCATTGTAACTTGGTGGGTTGACTTCACACAATGTCTAGATGAGAAAGTCCCCCCTTTGGACGTGATTGGGCAACTGTGACGGCTACAGGAGCCCGAAGCCCGAAAACCTTTAGCACAGTCTAGAGGTCATATTTATGAAACGATTTCATTGTAACTTGGCAGGATGACTCCAAATAATGTCTAGATGAGAACGTCCCATTTTGATGGCGATCATGCAGCCTTGATGGGTGCCCGAGCCCAAAAACCTTTAGCATAGGCAAAAGGTCATATTTATGGAAGGATTTCATTGTAACCTGTTAGGTTGACTCCATATAATGCCTAGATGATGACATCCCCTTTCGGTCGTGATTGGTCAGTTGTGATGGCTACAAGTGCCCGAAGCCCGAAAACCTTGAGCACAGTCTACAGGTCATATTTATGAAGGGATTTCATTGTAACTTCTTAGGATCACTCCAGATGATGCTCAGATGAGATTGTCCCCTATGGTTGCGATCATTCACCCATGATGGCTGCCCGAGCCCGAAGCCCGAAAACCTTTAGCACAGTCTACAGGCCATATTTATGAAGGGATTTTAATGTATCTTCATAGGATGACTCATTTTGGAATAATTTCATTGTAATTTTGTTGATATATGTTAACTGTGAGGGCCACATATATTAACTGTGAGGTCATATTAACCCACCCCTCAGATCTTTAGTACAGTGTACACCTCATATTATTTTTATCATAAACATAGCATACAGGGAACAGAAATGAACATATTCCCAATTATCACAATTCTTGTCTTATTTCATAATCCTTTCATAAACATTGAACATTATCCTTTTCATCAAACACAACACAAGTTAAGCTACAGTGTCATTGACACTTTCATTGAAATCTAGACGTCAGTTTTACTTCTTAACCAGTTGAGTGCTAAATTATTGCTGGTTGTCAAAATTTGTTCATGTGTTTTGCCTTGTTACAATTTATGGGAGAGTGCCAATAGGCACTCTCCCATAAATTGTAGCAAGGCAAATCCACACAGATGATATAATTTCACTTCAAAGAAAATATGAAGTACATTTACAGAAGATAAAGCCTTTAAGACGCAGCACCTTCACACCAGCATAAAGCTCATATTAGGGCTGGGCGGTTTATCGGTTCGGTTCATTTTTTTTTTCAAAACCAAAACCGAACTGCCGCCTTAACAAAAACCCGAGACTTTTGGTTTCAACAAATTTCCCAGAATTGGTAAGTTTATGACCTCTCAATCACTTGCTTTCTGCACGCCAAAGGCTAAAATGTCAGGCAAAGGTAAACGCTGTGCCGTTTATGCTTACTTTAAGAGGACTGACAACAAATTTCCCTACATCCCCCCCCCCAAATAGTGGTAGCAAATTTCTTATATCTTAAACAATATCTACAGAACCACCACCAGAAGGAATATGAACAATTAAAAAATCTTACATAAGAATCCACACTTCCAATTCAAGAATCGTTAAGTAAATTTAATGAGCAGGGCACAGCCCCAGGCTCACTCATATTTGACCAAATAGGTATTGCAAGTTACCTGACAATATATGGTGTAAAAGTAATATAAATTATCTTTGACCCCAAAGCATCTGCATACGACGCATAGTAAATTAGATTGGAGGTAAACATAAAAATTTATTGAGTTTTAAAACCTCAAAGTTCACATGGGAAAAATGACGGGTAAATTATGTTAATTAACCGACTTCTGGCACATTCTCTGCTATCACATGCTCAGAGGTAACGCTGCGCATTGGCAGTTCTGTTTTTGTCAACAATAAAATGGTTAAATTAAAATAGAACATATTCTGTTAAATGGATGGCAGGTAACTATTGAAAGTTTTTTAAAAACTTTTTGCAAATTGTTTGTATACTATTTGAACTTACTTTAACTGGTTGAGGGCTAGATTATTTTTGTGATCTGAATTTGTTAATCAATATTTGTTTTATTACAATTAATTGGAAAGTCCATACAGGCACTCTCCAATAAATTGTAATAAAACAAAATTATATAGACAAAATATTGTTTGCATTTGACAGAAAGTGAAACATGAGCAAGGAAATTATTGGCTTTTGCTCTGGTATCCTCATTTTTTTGAAAGCCCTGATAGTGGCTTCTAGCACTCAACCAGTTAAGGAATCGCACAGTAATGCTGGTCTATCAGATATAAACGGTCAAGTGTCAAGTTAACGCTGCATTCCCAATATGCAGTTGTTATAATCAACACGTGTTTTCCCATGTGTATTTTGTGTACACAACAAATCCCAAGATGCAATATTGCAAACTTTCAAATCTTATTATGCAGCCATCTCCCTTCATAAACATCGATATCCTGTGTTCACCGAGATGAAATCAACACAGGGATCAGCCCAGAGGGCGAAGTGAAGTTGGCAATATCTTAGCCTTGCCACCGCTCACTTCTCCCAATTTCTATGTTGGGCAAATCAAAGTCAAAAATGAACCTCTACAGTCGAAATTAGGAGAGATATTGTGAAAAGATTGGCGTGAGTGAGTTACCAATAAAAGTTATTCGTATATCACGATCTACTTCAATAATAGTTATCAAAATCACAAGAAATACGATTTGTGTTCCTTTCATTCCACTGTCATTTGAAGCAGGAACCATTAAGAAACACGGGGCAGTTCACTTTGAAGCGAGGTGATAATTACTGAAATGAGCACAACAATTGCATATTATCCACCAAAACCCGGGTGAGAGCTTAGCAAAAATAAGGAAATGTTGATTATTGCTAAAATGTAGCTTTTCTTGTAAATTTTTGCATCTTGACAAGGCCCCCCAAATCTCACTGACAGAATAGGCAGATCCCATCAGTGGTGGAGCCATGGTTTGAAATCCTGGGGGACCATGCTGGTGAAGAGTTTGGGGGGGGGGGGGGGGGTGGTAATCTCAGGACTGAGGGTACTGTATTTGTATTGATGGCAGGAAATCAAAAAGAATCTTTTCAAATTTGGGGATGGGAGGAGCAAGTGGGATTGTGGGGGGGGGGGGGGGGGAGGGGGGGAACTGGTCTCCCTAGATACCCCATGGCTCCACTTCTGTAGCCCACTACAGTAAACACATCATATTCATTAGCTGAGAGGAGTGATGAACACTGAGTAACCCGGGTGACTCAACATGCTGTATGAGCCTCTTGACTTGGATGACAAATACAGACACATTTTATGTGTTCATTACCCTTTAAAGTGTGGATTTCTTCAATATATTTTGAAAAACTGAACCAAAAACCGAGTTTTTGTACAAAACCGAAACCGAAATGCAAATTTCAAAACTGCCCAGCCCTAGCCCAAATGTGAGTTTGAAGCACTCTATCAGTTAACTGTAGTTTTATTACCTCTTGTTAATGATCTTTTTGTTAAAAGCTTCCAATTGTGCAGGACATAGATTTGTGCATTTAATTTCATTCTCTTTTGGCCTAATTAAAGTTGTTTCTCAAATGATTGAAAAATATTATTATTACACCACAATAACTATTCATTTTCACAATCCTTTCAAGCCAAGTCTCGGCTGTGTAAGTGACTAATGGGGGAAATATGGTCTTGTGGTTACAAGCCAACATAAAAGCCTGCATTTAAGATTCAGGAGCCAAATCAGAATTTTAGGAGTAAATTCACACTGGCTACTTACTAAGTCGATCCCTGAGAGCATCCTTATGGGTGTCAGATTTAAGTGTGTTCAAATCAGATATGTTTGTTCGCATTTTGGTTCCATATTTTTGTAGCTCAAATTTTAACTTTGTGTGACATGAGGAATATTCTTTAAAAAAATTCTTCTGATCCACCAGTCAAAATATTTTTAGATTTGGTATACAGACTCCTCATAGGGTTCAGAATTAAGTTTGTTCAAATCAAGTCCATGGGTTCATATTTGGGTTTACCAGGTGAGCTCAAATTTCAGCTTCGTGTAATATGCAAAATATTATTTTAAAAAACATCGTCTTCAAGTACAGCACAGCCACTTTTGACAGAACAAAAGAATTTTGATAGATTTCAGAACTGGCAACCAAATTTTTACTGTTTTTGGAATGCAGTTGGAATCATTTTTAAAAACTTCAGTCTAAAAACATAACTTTCCTTCTATTTTGCAAAATTTTACCAACACGAAGGCTGAAGCGTCAAACCCTTTCAGCTCACCTGGTCCAAAGGGCCATGGGAGCAACATGTATTGCCATTATTTTGCACCCATCTTTCTGTAATCTTTTCACATTTCTATTTTCTCTGGAATTGAGCTGATGGGAATCAAACTTGGCAGGAATGGTCTATGGGCGGTCCTCTACAAACAATCCTCATTTTGTTCCCGTCAGATGAAAAACATGGCCGCCATAGACATTCTTTGATTCTCATATGATGATTTTCAAAAATCTGTGAATGTATCAGACCAAATGTTTTGAAACTTCACATGCTTGATGACTGGGACACCCTCTACCAAGGATCCTCATTTAATGTTGATTGAGTTGCATACATGGCTGCTATTGCGGCTTATATTTCCCATAGAAACCCTATGGAAAATCATATTTTCATATTCTTCTCTGGAACAACTGAGCCGATGTGAGCCAAACTTGGCAGGAATGGTCTATGGGAGGTCCTCTACAAACTATTCTCATTTTGTTCCCACCAGATGAAAAACGTGGCCGCCAGAGGGAGAGGCATTCTTTGATTCTGATTGGTGAATTTTCGAAAATCGTCTCCTCTGAAACTACCAACGATCCTCATATAATGTTGATTGGATTGCAAACATGGCTGCAATTGCAGCTTATAGTTACCATAGAAACCCTGTGAGAAATCACATTTTCATCTTCTTTGGAACTACTGAGCCGATGTGAACCAAAATTGGCGGGATGGTTTATGGGAGGTCCTCTACAAACGATCCTCATTTTGTTCCTTTCAGATGAAAAACGTGGCCACCAGAGGCATTCTTTGATTCTGATTGGAGAATTTTCAAAAAGCTTCTCTAAAACCACAAGGCCAAATGTTTTGAAACTTCACTTTCTTGATGACTGGGATACCCTCTACCAATGATCCTCATTTAATATTGATCAGGTTGCAAATATGGCTGCAATTGCAGCTTATAGTTACCATATAAACCTTATTGGAAATCACATTTTCATCTTCTTCTCTGGAACTACTAAGCTGATGTGAACCAAACTTGGTAGGAATGGTCTATGGGAGGTTCTCTACTACTGTTCCTCATTTCTTTTCCTGTTGGATGAAAAACATGACCACCAGAGGCATTCTTTGATTCTGATTGGTCATTTTTGAAAAATCTTCTCTGAAACTACAAGTCCAAATGTTTGAAACTTAACATGATTGATGACTGGGACAACCTCTACCAGTGATCCTCATATAATGTTGATTGGGTTGCAAACGTGGCCACAATTGCAGCTTACATTTACCATAGAAACCCTATGGGAAATCACATTTTTATCTTCTGTTCTGCCAGGTGAGCGATTACAGCCTCTTTAGAGTCTCTTGTTGGCAGAGTGTTGTTCCACCCTGAATCAACACCTTCTTAAACCCTTATTCAGTGCCCAAATAAGCATGCATGTCTACCTCCTATCTGTTATATTTGTAAAATTGATGATTAACATCTATCTTATTGATTGCTTTCTGTTGCATACTGTTGAACTGTATTTGGAATCTGCCAGACAAACGCTTCTTGGTTTCTTTTGCACAGTCTAATATTTTACTTTTATAACCTTCAGCTTCAGCAACAGTTGTTCCATGTTTAACAACAGTGATGTCAAGATATGGTTCAGATGCTCAGAAGGGTGTAATAATGGGAATATTCCGCTCTCTTGGAGCTTTTGCTAGAGCTTTAGGGCCACTTCTGTTCTCCACTTGTGAGTATTCTTTACATTTTACTATATAAGCTTGAGTTACATAATTTATACATTGTGGTATATTTCTGTACAATTTAATTTTCTTCAGTAATATCCAGTTTGCTTGCAGATTATTGGTTAGGCCCCATAAAGTAGATCTTCTGTTTCTCAGATTATTTTTTGTGAAATTGCATGTTGGCAGGCGATTTTTTAATTTATTTTTCTTTTTTGTAATTATTTCTTTGCCATCAAAAAGTTCATTTTCTTGGTATGTTTTGTTTTCGGCCTTATAATTAACAGAATAGAATGGGTTGTGGTGTATTACATCTCTTGAGTGCGTGAAGGTGTTGCAATGCTAAAGCATTGCAAAGCCTTGTGGCACTCAATGTTCAAATTTGTCAGTTTGATTAACTTGGGTAAAATATCAGACATTAACCATTTAATTTTTATTTTTTTTAAGTTTGCATTGGTTATAAAAAAAAAGTATGCGGCAGCCAAAAGAACCATGCGGGAGTGCACTATAGTATTTGGAGCCCAAATTTTAACATGGTGCAATATGAGGAATATTCTATAAAAAAATCTTTTTGTCCAGAACCTCCAGTCAGAAATTTTTGGAATACATATACACTATTCTGACAGGAGTCAGGTTCAAGTTTGTTAAAATCAAGTCCCTGTATTAAATATTTGTGTTCCCTATTGGAACCTGAAGTTTAACTTAGTACAGTATGAGGAATAATTTTTAAAAGTCTGCTTCTTCAGATCCAATACCAATAGTCAGAATTCTAATGGAATGGGGGTAGGGAAGGTAAAGCACTCTTCACAATTTTTTTAAAGCAAAAAAAAAAAAAAAAAAAAAAAAAAAAAAAAACCACTGGACCATTCTCCTTACCCCAAGTTAAAAATGACACTTGTCACATGAATGAATGAAGGGTTGGCCACCTACTCTGGAAAATTAAAACAACTTTCTCAGATGCACATCATATCCCCGCACACCCCTAGGGCCTCTTGTTAGCTCACCTGAGCGAAGCTCAAGGTGAGCTTTACTAATCGCTTTCCATCCGTCGTCGTCGTCCGGCGTAAACTTTACAAAACCAACTTCTCCAAAGAAACCACTGGCCCAATATTTTTCAAATGTTGGGTAAATGTTTATTACCTAATGTCAGTTCAGATTTATTCAAATGAAGTTGCCCCTCCTCCTGGGTGGGGCCACGCCCCCAAGGGGCACCAAAATCTTTGAAAATCTTCTTCTCATGAACCAGCAGTAGCAGTGACTTGATATTTGGTATGCAGCTTCCTTTTGAGGTGTAGAATCCAGTTTTCAAGAGAAGTTTGTCGGGCATTATTTGCCTTCGTTATGGGAGGGGCCAAAATTTTGGCCACGCCTAAAATTTATATTTTCTGAACCGTGAGGTCGATTTGAACCAAATTTGATATGAGATGATAATGGGTCATAAGTAGTTGATTGATGCGAAAACAATTTTTCTCATTGCCCCGTGGGAACCTCGGGAGCTAAAAATAGGAAAAAACCTTAAAACTGCCATATCTCCAAAACTACACAGCACAGAGAATTCTTATTTTGTATAAAGCTTACTTTTATCCAGTAGAATAGAATGGTTAAAAAAATCCCTATTGGTTTGATCACAAGGTACTTTTTTCAGGACTTTGAAAAAGTGCGGAGTCAGCACTTTTTAACACTGTAGGCAATGGGAAAAACATTAAAAAATCTTCTTCTCCAGATCCAGCAGGCAGAATCTTTTGATTTTCGGTATGCAACATTGTAGGGTGGATCTGATTCAAGTTTGTTCAAATCGGCTCCCTAAATTCATATTTGGGCTCACTATAGAAGCTCAAATTCGAACTTAGTGCATTTCAGGCAAATTTCTTCAAAAATCTTCTTCTCCAGATCCAGCAGGCAGAATCTTTTCATATTTGGTAAGCAACATTGTGGGGTGGATCTGATTCAAGTTTGTTCAAATCGGCCCCCTGGATTCATATTTGGGCTCACTATAGAAGCCCGAATTCGAACTTAGTGCATTTCAGGCAAGTTTCTTAACTGGTAGAGTGCTGAATTATTTTTGGTCATCAAAATTTGTTCACATATGTTTGCCTTGTTACAATTTATGGGAGAGTGCCAATAGGCACTCTCCCATAAATTGTAACAAGGCAAATACTAACAGACTAAATAATTTTACTTGAAAGGTGGTATGAACAACATCCACAAAATATGAAGCCTTTAAGTGCTGGTACTGACACTTCAGAGTAAAGCCCAAATATGGGCTTCCAGCACTCTACCAGTTAAACAAATCTTCATCTCCAAGTCCAGCAGGCAGAATCTTTTGATATTTGGTATGCAACATTGTGGGGTGGATCTGATTCAAGTTTGTTCAAATCGGCTCCCTAGATTCATATTTGGGCTCACTATAGAAGCTCGAATTCGAAGTTAGTGCATTTCAGGTAAATTTCTTAAAAAATCTTCTTCTCCAAATCTAGCAGGCAGAATCTTTTCATATTTGATAAGCAACATTGTGGGGTGGATCTGATTCAAGTTTGTTCAAATCGGCCCCCTGGGTTTATATTTGGGCTCGGTATAGGAGCCCAAATTTGAACTTAGTGCATTTCAGGCAAATTTCTTTGAAAATCATCTTCTCAAGATTCAGCAGGCAGAAACTTTTGATATTTGGTATGCAGCATGCTTAGGGGGGTGAGATTCAAGTTTGTTCAAGCCATGTCCCTAGGTCCATATTTGGGCTTACTGTGGGAGCCCAGATGACAACTTAGTTCAAAATGAGGAATTTTCTTTAAAAATCTTCTTCAGAATGTTTTAATATTTGGTATGCAGCATCCTTAGGGGGTGAAATTCAAGTTTGTTCAAGCCATGTCCCTAGGTCCATATTTGGACTCACTGTGGGAGCTCGAATTGTAACTTTGTTCAAAATGATGAATTTTCTTTAAAAAATCTTCTTCTTCAGATCCAGCAGTCGGAATGTTTTGATATTTGGTGTGCAGCATCCTTAGGGGGTGAGATTCAAGTTTGTTAAAGCCAAGTCCATGAGTTCATATATGGTCTCCCTGTAGGAGCCTGAATTATAACTTAGTTCAATATGAGGAATATTCTTTAAAAATCTTCTTTTTTTTTTAGATCCACTGGTTAGAATCTTTGAATATTTGGTATAAGCTTTTCTTAGGAGGAGCAGATGCAACTTGTTGAAATCAGTTCTCTGGGTTGATATTTAGGCTACCATGTCAGGTGAGCGCCCTCAGGCTCCTTGGGGCCTCTTGTTTTACTTTTGTAGTAAATTGAGATGCATTTGAAATGTGAGGTCTATTTTGTACACCACATTAAGCATTTAGGATTGCCGACTGCCAAAGTCCTTTTGTGACAGATACAGATGATGAAACATCTCACCTGGTTTTTAGCTCACCGAAGGGAGCTAAACTTATCATTTGCCGTCCGACGGTGTCTGTCGTCGTCGTCCGTCCGGCGTCATGAACATGTTTCAAACGACTTCTCCTCTGAAACCGCTAGGTCGATTTGCTCGAAACTTGGTATGGTTGTTCTTTACCATATGTCAATTCAAGTTTGTTCAAATGAAATGGACATGCCCACTGGGGGCTCCATAGGAGGCATAACTCCCATAGCACCCTATGTATATTAGAGAAAATACTAAAAAATCTTCTCCCACACAAGTAGGCAGAATCATTTGATATTTGGTATACAGCATTATGGGGTGGATCTGATTCATGTTTGTTCAAATCGGCCCCCTGGATTCATATTTGGGCTCACTATAGAAGCCCAAATTCGAACTTAGTGCATTTCAGGCAAATTTCTTAAAAAATCGTCTTCTCCAGATCCAGCAGGCAGAATCTTTAGATATTTGGTATGCAACATTGTGGGGTGGATCTGATTCAAATTTGTCCAAATCGGCTCCCTGGATTCACATTTGGGCTCAGTATAGAAGCCTGAATTCTAACTTAGTGCATTTCAAGCAAATTTCTTAAAAAATCTTCTTCTCCAGATCCAGCAGGCAGAATCTTTTGATATTTGGTATGGAACATTGTGGGGTGGATCTGATTCAAGTTTGTTCAAATCGGCCCCCTGGATTTATATTTGGGCTCAGTATAGAAGCCCAAATGCAAACTTAGTGCATTTCAGGCAAATTTCTTAAAAATCTTCTTCTCCAGATCCAGCAGGCAGATTCTTTTGATATTTGGTATGCAACATTGTGGGGTGGATCTGATTCAAGTTTGTTCAAATCGGCCCCCTGGATTCGTATTTGGGCTCACTATAGAAGCTTGAATTCGAACTTAGTGCATTTCAGGCAAATTTCTTCAAAAATCTTCTCCAGATCCAGCTGGCAGAATCTGTTGATATTTGGTATGCAACATTGTGGGGTGGATCTGATTCAAGTTTGTTTTAATCGGCCCCCCTGGGTTCATATTTGGGCTCAGTATAGGAGCCCAAATTTAAACTTAGTACATTTCAGGCAAATTTCTTTAAAAATCTTCTTCTCAAGATCCAGCAGGCAGAATCTTTTGATATTGGGTATGCGGCATGCTTAGGGGGGTGAGATTCAAGTTTGTTCAAGCCAAGTCCCTGGGTTCATATTTGGGCTCTCTGTGGTAGCCCGAATTATAACTTAGTTCAAAATGAGGATTTTTCTTTAAAAATCATCTTCTTCAGATCCTAGCAGTCGGAATGTTTTGATATTTGGTATACAGCATCCTTAGGGGGTGAGATTCAAGTTTGTTCAAGCCATGTCCCTAGGTCCATATTTGGGCTCACTGTGGGAGCCCGAATGATAACTTAGTTCAAAATGAGGAATTTTCTTTGAAAATCTTCTTCAGATCCAGCAGACGGAATGTTTTGATATTTGGTATGCAGCATCCTTAGGGGGGGGGGGGGGGGGGGGGGGGGAGGGGGGGAGGTAGATTCAAGTTTGTTCAAGCCATGTCCCTAGGTCCATATTTGGGCTCACTGTGGGAGCTTCAATTGTAACTTAGTTTGAAATGAGGAATTTTCTTAAAAAATCTTCTTCTTCAGATCCATCAGTCGGAATGTTTTGATATGTGGTGTGTAGCATCCTTAGGGAGGTGAGATTCAAGTTTGTTAAAGTTAAGTCCCTGGATCCATATTTGGGCTTGTGGGAGCCCAAATTATAACTTAGTCAATATGAGGAATTTTTCTTTAACAATCATCTTCTTCAGATTCAGCAGTCGGAATGTTTTGACATTTGGCATGCAGCATCCTTAGGGGGTGAGATTCAAGTTTGTTCAAGCCAAGTCCCTGGGTTCATATTTGGGCTCACTGTGGGAGCCCGAATGATAACTTAGTTCAAAATGAGGAATTTTCTTTAAAAATCTTCTTCTTCAGATCCAGCAGATGAATGCTTTTGATATTTGGTAAGCAGCATCCTGTTTGTTCAAGCCATGTCCCTAGTTTCATAAAATTTGTCTCTCATGACTTCATTCCTTTGTAGTGTTGATGAACCATGTCTAACTGAATGTGACCCCAAATACTTCTTTGAACCACTTTCGCCGGTGAGCGATTAAGGCTCCTTGGGGCCTCTTCTTATTCTCAAATGATCAGCAATTTAAAACAGACGGTTTTAAAATTTCTGACTATTATATCTTTTTAGCTTATCTGACTGCAAGTCAGTGTGAGCTATTACTATCACTTTGTGTCCATCATCTTGTCATCTTCTTCACAGCCATTGGTCCAAATTCAAACATATTGCACAGACCATCTATGGAGTATACCCTTTCTGTTTTGTTCAAATGAAGCAGCTGCCATCTTCGGACTATGGTTAATGCCCCAAAAGCCTGAATATCTTTAAAAATCTGGAAAGTCATTGAATTTCCCAAAACTCCAAAAGTGGCCTGGAAAATCCTTGAAAACAATCTTTCAAAATATAAAAACCATCAAAATTTTCCTGTGATTATCCTACAAGCTTGAAAAAACTTGAATTTTACTTCTATCAAGCCTTGAAAAACCTTAAATATGTCATGGAAATGGCCTTGAAAAGCCTGGAATCCACTTACTAATTAGCTTAGCTGCGGAACCCTGCTCTTGTTTGAAACTTTCTTTATTCTTTAAAACCACTGTGCCAAATTCTCTCATTTATGACACAGACCATCTTTGGTGTATACCTTTTCTCCTTTGTTCAAATGAAACTGCTGCCAGGCTGGTGGAGTTTACCCTTTATGATTTTTTCCCAAAAAGTTACTGTATCCCTTGAGGTGGGTGGGTTAATGCTCCAAAAGCCTAAAATGCTTTAAAAATCCTCTTCTCTTAACCACTTGCAATAATGCTTAGATTTCTGTTATGGATCTTACTTTAGTGATGTGGATTCACTTTTTTTCAAAGAAACTCAGTAGGTCAAAATTTGGGCTCCCAAATTAGGGCTCCACTCAAAATTTCTATTTTCAGAACCAATGGGCAGATGTGAACCAGATTTGTCACTTAGTATATAACTGAGTCAAAAGTACTTCATTTATGCCAGAATTTTTAGTCGAGTTGTGCCGAAGTCAAACTTGACTTATAGTTTGATGAATGGCGGTTGGGTGGGTGGGTTGTCTGGCGGGCGGGCGGGCTAACTTGATAGTGGTTCAACCCATGTTCATGAAACTTCATAGGTAGGTTGGTATCGGTGAGAGGAAGAACCTTATTAATTTTGGACTTGCTTGGTCAAAGGTCAAGGTCACAGTGACCTTGAACATAGTAAATTGTGAACAATTGGTTTCTGGATGATAACTTGACTACGGTTCTACCCACATTCATGAAACTTCATATGTAGGTTGGCCTTCATGAGAGGAAGAACCCTATTTCTTTTGAACTCATTAGGTCAAATGTCAAGGTCACAGTGACCCTGAACACCGTAAATCAAAACAATTGGTTTCCAGATGATAACTTGATAATGGTTCGACCCATGTTCGTGAAACTTCATAGTTAGGTTGGCATCAGTGAGAGGAAGAACTCTATTTATTTTGGACTCGCTAGGTGAAAGGTCAAGGTCACAGTGACCTTCAACATAGTAAATCGTAAACAATTGGTTTCCGGAAGATAACTTGATAATGTTTCGACCCATGTTCATGAAACTTCATAGGTAGGTTGGCATCAGTGAGAGGAAGAACCCTATTTATTTTGGACTTGCTAGGTGAAAGGTCAAGGTCACAGTGACCTTCAACATAGTGAATCGTAAACAATTGGTTTCCAGACGATAACTTGATAATGGTTTGACCCACATTCATGAAACTTCATAAGTAGGTTGGCCTAGGTGAGTGGAAGACCCCTATTTATTTTGGACTCACTAGGGCAAAGGCCAAGGTCACAGTGACCTTGAACATAAGAAATCGTAAACAATTGGTTTCCAGATGATAATTTGACAATGGTTCCACCTACGTTCATGAAACTTCATAGGTAGGTTGGCATTGGTGCAAGAAAGAGCCCTATTTATTTCGGAATCACTAGGTCAAAGGTCAAGGTCACAGTGGCCCTTCACATAGTAAATTGTAAATAATTGGTTTCCGGACAATATGTTGATAATGAATAAACACACTTTTGTGCTGCCACCACTCGACATTGGATCAGTGATCCTATCGGCATTTTTCTGGGGGGAGGGGGAGGGGGGGTGGGTAAAGAATACCACAGTAGAGGAAAACAAAAAAAATTTGTTCGGTTGTTGTTTTTTAATACTTCACAGAACAGAGCTTTCTAGGAAGCTTTCCTAGGACCAGCAGAAATGAATGGTAAAAAAACTTGCCTTTGGTTGTGCCTTAGTAAATAAAAGATTGCTCTTGCTGCCAATCACTTACTGATGCACTCCTCTCTTTTGACAACTTGAGCCAGGTGAGCGTTTTAGGTTCATTTGAGCCTCTGGTTTCATTCACCTGACTGAAAGTCAGGATGAGCTATAGTGATCACTCACCATCTGGCTTATGTCCTCAGTCATTTATGAACATGATGTTTGCACCTGCCCCTCCTAAACTGCTAAACCAATTGTTGTTCAATTTGAGGTAATTGCTTGTTCACATTTTGGGTTTTTTTCAAATCATCTTGCCCAGCCCCATAGGGAGGAGTGGGGGTGGGTGAAAGTTTTCAAAAATCTCATGAACCAGTGGGTACAATGACTTGATATATGGAATGTAGCGTCCTTTTGAGGTGTAGAATCAAATTTGTGCAAATGAAGTTTGTGGAGCAATATTTGCCTTTGTAATGGGATGAGCAAGATTTTTTGCCCTGCCCAAAATTTCTATTTTCTGAACCCATGGTCCAATTTGAGCCAAATTTGTTATGTGGTATTATTGAATCATAAGTTCTTGACTCATGCAAAAAAAAAATGTTCTTGTATCCCTGTGAGAACCCCAGGAGCTAAAAATAGTAATATTTTGGATTGCCCATAATTACCAAACCACATGGAACAGAGAGCTGTTATTGGTATGGAGCATCCTTATGAACAGTAAAATTGAAAGATGAAAAAAAATTGCCATTGATTGTGTTAGGGTGTTCTGTTTGGGGGAGGGGGGTTTGATAAAAAAAAATGCAGATTCAGCATATTTGCAAAAATGTTAAAAACTAATTTCTCCTGAACCACTGAACAGAATCCTTTTTTTTAGCTCAACTTTGGCGAAGCCAAATTTGAGCTTATGCCATGGCCAGTCGGCCGTCTGTCCGTCAGCAATTCAATACGGCTCTGGCTAGAGGCCGTATTTATGAACCGATCTTTACGAAAATTCTTGGGTACCTTTGTTATGACCGTGGGACGAGAACGAGTGTTTTGGGGTCCGATCTGAACTTCAAGTTGGCTGCTGGCAGCCATTTTATACAAAATTAGGTGCAATCAGATTTTTGCACAGAACTTCCATATGAAAGCGCTGATTTGAATAAATTTTTGTATGATTGTTTAGTACATGGAATACATCACATATAATACGGGTTTTTTTCTCGTGCGTAAATTATGCAAATTAGACTAACTTTGATGTATTTGGTGTTACTTTCAGCACTGTAAGTGCAAATGCCAATACGGCTCGGGCTAGAGGCCGTATTTATGAACCGTTTTTTACGAAACTTCTTGGGTACCTTTGGTATCACCGTGGGACGAGAACGAGTGTTTTGTGGTCCGGTCCGAAATTCAAGATGGCCGATGGCAGCCATTTTGTACAAAATTAGGTGCAATCAGATTTTTGCACAGAACTTCCGTATGAAAGCGCTGATTTGAATAATTTTTTGTGTGAATGTTTAGCAGCATGGGATACATCACATATAATACAGGGTTTTTTCTCATGCAGAAATTATGCAAATTAGATGAACTTTGATTTTTTCAGTGCTACTTGCACACTGTAAGTACACATGTCAATACAGCTCGGGCTAGAGTCTGTATTTATGAACCGATCTTCACGAAACGTCTTGGGTACCTTTGTTATCACCTTGGGACGAGAACAAGTGTTTCTGGGTGCGGTCCGAAATTCAAGATGGCTGCCAGTGGCCATTTTGTACCGAAATTAGGTCTAATTAGTTTTTTGTACACAACTTCTTTACGCTCAGGCTAGAGGCCGTATTTATGAACCGATCTTGACAAAACTTCTTGGGTACCTTTGTTATCACCGTGGGATGAGAACGAGTATTTTTGGGTGTGGTCCAAAATTCAAGATGGCCACCAGCCGCCATTTTGTACCAAAATTAGTGCAATCAGTGTTTTGTACAGAACTTCTGTATGAAAGTTCTGATTTGAATAAATTTTTGTATGAATGTTGAATAACATGGAATACATCACATATAGTATGGGTTTTTTTCTCATGCAGAAATTATGCAAATTAGATGAACTTTGATTTATTCAGTGCTACTTATACGCTGTAAGTGCACATGTCAATACGGCTCGGGCTAGAGGCTGTATTTATGAACCGATCTTCACGAAACTTCTTGGGTACCTTTGTTATCACCTTGGGACGAGAAAGAGTGTTTCTGGGTGCGGTCCAAAATTCAAGACGGCTGCCAGTGGCTATTTTGTACCGAATTTAGGTCCAATTAGTTTTTTGTCACAACTTCTATACAGCTTGTATTTATGAACTGATCTTCAGGAAACTTCTTGGGTACCTTTGTTTTCACCTTGGGAAAGGAACGAGTGTGTTTTGGGGTGCCTTTGTTATCACTGTGCTATGAGAACAAATATTTTGGGGTTCAGTCAGACTCACTCTGTGACTCAAAGTTTTCTTTTCTAGTTTAGCATCAGACTGTCACCCACCTTTACAATACTTTACCTATACATTTCTTACAGGCTACGGCCAGTATTTATGTACAGACCGTTACAATACTTTTTTTGTTATCAGGTCATTACCAAGATGTTTGTCATTGCTGTGTCACATACTATACATGTACATGTCTTAACAAGTTGAGCTACAGTGTCATTGACACTTTCATTGATATTTGGTATACATAGGGGGGGGGGGGGGGCAGGGGTCATATAGATACAAGTTTGTTAAAATGAAGCCCCTTGGTTCATGTTTGGTCTCAATACAGGAGCCCGAAATTTTTAACTTAGGGCAGTAATCTTTAAAAATCTTCTTCAAAACCACCAGTCAGATTCTTTTAATGTTTGGTATACATCATTGTTAAGAGTGTTAGATTCAATATTGTTCAAAATCAAGCCCCTCGGTTAATATTTGGGCTTCCTTGGAAAGTCTGAATTTTAACTTTGTGCAGTATGGGGCATAATCTTTAAAAATCGTCTTCAGACCCACTAGTCAGAATGCTTTCATATGTGGTGTACAACATCTTGAGGGGTTCAGATTCAGATTTGTTCAAATGGAGTGCCTGGGCTAATATTTGGTCTCCCTATGGTGGCTCGAATTTTAACTTAGTGAAATATTAGGGAATTTCCAGGGATCCAGCGGGCCTTGAAAAACCTTGAATTTGAAAATAAATTTTCAAGGCCTGGCAAGTCCTTGAATTTCCTCAAAACTCCAAAAGTGGCCTGGAAAATCCTTGAAAACAATCTTTCAAAATATGAAAATCCTTTTTGCGATGGGCTTCATAAAATGTGGAGGCAAAAACATCCAGGAATTGCGTCAATAACCTTGAAAAACCTTAGCTGCAGGAACCCTGATTTCATTAAAAGTCTTTTTGTTCAGATTCACCAGTCAGAATCCTTTCATATTACAACATCTCTAGGTTGGTCAGATTCTAGTTTGTTCAAATCGGGTCCCTGGGTTAATATTTGGGCCTGAATTTTAACGTAGTGCAATATGAGGGGAATTGGGGGTGGGGGAGGGGTGTTGTCAGATTTAAGTTTGTTCAAATCAGGTCCCTGGGTTAATATTTGGGCTCTATATGGTAGCCCAAATTTAACTTAGTGCTATACAAGGAAATTTCTTTAAAAATTTTTTTGTCAAATCCACCATTTAGAATGCTTTAATATTTGGTATACATTATCTTTTAAGTGTGGGGGGGGGGGGGGGAGGGGGTGGTCAGATTTTAACATAGTGCAAAATTGGTAATATTCTTAAAATCTTTTTCTCCAGAAGCATCAGTCAGAATCTTTTGATATTTGGTGTACATCATCCTTCAAGTTTGTTCAAGTCAAGTACCTAGATTGCTATTTGGTCTTCCTAGTTTTGCATTACTGTAAATCTGGACATTATGTCTGTGGTAGCATTCCAATAATAGAAAAAAATCATTTGGCATGGACAGCAAAGTTATAAATAATTAAATAACTTCATTCCTCTGTTGTGTTAACTAGCCATCATAGATCCTTCTTTAAACAACTTTAGTCAGGTGAATGCCTCAGATCTCATAGGGCCTCTTGTTAAAAATTGTCATTAGATTGTTTGAAAGGAAATAAACACAATAAATGTATTGATATTATTATCGTGGAATGAGATCCATTTGTCGTGTTTCTGTTTACTTCAGGATTAAGTAGCCATACAACACAAACAACATTCTTGGAGTCAATTGTTATAAATTATTTAATGGATACATTTCAGTGAATCAGCTTCAGACTATAGGGAGCTCAAATATGAATCCAGGAACTTGATTGGAACAAACTGGAATGGAGTTAGAATTCAGGCTCCCACAT
Source organism: Pictodentalium vernedei (assembly GCA_031216915.1). Lineage (NCBI taxonomy): Eukaryota > Metazoa > Mollusca > Scaphopoda > Dentaliida > Dentaliidae > Pictodentalium > Pictodentalium vernedei. Next base: position 369,508,296 of record CM062295.1, read on the forward strand.
GAAGCTGAAGTATGACCCCAGGGTGTAGATTTAATTAAAATTGAATCTGAACCTCCTAAGCATACAGCATATCAAAACATTCAGACTGGTAGATCTGATGCAGAAGATTTTTAAAGAATATTCCTACTATTGAACTAAATTAAAGTTCCAAGTTCCCAATAGGGAGCCCATCCAAATATGACCCCAGGGACTAGATTTGAACAAACTTGAATCCCTCCCACCCCCCCCCCCCCCTCCCCCCCCCCATTACACAAAGTTGACATTCAGGCTCTCACAGGGAGCCCAAATATCACTCTGCACAGGAACTTAATTTGAACAGACTTCAAACTGGCCCTCTAAAGATGCAGCACACCAAGTATCAAGAGATTATGGCTGGCAGAATTAGAAGATTTTAAAATAAATTTCCTCATATTGCACCAAGTTAAAATTTGGGTTCCTGTAGGGATCCCAAATATGAACCCAGGGACTTGCTTTGAACAAACCTGAATCTGAACCCTTGGGCGGATCTATGAATTTTTGGGGTACACCTGCAGGCCTGATATATATAATACATGTAAGAGTGTCTCTCTCGATTATCCATCAAAAGAATATCAAAATATGATCTGAGAAGTTACGCGCCAACTGAGAAGCCTATTTCTGAGATTTAAGAGCCAGGCCCTGATGTTTCAGAACCAAATACGCACTGGCGCATGCCCAGGTTGGTCCCTGGTCCCCTGCATTGATTTTTGTACTCCTTATGGTAACCCAAATTTAAACTTACAATAATAATTTTTAAAAATCTTCTTCAGTCACAATTAGCCATTGTGCAGGAGGTATATGTAGTTTAGTTATCGGGCAAATGTCTGAACTTACAGTCCTGTCTATAGCACCACAATGGCTATACCCATTTCATTGCTGGTTCAAACCACCTTCTGAACAGACCACCTTCTGGGAATTTTTACTAAATATTCACTAACCCCAAGTCATGGATGTGACCGCATAACTTTTTAGCTCACCTGACTGAAAGTCGGGTGGAGCTCAAGTGATCACTTTCTGTCTGTCGTCCTGCATCCGTCCAGCATGATCTTACATTATCAACTTCTCCTAAATCCCCTGGGCCAACTTGAACCAAATTTGATGTGCATGGTCCTTATCATATGTCCATTCAAGTTTGTTCAAATATAAAGTTGCCACTCTCAATATGGAGGGGGGTGGGGGAAAATGCTCCAAAATTCTAGAAAAATCTTCTCATGAACAAGTGTCTTGATATTTGGTATGGAGCTTCCTTCTAAGATGTAGTATCAAGTGCATTCAAACAAAGTTCATGGAGCAATATTTGCGTACGTAATGGGAGGGGCAAGATTTTTGGCCCCACCCAAAATTTATATTTTCTAAACTGATGGTCCGATTGGAACAAAATTTGTTATGTGGTATTATTGAGTCATAAGTACGTGATTCATGTTTAAAAAAAGTTTCCCATCTTCCCCGTTGGAACCCCAGGAGCTAAAATAGAAAATATTTTCAAACGCCCAAATTTCCCAAACCACACGGAACAGAGAACTCTTATTTGGTATGAAGCATCCTTAGGACCAGTAGAGAAACGATTGATAAAAATAAATTGTCATTGGTTTTGTTAGGGTGCTCTGTAGAGGGCAACAAAATAAAATGCCGAGTCAGCATATTTGCAAATATTAGAAAAAAAAGATCAGAATCTTCTTATATTTGGCAAACAGCATCCCCATAGGGGGGGGTCAGATACAGGTGTGTTCAATTTAAAGCTCCTTGATTTGTATTTGGGCTAAATACAGGAGCTAAAATCTTAATCGAGGGCAATATGGGAAATAAGCTTTAAAAAATCTTCTTCAGAACCACTGGTCAGAATGTTTTAATATTGGGGTAAACATCATTGTTATGAGGTTCAGATTCAAGTTTGTTCGAATCAAGTCTCTCAGTTAATATTTGGGCTTCCTATGGGGGGCCCGAATTTTAACTTAGTGCAATATGAGGAAATTTCTTTAAAAATCTTCTTCTTCAGATTCACCAGTCAGAATCCTTTCGTTATTTGGTATATAACATCTCTAGGGAGGTCAAATTCAAGTTTGTTCAGATCGAATCCCTGGGTTTATATTTAGACTCCCTATGGGAGCCCAAATTTTAACTTAGCGCAATATGAGGAAATTTCTTTAAAAAATCTTCTCCTTAAGATCCACCAGTCAGAATCCTTTCATATTTTGGTATATAGCATCTCCAGGCAGGTCAGATTCATGTTTGTTCAAATCGAGTCCCTGGTTTTTTATTTGGGTTCCCCTACGGGAGCCCAAATTTTTACCTAGTGCAATATGAGGAAATTTCTTTAAAAATCTTCTTCAGGTCCACCAGTCAGAATCCTTTCATCTTTCATATTTGAAAAACAACATCTCATAGGGAGCCCAATTTTTAACTTAGTGCAATATGAGAAAATTTCTTTGTTTTTTTTATCATTTCAAGAAAAAATAAACAAACATCACTGAATTCATTTAATATAGGTGAATCAATATTACTATCAATAATAAATCCACGCCTGCAACCAGGATCGGGCATTGGGGCAGTGGGGGGGGGGGGGGGGGGGGGGCATGCCATGTAGTGGGGGCCACCTCCCCAACCTGGACATAATCCTATCATTTTTTCATCCAGAATCATTTTATCCCCCCCCTCACCCCCCCCCCCCCTCCCCAAGTGACTAAAGTTTCACCAGTTTGGATACATCTTGCCAAGCACATGTGCGCCAGGCCAACCATCGTTCGGCCCAGCATGTAACATTTTTTTAAAATTTGGCATTAAAAGGAGCAATTTCCTGTCTTCTGAAGGATCAATTCCTACTTCAACATACCCCAGAAAGTTTTATTCGTTCTATTCAAATAACAAGATTCATTATTTGAATTTTTTTATTTCTGTCCACTAACTTTTGAATTGACCATCCTGAATCATTTCACCAATCCCCCCCCCCCCCCCCCACCTCCCCTCATAGTGACTTAATTCCACAAATTTGGATACACCGTGCCAAGCACATGTGCCTGGTCAACCATAGTTCGACCTGGCATGGGAAAATTTTTTTAATTTGGCATTAAAAGGAGCAATTTCCTGTCTTCTGAAGGATCAATTCCTACTTCAACATACCCCAAAATTCCACTAATTTGGATACTCTTTGCCAAGCACATGTGGCCCGGGTCGACCATGGTTCCACCCGGCATTTAAAAATTTTAAAATTTGGCATTAAAATGGAGCAATTTCCTGTCTTTGTCCCATGGAAAGCCTCTGTTTGCGAGAGCATTTCTCCTGCTTTCAATTACCAGTAATTCCTCATCACTTGAAATTTAACCTGCTATTGAAGACAGATAATCTCTTCTGTTAATTAATTAATGTTTCATATTGTCATAGTTGTATATAATCTGTGTGTTGAATAAACACCTCAAATATAACAATAGAGACTCAGTCATGGGATTATATTCAATGTAATTACAGGTGTAAATTGACAACTCTGAGTTAATTCACTGGTAGATAAAATGGATCAAAATGGTGAAAATTGAAAAACAGTGTCTGAAATTCTTCTATGTCGGGGGGGGGGGGGGGGGGGGGAATGTTTCCAGGGGAGGGGCACCACCCCCACCCCCGTGGTTGTAGGCCTGATTAAATCTCAAGTCTGCATTCCACATCTGGTCTGCATCAACTGTCCAAGTGTCAGATGACAGGTTTATTTCTCCCCACATCAAAGAAGCCATGTGTTAGATAAGCTAATTATAGATGATTATGAAGTCCCATATATCTGTGTGAAATTTGTCGTGGAACAGAAATTAACTTATTCTCAATTTTCACAATTCTTGTCTTATCTCATAATCATTTGATAAACATTGAGCTACAGCATCATTGACACTTTCATTTAGGTTGTTACAGGGGCTCAAATTTTAACTTAGAGCAATGTGAGGACATCTCTTTAATCCTCCTTCTTTGATCCACCAGTCAGAGTTCTTTCATATTTGGTATATAACATCTCAAGGGGGATCAGATTCAAGTTTGTTCAATTTAAGTCCATGCTTAATATTTGGGCTCTCTTTGGGGTGGAGGGGGAGGGAGCAGGTAATGTTCAAGTTGGTCAAATCCATACCTTAGTGTTTTTCCATAAAATTTGCCTTTCATCACTTCATTCCTTTGTAGTGTTGATGAACCATGTCTAACTGAATGTGACCCCAAATACTTCTTTGAACCACTTTGTCAGGTGAGTGATTAAGGTCCCTTGTTTTTAACTCACCTGACTGCAAGTCAGTGTGAGCTATTGCCATCACTTGGCGTCCGTCATCCGTTAACTTTTTGCAAACTTGACATTCTCACAACCACTTCGCCAAATTCAGACATATATTGCACAGACCATCTATGGAGTATACCCTTTCTATTTTGTTTAAATGAAGCAGCTGCCATATTCAGGCTCTGCTTAATGCCCCAAAAAGCTAAAGACATTTTAAAATCTTCTCATGAACCACCAGAGGGAATGCCTTGATATTTGATTTGGTATGGAACATCCTTTAGTGTAGAAGATTAAAGTTTGTTCAAGGGAAGGTTGATAAGTCATTATCTGAGCTCTCTGTGGGGGCATATCCATTTTGGGCTCTGCCCAAAATTTCTAATTCAAGAACCGGTGGGCCTATTTCAACCAAATGTGGCATGTAGTATAAGTGGGTCCTAAGTAATTCATTGATGCCCACCCCCCCCCCCCCCCACCCACCCCCCCCCCCCCCCCAAAAAAAAAAATTCACTGCCCTGTGGGCAACCCCAGGGGCTAAAAACAAAAAAATTTTAAAAGCCCATATATCCAAACCACAAGGAACAAAGAACTGTTATTTGGTATGAAGCATTCTTAGGACCAGAAGAAGGGATTGGTTTAAAAAATTGCCACCGTTCAGTCAGGGTGCCTGGTAGAGGGTATTGAAAAAATGACGAGTCAGCATTTTTGCAGTAGTTTATCCTGGAGGAAACTGTTCACTGAGCACCTTGATTGACAGCTAGAATAACATATTGTTCTTAAATCAACAATGCTGCTAGCTTATCTTGTTTTTATAATCTGGAAAATTTTCTTTGTCTTCACAGTTTGTTTTGCTAAGATTTTGTTTCATGCTTGAATATGAACCCTTTCAATATGGAAGCATCTGATTCCTGTATTGCATGTCTTTAATTAACCCTCTCAAGACTGCAATGCGGGTTCCAAAGATTTCATTGATGCTAGTGATGAGCCGATTATCGTACGGGTTATCGTATCGGCCGAAAAATGGCTTATCGGCCGGGTATCGGTATCGGCAAAAAATACCAATTCTGCCAATATGTCATTTTTTTTCTAATCAAGTTCTTAGGCAAATCGCTAATAATCTCAACTAAATAGTACTAGTTACTCAGATTAGGGCTTTTTAGAAAACGTATTTTTGGGGTATCACCCAAAATAAGCCCACCCCATATTTCCCTGAATTAAAGTTTTCGACTATCGGTACCCGGTGAAGCATTCTTCAACACACAGGGCATCACGAAAATGTGCATGAAAATTTCAATTGTTAATCAAAAATAAAATTATGTGAATGTGTTTTGGAGTTGTTTTTTTGCCAATTTAATCTTTTAACATTTTCAGCTAAAAAAATAAAATTACCAAACTACATACTTTTGTGTTATTTATTATTGTCAGCCCTCGTGTTTATCAACTTATGTTGAAGACAAATGGGAAATTCCCAGTTCTTAAATTATTAATGACAGCATGTTCAGTGACCCAAATTGTTCATGTTATTACTTTAGAAAATGAGTTGAGAAATTACCTGATGTGATCTCTGCAAAAATAGCTACTCAAAAATAAATATGAATTAATACCCAGAGTTGTTATATCCAGTTTGATCCATGCTACTTGAAAGGCTGTTTTGAAAGCAAAACAAGGGAAAGCCTAAGCCATATTGTTTACGACAATGGGGATACATTATGTACATCAGGGCGGTCAGTTTAAATATAAATTTTTTATTTATGAAACTTGCCCACGTGTTTTCATCGATGCATTGCAGAATTCAGTAACCATCTCCCCCCACTTCTACACTCTACAGGCAGCAGATCACGGACAAGGGACAATGATTGATGATTTTTTTTTTTTTTTTTGGTAAATGCAGTACCACTATGGCATTACCACTACGGGTGCTGGTCAAAACGTCCCCGAACCAAAACGTCCCCAAGAGTTGGTCAAAACATCCCCAACAATTGCCAATTGGTCAAAACGTCCCCAAAAGTTGGTCAAAACATCCCCAAGAGTTGGTCAAAACATCCCCAACAATTGGTCAATTCACTACCAGTGAAAATACAAATACATTGCATGATACCACAAGGAAATTTGCTCTGGATGTTCCATCACTGATGCTTTTTGAAAGAATCAATGATGAAAAAATGTGAGGAAATTCTTTATGACTATCTTGCAACGTATTGGCCTGTACAGATAGGCCTGCCTGCCTGTCTGAACCCCCCCCCCCCCCCCACCAATTTTCTTCTTCTCTGGCAATAACAGCCAGGTTCAGTGTCGATACGTCAATAACTGGGAAATGGATAGTGCAGATAGTTATCCTGTGCCAACAATGTTGGCTGCGAACTGCCCCCTGTTCATCTTGCACTTGGAGAAAGTGAACGCAACAGAATTCATTGAGAAGCGGTCCACCAATGCATGTACATGTGAATGGATTATTCCATTTGTTTTTTTTTTCACAATGGATGGGAGTTTTGAATACTGGGGGCACCTTCTCTTGCGTGAGTAATACAAAACACAGTTCAAATACTTTTTAATAAACGTAATTCAAAATGGAAATGTAATGACTGAACGAACATGTTTCAGGTTAAAACAAATTGACCACGTGCGTTTTTGACCTCATTCGTTAACATTGATGTTTTGTTGATATTCCGTGCTGATTTTGTTGATGTTTTTCTACTGAAATGTATTTTCGAATGATTGATTGATGATTCCGATGGAAAAAAATGAATAAAACAAACACATAAAACATTATGTCAAGTTTTCATTTTACATTCAGTCTCATTCGTGGATAAGCCCACCCCCATTTTTTTCACATGCCTGGGCTCACTGACGGGTCGGTTCGGAAATGATATTGAATTTGATACATCACAGATGTACGTTACGTTGAGATCCACCCGGGACGCGTGTCACATCACGCTGACTGCTGAACAACCCCATGTCTCGTTAGTCCTGCCTGAATGTCATCATATTTATACACAAGCTTGTGTCGGCACAAAAACTAATATCGGTATCGGTCCGATATGAATTGAAATATCGGATATCGGCAATACCGATAACAAGAATATCGGCTCATCACTAACTGATGCCGACGAACAAACCCTTTCAATGCTGTATATGGTTCCTTGGGAAAAAATTGATCTGATTCCTGTATGAATATCTTTAATTTAACCCTCTCATGACTTCAGTGTGTTTTTTCCAAAGATTTTATTTCATGATGAACTCTCACTGCTGTGCATATATGTTTTTTTCTGGTTTCTTGGAAACATTTATCTGATTCTTGTATGCATATCTTTAATTTAACCCTCTCAAGACTGCAATGTGGGTTCCAAAAATGACTTTAGTGTTTTTTCCAAAGATTGTATTTCATGCTGAACCCTTTAAATTCTGGAAACATTTATCCGATTCCTGTATGCATGTCTTTAATTTAACCCTCTCAAGACTGCTGTGTGGGATCCAAAGATTTTATTGATGCTACAAACAAACCCTTGCAATACTGTATATGGGTTCTTGGAAAAAAATTGATCTGATTCCTGTATGAATATCTTTAATTTAACCCTCTCATGAATTCAGTGTGTTTTCCAAAGATTTTATTTCATGCTAACCCTTTCACTACTGTGCACATATATGTTTTTTTTTCTGGTTTCTTGGAAACGTTTATCTGATTCCTGTATGCATATCTTTAATTTAATCCTATCAAAAATGCAATGTTAGTTCCCAAAAATTTGTTGATGCCATAATCAAACATTTTCAATGTCGTGCACATATATGTTTTTTTCTGGTTCCTTGGAAAAAATTGATCTGATTCCTGTATGAATATCTAATGTAACCCTCTCATGACTTCAGTATGTTTTCCAAGATTTTATTTTATGTGGAACCCTTTTAATTCTGTGCACATATATGTTTTTTTTTTGTTTCTTGGAAACATGTATCTGATTCCTGTATGGATGTCTTTAATTTAACCCTCTCCAGACTTCAGTATGGCTTTCAGAGATTTATTGATGCCATGATCAATCCTTTTTTTTCTGTTTTGTTGTTGTTGTTTTTTCTTGTTTGTTGGGAAAAAAATTCTATTAATTCCTGTATGCATATCTTTAATTTAACCCTCTTAATGCTTCAATGTGGGTTCCCAAGATTTTATTTCATATAATACTGTTAATGAAAACCTATTTCTGATTTCTTTAAAAATATTTTACCCCCCAAAATAAGCCTCCATAAATTCTCTTTCTGTTTTGTTTATTTTAATGCTTTAACCATTTTCACACAGTCTTGAATTTACTGGTGGCAGTAAAATTCTGTTTCTCTAGTTTGAAATCTTTCTTATTCTTTAAAACCACTGGGCTAAATTCATTCATTTATGGCACAGACCATCTTTGGAGTAAACCTTTTCTCCTTTGTTCAAATGAATCTGCTGCCCATCTTCAGGCTGGTGGAATTTACTCTTCTAATTTTTCCCTCCAAATTACTATATCCCTTAGAGTGAGGTTAATGCTTCATAATCCTAATATGTTTTTAAAATCCGCTTTTTATAAGCCAAAATTATGATCTGCACTCAATATTTCTATTTTCAGCTTCAATGGGCTGATGTGAACCATATTTGTCATGTAGTATGTAACTGGGTCATAAGTATTTCATTTATGCCAGATTTTTTTTTTTTTTTTGGGGGGGGGGGGGGGGGGGGGAGAGAACCACAGTAGTTGAAAGAAAACAAAAATTCACAGAACAGATCTTGCTATTTATTTATTTATTTATTTATTTATTTATTTATTTATTTATTGATGTTTAAGGTCACATATTTTATGCACACTGGCTAATCATGACCGTGACAGTTTTACGGGTGGAGAAGCCGGAGTACCCAGAGAGAACCACCGAGCAACGACGAGCAGCTGCCAGCTCCCCAACATCGTAACTCCGCACTGCAGCACAGGCAGGGTTAGATTGGTTGAAGACATGCGTACCATCGACGTGCAGTACGCCTTAGTACACGGCGTCATCGTGCCCCCATGCGGGCAATGGAGATGAAGTGTCTTGCCCATGGACACAACGCGGTTGCCGCAGGTGGGATTCGAACCGAGGACCTCTTGGCTTGCAGCCTGCACCTCTACCTACTGAGCCACCACGCTCCCCAGAGCTTGCTAAAAAGCTTTCCTAGGACCAGCAGAAATGAATGGCCAAAAAAGTTGCCTTTTGGTTGTGTCATAGCAAATAAAAAAAATGCTCTTGCTGCTGATCTCTTACTGATAGCCAGATGAGCATTTTAGGCTCACTTGAGCCTCTGGTTTATTGGCTCACCAACGTTAGTTGTGTGAGCCTATGGCATAGCCCTCATGTTGGCGTCGGCGTCTGCTCTCAAATATTTTGAACTTGTGTGTACAGGTTTTGATTTTTGGGCTTTTTAAAATTTTGTTTAGTTTCTGCATATTGCTATGGTGGTTCACTATAACATTTAACTCATTTCCAGGGTATTTTGTCTTAATTTTAACCCTTTGAATCAAATTTTAGACTTATTTTGATGTTTGCGTGCAGGTTTTGATGGGGTTTTTTTCCTTTCTTCCAAAGGGAGATTTACCTTGCAGCATATGGCCATGCTTTCTATTGTATGTAAACATGCATCTTGGGGCTAAGTTTGTATTATTTAACCCTTTTCCTGCTGAATTACTTCAATTTTGGACTTTTATGTACAGGTTTTGGACTTATTTTACTTTTATGTGCAGGTTTTGATTTTTTGGCTTTTTAAAATTTTGTTTAGTTTCTGCAATTGCTATGGGGGTTCACGATAACTTTTAACTCTTTTCCAGGGTATTTTGTCTTAATTTTAACCCTTTGAAACAAATTTTGCACTTGATGTTTGTGTGCAGGTTTTGATGTTTTTTTTTACTTTTATGTGCAGGTTTTGAGGTTTGTCTTTCTTCTCTTCCAAGTGGCGACTTACCTTGTAGTATATTGCCATAGTTCCTATTTTATGTTAGGATGCTTCTTGGGGCTAGTATTATATTATTTAACCCTTTAGCTGCTGATTTACTTCAATTTTGGACTTTTTTGTGCAGTTTTTGGACTTTTGTGTGCAGGTTTTGATATTTTTTTTAAGTGGAGTTTTACCTCACTGGCATATTGCCATGGTGGTTACTGTAACATATTTTTATACTGTACCAATGACCCAGACATAGCTGGTGCTAACTCTTAAAATATAGGGCCAAACACAAATTTTGCCCCCCAATCCCCAAAATTTGCATCTAAAACTAAAGAAAACATGTCCAGAGAGGCCCTCCACACCTCGCCCCCACTGCGCATGCGCAGTGTCAAGGACGTTCCGAAATTGGCGCCATTTATCATTCTAAGTTTGGCCCTTCATCAGTTAACATCTGACTGATCTTTGTGCTTTTAAATCTCAGTTTAAATGATGCCAGACAAATAAATATTAGTGAAATGGTGATTCTAAGGAGGATAGAAAAGGAGGAGAGGAAAAGAATGTGTGACAGAATATTATCAGGGCTGTAACTTAAAATTTTTTAATGAAATTATGTTAAGTTACCTATTTTCAAGGCAGCAGCCATTTTGTTGTCATTCTGATTATTTAGTTACACTGTTTTTACAAGTGTTTTTCCTCTCTCCCTGTCCTTTAAGTTCCCCCTTGCTATTCTCCCATGCTTTTGGCATAATTTCTGTAATTATTATTACTAAAATTTCTTGGGAGTTTAGCTGAATAACAGAATGAATTCTGTTCTTTCCCCATGTTTACGTCTTCACCTACGGGTGGTTAGGCGTTGTGTTCTGCATCTACCATCTGATGTTCTGCAGTTTCTTCCCTGGAAGTCTCTGTTTTGCATCAGATGGTGTATTTTTGGTAACTGATTTCGGGCCTGGGTGCCTGGAGTCTTATTTTAGTGTTTTTACACTCATTGTTTACATTTACAACAGCCCTCTGTGTGAGGGGGGGATTTCTAAATAATAATATCTTTATGTTATTTCAATCATAACTAGATACATTATTATTGTTCGTAAGTGTTGAATAAATTGTTTATAATATTTTTAAAATTTTTGTCCACACTTAGGCTTGGGATCCATTGGGGCTCAACGTTACTTTTCAGAAACTTGGGCTGTTCTGAAAAAATATTTTTTCAAAATATTTTGATTTCAATTATTTTTTCTATATTAATGGATCATATTATTATTATGTATTTTGATTGCCAGGGGTTAGTGCGAGTACCAGGACTTGTTTTCTTTTCACATTGAAAGGATATTGATCTATTGTTTTAAGAGGAAGTCTTCCTCTGACCTTATTATCATTCTATATGTGGTCAGTGTACTCGCATTAACTCCGGTTCTGTATCGTATGATTTCGATGACAATATGGGAAGCGTATGTCACGGTATGTTGTTGGGGATTTGGACACTCCGGTCCTTTCCCCGCAGGGTCACTCTACTTTATCAATTTCTATTTCAGACGATCAAGATTAGGGTGATGTATCTGTGATGTCTTCCAACAGTGTGCCTCCGTCGTCACAATTAATGAAGGGCTAGCGGAAAAGTGCTCATGTAATACGCCAATTGCCTAAGAGGACCCTAGTAGGTTCGACGGCCTTTGACGTCCGCTAGCTCGCCCGGTGTAGCGTCCATTCACCGAATGGTTCGGCAGCCGGGTTCGTCCGTTGCGGTCTAGAAGGAATTTTGGGGTGATGCGAGCACTATAAAATTAACTTAATGCACACCCAGTGACGGCGGATCGGAGGGAGAACGGAGGAAGCCTTTTAGTCCGGTTCATAGCTCGTTCCGGTCCATCCGGACGGCAAGCGAGAGAGGCCCCTCTCTCGTTCAACAACATTTGGCCCCAGATGTTGTGGTACAAATGTGTCGTTAGCGGAGCATACGTCCGTCGCTCGGGACGCTCCGTTGTATAGGCAGTCCGCTGAGACTGCTAAGGCTTCCTCTTCTCGTCAGCGCACACGACCGCACCTTGGCTGCGTGACCGCCGATATATTACCAGCTTCGCCGATCAAGGATTCTTCGGCGACCAGGTCACACCATCCGGCAGCCAGGGATTCGAGACCGATGGACTCCGGACGTTCGCATAGGAAAAGTATGCGGGAGCCATCTGATGCGGAGCTGCCCTCGGCGAAGCAGCGATAGACTGCGCCTCCGCAGGTCTCGACGCCGGACATTCTTGTGCACATAGCACAGCTTATCGCAGCATCCCAGCAGCCGACAGAAACGGTGTCGGATCGAGAATTATCCGACAGCGCTGGGTCGGTAGCCGGGGACTCGAGGTCTGCAGACTCCGGACGTTCGCATAGGAAGTATGCGGGAGTCAACGTACACGGAGCTTCCAGCGGCAATGCATCGTAAGTCCGCTACTGCACAGGCCTCGGGAACGAACGTGCTTTCCTTAATAGCACAGTTTATCGCAGCATCCCAGCATCAACTGAATCTGTCGCATATATTTTATCCGACGATGCTGGGTCGGGACGCTCCGCGGAAGCGGGTACGGACGTCCGAAAGTTTCATCCGGTCCGACGGGATACCGAAAGGGATTCGGTGGATTTCAAGCTTTCCCTTTCGGAACAACATATGCTGCGATGCCGGATAAGAAACTGATAGCGTCGGTGGACTTAGAAATTTTTGGTTCGGTTCAGGGACATCGTCCCTCAGTTCCGACATAGTCCAATAATGTCACACAAACTTTCGAATTATTGAACGACGCTATATATATTATTATTTTATGCTTGCTATCCAAGCATTTCTGGTTTCTTGTTCGAAGAGTTATGTAGATGTCTTTCAAAAGTGTGCCTCTGTCGTCATAGTTAATGAAGAGTTAGCGGCAATAAGTGCTCATGGAATATGTCTATCGCTTACGGAGTGACATTCGCTAGCTCACCCGGTGTAGCGTACATTCATCGAATGGTTCGGCTGCCGGGTTCGTCCGTTGCGGTCTAGGAAGGAGATTTGGGTGATGCGAGCACTTTAATTACTTTAGTACTCACCCAGTGACGGCAGATTGAGGACAGATCGGAGGAAGCCAACAACATAGGGGACCGCATGTTGTGGTTCAGATATTTTACATTCGGAGCATATGTCCGTTGCTCGGGACGCTCCGTTATATTGACAGTCCGAGAGACTGTCTTTAATGCTTCCTCATCCTCACAGCAGGGCACACGACCGCACCTTGGCTACGTGACCTCGAGTATCCGATCAGTTTCGGCATTCAGTGATTCCACAGCGAATAGGTCGCGCCATCCGGTAGCCAAGGGACACGAGGCCTATACACTCCGTTCGCTCGCATATTGGAAGTATGCACGGGGTAACGATCTCGGAGCTTCCTGCGGCAATGCATCGTAAGACCGCTGCTCCTCAGGCCTCAGTGACGGACGTGCTATCCGAGTTAGCACAGTTGTTTCGCAGCATCCCAGCAATTGACGGTTTCTCGGTCGAATCAGGAATTATCCGACGGCGCTGGGTCGGTGCGGTCCGCGGTTGCATCAAGCTACGGACGACCGAACGCTTTATAGGGTCCGACAGGATGGCGAAAGGGATTCGAAAGATTTCGAGTTTTCCCTTTAGTAGTATCGGAAGATGCCTTTCATATCTTCTGGCATTTCTTCCAGTGATTATTTTTCGGACTTCATTGCTGCGATCTTGGATAAGAGACTTATAGCGTCATTGGACTCGGATTTTTCGATCGGTACAGGGACTTTGTCCCTGACTTACCGACGCAGTCCAATATTGTCATTACAACATGTGTTTTATTTTTCGACGCTATATATATTTATATATATACAAGACGGCTACTAAGCATGATAGTTTAGTTTCTTGTCCGCGTGGCTCATTTCTGCCATTTTATCTTTTTTACATATAGTTTATTTTGGCAGAGCAGGGCATACCGAGAGTTCATATGCGTCTAGACGGTGTGATTAAAGACTGCATATATTCTTTTTCACCGTTTATGTCTTTTCCAATTTCAATGTTGGGAACGACATTATGTATATTAGACTTAACTTAGACGCTTTATTATACGTAATCCGCCTTACTGAGGCGTTATCATTACGTCTTCAAGAAAAGATTTACGGGATATTATTCTCAATGTAATTTCTTTTGAGGGCAGTAGTTTGTTCACGTATAACTCCGCCCTTCAGTGGCTGATTGGAGTTGGTTAGACGTGAGGCAGCCCTAGCTACATCCACGCGTGGATAGTAGGTTAAGAACTCTCTCAGAGTCGCTTCGTTCTCGGAGGAGCTTCTCTTCGACGGCAACTTTCCGGCAATCCATGAATTGCTTGATTTATACATTCTCTTGTCTATCTAGTGTTACAAGAGATTCAGACTGGGGCAAACATTCGGTGGTTGACTCAGAGAGTGCCGCCGCAGTTGCCGGACCCGAGTGTGGCTGTTATGACGGTTGCCAGTCAAACAGATTGGGATATATACTGATCCCTACGGATTCGAAGTGCCAGGGTCTTTGGGTTCCGCAGTCTTTTAGCTATCAGTTAACTTCCGCGGAATAATGTTTTTTAGGCTTGCTTTATGTCATTGCATGAACATTATTCAGAAACGCATGCCCAAATTCCTGTCCTTTAATTCGACAGTAGTGGCGTATCTCCGGAACCAGGGAGGCACTCTTTCGTTTCCGTTATTCAATTTAATGGAAAGAATCCGTCTGTTGGTTATAGTACACCAAGTTCAGTTTTGGTCCGTCATATTCTGGGTCGTCTGATTGTTTTATCGCACTCCCGTTCTCTTACGGGTCGCTTGTTGCTGTCAGAATGGACTCTCAACAAACAAGTATTCAATCAGATTTGCTATCTATGGGAGCGCCCAATGATGTTTTATTTATGACACAGTTGGCTAATCAATTGCAGACGTATGTGTTGGCTTGTCCAGATCTCTGAGCTAATACTGTTAACGCTCTATTGATCTATAGGACAGAATGATAGGATACGCGTATCCTCCGGCGCTGTTGTTTTTAGCAGGTATTGCTAAGATAAACAACCACAATATATTTCTGTTGATAGCATCTCTATCTTCACAGAGATCATGAGTAATTTACTCTCTTGTCTACTGTGGATCTTAACGTGAAATCTTCCTCTATGTGAGGATCTTTTTTCACTGGGTAAATCGTGTCATTTTTATCACAACCAGCAAGGTCGCAACCTTCATGTTTTCCGTTGTGTGGTCCATATTGCATTGTAAGCACTGTACTGGACGAGCTTTGGACGCGATTTCTTACTATAGGAGATCCTCTTCTTCGCTATTCTATGCGACTAAAGTGGAGGCTCTTCCGTCGTGGTGTAGGGATCATTATGTTCATATGGTTGATCCCTCCATACTACTCATTGCTATTTTTTAGTATACTTGTTTCACAAGATCTACTGCAGCCTGTTGTTATTTAGGTTATAGGTTTATGTTACCTCATACCTATGCACTCTACGATAGTTTACAATTGAGTCTTTTGTCTCTTTATCTAAGTCAGTTAGTAACTTTTTGATAAATAGACTTAGAATCTTTAGATTAAATTCCTATACGGATTTTAACTTCAGGTTCTTATTTAGCTAAGTAATCATTTGAGCCTCTGGAAACAGTAGTTTTCAAATTCTGACCTTTTAGACAGTAATTCTGTTGGTTTCTCTTTTACTGTAGAGTCAGTGAGTTTCATGCACTATCGATGGATGATTTTCACTTTCATAGTTTCGGAATCAATACTTCCGTTACTATTTAGGTTGGATTGTTGCATAAGAGTTAGGCTCCTATTATCCGGAACCTATTATTTTAAGGTCCTTCCGTCTTCGTATGGGAATAGGCCTTTACTCTTTCCGGGTACAGTTTATGTATTTATAAACAGATATCTGTTTATTACAAGGGCGTAAGCTTCTTCTGTCTTTGATGTCTAGTAGAAGGACGTTACGCTCCATTTTATTGTTAATGGATTCTATTAACTAGCGTACTGCTTATGGTATATCATTGGCTTAGCAGTTGTGCTTAAGATTTCGGCTCATGAAGTAAGAGTTCTTCTACTTCTTGGGCTTACATTAATAGTGTTCTATTATAGATTTTTGAAGGCTGCTCATTGCGCTCAGCCATCCATTCATGAATTTTATCTCAGAAATATCGAGTCCATTTCTGGAGGCCTCTATTGTTAGGTCTATTATCTACTGCTCAGAATGTCATTCACTTAACAGTTGCTACTATAGCTAGGTAGGCTGTCTGTTTCGGCAGTGTCTCCGTTCGGCTGCCCTCTTCGCTCTGGGCTATTTGACCCAGGGCAAGAAAAAGGGGGGGGGGAGGGTGTTCCCTTGGGTCACCTGTTTTTACTATGAAAACAAGGGGATACCTCCTCCGGAGTTAGTAATTCTGAGCTGTTTTTAGGATGGTTGTTTAGTGAGAAGTTTAAGTTTATAAAATTCATTCAAGTCTTAGTTTTTAAAGTATAGCTTTTGAATATTGCATATGTCAACGGACATGATTATGCAATTCTCACACACTTTTAGGAGTATAAGAGTCTCTATTCTCTAGACTTACTTATTATTGGCTTACTTTAAAAATTATTAGTATAAGGATTATTGGATATTAATAGAGTACATGGATGTATGAAGCTCAATTTTTGGAAGGTGTTGTATCTTTCTAATTTATCATAAATAAGAAAGATACATGTAAGGCCTATTACTTCTTTTCCCTACAGGGGATGACTCTATTTTATTTTATTGAGCGTATTCCATTTTGCTCTATGTCCTTGGCCCTCCAGCCTTTTTACTATTCAGCTATGTCTGGGTCATTGGTACAGTATAAAAATGTTAAAAAATTTATAGTAATTTATATATTTTTTATACTTACCAATGACCCAGACGGGGATGGCCCTCCCAGGAGTTGGGAACTCTTGCCTCCCCGCTGAGTACATAGCGCTTACCAGGCACTGGTTATTAGAATGATAAATGGCGCCAATTTCGGAACGTCCTTGACACTGCGCATGCGCAGTGGGGGCGAGGTGTGGAGGGCCTCTCTGGACATGTTTTCTTTAGTTTTAGATGCAAATTTTGGGGATTGGGGGGCAAAATTTGTGTTTGGCCCTATATTTTAAGAGTTAGCACCAGCTATGTCTGGGTCATTGGTAAGTATAAAAAATATATAAATTACTATAAATTTTTTAACTTTCAGGGTATTTTTCTAAATTTTAACCCTTTGAAACAAATGTGATCCTTTTTTGACTTTTATGTGCAGGTTTTGAAGTTTATCTTTCTTTTCTTCCAAGTGGATATTTTTCCAAGTAGATTTTCACCTTACTGGCATATTGGAATTGTGGTTACTGTGACAGGGTATTTTTTCTCAATTTTAACCCCTTGAAACAAATGTGATACTTTTTTTTACTTTTATGTGCAGGTTTTGAGGTTTGTCTTTCATTTCTTCCAAGTGGCGACTTACCTTGTAGCATATTGCCATGGTTCCTATTTTATGTTAGGATGCTTCTTGCGGGCTATTATTATATTATTTAACCCTTTAGCTGCTTATTTACTTTAATTTTAGACTTTTGTGTGCAGGTTTTGTACTTTCGTGTGCAGGTTTTGATATTTTTTTAAGTGGAGTTTTACCTCACTGGCATATTGTCATGGTGGTTACTGTAACATTTTCAGGGTATTTTTCTAAATTTTAACTCTTTAAAACAAATGTGATACTTTTTTTACTTTTATGTGCAGGTTTTGAGGTTTGTCTTTCCTTTCTTCCAAGTGGATATTTTTCAAGTAGAGTTTAACCTTACAAGCATATTGCCATTGTGGTTCTGTGACAGGGTATTTTTCTCAATTTTAACCCCTTAAACAAATGTGATACTTTTTTTTACTTTTATGTGCATGTTTTGAGGTTTGTCTTTCTTTTCTTCCAAGTAGCGACTTACCTTGTAGCATATTGCCATAGTTCCTATTTTATGTTAGGATGCTTTTTGGGGCTATTTTTATATTATTTAACCCTTTAGCTGCTTATTTACTTTAATTTTGGACTTTTGTGTGCAGGTTTTGTTCTTTTGTGTGCAGGTTTTTATATTTTTTTTAAGTGGAGTTTTACCTCACTGGCATATTGCCATGGTGGTTATTGTAACATTTTCAGGGTATTTTTTTAAATTTTAACCCTTTGAAACAAATGTGATACTTTTTTGACTTTTATGTGCAGGTTTTGAGGTTTTTCTTTCTTTTCTTCCAAGTGGATATTTTTCATGTAGGGTTTTACCTTACTGGCATATTGCCATGGTGGTTACTGTGACATTATCCGGGTATTTTTCTCAACTTTAACCCATTGAAACAAATGTGATACTTTTTTTTTACTTTTATGTGCGGGTTTTGAGGTTTGTCTTTCTTTTCTTCAAAGTGGAGACTTACCTTGTAGCATATTGCCATGGTTCCTATTTTATGTTAGCATGCTTCTTAGGGGTTATTATTATGTTATTTAACCCTTTAGCTGCTTATTTTCTTTAATTTTGGACTTTTGTGTGCAGGTTTTGAACTTTTTTTTTTTTTACTCCAGCAACCCCTTTACATTGGCCACCTGTTGGTGAGCCATGGGGTACTGATACCCCCTCTACTATTGCCAGACCCTTTGAATGACTTATTGCATGTGCATGGTTACCTTCAATGCACTAAGCATGAGGAAAACAAAACATGTTTGAATGGTACCAAGCTGTTTTCTGTTCATTCAAAAAACTTTTGATGGTGTGGGTCATACTTTTTTAAAAATTTGTGGGTGAGAATTTTATTTTGCTTTTGAGTGTATGTTACTTGGAAGAGCATTAATTTTTAGCTCAACTTTGACGAAGTCAAATTTGAGCTATTGTCATGGCCCGTCGTCCGTCTGTCCATATGTCAACAATTGGCTATGGCTCGGGCTAGAGGTCGTATTTATGAACCGATCTTTACGAAACTTCTTGTGTACCTTTGTTATGACCCTGGGACGGGAACGAGTGTTTTTAGGTGTGGTCCGAAATTCAAGATGGCTGCCAGCGGCCATTTTGTACCGATGATGCAAAAATCAGTTTTTTGTACAGAACTTCTGTATGAAAGTTCTGATTTGAATAAAGTTTTGTATAAATGTTTAGTACCATGGGATACATCACATATAATACAGGTTTTTTTCTCGTGCGTAAATTATGCAAATTAGACTGACTTTGATTTATTTAGTGTTACTTTCAGAGCTGTAAGTGCCAAGCTGCTATGGCTCGGGCTAGAGGCTGTATTTATGAACCGATCTTTACGAAACTTCTTGGGTACCTTTGTTATGACCGTGGGACGAGAACGAGTGTTTTTGGGTTTGGTCCGAAATTCAAGATGGCTGCCAGCCGCCATTTTGTACCGACAATGCAGAAATCTGTTTTTTGTACAGAACATCCATATGAAAACTATGATTTGAATAATTTTTTGTATGAATGTTTAGTACCATGGGATATATCACATATAATACGGGTTTTTTTCTCGTGCGTAAATTATGCAAATTAGACTAACTTTGATGTTTTTTGGTGTTACTTTCAGCACTGTAAGTGCAAATGCCAATACGGCTCGGGCTAGAGGCCGTATTTATGAACCGATCTTTACGAAATTCCTTGGGTACCTTTGTTATCACCGTGGGACGAGAACGAGTGTTTTTGGGTCCGGTCCGAAATTCAAGATGGCCGATGGCAGCCATTTTGTACAAAATTTGGTGCAATCAGATTTTTGCACAGAACTTCCATATGAAAGCGCTGATTTGAATAATTTTTTGTGTGAATGTTTAGTACCATGGGATACATCACATATAATACAGGTTTTTTTCTCGTGCAGAAATTATGCAAATTAGATGAACTTTGATTTTTTCAGTGCCACTTACACACAGTAAGTACACATGTCAATACGGCTCGGGCTAGAGTCCGTATTTATGAACCGATCTTCACGAAACGTCTTGAGTACCTTTGTTATCACCTTGGGATGAGAATGAGAACAAATGTTTCTGGATGCGGTCCAAAATTCAAGATGGCTGCCAGTGGCCATTTTGTACCGAAATTAGGTCTAATCAGTTTTTTGTACACAACTTCTATATACGGCTCAGGCTAGAGGCCGTATTTATGAACCGATCTTTATGAAACTTCTTGGGTACCTTTGTTATCACCGTGGGATGAGAACGAGTGTTTTGGGGTGTGGTCCAAAATTCAAGATGGCCACCAGCAGCCATTTTGTAGCAAAATTAATGCAATCAGTCTTTTGTGCAGAACTTCTGTACGAAAGTTCTGATTTGAATATATTTTTGTATGAATGTTTAGTAACATGGAATACATCACATATAGTACGGGTTTTTTTCTCGTGCAGAAATTATGCAAATTAGATGAACTTTGATTTATTCAGTGCTACTTATACACTGTAAGTGCGCATGTCAATACGGCTCGGGCTAGAGGCTGTACTTATGAACCGATCTTCACAAAACTTCTTGGGTACCTTTGTTATCTCCTTGGGACGAGAACGAGTGTTTCTGGGTGCAGTCCAGAATTCAAGATGGCTGCCAGTGGCCATTTTGTACCGAAATTAGGTCCAATCAGTTTTTTGTCACAACATCTACACAGCTCATATTTGTGAACTGATCTTCACGAAACTTCTTGGGTACCTTTGTTTTCACCTTGTGACAGGAATGAGTGTGTTTTGGGGTGCCTTTGTTATCACTGTGCTATGAGAACAAATATTTTGGGGTTCAGTCAGACCCACTCTGGGACTAAGATTTCTTTTCTAGTTTAGCATCTGACTGTCACCCACCTTTACAATACTTTACCTATACATTTGTTACAGGCAACTGTCAGTATTTATGTACAGACCGTTACAATACTTTATATGTACCTTTGTTATCAGGTCATTACCTAGATGTTTGTCATTGCTGTGTCACATACTATACATGTACATGTCTTTGTCTTGACAAGTTGAGCTACAGTGTCATTGACACTTTCATTTTTTTTTCATCTTCAAAATTTGTTCACTTGTCTTTGCCTTAGTACAGTTTCTTGTGGCACCCTCCAATAAATTGTATCAAAATCTTATCTAAATAGACATAATAATTTTGCTTCAAAGTGAATATGAAACACATCCACAAAACATATAACCTTTCAATTGAGGTAACATCACTTTTGAATGAAGACCAAATATGGGCATCAACACTCAACCAGTTGAAATATCGGATTCACCAACATCTGTTTTTCTCTATTTTCAGTATATTGGTCTCTTGGGGCTGAAGTCAGTTACCTGCTGGGAGGAGTGCTGATATCCATTCCTTTAATTATCTTAACCACAGTCAAAATCAAAACACATTGATTGCTGATGAAAACTCCCATATTCTTAACCACAGTAGAATCAAAACATAGTAATTGCTGATGATAACTCTCATTATACACATGCTATTTTTTTCATTCACCATCCTTTTTTCATAGTTGATGTTGAATTGTTATTTTCGTAAGAAATGTTTCTTGTTGAGGGATTTTTAGCTCACCTTGACAAAGTCAAGCTGTGCTAATCTAATCGCTCTCCATCGTCTGTCGTCATCCGTCAACACTATTTTTTAAATTTTCCAAAATCACTGGGCCAATTCAAGTGAAAGTTTGTGTGAGTAATGGTCCCGAAGGGGCATTCCATTTTTGTTCAACTCAACATGCCCAGCCTCATAGGGAGGGGGGTGGGAGGAAATACTCCAGAATATTTTTAAAATCTTCTTGTGAACCAGTGGGCACAATGACTTGATATTTGTTATGGAGCTTCCTTTTGAGGTGTAGAATCAAGTTTGTTCAAACAAAGTTTGTGGACCGATGTTTGCCTTTGTAATGGTAGGGGCAAGATTTTTTGCCCTGCGCAAAATTTCTCTTTTCTGAACCTATGGTCCGATTTGAGCCAAATTTGGTATGTATTATTATTGGATCATAAGTACTTGACTCCTGCCAAAAAAATTTTCTTGTGTCCCAGTGGGAACCCCAGGAGGTAAAAATATAAATATTTTCAAATGCCCATATTTCCCAAACCACACGGAACAGAGAACTATTATTTGGTATGAAGCATCCTTGGGACCAGTAGAATTGAATGGTAAACAAAAATTGCCACCGGTTATGTTATGATGTTCTGTAGAGGCAATCGAAAAAATGCTGAGTCAGTATATTTGCAAAAATTAAAAGATTTTCTCCAGAACCAGTGGTCAGAATCTTTTGATATTTGGGATACAGCATCCATAGGGGGTGGAGGGGGGAAGATCAGATACAAATCTGTTAAAATGAATCCCCTTGATTCATATTTGGGCTCAACACAGGAGCCCCAATTTTTAACTTGGGGCAATATGGGGATTAAGCTTTAAAAATCTTCTTCAGATCCACCAGTCAGAATCCTTCCATATTTGGTACACAACATCTCTAGGGGAACAGATTCAAGTTTGCTCAAATTGGGACCCTAGGTTAAGATTTGGGCTCAACACCGGAGCCCCAATTTTTAACTTAGGGCAATATGGGGAATAAGCTTTAAAAATCTTCTTCTTCAGATCCACTAGTCAGAATCCTTTCATATTTGGTTTTCAACATCTCTGGGGGAGGGGAGGGGGGTCAGATTCAAGTTTGTTCAAATCGGGTCTGTAGGGTAATATTTGGACTCCCTATTTATTTAAAAATCTTCTCCAGATCCACCAGTCAGAACGCTTTTATATTTTGTATACAAGATCTCTTGGGGGGGGGGGGGGGGGAGGGGGGGGGGGGGCATTCAAGTTTGTTCAAATTGAGTGCCAGGGTTAATATTTGGGCTCCCTATGGAAGCCCAGATTTTAACTTAGTGCAATATGGGGGATAAATTTTAAAAATCTTCTTCAGACCCACCGGTCAGAATCCTTCCATATTTGGTATACAGCATCTCCAGGTGGGGGGAGTGGGGGGGGGAGGATCCCATTCCAGTTTGTTCAAATCAGGTTCAAATCGGGTCCCTAGGTTAATATTTGGGCTCCCTGTGGTAGCCCAAATTTTAACTTAGTGCAGTATGAGTAAATTTCTTCAAAAAATGTTTTCTTCAGATCCACCGGTCAGAATGCCTTCATAATTGGTATACAATATCTCTAGGGGGGTCAGATTCAAATTTGTTCAAATGGAGTGCCTGGGTTAATATTTGGGCTCACTATGGGAGCCCGAATTTCAGCTTATTGCAATATGAGGACATTTCTTTAAAAATCTTCTTCAGATCCACCAGTTGCAATGCTTTCATATATGGTCTATGGTGGGGGGAGGGGGGGGGGGGGCAGATTTAAGTTTGTTCAAATCGAGTGCCTGGGTTATTAATTGGGCTCCCTATGGGAACCTAAATTGTAACTTAGTGTAACATGAGGGAATTTCTTATAAAATCTTGTTCTTCAGATTCACCGGTCAGAATCCTTTCATATTTGGTTTACAACATTTCTAGCAGAGTAAGATTCAAGTTTGTTCAAATCGGGTCCCTGGGTTAATATTTGGGCTCTCTATGGTAGCCCGAATTTTAACTTAGTGCAACATGAGGAAATTTCTTTAAAATCTTCTTCAGATCCACCAGTCAGAATACTTTCATTGGTTTTCAACATCTCTAGTGGGGTGAGATTCAAGTTTGTTCAAATCGAGTGCCTGGGTTAATATTTGGGCTCCCTATGGGAGCCGGAATGTAGCTGAAGAATTAGAAATGTTTTATTAAGTACCCTCTAGAGGTGTGTAACTAAGATTAATCCACATAGGTTGTATCAAGGTGCTCCGTAGGGGAGCTCCACTTTTTACAGTATGATTAACTTAAGAAAAGGTATGATGCTTGGATTATTTTAGTCATGCCTAAGGAAGGGGCTCAAGGATTGACAATGGATCCTATAGAGATTGACTGTTCAGTGTAGATTCATTCTTGGACTCTGTTTATATCGGGGTTTGTTCAAGGTGAGCACTTCAGGCCCCGTTGGGCCTCTTGTGTTAAACAAATGTTGGTGGGCAGTGTAAACAAAAGGTAGCTTTTAACCATTTTAATATTTCCTAAAATATTTTCTGACAGTGGTTCTACAATGTACACAGTTAACACTTGCTAGTACTGTCAAAGAAGTGGTACTCGAGTACTACGAGTACACTGAGTACTTTGGACCCAGCCCTGGCTAGTAGAGTGAAGACTCCTGGTTAATAACATGCTACATGTGTATTAGCTCAGCAAATGAAAGTGGAGGAGAAATTTATGAAATATTTGAAAATATTTTATTTTTTATTTTTGTGGGAATATGTACTTATTGTTTATTTTTCTAGGCAAGATGTGTCCAAATGATACAGTTTAATCAAATTTATTTAAAAGAATTGGAATCAAACAAAGTCTTCCAAGATTTGGACTTAATTTTATAGTTCAAGCTACATGAAGTGCAAACTTGTAGCACTAATCCCCAGGGCAGAATTTCGCAAGAATCAGTGGGGAGCATTATGTTAATTTTGCTTCTCACAAAATATTTCACAATATATTTTATGATTTGTACACATTGTTACTCAAAATAATTTCAGGACAACTGCAGGAAAATGTTCCTTCTGTTTTATTTTTCCTTCACTGATACTTGCAGTCCTGACATTGACTCTTGGAAATCTCTTCAGGGATGTGGCTATAAGGTCTTGGTATGGTTTGTGTGTCCCCCTGAATTTCAAATGTACCCCCTCCACCTTGCCTGCAGCCAAACTGAACATGCAAATAAGTTTTGATAAAACCATTTGCAACTCCCCTCCCCATTCCAAGTGAGAATGTTTCAACTTCCACCTGTGAATTTCCAGCTGCTGGAAAAGCCAGAATGCATCTCCATCCATTGTGTTTGAAATATATGACCTTTGGGTTCTTCTGTTGGGTGCAACCGGGGCTGCACTTTTCAAAAATTTGCGTAACCCATTTATCGTTCACCTGATCTGAGCTTTGGTAACTTGGTTCGTTCCCCTGTACTTGATTTAGGTAACCCTTTAGGTAACCTAAATAAGTATGTATCGCAACTATGCTGATATATGAGCCATTGTATCATAGCCAGGTTCCTGTGGACAATATCCTGATGAATGGAGATGAACCCTTAGGAACAATAATGAGGCTGTGTTGCAGCAATTCAGATACAAATTAGTTGCAAATATAGCCTAATCTCAGTATGGGCCAGCATGCTGCAGAAGAGTATGGCATCCATTTAATCATTATTTGTGGCAGAGACATGAATTATTCCCATTTCCTGATTTTGTACCCATGTTACATCTTAAGATGATCAATAGTTTAAAATGATGTTGAGTATCGACCAATCATCAGCATAGGTGTTTGCATCTGCCTGAAGGATAGCTGCTGTGCTGGCCAAAAATTAATCAACAGAGCAGCTATACTTCTGGCAGATGCAAACACCTGTGAAGCTTATGATTGGTTGATGCTCAACATCATTCCACCATTCATTAGATAATTCAACTTGGCAAGAAGTTTGCGCGACCGACGACAATTTGGCACGACCCATTTTTCTTTCAGGTGTTTTTCATTTTGGGTAAGCTTCATGCGACCAAAATGGCAGATGTTCGCTGCAAATCGACAGGCCTGGCAACAAGGCATCATCTGCAATACCTTAGCATTGCAGATGGCAGCATGTTGCATTCAACAGATGAAATATTGATTCCAGTTAGAAAATCCTATGAAATGTTCAAAATCACAAACTGTCAACTAAAGACGGTCACAGTCACCTATAAAATGCTATGGAATCTACTGCCAAGACACATGAAATTTCCAACTATTGGTGGTTTGAAACTTAAAATTTCAAACAACGGAAAATTTCGGCTGGGATTGTGAGACATTCCCCTAACCCTCTGTCGCCATACCCCTGAATCTTTTGCTCAAGAATCGGTGTCATAATCTGGTAATATCTACAAATAGACATAAGGGAGAATATTTTTTGATGTTTTCTGCAATTCATTTTGATTAGTATCGTTGATGGAGCACCAGTGTTTTACACATTTGTGTGCGAATTTAAAAAGTATACAGTATATTTATATAACATTGTGAAATGGTTGATATTTAAGTATATTTTGTGTTATATTTTACAAATTTTTAATTACATTTACTAAAGAGTTGTAGATGACATTAAATTAGAATTCTTTTAAAATAACCATGTGAAAAGTTTTTGCCAATTTTGGTAAATGTGCTGCACATTAATGTTTGTTTACCCTTAAAGTCCTAGGGATTTCCTGACATTTTTGTAACACTTTTGTCAGTGGCTGTGCAGGAGTTTCTGGGGCAATTTGGGAAAACAAAGCCTGGTTCCCTCAACCCAAAATTAAGGAAAAGCAGTTTGATAAACAAGAGGAAAAATTGGAGAGATATCTCCAAAGTGTCATCTGTAAGTCCTGCTTAGTCTCAAGAAAAATAACAAATTGGTTCCAGTTACATTCCAAGAAAAAATATATTCAGTCTGTTATAATATTTTGTGAAAATTGTTTTTTATCATATAACTTGTATCATTTAGTTGAGGTTTAACAATCAGCTTTTAAAATATATGCAGACAAACAATCCCAGTTAAACTTATGCCTCAAAGAGCAGCTTTTCACTTAGATGATGAAAAAATCACTGCACACTCACCTGTGTTCAGTTAACTTTATACACTTCTGACATTGCTATATTGAAAGACAGTGAAGTCCACTTAACTAAGATATCTCTTGATTGAATAACCCTGTTAATTGAATATAACTTCCAAAACACAAAACCATTTACCATACCTTCTATACAAATTTGACCTGTTAATTAAATATAAGCTCTTGAGCAAACTCCTGTTAATTGAATAAAAAGGTAGTAATATGTTGAGAAATTACTCTGATAATCAATGAATTGCCCTTGTTTATAGACCTACTTGGCCTCAGACATCCCTTTCAGGCATTGGATGTGAAAATCACATGGCTTTGTAGTATATGAGTGTGAATGTAATTATGATTTGATTTCAGAATTCGTATTTGCAACATCCCTTACCACCTAATCCTTTTTCAACTTAACCCTTTGAAGACGAAAGGCCACTTTTCCTGTCCAGAATCGTGATATGACCTGAATTCATAAAGTAGATAATTGCTTAGTGAATTTGTGTGGTAGACCATCTGAGCGATCAATTCCAGGGTCCGTACGGTCTTGAAAAGTGCTTGAATTTCAATGCCTGTCTTGAAAAGTGCTTAAATTGACTTTTCCCCTTGAATAGTGCTTGAATTACCACCACTCTTCTTGAAAAGTCCTTGAATCCTGGACCCCAACCTACTCTGCTAAAAAATCCCCGCCAAAATGCCACGTTTTAGTGCCCAAAATAACAAAAAAATTCGGGAATTCGCTGTAGCATATTAAAGTTTAAAACACGAATAGTATAATACACCTGTGTGCTCTGCACACTACTTTTCTTGTTCATGATAATGAGAGAACACACAAGTACACAAAATACGATGACGTTCATCATAATGTACAGGTCAATTTTAACCAATCAGAAAATTGAAACGGCAGCATGTGATCTATTTGCATACTATCATGTGGTTCACTGTACACACAGGCTGCTATACTATGGAGAGCATCCAATTCAAATGAGCGGTGAATTGTGTTTTGCAAACTGGTTTTTCCAATCAATGTCTGCATCTCCGCCTGTTTCATTTATTTCGTGTCACACAAAAGGATAGTTACTGGAAGCGACAATATATCAAAGATTCACCTTGACTTTGTATGAAAATAACAGAGGTATTTGATAATAAATTAATGTAAAATCTGTGTTGCGGTAATTAGTTTCTACATTAAGGTTTTACCTAAGTCATATTATCAATCAATAACAATATTCAACGCGTTCAAGGCAATACATGAAATAATAAAACATACGTACCAAAGGAATATTTCAAATAATGTGATGAATGGTGAATAAACAATCTTCAAAACATCAAAAAGTGAACATCAAAAAACATACATCTGAACACGCTGAAATCCGGAATTCGTCTGCCGTAAATGTGCTCGGTACTTCCGGTGACGACAGCAGACATCACGTGACATTATCTGTCTGGCAATGTCACAACACCACTCCCTTCTTCTTGAAAGGTTCCGTCGACGAAAACAAAAACTGGAATCCTCACAGTTCCTCAAATTAAACTTGGTGTTGCAAACAAAAAATTAAAAGGGAGTCCGCCCATGAAGGAATTGATCAGCTGCCTAAACCTGAGTTGCCTTGATGCTGTACACAAAACGAGCGTTGGAATTCGCTCGTCGCAGCACATCATCCGGACGACAGCCCAAAATTTCCCCTAATTCAACTGCTATTTCCCCGACCACAGCAGGGGTAGTTCCTGCTCGACCTTTCGAGCCAAAGTAGGGCGCATCCGATTCAATCAGAATTCGCTCAGGGCGAACTGCCCTGACACCCTCCTTCTGAAGCTCAGAAAAGCTTGCACAGGCCCCTGTGAAACCAAAATATGTATTTGGTCGCGCCGAGGTCCAAGCATGGACTGTTTCCTTTGCTCCCTTAAAGCAGTGAAAATGAATCACTTGCTCCTTGTGTGTTTCACCTAGAACTATCTGCAGCGTGCTGTTAGCAGTTTCATAACTCATCGGGTTACCAGAGGACCCCCGACAATGGATGATGTAAGGTTTATTTGTCACTTTGGCTAAACCTAAAAGTTCTCTAAAAGTGTTATCTTGCTTAATAAATTGATCCTCTGACAAGGAACTACGGTCCACACCAATTTCTCCAACTGCGACTACAGCTGGGTGATGGATTAAATCGACAAATCGGTCAAACACTCTCTTATCCTGCAACTGGTGATAATTTTTTGGGTGACACCCCATTGCGACTTTCCACTGGGGGTGCCAATTTAGTTCCCTGACATCTGGGTAGGTGTGCGGGTCGCAAAACACTTGCACCCCACCCTCAATAGGAAGGGTCCAGTTTTTCACCCTCCTAATCATCTCGGGTGGTGAGACGCCGAGGGGAATTTTTAAAAAACTTGCATGTTCTGTCCTTGTGAAAATGCGAGTCTACACCCACAAGGGGTTCAGTCACTCCGGCTGTTGAACTGCACTTAACATGAGCACTGATAAATGACTCAGTGTCACCACCACCAACTGTCTTCTTTGAAGACGAGCCACCAGACGCTTGTTGATTATGGGAACGTTTACGTTCAGCAGCTTTTTGAGTCACACTTGAATCTTTACCCGCACCAGTTTTGTTACCTGGGGGCGCATCCACACGCTCTTCTGCCGGAATGCTTGAAGGGTTCATTTTTCCTTCAACTTGTTTTCCTTTTCTCTCCTTCAGGATAGCCTTGTGTTTCTTGACACGTTCCTTCCGTCTCTCTGCCCTGGATATCTTAGTTTTCTCTGGGGTGGCGAACCTGGACTCCTTCCCTACAATTAAATTGGAGGATAAATTTTGGTTTGCCCCAATGTCTGCCACAGGCACTGCATGCGTGATCTCGCCAACAGTGGCTACCCTCCCGGGTTCTGATGGCGCACACGGTTCAACGCCTGTGAGGGACAACATTTGCATACATGTACTATCATTACATTCACTGGAAAATTTACTAGGGGGGCTGGAAATGTCCATTATTTCAGCACAAGATGCAAACTCAGAGTCGCTATCAACTCTGGGTGGATCTTGTGGAATGGAGACACCAGCCGTCTGCCCAATCAGAGCATCCCTAATCCCCTTACTATCCAGCATATTTAATTCACCTGGAATATTCTGGCTCAAAATCGCTGGCGCATCATCTGCCAAAACCAACTCATCTACACCCATGTTACTGGGCGCAACAGACAACCTCTCTGTGTCTTGAAAAGAGTGATTATCAAGCAAATCGATCAAACCAACAATATATGTACCTTTATCTGTATTTGTTTCTGTATTTCCACTTTCTAGTGCTGGTGTTCCAGGGTTGGACTGAAGAAGAAGGCTGTCCTCTATGTCACTCATGATCTGAAAAAAAATGGAAATACAGGTCAATGCTCCATCAACAATTTGGACAGCGGTAAACATCAATCTGGTCTGCATACTCTTGAGTGATGTTCACACATTCACCGTGGTACCATTCATCACAGTAGTCACACTGAAGCATAAATCGGCCACCGGATTTCTGACGGCAGATACAATAAACTCCAGTTTGTCCCTCAACTACAATGGTACCAGTTTCTTTAAATGTTCGTAAGCATCTGGTGAGCCACGATGGAAGGGTCCTGTCATGACACAATTTCAACCGATGGTTCACCACACTGATAGATTTTTTGAAAAATACTTTATAGAGGTAGGGAGTATACACCTCTCCAATTATACCTGGACCTTTCCAGAAAGGCGATAACTTCCTACACTTTCCCTTCTTTGATGCGGTGTCTAGCTGATACACAAGGTCACCCACTGTGTAACTGTATTTGTTAACCTTAACATCGTAATCCCGCTTCATTTTTTGACAAGCGGTCTTAAGGTTATTTCGAGCAATTTCGTGAGATCGCTTGTATTCACGAACTAAACACTTGACATACTCACCTGCGGTTTCATATTTGTCAACCTTTGGCTGGAATTGAAATACCAAGCCAGTCGGGTGGTTCACCTCACGACCCAGCATCATTTTATTTGGGGTAAACCCTGTAAGCCGATGCACAGAGGATCGATTGGCGCCTGCCAACTGGGGAAGGTATTTGTCCCAGTCTTTCTGGTTCTTACTGACGTAGCAACGGATTGCATTCATCAGTGTACGGTTCTATCTCTCGGCCTCGCTGTTGGCTGACGGTCGGTACGGCGTGGTCCGTGATTTGTGTATTTGAAGAGCTTCACAGACCGCAGAAAACAGCTTTGACTCAAAACAGGCACCCTGATCAGAAAACAACTGTAATGGGCACCCGAACCTCGAGAAAAACTCATTTACTGCGGCGCAAGCTGCTGTTTCAGCTGTTTGGTCGGGTAAAGGAATAAACTCGACCCATTTTGTGAACTGACAGACCATTACACATATATATTTATTTCCATCGTTACTTTGTGGTAATGGTCCTAAGAAATCTATATGCACACGCTCCATGGGTGCCCCAGCGTGGTAGCTTATTTGTTCCCATCTGGCGTGTCGTACCGGTTTCTTGCCCTGGTTACACTGAGGACAAGCCGCAATGTATGTTTCTATGTCCTGTGAAATACCATACCAGTAATAATTCTGGCGTACCCTCTCCCGAGTTCGAGCTATGCCTAGATGACCTGAAGCTGGTATGTCATGTGCGAGGTTCAAAATTTCTGCAGCAAACTTACCTGGAACTACAAAGACCTGACTACCATCCCTTTTAATTTTATACAGGAGGCTGTCTTTTATCAGAAACCGGCTTCGGTTGATCCAAAAATACTTAGTAGCTGCACTACACCTAAAAAGTTCACCCTCGCTCGGTTCTTGTCCAGTCTCCAGCCATCCAATAACAGGCATCAAGTCAGCGTCTTTACGCTGAGCATCCGCTAGCTCTTCACGGGATCCAATGTCGGCTAGTTTTAGTTCACAGGAATTTGGTTGAGTCAGTCGTCGAACTCTTATCTCACATGATGACCCTGGTATGTGTTCAAGGTCAATATGCGTCTGAGTCCAACCTGTCTCTGAACAAATAAAACCCAAATCATTTGTTGGGTTCTCCCACATTTCACCTGGATTCCAGGGAGATGTACAAGAGACACCCATGGGCGGTAAAAAACCAGTACAACCAACAACCCTGTTTGTAGATGGCGCTGCTTCAGATGCAAATTCAGCAGTGCCCTTTGCCAGTGGGACCACGTCGTCAACATCTGATTCAAACTTCGCCCAACTTTGGTGAATTCTAGTGCAGTATTTGCATCCACCACAGGGAAGTTTACTCAGGTCACATCCTGGGAAATACTGTTCACATTGATTTTCCACAGGAATCCTAGACAGAGCATCAGCATTGTTATGTTGACACCCCTTTCTGTGCTCAACAACCATATCAAACATGCTCAGTTCCTCGAGCCATCTTGCTATTTGGTTTTGCGGCTCTCGAAAATTCATGAGCCATCGCAGGCTGCTGTGGTCGGTTCTTAGAATAAATTTTCTTCCCAGCAAGTAATGTCGGAACTGTCTGGTAAACCGAACCACCGCAAGTAATTCACGGCGAGTTATGCAGTACCGTCTTTGCTGAGGTGATAAGACAAAACTACCATATGCAATTACCTTCTCTTGCCCACCCTGGACCTGAAGTAATTCCGCACCTATTGAGAAATTACTTGCATCTGTGTCCAGGATGAACAAATCAGTAGAATTGGGAAATGACAAAACAGGCGGAGATGTCAACATCGCTTTCAACCTGTCAAATGCCTCCTGCTGTTCTAATTCCCATTTAAACTTGTTCTTACCAGTGACTGCATACAACGGTTGGGCTACTTTGGCATAGTCCTTAATAAACGATCTGTGATAGTTGGTCAAACCACAAAAACTTTCTACATCCCGGGAAGACCGGGGTGTGGGCCAATTCTGCACTACCTCGATCGATGTATCTAACATTTCTATGCCATCGGCACTAACCGTTCTTCCCAAAAATTCAATGTTTTTCTGAAAAAACCCACACACTTGCTTGGCTTTAGCTTGAGGTGGTAATGCCGAAATCGTGACAACACCCTCCTAAGATTAGCAAGATGCGAGCTCTCTGAGTCTCCCAAAACCACTAAATCGTCAATGTACCCCAAACAAATGTCCCAACTCAGACCCTGTAAGACCAGGTTTATTACCCTGCACCATGTAAATGGCGATCCAAACAAACCAAAGGGCATCTTCAAAAATTGGAAGGTACCATATTTAGTGATAAATGCAGTTTTCGGGCGGTCTGATTTGTGAATAGACACCTGATGGTATGCTGCCAGACAGTCTGCTTTCCCGAACCAGGTATTGCCGCTTAAAGTGTCAAGGCAGTCATCAATTCGGGGTAGCGGATACACTTCTTTTTGTGTAACTGCGTTTACCTGTCTATAGTCAACACACCAGCGCATGGTGGAGTCACGTTTTTTTACCAGAACGGGGGCCGAGGCCCATTCTGACATGGAAGGCTCGATAACTTTAGCCTCCAACAGTTTCCTGAGATGACTTTCCTCCTTGTCCGCAAAACAAGCAGGTGTGCGACGCATCGGTTGTTTAACAGGACGGGCACCTTCCCTCAAGGGAATGTGGTGTTCAATTTCGGTAAAATTCCCCAAATCAAACTCGTCCTTGGCGAAGACGTCGCTGAATTCAATTAACAACTCCTCCAGCTGCACTTTCGTATTTGAAGTTATCAGCTTGGAAGAGCGATCAAATAAATCTTTCAGATGTTTTGGTAAACCAACAGATTCAGAAATCATGGTGTGTTCGTCACTTGACATTTCCGGTTCCGAACTTTCAAACAGTTGGCGCACCCCAAATGAACGATCTTCGTCCACTGTAGGGGTCTCTTCACCAGAACTGCTAGCTGGGTCACCTGGGAATATATCGGTAACTTCATAGGCTTCCCCTAAACATTCCTGCTTCTCGAGTTCAGTGTCACCATCTGTCGCATTGATAAAACACACAGTCGGAGTTTCATAACCATTATGGACAGTTGGCAATACTGTTGAGGAATGTTTTTCATTTGGTTCAATGACAAAGTCTGATAAAGGGGGGACAACCTTACATTTCAGTAAAACAATGAAATGTGATGGAACAATGGTACACTGCTCCGTGATAACACGAGCCACTTTCACACCAACAGATGGCAAATTCATTCTCCTCACTGTAGGAAGCTTATTTTCACCCAAGAAAATGTCACCTTTGTTGACATTAATATGAGCGTTATGTTTCCTCAGAAAGTCCATTCCGAGCAACATGTCATCTTCTATTGGCGCAGTGTATATGTTTTCATCGAATTTCCGGTCGCCAATAGTTATGTTTACAGGACCAACAAGACTACCATGCATTTTCCCGTCTATTGCTGCTGTGTTAAATTTCAAATTTTTCAGCACTGGGGGGATTTGTTCAAGCTGGCCCAATAATTTGTCAGAAAGAATTGTAACGTCAGCGGCGGTGTCAATAACAGCTTGAATTTCTACACCGTTGACGGTCAGAGGGACTTCAATACTAGATAAAGATTTTACCCTCTGGATGACTATCTCTTTTTCTAGGGTGGTCAAAAAGTCAGTTTCAGTGAGGTCGTTGGGGGTTTCCGGGGCCGAAATCAGACCTCCAGATTGGTCCCTGTGGAGTTTAAATCCTTCTCAAATCTCACCTTCGTTCCTTTGTTTGACCTGTTACCAGGATTGAGTGATGGGCAAAGTTTTTGAAAATGCCCGTAACCCTTGCAGGTGAAACAGGCACCCCTGGAAGGTGATGGTGATCTTGAACGGTCCCCTGTCAGAGCACGTTTGCTGTTAGAACCCTGAGAATATGTAGGTTTAGTCTCATGTATCTTACTAGATAATTTGTCAACAGTGCTGGCCAACTTATCAAGTTTATTGGTCAAATTTTCTAAATTGGTTTCCATGGCCAGTGTGTGCGCTTTCAAAGCCGAAATCTCACTAAACTTTTGACTGGTGTAGGATTTACTAGAAGCGTGGTAGGAAGTGGGGCGACGACCCGTGTCTGAATCAGACCCGTTTTGATACATTTGCGGGTCTTGTTTTCTACCCCGATTCTTTTCTTTAGACTTAAAAGCCCTGATCTGCCTCACGTCTTCATCTGAATCGTCTGACTCAGGCGCAACGCGACGAACTTCCCTACGAGGCTTGCTGGCACTACCGTGGATGGCTGCGTAGTTGTGTTGGTGCCATCGAACACGATTTATTGCCTGTTCCAGTGATTGTGGGGTTTCCATACTAACCATTTCTGCCGCTCGTGTTTCCACGCATCCCTGACAGAACTTGAGTATGGCCTGTCTTGTTGTAAATGCTGGCGAACATTCCTGAAAAGCGCGGGTAGCCAGAGTTAACACCACCTCGGCCCATTCTTCAAGTGACTGATTCGACTGTTGTCGTGCTTGCTGAAATCTCAGAGCTGCGCAGTCTCAGGAAGATCCCGGTAGCCAAAGCGATTCTCTAGGCTCCCTGGCAACTCAAAAATATCTATGTGTGGGTTCCTTTCTGTTAGAAGCGTGAAGTATTCACTTGCTTTGCCTGTGAGACACCAGCACAGAGCCTGTTTTCGCTCCTCTGCCGTCCATCTCTGTGAGTCACAATATTGTGTAAACTTCATTTTGAATGGATGCCACTGGTCGGACCCATCATATCGAAACCCTTTTGGCATATTTGAGAGACAAAATCTACGATTATTCTCAACATTTGCATTTTGCCATGGTGGAGAATAAACTGGTGGTTGCCACATAGGTGGCTGCATGCCCCACCATGGGTAAGGAAATGGGGGTGACAAATGCTGAACTGGCATAGTCGGCGCAGAAGACTGTACTACCGACACTGTAGGAACTGCATTGACAGGTGGTGGCAGTGGTGACTGCACCCCAAACCCTTGAAATGGTTGAGTAACAGGCAACTGTTGCCCTCCACCTGAACAGTTATTACCTAAACTCACGCCAGCTTGTTGAAAACTTGTCGCCTGAGACCCAACTCCGCCATAACCCAAGTATGAAACACCATAACCAGGCTGAAGAGGAGTATGAGTAGGCGCTGTGTTTCTTGACATAACTGGGACCGATGAGCAACTTGAATTACCCATGCAAATTCCTCCCTGTTGGACATTTGGTTGAGGATTTGCATAGTTATTTGACCCTGGCCAGTTAGATGCAGTATTCAAGTACAAACTGCCTGCATTGGTACATGCAGGGCCGACAGGTGTATTTTGCAGTGGGGCCGATGCCTGGTTCCAAGGCATTACTTGACCCTGTGATACATTTGTTTGCACTTGAAACCTACTTGGTGACTGTGTATCACCCAAGCCCGATACCTGCGATTTATCGAAATGTCTCATTTGTTGTACAGTATTCAACAGATTGGATCTTTCATCGCCAAAAAGCGACGCACCAACTGCAATGTTTTGTGCACTTTTATTCCCTACACTGGGGTCACCATACAATGAATTCCAATCACTTTGTGTGCTCCTGGCCTGCACCGTGAGTTTGTCGCCATAACTCACAGCGTTCAGCACCTGTGTGGGTACTGCTGTTGCACTTGGCACACTAAATTTTGGATCCCCTACACAAACTGAGATTTTCGATAGCCCCATCTCAGATGTCTGACTTTCATCTGAGGTAGCTTGACCTCCCCAGTCGAATTTCACTTTGATGTCGGCATCGTATAACATTGGTGGTTTATTTCCTGGCAAATCATGCCGCACTACTGACATGTCTGCGTCATACAGTTCTGTCTGAGCAGGAGTTGACTTTGTATCGGATGGGGGTGGTGTATCCGACATGACCGAACTGACTGATTGAATAGGGTCACCAGTTTCTGTAAACATTACCTCTGACTCAATCGGTGGTAGCCAATTGTCAACAATTTGTCCTGGCGTTGGGGGTGCGAACTCAATCACTGCCCACTGATCCTTTGTACCACGGAAGTACGGGATGTCTACCAGGTCTTGTTTACACAACAGGCCCACTTCTCGTCTCTTTTTCACAATATCAGTGGCCACTTTTGGCCCAACATGTGGAATGGCCAATAACTCTCGCACCGATACGGTGTTTACATTTACTTTCTGGCTCATTTTGTACATTCAAATTTGGAAATCCCTAACCAATAACCTATTCTATTCCCTACTTTTTCCCCCCAAAAAAAAAAAAAAATTATTTTTTCTTTTTTTTTTTTAAAGATTTCTGATTATGTCCCTAGAAAAAAAAAAATATGTGTCAAAAATGGTAATATAGCAATGATCCTACATCGTATAATCAAACGTAGGTCAAATGACACATGAAATTTTCACTACACAACAGCCTGACAACCCTCGGAAAAGTATCCTAAAATTGCCGAAAGTATCACAAATATTTTTAGCATATCAATACGAAGAAAACATGTAAGACAACCTTCGGAAATTGTCTAAAAATTGCCGAAAAGTTACAAGTTTAATAGCATGTGAATGTTAATAAAATTTACAGCTTTCAGAAATGTGCCTAAAAACTGTCGAGAAAGTGACATCAATACATGTGTGAAAAATTTCATCATCAATGAATTTTAGGCAATGGAGATACACAAAGACATAATGACATTGAAAATTTGCAATACGAAAATAGTGGATGCTTGTCGCAGCCGGTGAGACGAAACGAAGTTGAAATTCAAAAAGCCCGCAAATAAAATTTACGGACGACGCCAATAATGTAAAATCTGTGTTGCGGTAATTAGTTTCTACATTAAGGTTTTACCAAGTCATATTATCAATCAATAACAATATTCAACGCGTTCAAGGCAATACATGAAATAATAAAACATACGTACCAAAGGAATATTTCAAATAATGTGATGAATGGTGAATAAACAATCTTCAAAACATCAAAAAGTGAACATCAAAAAACATGCATCTGAACACGCTGAAATCCGGAATTCGTCTGCCGTAAATGTGCTCGGTACTTCCGGTGACGACAGCAGACATCACGTGACATTATCTGTCTGGCAATGTCACAACAAAATCATGAATTATTGTTTGTAAATAATCGATTTGGAATGTCAAATTACCACAAACAACCCAACAACTTTGCAAGAAGTTCCGAAACTTAACCAAAAGGACAGAAATGGGCCTGAATATTACCTGACACACACTCATTCTTGAAATATGCACTGTGCGAAGAGCAGTTATAAAAAGAACATGTCTCAGTTGGTTTCTTAGAATGGAAAAATAGTCCTTGAAAATGAATGACATAGCCTTTGAAAAGTGCTTGAATAGTGCTTGAATTTCATTTTGTTAAACCTGTACGAACCCTGAATTCGGACTCCCACGTTGTGTCCTTGGGCAAGGCACTTAACCCCAATTGTCCACCTGGAGGCACGATGATGCCAGGTACTAAGACATACTGCATGTCGATGGTATGCATGTCTTCAACCAATCTAACCCAGCCTGTGCTGCAGTGCGGAGTTACGATGTTGGGGAGCTGGCAGCTGCTCATAGTTGCTCGGTGGTTCTCTCCGGGTACTCCGGCTTCCTCCACCCATAAAACTGTCATGATCCTGATTAGCCATTGTGCATAAGTATATGACCTTAAACACCAATAAATAAATAAATAAATGTGTGATAGACCAATCAAGATTTTCAAGCACATTGAAAATATTGAACGGTCTCCCCAGTAGAAACGAATATAGACTGTACCAGTTGAACTAGCAGGGTATATACCATCAAGGTCCAAAGGGTTAACTTACTGCACAACAATGATGTTGAGTATAACTTTTTTAACCTTACTCCCAGTGGGAACCCCGGGAAGTAAAGCAGTGCTTGTTTACTGTGGTAAACCAGCTCTGTTTTATTGATAAAATGGGCCCAATCACCAGTGCTTGGGGTAAAGTCCTCTAAAATGGACAACATGGGTATAAACGATTAACTTAACTTGGCTTCATTTCCATTTTGTGGTCATGATTAGCCATTGTGCAGAAATATGTGACCTTAAAGACCAATAAAGAAATAAATAAATTTCAACCTGACAATTTTTTTCTGAAAGCAATTTGGACTTAAAACCTTTACCCATTGTAATGGCCAAAACCAGTCGGCGCTAATCACAAAATTTTACATTCAATTTTCATTATTTTAGAAAAAAAAATTTTTTCTCAAATCTTTTGACCCCTCATTGGAACCAGCTCATTGAGCTCGTTCCAATGAGGGGTCATAAGCTATAATTTTTACGCAAAAAATGAAAAAAATTAGTTGAAGAATTTTATTTGCAAGTGTCGTCTGCCTTTCATGTTAGACTGCTCAGTGAGCTCTGTCAAAATAAAAATTAAATTGGTTCAATTCCAAGTTGCATTGTAGGAAATATTCGCAATGTACAGTATACAGTTTGGTTAACAATCCTGAATTAGAAGGGTTTGAATTTTAATTCTGATAACAAACTAGAGTTACATCCAAGACTATATGTCACCCCAGACCACCTATGCTATCATCACTCCAACAACTAATATTCCTGTTTCGTATCATGTGATTAATTGCTGGACCAAACCTACATGCCTATGGACTAGAATGGTGTCTTCCATGTAATGAAAAGAAGACAACAAAAAATAAATATCATTTATGTATATTTAATAATAATATATTGCTTGAGTTTTAATTTTATATAATATTGCCAGAATTCCACCAAGCATTGTGCTAGGTCCAAAACTGAACTGAAAACTTCAGTTTTCTGGCATTAGCCCCGATAGGAATCGATCTCAGGGCTATGGCACTGGATTGCCTAGCCCTAAAGGTTCTGCCACCATACCAACTGAGCTAATGATATTCCTCTCAAAAAGGTTGAAACTAACTCAGCTAATATGGTGGTTCACATTTACAACCTGACCACCCAAGACTGAGATAACGAGAATTAACAATTGCTGAATTGGGAGTTATTTTGGTGTTGATTTATAATTGTCTACAATAGCACTGTATTTATTGTGATATTTTACCTCTGGATTGTTTGCCTTGCTATTTGATAAACAACTGGAACAGATTACTGT
Organism: Pictodentalium vernedei; assembly: GCA_031216915.1. Lineage (NCBI taxonomy): Eukaryota > Metazoa > Mollusca > Scaphopoda > Dentaliida > Dentaliidae > Pictodentalium > Pictodentalium vernedei. The sequence continues at coordinate 369,548,114 of CM062295.1, forward strand.
TATATTGGTCTATTATTTTTTTTATTGTTCATCTTCCGCATTTCTGTAAATAAATCCTGTAAAAATGAGCACATTGTAAGTTGTCATAAGGAAAGCAAAATTTTCACCCAAAATATATGTTAAATAATGATAAAAAATGAATAATGGCCCACAATCATACAAAATAAAAACAGATATGTTAAAAAAAATGAAATGGAATTATAGTGCATTGTGACAAAAAAAAAATTGTCAAATCAAAGAAAAAATGAAATTAGAACATATGGTCCAAAACATTTTGTTTATTTGCATATAAGATCATATGAAAAAAAAATCAGTGCACAAGCACAAAATAAAAGAGATTAAATCATTATAAACATGTCAATATCTAGTTTCTTAACTTTAACCTGTAAGGCCTAATTCCGACTTTGATAACTTTTTAATGCAGAGTACCCAACATACATTGTTTGCGTAATCTCAAACCTTGTTTTCTAAGTACCTTCTCAGTTGTTTCTAGGCAAATCTTGGCTGCCTCTGCAGGTAGCCAAGACTTGACTAGAAACAACTGCAAAGCCACTAGAGGTAGACTTTCGAATTATAGCGAAAATGTATAAAAAGCTCTTAAGGGTTAAAAGATGCCCCACCTCAAAAATATATATTTTATGCTGTTTTTTTAATTTTTCCACCATGTGTCACGGGAAATTTCAATCTATTTAGTCCATTTTTAGTTTTAACTTGACAAAGTCAAGATAAGCTATTGCCATCACGCGTGCGGAAGTCTTGTTAGTCTGTGAGTCTGTTCACATTTTCCTTTAGCACAGGTCTGATCATCACGAAATTTCATATGTAGGTTTGGGGTCATGTCTAGATGAGAACGTCCCCTTTTGGTCCCGATCGGTCAACCGGTATGGCTGCCCGAGGCCAAAATCCGAAAACCATTAGTACAGTCTACAGGTCGTATTTATGAAGGGATTTCATTGTAACTTGGTAGAATGCCTCTGTATAATGCCTAGATGAGAACGTTCCCTTTTGGTCACGATCTGTCAACCGTGATTTTTAGCACAGTCTGCAGGTCATATTTAATATGGAGGGATTTCATGTAACTTGGTAGGATGACTCTGAATGATGTCTAGATGAGAACTTCCCCCTTTGGTCGCGATCTGTCAACTGTGACGACTGTCCGAACCCAAAACCCGAAAACCTTTAGCACAGTCTATAGGTCATATTTATGGAGGGATTTCATTGTAACTTGGTAGGTTGACTTCATATAATGTCTAGATGAGAACATCCCCCTTTGGACGTGATTGGGCAACTGTGACGGCTACAGGGGCCGAAGCCCGAAAACCTTTAGCACAGTCTACAGGTCATATTTATGAAGGGATTTTATTGTAACTTGGTAGGATGACTCCAAATAATGTCAAGATGAGAACGTCCCCTTTTGATCGCGATCATTCAGCCTTGATGGCTGCCCAAGCCCAAAAACCTTTAGCATAGTCCATAGGTCGTATGTATGGAAGGATTTCATTGTAACTTGTTAGGTTGACTCGATATAATGCCTAGATGATGACATCCCCTTTTTGTCATGATTGGTCAACTGTGACGGCTACAGGTGCCCAAAGCCCGAAAACCTTGAGCACAGTCTACAGGTCATATTTATGAAGGGATTTCATTGTAACTTTGTAGGATCACTCCAGATGATATTATCCTTTTGGTTGCGATCATTCAACCATAATGGCTGCCCGAGCCCGAAGCCCGAAAACCTTTAGCACAGTTTACAGGTCATATTTATGAAGGGATTTCATTGTAACTTGGTAGTTTGACTTCATATAATGTCTAGATGAGAACGTCCCCTTTTGGACACGATTGGGCAACTGTGATGGCTACAGGGTCCCGAAGCCCTAAAACCTTTAGCACAGTCTGCAGGTCATATTTGTGAAAGGGTTTCATAGTAGCAGTAGCTTGGTAGGATGACTCCAAATAGTGTCTAGGTGAGAACGTCCCCTTTGGTCGCGATCATTCAGCCTTTATGGCTGCCCGAGCCCAAAAACCTTTAACATAGTCTATAGGTCGTATTTATGGAAGAATTTCATTGTAACTTGTTAGGTTGACTCGATGTAGTGCCCAGATGATGACATCCCCTTTTGGTCGTGATTGGTCAACTGTGACGGCTACAGAAGCCCAAAGCCCGAAAACCTTGAGCACAGTCTACAGGTCATATTTGTGAAGGGATTTCATTGTAACTTCATAGGATCACTCCAGATGAGAATGTCCCCTTTTGGTTGCGAACATTCAACCATGATGGCTGCCCGAGCCCGAAGCACAAAAACCTTTTGCACAGTCTACAGATCATATTTATGAAGGGATTTCATTGTAACCTGGTAGATTGACTTCATATAATGTCTAGATGAGAGCGTCACCTTTTGGACGCGATTGGGCAACTGTGACGGCTGCAGTGCTCGAAGCCTGAAAACCTTTAGCAAAGTCTACAGCTCATATTTATGAAGGGATTTTATTGTAGCTTGGTAGGATGACTCCAAATAATGTCAAGATGAGAACGTCCCCTTTTGGTCGCGATCATTTAGCCTTGATGGAGCCCAAAAACCTTTAGCATAGTCTATAGTCATATTTATGTAAGGATTTCATTGTAACTTGTTAGGTTGACTCGATATAATGCCTTGATGATGACAACCCCTTTTGGTCGTGATTGGTCAGCTGCGACGGCTACAGGGGCCCGGTCCTCGGTTCGAATCCCACCTGCGGCAACCGCATTGTGTCCTTGGGCAAGACACTTCATCTCCATTGCCCGCGTGGGGGCACGATGACGCCGTGTACTAAGGCGTACTGCACGTCGATGGTGCGCATGTCTTCAACCAATCTAACCCTGCCTGTGCTGCAGTGCGGAGTTACAATGTTGGGGAGCTGGCAGCTGCTCGTCGTTGCTCGGTGGTTCTCTCTGGGTACTCCGGCTTCCTCCACCCGTAAAACTGTCGCGGTCATGATTAGCCATTGTGCATAAATATGTGACCTTAAACACCAATAAATAAATAAATACAGGGGCCCGAAGCCCAAAAACCTTGAGCACAGTCTACAGGTCATATTTTTGAAGGGATTTCATTGTAACTTTGTGGGATCACTCCAGATGATGTCCAGATGAGAATATCCCCTTTTGGTTGTGATCATTCAACCATGATGGCTGCCCGTGCCCAAAGCCCAAAAACCATTAGCACAATCTACAGGTCATATTTATGAAGTGATTTCATTGTAACTTGGTGGGTTGACTTCATATAATGTTTAGATGAGAACGTCCCCTTTTGGACGCAATTGGGCAACTGTGACGGCTACAGGGGCCCGAAAACCTTTAGCACAGTCTACAGGCGATATTTATGAAGGGATTTCATTGAAACTTGGTAGGATAACTCCAAATAATGTCTAGATGAGAACGTCCCCTTTTGGTCGTGATCATTCAGTCTTGATGGCTGCCCGAGCCCAAAACCTTTAGCATAGTTTATAGGTCATATTTAAGGAAGGATTTCATTGTAACCTGTTAGTTTGACTCCATATATTGCCTAGATGATGACATCCCCTTTTGGTCGTGATTGGTCAACTGTGACGGCTTCTGGGGCCCGAAGCCCGAAAACCTTGAGCACAGTCTACAGGTCATATTTATGAAGGGATTTCATTGTAACATCGTAGGATCACTCCAAATGATGCCCAGATGAGAATGTCCCATTTTGGGTGCGATCATTCAACCATGATGCTGCCCGAGCCCAAAGCCCAAAACCCTTTAGCACAGTCTACAGGTCATATTTATGAAGGGATTTCATTGTAGCTTGGTAGGATGACTCCAAATAATGTCTAGATGAGAACGTCCCCTTTTGGTCACAATCATTTAGCCTTCATGATTGCCCGAGCCCAAAAACCTTTAGCATAGTCTATGGTCATATTTATGTAAGGATTTCATTGTAACTTGTTAGGTTGACTCGATATAATGCCTTGATGATGACAACCCCTTTTGGTCGTGATTGGTCAACTGTGATGGCTACAGGGGCCCGAAGCCCAAAAACCTTGAGCACAGTCTACAGGTCATATTAATGAAGGGATTTCATTGTAACTTTGTGGGATCACTCCTGATGATGCCCAGATGAGAATATCCCCTTTTGGTTGTGATCATTCAACCATGATGGCTGCCCGAGCCCAAAGCCTGAAAACCTTGAGCACAATCTACAGGTCATATTTATGAAGTGATTTCATTGTAACTTGGTGGGTTGACTTCATATAATGTCAAGATGAGAACGTCCCCTTTTGGACGCGATTGGGCAACTGCGACGGCTACAGGGGCCCCGAAAACCTTTAGCGCAGTTTACAGGTGATATTTAAGAAGGGATTTCATTGAAACTTGGTAGGATGACTCCAAATAATGTCTAGATGAGAACGTCCCCTTTTGGTCGTGATCATTCAGTCTTGATGGCTGCCCGAGCCCAAAACCCCAAAACCTTTAGCATTTTATAGGTCATATTTATGGAAGGATTTCATTGTAACCTGTTAGTTTGACTCCATATATTGCCTAGATGATGACATCCCCTTTTGGTCGTGATTGGTCTACTGTGACGGCTTCAAGAGCACAGTCTACAGGTCATATTTATGAAGGGATTTCATTGAAACTTCGTAGGATCACTCCAAATGATGCCCAGATGAGAATGTCCCCTTTTGGTTGCGATCATTCAACCATTATGGCTGCCCGAGCCCAAAAACATTGAGCACGGTCTGCAGGTCATATTTTTGAAGAGATTTCATTGTAACTTTGTGGGATCACTCCAGATGATGCCCAGATGAGAATATCCCCTTTTGGTTGTGATCATTCAACCATGATGGCTACCCGTGCCCAAAGCCCAAAAACCTTTAGCACAATCTACAGGTCATATTTATGAAGTGATTTCATTGTAACTTGGTGGGTTGACTTCATATAATGTCTAGATGAGAACGTCCCCTTTTGGACGCAATTGGGCAACTGCGACGGCTACAGGGGCCCGAAAACCTTTAGCACAGTCTACAGGCGATATTTATGAAGGGATTTCATTGAAACTTGGTAGGATAACTCCAAATAATGTCTAGATGAGAACGTCCCCTTTTGGTCGTGATCATTCAGTCTTGATGGCTGCCCGAGTTCAATGGGAGCGCGGTGGCTCAGTTGGTAGAGGTGCAGGCTGCAAGCCGAGAGGTCCTCGGTTCGAATCCCACCTGAGGCAACCACGTTGTGTCCTTGGGCAAGACACTTCATCTCCATTGCCCGCATGGGGGCACGATGACGCCGTGTACTACGGCGTACTGCACGTCGATGGTACGCATGTCTTCAACCAATCTAACCCTACCTGTGCTGCAGTGCGGAGTTACGATGTTGGGGAGCTGGCAGCTGCTCGTCGTTGCTCGGTGGTTCTCTCCGGGTACTCCGGCTTCCTCCACCCGTAAAACTGTCACGGTCATGATTAGCCATTGTGCATAAATATGTGACCTTAAACATCAATAAAAATAAAAATAAAATAAAAAATGCCCGAGCCCAAAACCTTTAGCATAGTTTATAGGTCATATTTATGGAAGGATTTCATTGTAACCTGATAGTTTGACTCCATATATTGCCTAGATGATGACATCCCCTTTTGGTCGTGATTGGTCAACTGTGACGGCTTCTGGGGCCCGAAAACCTTGAGCACAGTCTACAGGTCATATTTATGAAGGGATTTCATTGTAACATCGTAGGATCACTCCAAATGATGCCCAGATGAGAATGTCCCATTTCGGGTGCGATCATTCAACCATGATGCTGCCCGAGCCCAAAGCCCAAAAACCTTTAGCACAGTCTACAGGTCATATTTATGAAGGGATTTCATTGTAGCTTGGTAGGATGACACCAAATAATGTCTAGATGAGAACGTCCCCTTTTGGTCACAATCATTTAGCCTTCATGATTGCCGAGCCCAAAAACCTTTAGCATAGTCTATGGTCATATTTATGTAAGGATTTCATTGTAACTTGTTAGGTTGACTCGATATAATGCCTTGATGATGACAACCCCTTTTGGTCGTGATTGGTCAACTGTGATGGCTACAGGGGCCCGAAGCCCAAAAACCTTGAGCACAGTCTTCAGGTCATATTAATGAAGGGATTTCATTGTAACTGTGTGGGATCACTCCTGATGATGCCCAGATGAGAATATCCCCTTTTGGTTGTGATCATTCAACCATGATGGCTGCCCGAGCCCAAAGCCTGAAAACCTTTAGCACAATCTACAGGTCATATTTATGAAGTGATTTCATTGTAACTTGGTGGGTTGACTTCATATAATGTCTAGATGAGAACGTCCCCTTTTGGACGCGATTGGGCAACTGCGACGGCTACAGGGGCCCCGAAAACCTTTAGCGCAGTCTACAGGTGATATTTAAGAAGGGATTTTATTGAAACTTGGTAGGATGACTCCAAATAATGTCTAGATGAGAACGTCCCCTTTTGGTCGTGATCATTCAGTCTTGATGGCTGCCCGAGCCCAAAACCCCAAAACCTTTAGCATTTTATAGGTCATATTTATGGAAGGATTTCATTGTAACCTGTTAGTTTGACTCCATATATTGCCTAGATGATGACATCCCCTTTTGGTCGTGATTGGTCTACTGTGACGGCTTCAAGAGCACAGTCTACAGGTCATATTTATGAAGGGATTTCATTGAAACTTCGTAGGATCACTCCGAATGATGCCCAGATGAGAATGTCCCCTTTTGGTTGCGATCATTCAACCATTATGGCTGCCCGAGCCCAGAAACCTTGAGCACAGTCTACCGGTCATATTTATGAAGGCATTTCGTTGTAACTTGGTAGGTTGACTTCATATAATGTCTAGATGAGAACGTCCCCTTTTGGACGCAATTGGGAAACTGAGGGCTACAGGGGCCCGAAGCCCAAAAACCTTTAGCACAGTCTGCAGGCCATATTTATGAAGGAATTTCAATGTAGCTTGATAGGATGACTCATTTTTGAATAATTTCACTGTAACTTGGTAACTTTCGTTCATATACGTTAACTTTGAGGGCCACATACATCAACTGTGAGGTCATATTAACCCACCCCTCAGCTCTTTAGTACAGTGTACACCTCATATTATTTTTATTAAAAAACATGGCATACAGGGAACAGAAATGAACATATTCCTAATTATCACAATTCTTGTCTTATTTCATTATCCTTTCATAAACATTGAACATTATCCTTTTCATCAAACACAACACACAAGTTAAGCTACAGTGTCATTGACACTTTCATTCAAATCCTCATAAACATTCTTCTGTGGTGGAGGAGCAGCAGCATCATGGTCTAATAATAATGCCTTCCTGACATGGTTTGCTGTCTTTAATTAATTGAAGAAGATAAAAATCTCATAGCTTTTGAGATGAAACTTCTCAATATATCGTTTCATTTTTTAGTGCCATCTTTCTAAGTTGCTATTTGTCCTCGTTCCAATAGTTCCATGATGATTCCACCAAAGACTGACTGCAAATACAGCATTATTGTCACCCATTTCTGCAGCTCTTGGTACAGCAGGAGTATCATCCATCACCTTGAGCCATTTGTCTTGAACTTCAACAGGTTGCAGTGAGGCAGGTGCTGCACCTCTGAGGATGTACTGACATACTTGTTGGGGATGATGGGAAGTGACGCACTGCTTGTTTACTCAGTAAACAAGTCTTATGTTATTGGTAAATAAAACAAGACCTAGTAACCAATGCCTGATGCAGAGGTCCTCTAAAGTAGTCAGCATTTTGGTATAAATGATCCACCAAACTTGACTTCATACTTGTGTTGTGGTAATGATATAATTATAGATGCAGAAGGAGACCGCATTTCATCACCTAAAACTACCAGCAGATGACACTTTCAAAAATGTTTCTTAACTATAGTAGAGTGCTAAATTATTTTTCAAAAGTAATTTGAAACATGAGTATTTTTTTCAAAGATACAATGCTACCAGCAAGGGGAGCCTTTGTTTAGCAAGAGTTTGCTCCTAAACAGTTGTTTTTGTTACCATTTATTGGAGAGTGACTATAAATTGTAGTAAAGCAGTTTTATATAAATATTTTTATGCCCCCCCCCCCCCCCCCCCCCAAAAAAAAAAAAAAAAATTCGGGGGCATATAGTGTTTGTCATTTCTGTCTATCTGTCTGTCAGGAAGATGTTCGTGTCTGCTCCGTAACTCTGAGAGGCTCCATTGGATTTTATTAAAACTTGGCATTCATGTTACTTTTGGGGAGACGATGTATGGAGCACAAAATTTATTTTTGTTTGATGGAGGTCAAGGTCACAGATCAAGGTCAAAGTTTGTGGGCATCTGTGATAGTGCGGTCACTGTCTTGTTTCTTACTGTTGAGGAAACAGCAAGTTTATGCATAAAGTGTAAAGCCACTAAAATGGCTTTCAGCACTTTTCAGCAGAGCCATGATTGTGTCTTCCAGAACTCAATGAGTTAAACAAAGATATTTCATTTTTAGCTCAACTTGACAAAGTCAAGCTAAGCTATTGCCGTCACTTCTTGTCCGCCAGCATACGTACGTATGTCCGTGCGTACGTCCACAATTTCCTTTGGCACACTGCACAGGTCACATTTATGATCAGATCGCTTTGAAACTTGGTATGCTTGTTTGGGGTGACATCTAGATGGGAGCTGTCGATTTTCTTTCATTTCTTTCCATTTTCTTAGTTTAGTCAGACCTCAATATTTCCCTTTGGAACACCCTACAGGGCACATTTATAATCGGATCAATTTGAAACCTGGTATGCTTATTTGGGGTAACCTCTAGTTGGGAGCTATCGATTTTCTTCCATTTACGGCAAAAAATGTTGCCACTGGCAACGATCTTTGATCTTAGTTTAGTCAAGCATTAATATATTCCTTTGGCACACTCTACAGGATACAATTATGATCAGATCGGTTTGAAACTTGGTACGCTTGTTTGGGGTTACCTCTAGATGGGAGCTATCGATTATCTTCCATTTCCATCAAAACATGTTGCTGCTGGCAACGACCTTTGATGAACTAAGTGCACTTGTGCATCAGTATTTCCCTTTGGCACACCCTGCAGGGCACATTTATAATCGGATCAATTTGAAACTTGGTATGCTTGTTTGGGGTGACCTCCAGATGGGAGCTATTGATTTTCGTCCATTTCCGTCAAACAATGTTGCCACAGGCAATGGCCTTTGAACTTAGTTTAGTCAGACCTCAATATTTCCCTTTGAAACACCCTACACGGCACATTTATAATCGGATTTCTTTGAAACCTGGTATGCTTATTTGGGGTGACCTCTAGAATGGAGCTATCGATTATCTTCCATTTCCGTCAAAAAATTTTGCCGCTGGCAATGACCTTTGATGAACTTAGTGTACTTGTGCATCAATATTTCCCTTTGGCACACCCTGCATGGCACATTTATAATCGGATCAGTTTGAAACTTGGTATGCTTATTTGGGGTTAATCACAAGTTATCAAGAGACCTGTTCTACAGTTAGGCTTATTCGGAAACAATTTGAACGTGAAGCTAAAAAAAAAACCAAAACCTATCAGTTCGGTCAGATTGAGTTTGGCCACACCCTTCCTTATTGTCCCCCGACCCTTCGGGGGACTATTGTAATCAGCAGTGTCCGTCCGTCCGTCCGTCCGTCCGTGCGTGCGTCCGTCTGTCCATCACACCCTTGTCCGGATGATAACTTTAGTTTGGATGATTTTACTGAAACTAAATTTGGTATGTGTCTTACTTGGGTGGAAATGCAGGTCAAGTTCGAAAATGGGCACGCTCCACTGATTTCTACTGGATTTATTCCCCTTTTTCGACTTAAAAAATACAGTTTTTGTGTTGTCCGGATGATAACTTTAGTTAGGATCATTTGATTGAAACGAAATTTAGTATGCCGCTTATTTGGGTGGAAATGCAGGTCAAGTTCGAAAATGGGCACGCTCCACTGATTTTTTACTGGATTTATTCCCCTTTTTCGACTTAGAAAATACGGTTTTTGTGTTGTCCGGATGATAACTTTACTTTGGATCATTTGATTGAAACGAAACTAAGTATGTGGTTTAATTGGTTGGAAATACAGGTCAAGTTAAAAAATGGCCATGATTTATTCCCCTTTTTCGACTTAGAAAATACGGTTTTTGTGTTGTCCGGATGATAACTTTACTTTGGATCATTTGATTGAAACGAAACTAAGTATGTGGTTTAATTGGTTGGAAATACAGGTCAAGTTAAAAAATGGCCATGCTCTGCGAACAAATTGCATCCTAACAGCTCCCTTGGATTTGCCATCTTGGTCGGGGGACCGGGGGCGTTGCCCTTGTTCCTATTCTGTTTAAAATTTCATATTATTTATTCTTTCAACACCAGATAAAAATACAGTACTAATATCCTGTCCTGTTTGGGGAATTGCATTTAGTTGAATATTCTGGCAATTTCTGACTGCAGTTTGTAGAGATGTTTGTCAAAGTTTGATACAATCAATGAGTTATAAATAGATACACCTCTGGGAATTGCAAGCACTTTCAGTATTTGGTGCTTCCAAACGTTCCATAGAGTCTCACTGATCTACTTGTCTGCTCCCCCTCAGAATCCCAGGAAGTGAAGCAGCACTTGTTTACCATGGTAAGCATGCTCTGTTGCACTGGTAACATAGGACTCGGTAACCGATGCCTGCAGTGGAAGTCTTCTGAAATGGGCAACATGCGTATAAACGATTGACTGGTCTTGACTTTATATCCATATTGCAGTCATGATTAACTATTGTGCATAAATATGTGACCTTAAACACCAATAAATAAATAACAAACATCTACGTTTCATTACACAAAGAATACTCTGATGCATCTCTTGTTTTAATGAATAATAGTTTAAAATGGTATATTCGTTTAAATTTACCACTTCGAAATGTAAAGAAACACAAAGCGAAGCAAGCGAAGCGTAAACAATTTTGTTGGCAACAGCGGAGGTGTCTGAAAAAAGAAGAATCACACTTAGTTATTGTCCGGGTAACTCAAGTTATATAAGTCGTGTTTGTGCTATATCAGACGAGATTGACATGTGTATCAGGGAAGGCAGGTATCCTAAGATAGCAGACAAAATCGTGGTAACCAATCCATGAGGTTATTACTTTGTTAGTTTCATCTAGGGCCATATGAAACTGAACTAGTACAGCGTCTTTATTTATTGAACCAAAACAAATAATTACAAAATGTTCTCACATCTGTACAGTTTTTTAGATCAACTTGACGAAGTCAAGCTGAGCTATTGCAGTCATTTGGCATCCGTCGGTGTATGTACATAAATGTACGTCCACAGTTTCCTTTGGCGCACCACACAGGTCGCTTTTATGATCGGATCAATTTGAAACTTGGTATGCTTGTTTGGTGATCTCTAGATGGGAACTATAAATTGTCTTTCATTTCATTCAAAAAATGTTGCTGTTGGCAATGACCTTTGAACTTAGTTTAGTTACATATCAATATTTACCTGTGACATGCCCCACAGGGCACATTTACTACTGAATTGTTTTTAAACTTGGTATTCATGTTTGGGGTTACCTCTAGATGGGTACTATTGATTTTCTGTCTTTTCCGTGAAAAACATGCTGTTGGCATCGACCTTTGAATCTTATGCAGTTATGCATCATTATTTCCCTTTGGCACACCCGACAGGGCACATTTATGATCGGATCGTTTTGAAATCAATATATTACCTTTGGCACGTCCTACAGTTCACTTTGTAACTTGATATGCTTGTTTCGGGTGACCTCTAAATGGGAGCTATCCATTTTCTTCCATTTCCATCCAAAAAAAAAACGTTGACGTTACCATTGGCCTTTCAACTTAGAGCAGTTATGCATCAATATTTCCCTTTGGCACACCCTACTTGTCACATTTATGATCAGATCGCTCTGAAACTAGGTATGCTTGTTTGGGATGACCTCTAGATGGGAGCTATCGATTTTCTTCCATTTCCATCAAAAAACCTTGGCGTTGGCAACGACCTTTGAAATTAGTTTAGTTATGCATCGATATATTCCTTATATACACCCTATAGGGCACATTTGTGATCGGATCGCTTTGAAACTTGGTATGCTTGTTTGGGGTGACCTCTAGATGGAAGGTATTGATTTTGTGCCATTTCCGCCAGAAACATGCCGTTGGCATCGACCTTTGAATCTTCTGCAGTTATGCATCATTATTTCCCTTTGGCACACCCAACAGGGCACATTTATGATTGGATCATTTTGAAACTTGGTATGCTTCTTTGGCATGACCTCTAGATGGGAGCTATTGATTTTCTTTCGGTTCCGTCAAAAAACTTCAATATATTACCTTTGACACGTCCTACAGGGCACACTTATGAGCGGATCACATTGAAACTTGGTTTGCTTATTTGAGGTGACCTCTAGATGGGAACTATGGATTTTTATCCATTTCCATAAAAAAAACGTTGCCGTTAGCATTGACCTTTGAATTTAGTGCAGTTATGCATCAATATTTCCCGTTGGCACACCCTACAGGGGACATTTATGATCAGATCTCTTTGAAACTTTATGCTTGTTTGGGATGACCTCTAGATGGGAGCTATTGATTTTCTTCCCTTTCCATCAAAAAGCGTTGCTGTTGGCAACAACCTTTGAAATTATTTATTTATTTATTGGTGATTAACTGAGTTCACATATTTTTGCACAATGGCTAATCATGACCACAACATGAGTGTCAACTCAATACCAGGGGTGAGCGTTAATAAGCCATGTTGCCCATTTTAAAGAGGGTTTGCACCTCCCAAGCATTGGTGACTGGGTTCTATTTTACCAGGAAAACAGAGCCTGTTTACCGCAGTGAACAGGCACTGCTTCACTTCCTGGTCCCGTGGGAACTTTTGAAATTAGTTTAGTTGTGCATCCATATATTTCTTGGGCACACCACCCTGTAGGGTACATTAATGATCGGATCGCTTTGAAACTTGGTATGCTTATTTGGGGTGACCTCTAGATGGGAGCTATTTTTCCATTTCCGTCAAAAAACCTTTCCATTTGCATCGACCTTTGAACTCAGTTCAGTTAGGGTCATACTAAATACCGAGCTATACCGAGCAGAACCGAGCAGTAGAAAAATAAGGCATATTAGTCAAAATAAAGGGTATAATATGGTATATACAGGTTATTTAAATGTAAAGTCTCAATTTGGGGTAAGTTGGGGTAAAATTGGATGATTTATAAACGTTAGAGTATAACGCGCCCGTCAAAAACTTCAGCTCGGTATATACTAGGTTGAACACAGAAATCCAATTAACACGCTATCGCAGCTCGGTGGTGGGGGGGGGGGGGGTGGGTGGAGCCACAGAGTTGTTTAATTGGTATAAAACGTCCACTGAAGTGATAAAAGCCCCATTGAGACCGTTGATTGAAGGGTTTTTGTAAGGATGGCTCACTATATCCGATAAAATTGTGATATTTTGCGAGTCTAATGTGTCATTTGTCTCCCGAGTCAGCATCAGAGATTATGTCACCAGATGGTTCGCTCATTTCACGTCATGTTCACTCACTGGATCGGATGTGTTCTTTTAACCTGCTGTTTTAACTCATTTCCATCGTCGTGCGTACTGCTCTCCAGTATTGGGTGAGAAACACCAACTATCTCATCGCCTCGCCCAGTATCCAAATCAGAAACACCAGGAATGACATGTAAAACTGGTGGCACTGCCCGAAATGGAATCCGTGGCACGAAATGGTTAGGACTCTATGATATTTTGATGTCTGAATCCTCACCTGCCCACAATATCCAAATCGACTCATGCTTTGAGCCGACCCTTGGCTTGAAAACTGTATTAAGAATTCTGATGTTTCCGTCAACTGGACCATTTACGGTTGGGTACACAGATTTCAGGGGTCGTCCAATAACTGAAGCAGCAGCATGCATGGTCCACGCCGAGGACCAGCCTTTTTTACGGGCACATGCATTGAAGTCATCATCCAGCGATGGACTAACTAAAGGAAGTTCAGTGTTTTGGTGAAATGACACATAAACTGACTTATTCAACAACAACTCTATGCACGTTCTAACCCGGAGCTCAGTGCTCATTGACTCGTCTCCAACTAAACAAACTGACACGGAATTGAACAGACAAATGCCGTTTGATCCTACAACAATGGGGACAGACTCGGTCCAGTGCGTTCCAAGAAGGCGGGATGCCTGTACATCCCTGATGTAGGATTTCATAGGATGGTATCGATGGGTTTTTGATATCTGAGCAAGAGGGAAGCGGCGTAAACAAAATTGCTTCCCGTTTTACAGTTTCTTCCAACTTACCATCACCCAAGGCAGCCACCAATCGAATGTGAGCCAAGTCCCAGTCAAACCTACCTTCATGAACCAGACAAGAACTGCAAAAAAATCTAGACAGGACTTCGTGAAGAAGCCAAATTATTGTATTCTGATACTTTCACGTTGTGGGTGAAACCACCGACTGCATAAGTCACACCCTATACTTTTGATATCATGACACTCGTCACCACACACACCGCAAGGATACTTTGGAGAAGACATTGTAATAATCAGATCGATGATCAGACTGAAAAGTTTGGAAATCAAACTATGTTATATACTTTTGAGTGCCCACATGAGCTTGTTATTGCCAGAACAGCCAAGCTGCACATCAAACAGGCTCATATGCTTTGTTCAATAGACCAGACTTACTGTTATAAAAACAATCAAGCTGTACTTAAAAAACGTATGTTATAATCAAACGTGCATCACTTATTACAAAAACAACTCAGTATGCTTTGTTCAAGAAGAATTGGCTGACAACAATGCAAAATGAATTCAGAAAGATGGGCAAAAAACAACAACAACAAAGGAAGATTTAATTAAACCAGCCCTGTCATACAAGCCACTGATAAAAATCACATTTTATATTTATATTGTCTGCAGCGCAGACACTAAATATCGAGGTGCGATAGCATTGATGAACTAAGTGCACTTATGCATCAATATTTCCCTTTGGCACACCCAAGAGGACACAGTTATGATCGGATCGCTTTGAAACTTGGTATGCTTATTTGGGGTGACCTCTAGATGGGAGCTATCAGTTTTCTTCCATTTCCAGTCCAAAACGTTGCCGTTGGTAACAACCTTTGAAATTAGTTTAGTTGTGCATCAATATATTCCTTTGGCACGCCCTACAGGGCATATTTATGAATGGATTGCTATGGAACTTGCAGCTTTTTAGGGATGATCTCTAGATGGAAGCTATCGATTTTCTTCCATTTCCGTCAGAAACATTGCTGTTGACAACGATATTCAACCGAGTCGCATTTATCATCGGATAACTTTGAAACTTGAGTTCGGGGTAACCTCTATAGTCCGGCGGCCAAACCCACCTTTTTACTCGTGCATGTTTTGGTGTCTAAATTTTTTTTCTCGGTGATTTTCGGTAGTTTAGACATCCCACGTCAATATTCCGTCGGCTGGCTTCCTGTCAGTTTTGAGGAATTTTAAATATTAGTCCCGAATAACATGGCCGCAAATATGACCGAAAAAATCACGTTTCGAACATTTGAAAGATTTAGCGCGAATTTCATGACTCAAACTGGCGAAGAACCCACCCGCATCATTTCTTAATCAACACAGTGTTGCGTAAACACAGAAATTGTTACATAAAGAGCGTCAACTATGCTAGATACGGCCTTTAATGTTTACGAGAGATGCAAGCTCTGCCCCAAGACATTCTCGAACATTTCATGAAAGGGAATCATGAAATAAGACAAAAAGATGGAATTTGGAGCGACTTGTACATGGAAACCACATTCAATCGTTATGGATATGGGAAATCTGGAATAATCGGTACCACTTTGAAACCACAAACTCTCAGTCTGGTATCTCAGTCTTCATACGTGCGGTCGTTTAGTATGTGACGTTTCTCGATTGAGGGATTCCGGTGTGAATTCGAGTTTAAAGCGGTTTCACAAAGAAGAAGCCAAGAGTAGAATCGCCGCTGATAAACTTGATCGAGATGGCCTCAGGAGCAAACTTGTCGTAGTTAGCAATCACATGAATCCGAAGCAACACCCGAGCTAAGTCGTGAATATCACCACTGGTAGGATTGGGCCGGCGTCCGTAAATGTTTACAAAGCCATAGCTCTGGGACAAAAGGAGATTGTTGAGTTCGAGAGGATGTTACCAGCCTGATTTTATGACACAATGTCCACAGCAGTGGTGACAATGTCCGCCATGAAGGTTATAAAAGTAGGTGACTCACGTTTATGATTGCAACTTGATTTATTCAAGGGTAATGAGTCTTCAATCGAATATGAGAGATATTAACATCAAGAAAGTGATCTCTTATGAGCTGGCGCCAGTTCAAACTGCAATGTTCAATGAAGCTGGTTACTTGCATATACCAAAATCGACATCAGACCTCAAAACAAGAACTGCGTGTACAATATCATCAAGGAAATCCACACAGGCAGGCTTAGATGTTTGCACGGTAATTGATGGATGTGCCCTACTCTGAATTCCTCACTGACCGACCAAATAAACTTCGCAGTCCTATTGTGCTGGATTTTGTTGAAAATTTTCAAGAATCTGTGAAACAGAAGTTGTTGTTGGGCAACGTTTATCTTATTTTCGACAGGTACAACGAGTTCAGCACGAAAAGTTGTACAAGGACTCTCAGGAGTGCTGAAAGCTGTTACTGAGAATTCAGGTTAAGCGCAACATCAGTATTGCCGTCTCAGACACTTATGCTGACCGTCACTGAGAATAAAAGGCAGCTCATCAGTATAATTTGTCAGTATTTCAAGTCACATAAGAGTTTTGGTGGTGAAAATACTAAGGGGCACAAACTTGTTACTATCCAAGACAACGTTCCAACTGAAATTAACAAAGGTGTCCTCATAAAAAGGCGTGACATGAAAACCAGTCACAACGAAGCTGATAATATTATTGTTCAACAGGCAGCGAAACTTGCTATGGATGACTAAAAAGCAGGTTGTCGTCCTTGCAGACGACACGGATGTGTATACCCTACTCCTGCACCACTATCTGGAAAAGAATATAACATCCCCCGTGTTTATGGAGTCGCCCATTAGGGATAGGCTTGTGATAGAAATTGGTGCCACTGTTGAGAAGCATCGTGATATTAACCCAAGTATCTTTGCCGCGCATGTTATCTCTGGGTGTGATACCGTCGGCGGGTGCTTTGGAATAGGTAAAGGTCGGATCCTTAAAGTTTTGAAAGAAGGTTGTATATCATTAGAGTCAGCTGGAAAAAGTTATGCATCTTGGGACGACATCTTGCGTGATCCTATGGCTGCCTGTTATGGGTGTCCTACACCCGAATCAATGTCTGATGCAAGAGTCAGCAGTTGGACATCCAAAGTAGGACGACCAGGAGCAAGTACAGAGTCGTTTGCAGAAGACGTCAAACGAGCCACATGCAAGCGTGCATTTGGAAACATGCAATACATTCGAACCCACCCAAAATGGAACCTACAAATTTTGGATTTTTTTAGAGACGAGAAGGCGAAGTCACTTCTCCCATTGACTCTTGGCCTCACAATGTATCCCTGGCATCCGACAATATCTTAAAATTGATTCGATGCTCGTGTTCCGGCAAACCACCATGTAAGACGTCAAGGTACAGCTGTGCTGCCTCACGATGAACAAGCGCTGTTTTCAGTACTTGCCAAACAACAACTGAGTGCTGTAACGAACAGACGAGCGGGGCTACCGGCGAGCCTGCTGAAAATAAAGACTAATCATTGCCAAAAATTTATAGAAAAAAACATTTTGGACATTACATTTGGCGTTTTTTAAGCTCACCAACTTTAGTTGTGTGAGCTTATGGCATGGCTCGATCGGACGGCGTCAGCGTACGTGTCCATTAATGTTCAAGCTTCTGTTTAGGTCCCTTACTCGCCCTATGTCCATATCATGGCTTTTATAATGCTGCTATATAAAGATTATTATCATTTTACCATGATTTAACCCCTCATACCCTACATTTTAGACATTTTTCTTGACAGTTTTAGTTGCGTTTAGTTTTCAGTTTAGCTCAGAATTTCATGTTTAACTAAGTGTTTAGGTCAGCTGCTGTGCTCCTTCTCTTCCCATGGCACTTATATTCATCATACATGTTCCTCGGTATCATTGTTCCATGATTAACCCCTCATACCCTGCATTTTAAACATTTTTCTTGACATTTTTAGTTGCGTTTAGTTTTCTGTTTAGCTCAGAATTTCATGTTTAACTTAGTGTTTAGGTCAGCTGCTGTGCTCCTTCTCTTCCAATGGCACGTATATTCATCATACATGTTCCTCAGTATCATTGTTCCATGATTAACCCCTCATACCCTGCATTTTAAACATTTTTCTTGACATTTTTAGTTGCGTTTAGTTTTTTGTTTAGCTCGGAATTTCATGTTTAACTTAGTGTTTAGGTCAGCTGCTGTGCTCATTCTCTGCCCATGGCACTTATATTGATCATACATGTTCCTCGGTATCATTGTTCCATGATTAACCCGTCATACCCTGCATTTTAAACATTTTTCTTGGCATTTTTAGTTGCGTTTAGTTTTCTGTTTAGCTCGGAATTTCATGTTTAACTTTGTGTTTAGGTCAGCTGCTGTGCTCCTTCTCTTCCCATGGCACTTATATTCATCATACATGTTCCTCGGTATCATTGTTCCATGATTAACCCCTCATACCCTGCATTTTAAACATTTTTCTTGACATTTTTAGTTGCGTTTAGTTTTCTGTTTAGCTCGAAATTTCATGTTTAACTTAGCGTTAATATGCTAATCGGTGAGATTGGGAAGAATGGGGCAAGGGATGTCATCAAGCAGTTCGTCTCCGAGTGTTGGGAGGAGAGAAGCGTGGGAAAAGGGAGGCAGTTGGGAGTTCAGGGGTAACCATGGCCTTCTCGTCCGAGAACCGCGACAAATCAGCGGCTGGCCAAAGTGTTATAATTTTTATTATTAGGTCAGCTGCTGTGCTCCTTCTCTTCCATTGGCACTAAAAGTGACAACCTCCCAGAAAACCTTCTAGATGGGCAAATCTGATCAAATAAAAGGTGATGTAGGGTGTCACAAATGAAGACGAGTTGACTGAAGGGTGGCACAAATGAAGATGAGTTGATTGACATGTTGCCCGTCCACATAAGGCCTTTCTTTATGGGGCAACCAAGGCCCTAAAAGTGACAACCTCCCAGAAAACCTTCTAGATCGGCAAATCTGATCTAATAAAAGGTGCTGTAGGGTGGCACAAATGAAGATGAGTTGATTGACATGTTGCCCGTCCGCATAAGGCCTTTCTTTATGGGGCAAGCAAGGCCCTAAAAGTGACATCCTCCCAGAAAACATTCTAGATTGGCAAATCTGATCAAATAAAAGGTGCTATAGGGTGGCACAAATGAAAAAGAGTTGATTGACATGTTGCCCGTCCACATAAGGCCTCTCTTTATGGGGCAAGCAAGGCCCTAAAAGCGACAACTTCCCAGAAAACCTTCTAGATGGGCAAATCTCATCAAATAAAAGGTGCTGTAGGGTGGCACAAATGAAGACGAGTTGATTGACATGTTGCCCGTCCCCATAAGCCCTCTTTATGGGACATCCAATGCCCTAAAAGTGGTAATCTCCCAGAAAACCTTCTAGATGGGCAAATCTGATCAAATAAAAGGTGCTGTAGGGTGGCACAAATGAAGAAGAGTTGATTGACATGCTGCCCGTCCACATAAGGCCTCTCTGTATGGGGCAACCAAGGCGCTAAAAGTGACAAACTCCCAGAAAACCTTCTAGCTGGGCAAATCTGATCAAATAAAAGGTGCCGTAGGGTGGCACAAATGAAGACGAGTTGATTGACATATTGCCCGTCCACATAAGGCCTCTCTTTGTGGGGCAACAAAGGTCCTAAAAGTGACAACCTCCCAGAAAACCTTCTAGATGGGCAAATGTGATCAAATAAAAGGTGCTGTAGGGTGGCACAAATGAAGCCGAGTTGATTGACATGTTGGTCGTCCGCATAAGGCCTCCCTTTATGGGGCAACCAAGGCCCTAAAAGTGACAACCTCCCAGAAAACCTTCTAGATGGGCAAATCTGATAAAATAAACGGTGCTGTAGGGTGGCACAAATGAGGACGAGTTGATTGACATGTTGCCCGTCTGCATAAGGCCTTTCTTTATGGGGCAACCAAGGCCCTAAAAGTGACAACCTCCCAGAAAACCTTCTAGATGGGCAAATCTGATCAAATAAAAGGTGCTGTAGGGTGGCACAAATGAAGACGAGTTGACACGTTGCTCGTCCACATAAGGCCTTTCTGTATGGGGCAACCAAGGCCCTAAAAGTGACAGCCTCCCAGAAAACCTTCTAGATGGGCAAATCTGATCAAATAAAAGGTGCTGTAGGGTAGTACAAATGAAGAAGAGTCGATTGACATATTGCCCATCCGCATACGGCCTCTCTTTATTGGGCAACCAAGGCCCTAAAAGTGACAACCTCCCAGAAAACCTTCTAGATGGGCAAATCTGATCAAATAAAGGGTGCTGTAGGGTAGCACAAATGAAGACGAGTTGATAAACATGTTGCTCGTCCGTATAAGGGCTCTCTTTATGGGGCAAACAAGGCCCTAAAAGTGACATCCTCCCAGAAAACCTTCTAGATGGGCAAATCTGATCAAATAAAAGGTGCTGTAGGGTGGCACAAATGAAGAAGAGTTGATTGACATGTTGTCCGTCCGCATAAGGCCTCTCTTTATGGGGCAAGCAAGGCCCTAAACGTGACAACTTCCCAGAAAACCTTCTAGATGGGCAAATCTCATCAAATAAAAGGTGTTGTAGGGTGGCACAAATGAAGACGAGTTGATTGACATGTTGCCCGTCCGCATAAGGCCTCTTTATGGGACAACCAAGGCCCTAAAAATGGCAATCTCCCAGAAAACCTTCTAGATGGGCAAATCTGATCGAATAAAAGGTGCTGTAGGGTGGCACAAATGAAGAAGAGTTAATTGACATGTTGCCCGTCCACATAAGGCCTCTCTTTATGGGGCAACCAAGGCGCTAAAAGTGACAACCTCCCAGAAAACCTTCTAGCTGGGCAAATCGAATCAAATAAAAGGTGTTGTAGGGTGGCACAAATGAAGATGAGTTGATTGACATATTGCCCGTCCGCATAAGGCCTCTCTTTATGGGGCAGTAAAGACCCTAAAGGTTACAACCTCCCAGTAAACCTTCTTGATGGCCAAATCTGATCAAATGAAAGGTGCTGTAGGGTGGCACAAATGAAGACGAGTTGATTGACATGTTGCCCGTCCGCATAAGGCCTCTTTATGGGGCAACCAAGGCCCTAAAAGTGACAGCCTTCCAGAAAACCTTCTAGATGGGCAAATCTAATCAAATAAAAGGTGCTGTTGGTTAACTCGAGTTTAAAGCGAGTTTATTGGCGATATTGACGCAAATTTATCCGCCAGGTTATCGCGACTTTATCCGCGTTGTTAGCGAGAGTTAATTCGCCAGGTTAACGCGGTTTTATCGTGAGTTTATTCGTGAGGTTAGCGTAAGTTTATCCGCGAGGTTAACGCGAGGTTAACGCAATGCTAACGCGAGTTTGACATGAGTTTATCCGCTAGGCTATCGCGAGTTTGGCGCGAGATTAACGCTAGTTGACCCGCGAGGATAACGGATGTTAATTCGCACGGTTAGCGGGAGTTTGACACGAGTTTACCCACGAGTTTAACGCGAGGTGCACGTGAGTTTAGCGCAAGGTTAACGCGAGGTTGACAGGAGTTTATCCGCTGGGCTATCGCGAGTTTGGCGCGAGTTTAGCCGCGAGTTTACCCGCAAAGTAAACGCGAGGTTAACGCGAGTTTAACGCGCATTTTACGCAAGTTGATCCACAAGGTTGACACCAGATTAACGCTCGTCTTAATCTCGTGTTAATCTTGTGGATAAACTCGCGTTAAACACGTGCTAATCTCACGGATACTCTCGCTTTAACCTTGCACTAAGAACGCGAATAAATTCCCGTTAAACTCGAATTCACCTCCCGGATGAACTCGCGTTAACCTCGAATTAACCTCACTTTAAACTCGCGTAAACCTAGCGGATAAACTTGCGTTAATCTCTCGATTAAACTCGTGTTAGCGTCGCACATAAACCCGCGCTAATCCCGCGGATGAACATGAGCTAACCACGCGATTTAACTCGCATTAATCTTGCATTAACTCCGGGGATAAACGCGCGTTAACCTCGCGGATTAAGTAGCGTTAAACCTGCGTTAAACTCGCCTTAACATCGGGGATAAATTCGCGTTAAACTCGCGAGTAAACACACGTTAACATCGTGGATTAACTGACTTTAAAGTTGCGTTACACTCCCGTTAACCTCGCGGATAAACTCGCGTTAACCTCGCAGATAAACATGCGTTAACCTCCCAGATTAATTCCCGTTGATCTCGAGTTAACCTTGATTTACATTCAGTTTAACCTATCGGTTACTCCCGTTAATCTCGCGGATAAGCTCGCGTTAGGGTCGCGCATAAACTTGTGCTCACCTCATTAACTACGCGAATTAACTCAAGTTAATATCGCGTTAACCGCGGCGATAAACTCGTGTAAAACTCGTGAACAAACACACGTTAAATTCGCGTTAACCTCGAGGATTAACTCGCGGATAAACTCGCGATAACAACGCGTATAAACTCACGATAACCACGCGCATAAATTCGTGTTAACATCGCCGATAAACTCGCGTTAAACTCGAATTAACCTCGCGGATAAACTCGTGTTAACGTCGCGCACAAATTCTCGCCAAACTCGCGTTAACCTCGTGAATGAAACGCACGTTAAACTCGCGCTAACAACGCAAATAAACTCGCGATAACCTTTGGCACAAACTCGTATTAATATCGCGGATAAAGTCGCGTTAATCTGGCGGAAAAACTCGCGTTAACGTCGCGCATAAACTCGCGCTGACCGCGTCGATAAACACAAGTTAACCTCGCGGATTAACTCGCGTAATGCTCGCGTTAACCTCGCTGATAAACTTTCGTTAAACTCTTGGATGAACACGCGCCAAATCGTGTTAACTTCGCGCATAAACGCCCGCTGAATTGGAGTTAACCTCGCGGATAAATTCGTAGTAACCTCGCGAATAAGCTGACGTTAATCTCGCGTTGACATCGCGGATATACTCGCGCCAAACTCGCGATAACCTAGCGGTTAAACTCGCCTCATGCTCGCGTTAACATCGCGTTTAACTCGCGCTGACAAACTGGGTAAATTCGCGGTAACCTCGCCGTAAACTCGCGTTACCATCGCCGATAAACTCGCGTTAAACTCGAGTTAACCTCGTGGATAAACTCATGCATTTTTATCCCACATGTCTTCGAATCCGTTTTTATTGAACTCCTATTAAATAAAAAAATCTTGGTTGGTGTAATTTATCGGCCGAACACAGCCCCGAAAGCAGATATAGATTCCTTTTTGAATAACTTGTCCGATTTACTTGGTAAGATTAACAACGAACATAAATCAACTTACCTGATGGGTGACTTTAACCTTGATTTATTAAACTTCCATAACCACCCCAAAACTAACCAGTACGTTAATAGTGTATTCAGTGCAGGATTTCTCCCGGTAATCACAAAACCGACGAGAGTAACAGACCATTCGGCCACGCTAATAGATCACATTTTATGCAATACTACTGGAAAAGTATTACAATCGGGGATTATAATCACAGATATAAGCGATCACTTTGCTACTTTTATGATCGATGAAAATAGGATGTTACCCAGTTCCACATTGCCCCACCATCCAACAAGGTCCTTCAAAACTGTAAATGTTAATCACTTTAAAAGATTGCTTTCAGACTCCGATTTTTCTAGCGTGGTAAATGAAACATCGCCCATTGTTGCATATTCGAATCTTCAGACCATTTATCAAAGAGCGTTTGAAGAAGCTTTCCCCCTAATAATCATTAACACTAGCAAGAAAAAAATTAGGAGAGAACCCTGGATGACAACAGGACTTCTGAATTCATCACTCCAGAAACACAAATTATATATGAAGAAACTCCGGTCTCCGACAGACGACAATGTCAGAATATATAAATCCTACTGTCGAGAGTTTAATAAGCTAAAAAGAACATGTAAAGTCAGTTACTATAATACAGCTTTAACACAGAATATATATGACATAAAAAAACATGGGAGATTATAAAGTGTGCTATTAACAATCCAAAACGTGTACCTTGTGCACCATCATCTTTCATTGACGGCGATAACCAGTTAACCGATAACAAATCAATTGCAAATAAATTTAATTCATTCTTCTCCAACATCGGTAAAGTCACTAGTGAACTGATACCTCCCTCAACCAAACACTTTATGGACTTCTTGAAGGATAATAACACTAACAACGCCAACCTAACTAACAACAACAACAATATCCGTAGTGACAATAATTCTCACGGCGACAATAACAACGACAATAATAATAATAATAATAACAATAACAATGATAATAATATTAATAATAATAATTATAATGATAATAATAATAATAATAATAATAATAATAATAATTCGTCGTCCTTTTTCGCCTATCCAACAGATCTACAGGAAGTTATCTCAACAGTAAAGAATTTCCGTACTAAAACAAGTAAAGATTGCACTAATATATCCACAAAGTTACTTAAAGAAACTATATCAGAGATAGCTGGACCTCTAACACACATAATAAATCTTACATTTTCATCTGGTGTAATACCCGACGGACTGAAAATAGCGAAGGTGATTCCTATCCACAAAGGGGGAGATTCCAGTATTTTTAACAACTACAGGCCAATCAGCATACTTCCAGCATTCTCAAAAGTTATGGAAAAGATAATGTATAATCGCCTGTTAAATTTTTTATCAGCTCATGATAGTTTATATCAGTTTCAGTTTGGATTCAGAAAAAAACATTCTACAATACATGCTATATTACAACTCATCCACAACGTTGCCCTGAACAATGACAAG
Organism: Pictodentalium vernedei; assembly: GCA_031216915.1. Classification (NCBI taxonomy): domain Eukaryota; kingdom Metazoa; phylum Mollusca; class Scaphopoda; order Dentaliida; family Dentaliidae; genus Pictodentalium; species Pictodentalium vernedei. The sequence goes on from CM062295.1 coordinate 369,573,165, forward strand.
CCTACAAAGGACCGAACTTTATCAGTTTTCCTTGACTTTTCTAAAGCTTTTGATACTATAGACCATTCTATACTCTTACATAAACTCGAATACTATGGAATAAGGGGGATACCTAATTCATGGTTTAGAAGTTATTTGTCAGGTCGAAAACAGTATGTACAGTATAAAGAGTGTTCATCGACTTTTGAAAATATATCATGTGGAGTTCCCCAGGGCTCAATCCTGGGGCCACTTCTCTTTCTGATATATGTCAATGACATCAGTAAATCAACACTTCTAAACCTTTTGTCTTTTGCCGACGACACCACGATATCAACGGCCGACAACAACCTTGACATATTGACAGAAACAACAAATAAGGAACTTGACAAAATTGCAGACTGGTGCTCCGCGAATAAACTGTCACTCAATGCCACCAAAACAAGATGCATGCTACTACATCCCCCACATGACACATGGGACTTAGTTGCCACTCCCATAACTATAAACAATAAACATGTAATACAAGTAGGGAACAAAAACGAAGTCCAAACAGTAAAATTCCTCGGTGTTGATTTAGACGAAAACTTAAATTTCAAGCACCACATCTCTCATCTGAGCTCAAAGATAGCCAAATCCATCTGGGCTATTAATAGAGTAAAAAAGTTTTTACCATTCGATACCCTGAAAATTCTGTATTTTACGCTAGTGCAAAGTCATTTGATGTATGCGATACACATCTGGGGACATGTGCCGGCTATAAAGAAATTAAGTATCCTTCAAAAACGTGCCATTCGAATAATAAACAATAAAAAGTACAACACACATACTGAGCCCCTATTCAAGAAAAATAAAATCCTGAAACTGGACGATCTATATAAGCTAAATATCCTATTATTTATGCATGATTGGATCCACAACAACTTACCACTATCGTCATATAATCTATATAATCTTAACAAGATCGAAACCGACAGGATTACCAGACACAGAGGTGAGATTAAACAACTCAAGCCCCGAACACAGTTCACGGCAAATCTCCCCTTACACACATTTCCAAAAAAGTGGAATGACATTGACCCACTGGTTCGAAATTTACCACGAGCACAGTTTAAAAAAAAGATGACCAACACGTTTCTAGGTTCGTATGAAGCCTCTGTCAAATGTAGTAACAGATCATGCCACGAATGTCGGGAAGTACCGACTCCCGCGACACTACATACTCACTGAATAAGTCCGAAAAGTCCTTATTAATTAGGGTTGGTTCCTGAAAACTCCAGAACACAAACTGCCAACGAGGAACTCAAATCTCTCAGCTGGCTCTGGGCAAAATATCACATTCCCATGTATGCCCCCCTTCTCAGTGCAAGAATGAAACCAAATTCCACTTATCACCAGGACTGCAGAGTTCATTCCCTACATATATATATTTTACTTCATTTTTTCTACTGCACATGTTATTTTCAGTTGCAGCCGATTCTCCTCTCTCTCTCTCTATCTCTCTCTCTCTCTCTCTCTCTCTCTCTCTCTCTCTCTCTCTCTCTCTCTCTCTCTCTCCATTTTTTTCCCTCATTCGTTGCTTTTTTATCTCCCACTTTTTTGTCTTCTCATACTCTACATTTTCCCTTTCCCTTAGGTGGGTGACAGTAATACAGCCAGCTGGCTATGTCACCTCCCTGCAGAAGACAAATATGTAGCTTCATAAATCCTAGATGTGATATATTATTATTACTATTTGTTGTGTCTTGGGCAATTATGTTATAAACATGTATTATAATGTCTTTTGCAAATAAAGTTATTACATTACATTATTACATGTTAAACTCGCGTTAACCTTGCGGATAAACTCGCGTCAAACACGCGCTGACCTCACAGAAAATCTCGCGATAACCTCGCGTCAACCTCGCGGATTAACTGTCTCTAACAACACTGTCTCTATAAACACGTAATAATCTCGTGGACAAACTCGCTTTAAACTCGCGTTAACCTTGCGATTAATTCGCGCTAACAACGTGGATAATCTCGCGATAACCTTGCAAATAAATTCGCGTTAACATCGTCGTTAAACTCAAGTTAACCTTGCGGATAAACTCTTGTTAATCTCGCGTTAACCTTGCAGATAAACTCGCTTTAAACACGCGCTGACCTCACGGATAATCTCGCGTCAAACTCGCACTAACAATGCGGATAAACTCCTGTTAAGCTCGCGTTTATCTCACGGATGAACTCGTGTTAAACTCGAGTTAACCTCGCGTTAAACTCGCGTTAAGCGAGCGGTTAGACTCGCGTTGATCTCGCGGATACAGTTGCGTTAAGCTCGCGTTAGCGTCGCGCACAAACTCGCGCTAGTCCCGCGGATAAACCCTCGTTAACCTCGCGAATTAACTCGCGTTTATTTCTCGTTAACCTCGGGAATCAACTCCTGTTAAATTCGCGGACAAACAAATAAAGTCGCGTTGTACTCGAGTTAACCTCGGGGATAGCCTCGTGCTAACCTCGGGAAAAACTCGCGTTAACCTCGCGGATAAACTCATGCTAACCTCGCGTCAAACTCGTGATAATATCGCGGATAAACTCGCGATACCCTTGTGCATAAATTCGCATTAATATCCTGGATAAACACTCGTTAAATTCGCGCTAACCTCACGGATAAACTCGCGTTAACTTTGCGGGTTAACTCTCACTAACAACGCAGCTAAACTCGCGATAACCTCGCGGACAAATTTATGTTAAACTCGCGCTAATAACGCGGATAAACTCGCGATAACCTCGCACATAAACTTGCGTTAACATCGCCGATAAACTCGCGAAAAACTCAAGTTAACCTCGTGGTGGATAAACGCGTGTTAACCTCGCGGATAAACTCGCGTCGAACGCGTGTTAACCTCGTGGAAAAACACGTGTTAAACTCGGGTTAACTTCGCGCATCATCGCGCGTTATCGTCGCGGATAAACTCGCGTTCAACTCGACTAAACATAGCGGATAAACTCGCGTTAAACTGGCATTACCCTTACGGATAGATTCGCATTAACATCGCGAACAGACTCCCGTTAAACTCGCGTTATTTCCGCGGATAAACTCGCGTTTACCACGAGTTGCGTTAAACTCGAGTTAACCTCCCAAATAAACACGGGTTAAATTCGCGTTGACCTTGCTGATTAACTCGTGGATAAAGTCGCGTTAACATCGGGGATAAAGTCGCTTTAACCTCGCTGATTACCTCGCGTTCAACTCGCGCATCATCTCGCGATAACCACGCTGATAAACACACGTTAACATCGCGAATTAACTCGCGTTAATCTCGTGTTAACCTTGGGGATATCCTCGCGTTAAACTCGTGGACAATCACGCGTTAAATTCGCGTATAATCATGCGTTAACGTTGCGTATAATCACGCGTTAACCGCACGGATTAACTCGCGTTACACTAATGTGAACTCGCCTTATCCTCGGGGATAAACTCGCGTCTAAACACACGTTAACATCGCGGATTTCGTCGCGTTAAACTTGCGTTAAATTCGCGTTAATCTCGCCGATAAACTCGTGTTAATCTCGCTTTAACCTCGGGGATAAACTCGCGGACAAACACTCGTTAAATTCGCGTTAACCTCGCGGATTAATTAGTATTAATATCCTGGATTAACTCGAGTCAGTCTCGCGTTAACCTCGCGGATTAATTCGCGTTAATCTCGCGTTAACCTCGAGGATATACTCGCGTTAAACTCGCGGACAAACACGCACCAAACTCACGTTATCCTAACGGAGTAACTCGCCGAAAAACACGCGAATAAACTCGCGATAACCTCGGGCTTAAACTCGCATTATAATCGCGGATAAACTCGCGGAAAACTCGAGTTCATCTCACAGATAAACTCGCCTTAACCTACCGAATAGACTCGCATTAATCTCGGGAATAAATTCGCTTTAAACCCGATAATCTGGCGATAACCTTGCGTATAAATTCGCATTAATATCGTGGATAAGCTTGCGTTAAACTCGCGTTAACCTCGCGAATTAACTCTCGCTAACAACGGGGATAAACTCGCCATAACCTCGTGGATAAACTCGCTTTAAACTCTCGTTAACCTTGCGCCTAACTCGCGCTAACAACGTGGATAAACTCGCGATAACCTCGAGAATAACCTTGCGTTAACATCGCTGATACACACGCGTTAAACTCGAGTCAACCTCGTGCATAAACTCGTGTTAGGCTCGCTTTAACATTGCGGACCAACTCGCGTAAGACACACGCTGACCTCACGGATAATCGCGCGCTGACAACGTGGATAATCTCCCTTCAAAATCGAGTTAACCTCGCGGATGAATACGCGTTAAACTTGAATTAACCTCGCTTTAAACTTGCGTTAATCTTGCAGATAGATTCGTGTTAAATCTCGCAGATAAACTCGCGTTAACATCGCGCTAATCTCGCGAATAAACACGCGTCAACCTCGCGAATTATCTCGAGTTAATCTCGCATTAACCTAGCGGATTAACTAGTGTTTAAACGCGAGTTAAACTCGCCTTAACCTTGACGATAAATTCGCGTTACACTCTCGAGTAAACACACGTTAACATCGTGGATTAACTTGCGTTAAACTTGCATTACACTCACGTTAACCTCGCGGATAACTAGCGTTAACCTAGCAGTTGACATGCCTTAACCTCCCGGATTAACTCGCGTTAAACTCGCGGATATTCTCACGCCAAACGCCGGCTAACCACGCGGATAAACACGAGTGAACCTCACGGATTACCTCAGATTAATCTCGCTTTAACGTCGGGGATAAACTAGTGTTAAAATCGCGAGCAAACACACGTTAAATTCGCGTTACCCTCGCAGATTAACACGTGGATAAACTCGCAATAAGCCCGGGGACAAATTCGCGCTAAGCTCGCGTTCAACTCGTGCTAACAACGCGGATAAACCCGCGATAACCTCGCGCATAAACTCGCGTCAACATCACCGATAACCTCACGTTTAACCCGCGTTAAATTTGCGGACAAACTCGCGTTAACCTCGCGCATATCCTCGCGTTAAATTTGCGTTACCCTCGTGGATAAACTCGTGTTAAACTCGCGTTAAACTTGCGGATAAGCTTGCGTTAAACACGTGCTAACCTCACGGATAAACTCGCGTTACCCACGCGTTAAACTTGCGGATAAACGCGTGTTAAACTCGAGTTAACTTCGCACCCAGTGGTTAGACTCGCGTTAAGTTCGCGGATAAACTCGGGTTAGCGTCGCGAATAAACTCGCGCTAATCTCGCGGATACTCGTTAATCTTGCATTAACCTCGGGGATAAACTCGTGTTAAACTCGCGGACAAACACGCGTTAAATTCGCGTTAACCTCGCGAATTAACTTGCGGATAAACTTGCGATAACCTGGAGCATAAACTCGTGTTAATATCGCCGATAAACTCGAGATGTACTCGATTTAACCTCGCGGATAAACTCGCGTTAATGTCGCGCATAAACTCGCGTTATAATAGCGGATAAACTCGCGTCAAACTCGAGTTAAACTCACCGACAAACTCGTGTTAATCTCGCGGATAAACTCGCGCTTAACCCGCGTTAACCTCGTGGATAAATTCAAGTTAAACTCTCGCTAATAACGCGGATAAACTCGCGATAACCTTGCGCACAAACTCGCATTAATATCGCGGAAAAACTCGCGTTAAACTGGCGGAAAAGCTCGGGTTAACATCGGGCATAAACTCGCGCTGACCGTGCCGATAAACACACATCAATCTCGGTGATTAACTCGCGTTAAACTCGCATAAAACTCGCGTTAACCTCGGAGATAAACTCGCGGATGAACACCAGTCAAAATGGCGTTAATCTCGCGTATAAACGCACGTTAAACTCGAGTTAACCTCGCGGATACATTCGCGTTAATCTCGCGGATTAACTCGCGTTAAACTCGCGTAAACGTCGCGGATATACTCGCGCCAAACTCGCGATGACCTCGCGGATAAACTCGCCTCATACTCGCGTAATATCGCGTTTAACTCGCGCTAACAAAGCGGATAAATTCGCGATAACCTCGCACATAAACTCATGTTAACATCGCTGAAAAATACGCGCCAATGTCGTTAACCTCGTGGATGGACTTGTATTAACCTCGGGTTAAGATCGCCGATAAACGCGCGTTAAACTCGAGTTGATCTCCCGGATAAACTCGCGCCAAATAATATCGCGGATAAACTCGCAATATCCTTGCGCATAAACTCGCATTAATATCCCGGATAAACTCGCGTTAAACGCGCGCTTACCTCGCGGAAAAACCCGCGTTAATCTCGAGTTAACACCACGGGTTAACTCTCGCTAACAACGCGCATAAACTCGCGATAACCTCTCGGATACATTCGCGTTAACCTCGCGGATACATTCACATTAACCTCGCGGATTAATCAGCGTTAAACTCGCGTAAAAGTCGCGGATATACTCGCGCCAATCTCGCGATGACCTCGCGGATAAACTCGCCTCATACTCGCGTAACATCGCGTTTAACTCGCGCTAACAAAGCGGATAAATTCGCGATAACCTCGCATATAAACTCATGTTAACATCGCTGAAAAACACGCACCAATGTCGGTAACGTCGTGGATGGACTTGTATTAACCTCGTGTTAACATCGCCGATAAACGCGCGTTAAACTCGAGTTAACCTCTCGGATAAACTCGCGCCAAATAATATCGTGGATAAACTCGCAATATCCTTGCGCATAAACTCGCATTAATATCCCTGATAAACTCGCGTTAAACGCGCGCTTACCTCACGGAAAAACCCGCGTTAATCTCGAGTTAACATCGCGGGTTAACTCTCGCTAACAACGCGCATAAACTCGCGATAACCTCGCGGATAAATTCGTGTTTTACTCGCGCTAACAACGCGGATAAACTCGTAATAGCCTCGCACATAACCTCGCGTTAACATCGCTGATAAACCTCGCGTATGAACTCGCGCCAAACTCGCGTTATCTTCGCAGATAAACTCGTGATAACCTCGCGTTAGCATCGCCGATAAACTTGCGGTAAACTCATGTCAACCTCGCGGATAAACTCGCGTTAACCCCACAGATAAACTACCGCCAAACTCGCGGATGACCACGCATTAAGTTCGCGTGAAACTCGCGATAACATCGCGAATAAACTCGCGTTTAACTCAACTAAACTGGCGTCAAACTGGCGTTAACCTTGCGCATAGACTCGCGTTAACCTCGCGAACAGACTCACGTGGATAAACTCGGATTAAAGTCGTGTTATCCTTGCTGATGAACTCGCGGATAAACTCGCGTTAACCTCGGGGACAAACTCGCGTTAACCTCACAGATTACCTCGCGGATAAACTCGCGGATAAACTCGCGTCAACCGCACGGATAGACACGCGTTGACATCGCGGATTAACTCGCGTTAATCTCGTGTTAAACTCGGGGATATACTCGGGGAGTCAATATGCTGGGTTAACTAACGCAAGTTATCCGCGATGTCAATACGGGCAATATGTCAATCAACTCGTCTTCATTTGTGCCATCCTACAGCACCTTTTATTTGATCAGATTTGCCCATCTAGAAGGTTTTCTGGGAGGTTGTCACTTTTAGGGCCTTGGTTGCCCCATAAAGAGAGGCCTTATGCGGACGGGCAGCATGTCAGTCAACTCTTCTTCATTTGTGCCACCCTACAGCACCTTGTATTTGATCAGATTTGCCCATCTAGAAAGTTTTCTGGGAGGTTGTCACTTTTAGGGCCTTGGTTGCCAAATAAACAAAGGCCTTATGCGGACGGGCGACACGTCAATCAACTCGTCTTCATTTGTGCTACCCTACAGCACCTTTTATTTGATCAGATTTGCCCATCTAGAAGGTTTTCTGTAAGGCTGTCACTTTTAGGACCATGGTTGCCCCATAAAGAAAGGCCTTATGCGGACGGGCAACATGTCAATCAACTCGTCTTCATTTGTGTCACCCTACAGCACCTTTTATTTGATCAGATTTGCCCATCTGGAAGGTTTTCTGGGAGGTTATCACTTTTAGGGCCTTGGTCGCCCCATAAAGAGAGGCCTTATGCGGACGGGCAACATGTCAGTCAACTCTTCTTCATTTGTGCCACCCTACAGCACCTTGTATTTGATCAGATTTGCCCATCTAGAAAGTTTTCTGGGAGGTTGTCACTTTTAGGGCCTTGGTTGTCCCATAAAGAAAGGCCTTATGCGGACAGGCAACATGTCAATCAACTCGTCTTCATTTGTGGCACCTTACAGCACCTTTTATTTGATAAGATTTTCCCATCTGGAAGGTTTTCTGGGAGGTTGTCACTTTTAGGGCCTTGGTTGCCCCATAAAGAGAGGCCTTATGCGGACGAGCAACATGTCCGTCAACTCTTCTTCATTTGTGCCACCCTACAGCACCTTGTATTTGATCAGATTTGTCCATCTAGAAAGTTTTCTGGGAGGTTGTCACTTTTAGGGCCTTGGTTGCCACATAAAGAAAGGCCTTATGAGGACGGGCAACATGTCAGTCAACTCGTCTTCATTTGTGCCACCCTACAGCACCTTTTATTTGATCAAATTTGCCCATCTAGAAGATTTTCTGGGAGGTTGTCACATTTAGGGCCTTGGTTGCCCCATAAAGAGAGACCTTATGCGGACGGGCAACATGTCAGTCAACTCGTCTTCATTTGTGCCACCCTACATCACCTTTTATTTGATCAGATTTGCCCATCTACAAGGTTTTCTGGGAGGTTGTCACTTTTAGGGCCTTGGTTGTCCCATAAAGAAATGCCTTATGTGGACGGGCAACATGTCAATCAACTCGTCTTCATTTATGCCAGCCTACAGCAGGTGCCATTTTTCCTGTTTTGATGGAATAAAAAATGTCAAATAAGGAATAAGTAACTATCTTCACATCGCTCATGACATATCTGTTGCAAAATGCTAAAAGTAAAAGGCAAACAACGGGTGGTAGAGGGTTTCTGTAAACGCTTAATACCACGCAGAAACATCTGCAATCGCGCGAGCTGCGGGTAAATGGGGCAGGGATGCACAAATGGAGGCAGAAATAGCGGATGCCAGAAAGGTACAATTTTATAGTATGATAAGAAAGAGACTTAACGAGATGACAATAGGCTGCATATGTCAGAAGGACGTCTTCGGAAACTTCTGAAGGAAATCCGCTGGGCGAAAGGTATATCTTGTACGAGGTACAGAAGTCTTGAAAATGATGTAAAGCTGAGGTATAAGTGTGTAGAGTGTTGTCGCTGACAGAAGCCTGCCACACCGCCGTACTTATCAGGTTCAATTGAGGATCACTGCTGAAAAATTCTGGCAGTGCGACGGGTCTCTGTGCAGCTTCTGGAACCAGATGGTGGAATGCCCGGAAACGAGAAATAAGATCAGCGATAACATTCTGCTTACCGGGGACATGTTCTGCATAAAACATGAAATTGTTAGTTGCTGCACACCATGTTAACCGACGCATTAATTTCATAATAAAAGTATGGCGGTAACAGCTTCGACCTTTTCGTAAAATATGCACCGTTGCCATATTGTCACAGTGAAAAACAATACGTTTTCTACTCCACGACTGTCCCCACAGAACAGCAGCCACCACAATGGGATATAATTCGAGCAAGGTCATAGAAAACTTATCCTGACAGTGGCGGAGCTCTGAAAGAAACTCGGATGACCACTTCCCCTGAAAGCAAACGTCCTGGAAATAGCCACCATAGCCCACCGAGGAGGCCGCATCTGTATACAGATGAAAGTCTGGTGCATTGGTGAAAGCATTCTCAAGAAATAAAGAAACTCCATTCCATCCAGTGAGAAATTCTCTCCACATATTCAGCTCACGTCGACAGCTATGATTGAGGTATACAAAGTGGTGCAGTTTCTTGGCTTGAACAGACAGCGTTAACAAATGCGATATGAACGACCTACCTGGCATAATGACTCTACAAGCATAATTCAAATGACAAAGAAGACTCAGCAATTGAACCTTCTTGCACTTGGACCGTGCAATAAAGTCGGAGATGATCGTTTGAATGCGGTGTTTTTTCTCGAAAGGAAGGCGGGCCTCCCTGGGAAAGAGTTTGAGATGTCACACCAGCACTGGACCCTGGCACCCCATCTGTAGCCATCTTGTCAATAAATGTATTGCAAGATTGAGAACAGTGGAGGGTCAAGTCATCCTGTGAGAGTGGTACATGTACATGAAGTCATTTCTGATTACCAGTCCCTTTGCAGTTGACAGAATAATGTCCCCCTTTGCATTGTAAACATATATGTACCAAATTGCACAATAGTCGGCTACATCCTTTTGATGCATTGTAATTATTACAAATCTCTTTTCCATTGTGTGTCACCCGCTGTCGACCCTGGGCATCCAAAGTATTTTTGGAAGGTCTCATAGTATTCAACCCGGAGGGCCTCTAAAAATAAGATGTATCAACCCGGGGACAAAACTCAGTGGCATGGTCTTCCAGGTTGCAAATCCGACAGCGTAACATTTGATGGCCAGCAAATATAGTACTAAAGAGCTTGGTATCCCGCTTACTCCAATCTACTTTCTTTTTATTGTATAGCAATTGATTGGCGGTCTGAGCTGCGAAAGCTTTGTGATATGAGTAAAAAAGTGTACCCCCAAATTGTTGAGCCATTTCAACAATTTCATTTTCGTAAGCATCAAGCTCCACACGCCGTGACCGGGAAATGTTCACACATGACAGATTTATATGTCGTAAACGCTGTTATAAATTCGGCGTCCAGGTCGTTTCGCCCCCGGGACGTTTCGTCCCCTACTTGGTGGGACGTTTCGTCCCCGTGACAGGGTGGGACGTTTCGTCCCCAGTTGGGGACGAAACGTCCCACTACAATACCAAATTATTGAGAAGATATGGGATTGGATTTTTTTCATAAATGAGGGAACCAACTGCTCGTAACCAATGATGGTCACTCATATGGCATCGAGGTTGGATTTTCTGCATAATTAGATATCATATTAGCAGACTATAATACAAACAATGATTTTGGAGTTTTTATAATCACTCGATGATAATATATCTCACTAAATGAGCTGTGGGACATGTATCGGGCTAATGACCTGAGAACAACAGAATTTGTAATAGAAATTAGTAAGATATACCAGTTGGGTAAAACCAAACAGTAATGTAAATTTTAATGTAATTTCCATAGCGGTAACAAAACCATTAACGATGACAACATTAAACTGAAACCATATAAACATGTTTATCATTAGAAAAGGTTTGTCGAACCAGTTCTAATGATATCCATACTTATATGATTTTATTATTATTTTATTTATTTTTAAAACGAAAAGTATTTTTTAAGAAAGTCGTTAGGTAAAGGGTTCAACAAATAAAATTTATGTAGATATAATGTATATATTATTTGGTATAATGTAATGTAAACTGTAAACTTTGTTATTCATTGTTTAACTTTTGGAAATCAAATAAAGTTATATCAATGAAATAGACCATTGTTAGTTATTTATAACACTCATCCTTTACAGGAATTTGCATTGGAGACGAATCGCCCCGGGGACGAAACAAACCACCAAAAAAACACCAATAGGGGACGAATCGTCCCGGGGACGAAACGTCTCGGGGACGTTTCGTCCCGGGGACGAAACGTCCCGATCCCTAAATTCGCCAAGGGAGAATTGTCTGGACAACCTAGGGTCAGGACGTAAATTAACTTGTCCGTCACCTGTGTTGACCAGACGCTGTTCAATACCTAATGTGGCATTGACAAACAAGCTAAATTAACATCTTTCCCAGATAAAATTTTACTACGTAAAGTTGGGGACACAGTGTCTATTTTTTGTAAAGAATTTGGGTCCGCACCTTGAGAAGCCAGAAGTGAAGAAACTGGCGTCGATGTTGAACTTGAATTTGAAACATGAAACTCCGAATCCACAAGAAAAGTGTCACGAAAAGCCGTCGCAAATAACAATGGAGGTGGTCGAGACGCCGGTTTTGTTGAGGCACACGTTTCCGGAATAATAGTAGAGCGGTCCGCCATGTTTTCCAAATTCAAGGATTGTTGGAAAGAAGAAACCGATTCCTGTAATTTCGACAAAGATTCCCGAAGGTGTGTAATGGAAGGTCGTTGTGGTAATTCTCTACTTGACCTTGACACGTCGGTGGAAACAGCACTTCCGGATGCTGTAAAGGAAGGAATTAACTGCTCAACAGCAGACAGTTCATCGATATGTGTGGGAGTTATCAACTTACCAGATACATTATCCAAATATAACTGGACAAGAAGCGATTTCTTCAGCCCTGCGGGTACCTCGAAGCCATGGTTTAACAATTGTGTTCGTAATTCGGTCGTTGTCCAATTTTCCGGACTTGCGTTATCCCAACTTTGTGATGTAGTTCGTCTTTTCGTAGATTCTGACACACTCCTGTTGGTAGGGGAGACTGGGGAGAACTGGGACATTTTTTACTTTTTGGTTCATGTGACCTCAGATGTAATGACGGTTCAGAAAATAATATACTCCCATGAGAGTATAAGGGTAGGCATACCAATCGGACTTGAAACTTCCTAACATAATGACTTGTCAAGGGAGATAACTCAGTTTGATCCTGTTATTTTTTCTGGAGAGATATGGGACATTCGTGGGAGACCTGGGACAATCCTCGGGTTGAAGTGGGACAGTCCATGCAAAACTATTGAATAAAAAAAAAATAAGCTTAACTCCACGAACATTCAACGTAAAATTAACTTTAACTCAACCTGAAGATGCAATTAATGAACAGACGCGAAGTCGCGAGAGAAAGGTTCATGAATGAATTCACTGGATATCAATGTTACCAAAATTTATTTCAAACTTATAACCACCCTTTGTTCTGGCTGTTCCCTGGCCTTCACAGGGAGCCGGGAGCACGCACAGCTTTAATTTGACACTTATAGACTGATGCAACGTCCTCAACAGCTGGTAGTATGAATTTGTTTTTGAATTTTTTGCTCTTCCGTAGGAATTCAACTTCATATTCAGAATCTGAGTCAAGGTCGGAGATGACCTTCCTATATAATATTTCGAGTGCTTTTTTCTGAGTATTGAACGATTACAAATCGACCTTTAGGCACGATTTCTGAAATTTCATGTAGATCAATGGCGTCATCATTTTTACTGGAATCAGTCCTATAAATCTCAGAATCGTCACTCAAGTCTGGAATACAATCCTGGTCCGAGTCGGAATCTGAATCAACCTTTACTTTTGTCGTAAAGAGTTTCTTTGTGACATTTTTTTATTTTTCCCTTTTTAGCGTGGCGTTGTTCCACCGCTTCGCGCATTCTATTCAACTCCGGGGTGGATGTACAGATCATACTCTTGCCACGTTTCCTACCTCGGTTTGTTTTCTTGCGAGGTTCAGTTATCTTTGGGTATCCGCGTAGCTGTTCGGGTGATATGAATGTTGCAGATGTCCCAGGAAGACTTACGTTACTAGACTTTGGTGAGTTCTTCGCGTTCTGCGTGTCTTGCTTACTTATTGATTCGGTGAGTTTATCCGTTGCGCTAGCTGGAAGTGGACGGTCTGTTAGAGATAATGGTAGATATGTGTCATTGCTGAAAACATTCCTGTCGAAAGGCCAGATTCCAGAGACACGAACACCAGACATAATGTTTATCGGTGCAGCAGCTTTATACCAAGCTATACCAGCTAATTCAGCCAACTGATAAATAGATATGAGTTTCCCTGGGTTTCTAAGCATCCAGCTGTCGGCAGCATCATTGAAAAACCTTTCCATGGGTCCGAAGACACATCTATCTAGTGGTTGGGTGCGATGAGACGTATGGGGTGGTAACGTTAAAATGTTGACCCCATGTGCTTTCGCATATAATAAAGCTTCCAGATTTAAGTGACTCTCAACATTATCCATAGTTAAAATAATGGGGTGTTCAACTGACGTGTTTGTTTTGTCACCTATGTGAACCATGACTTTCATAAAATTTTCCCCTGTCATCCAACCAGTCTCGTAGACTAAACCAAGTGACCCTTCCGGAGCACCATTCGTCATGACATCCCTGGAATTTTTCCTGGGAAATATGAACACAGGCGGAACTGTGGTTCCAGATGCAGAAACAATACCGACCATTGTAACTAGTTCGCCTCTCTGTCGTGAGTTGTTCTGGCCAACCTGCTTCAACCCCCTTGGAGCAACAACCTTTGGTACTTTTTGAACGGTTGTGAAGCCAGTTTCGACCAAGTTGAACACACTGTGACACTGCACTTTGAAGTCTTTGTATAGCTTTTCCAACAAATCAAAATAACTTCCGACAGAATACAGTTGCTCTGGCGATCGATGTTGCCTCTGGCTCTCTTATAGCGATAGTTGGATGCCTTTTGAGAAATGCATTAAGCCAATCTGGTCCAGCACGTTTTGTTTCTTCCCACTTATCAGGAATTTCAATGTTGTTAATTTTTGCCATTTCATAGGCCAGTTGACGAACATTCTTTGGTGTCAGCCCATGAAACATCTTACAACAGATTATAAGATAATCTTCCAACATTTTCTCTTGGTCGTCTGTGAAGATCTGACTATGCTTGTAGTTTGGCTCCAATCGACAGTCCGGATTCTCAACAATTTTTTTCAAATACCTCGCCAGGACACTTTTTTCAAATTTTGTTATCCCTGGCAATCTTCCTAATAGATCCCTGCCCCGATATCACCATCAGAATGGCATCTTTGATGGTCGATGTAATCCAAATTCAGTTCTTCTTTTATACCTTCTAGGCATCCTGCAAAAATAAGAAATAACACGCATAAGTTTACATCGAACTGGCTACAATTGCACTGCATCAGTGGCGGAAAAACGAAGAGATAGCTCACCAGATGATAGCTTGTAGAAACTTCCTCTGCCGGCCGTGAGCCATACATTAGAATCGCGATACTTCTTCTGAGGGGCGATGAGGCGATTCAGATGTCTGACTCGTGAGAGGCAGAGGAAGCTCAGACTATATATAGCCTGGGCTTTTATTTATTTATTTATTTATTTATTTATTTATTTATTTATTTATTTATTTATTTATTTTTTTTTTTTTGTGCAGTGAATGACACTTCGATAGCCAGTGTCATATCGTGTCACTAACAGGTTTACGAGTGAAGAAGCCGGAGAGAACGACTGAGCAACGACAAGCATATGTCAGCTTTCCAACACTATAACTTGAGACTGTGCTAAGCACTGCGTAGTAGTACTACGCACTGCATGGCACAGGCAGGGTTAGATAGATTAGGGACATGTGCACCGCGGCGTGCAGTACCTCTTAGCATGTGACGTCATTCATCGTGCCTCGTGTGGGCTATAGGGGTAAAGTGCCTTGCTGAGGGACATTACGTGGAAATACGAATCGATCACTGGATGATCGCCCATCCCAGAACTAACCGGGCTCAACATAGCTTAATTTTCGTGATGTGACGAGAACTGATTTCACCCAACACAAGGACACCCCTGAGCTAGAAAGGATCCTAATACTTACCAAGAAAATTACCCCAACCCTTCACCCAACAGTGTTTTTTTTTTGAGAAGTAACAACAAAATACCATATTTTGTGAGTTTTTCGTGACTTTTTCTCAGTGGAACTATGCACACATGGGTGGATACCATTGGAACTGGCTGGATTAGCTGGTCCCAGTGATATCCATATATGCATGGTTCTACTACGAAAGGTCCGAGATATTTCACTCTGTCATTCGGGGGCAACATTGGAGTATATTTCCGGGGGGGGGGGGGGTTCTGGTCGATCTGTTGTGTAAAGGGTTAACACATCTAGGCTTTAGACTTTATTGTCGCAATATAATTTCCGGTAGATCCTACTGAAAGAGAATACCCCTTTCTGCAACCCTCACCTCGGGCCGTCAGCCCTTGATGCTTACATTGCTTACAATACAGGCTGTTGACCCTCATTACATTTTACTCACCCACCCCAATTTCTCCGCACTCGACGAAATTTCACCAAATATCATCCAATTTGCCTCAGGGGATAAATTCAAGAAGTCCACCAAATTGATTCAAACGGAAACAGTTACAACTGGAATAATAATATCCCTTTATTATCAAGCAATGATCATATATAGAATAGGTTTGAGAAAAACTAAACTGAACTAATTTTATTGAGTTCGTTCATTTCTGATGAATGCATTTTTCGATAGGTGGAAATACCATGGCTTCTTGAAATTCTCAGTATATTTATTCTTTTTAAATCTCTTATGAATAGTTTATGCTATCGCTTCGAAGCTGTTTTAAGGCATGACAGGTGATATCACTGCTATTACTCCTTTTAGAAGTGGGTATATAGGTTTACTAGAACAGCATTCACACCCGGGGAGAACTGGGACACCCCATATTCAACAAACAGGCAGTGTCCCACCTCTCCCCCTGTGTGTACAGTTTGAAAAATTACTCCACATTATTGTTCCAAGCTTTCTATGTGTCAGCAATTAATCATGAAATAAAACTACAATATTTAAGCTACTTACGTGATTAAACACAATTGTTCTCCTTCTTTTACTCTCAGCAAGAACTGAATAGTTGGTGAACTAAAAAAAGATCTTTTGTCTAAAAAAATATCACAAAATTTAAAAGTATGACATCCATATCTTCAAATGACCTTGTGAACACATTCTGATTTGTGGGTATTGCGTCATTATTCTCAATATGGGTGATTTTAAACCGATTGGCTCTCTCATGTAGTGACCTCGCCCCTGTCCCACTTCACCCCCTGCCCCACTTCTCCCCAGTCTCCCCTATTTTTTGAACTGTCTGATACTTTTGTTTGTGACCGTGTCACAAGCTCCGTATATGGAAGCTGACGTTTCCTTGTTTTGGGCCGTTTTATCGGACCCATAAGTAACCGTAACTTGAAAGTCCCGCAAACTTGAACGAAAAAACGTCTCCTACACGTAATATCCACAGAACGAACAGTGGCTTAAATTGTCAACGGCGATGTTGCCGACACTGCACGCACAAACGTAAACCGAGTGAAACCGAAACTACATGTTTGTAGACTGTTGTTTAATCGTGAAACGGTTGACAATGCGAATGGGACTTGGTATATACAAGAAAGTTTTGCAATTCCCATTTCCATATTTGGTCATACCTCTTTGTAGTTTTCCATTGAAACCTTTAGCTAGAATACCCATGTCACAACTCTGGAATGTCACCAGTAACACATGACAATGGACGGATTGTTCAGGTCTGCAGAAAAATACCATTCTGCAGCCTGCAAGACTGAATCAGCTTGGAGGCAACAAATGGTAATTTTCAACAACCAAGGAAAACCCAGTATTAACATTAAAATATCTGCACAGAACTTAGTTAAATTTATAGAAATAGCCCTTGAGACTATACATGGTATAAAGTAACTCAGCTGCTTGTACCTAATATACATGGAAACCATACAAGATCAGTTTAATTAGTGAAAGATATTCATGTTTCAGCTTAAACTTCCATTAATACAAATTGTATTAATTCTTCATATGAATGTTTAGTAACATGGAATACATCACAAATAATAAGGGTTTTCTCTCGCGCAGAAATTATGCAAATTAGATGAACTTTGATTTGTTAAGTGCTACTTATACACAGTAAGTGCACATGTCAATACGGCTCGGGCTGGAGTCTGTTTTTATGAACTGATCTTCACGAAACTTCTTAGGTTACCCCAAGTGTTTTGGGGTGCCTTTGTTACCACTGTGCTATGAGAACAAGTATTTTGGGGTCCAGTCAGACCCACTCTGTGACTCAAAGATTTCTTTTCTAGTTTAACATCTAACTGTCACCCCACTTTTACAATACTTTACCTATATATTTGTTGCAGGCTACGGTCAGCATTTATGTATAGACCGTTACAATACTTTACATGTACTTTTGTTATCAGGTCATTACCTAGATGTTTGTCATTGCTGAGTCACATACTATACATGCACATGTCTTAAACAAGTTGAGCTACAGTGTCATTGACACTTTCATTTTTACTTACAAAATTTGAATGCCTCTTTCAGTCATCCACATTAGACGGTATGCCACAGTGGGGGTATAGCGGGCGACATACCATCTCTAGTTTTAGAGAGAGGGGAAGGTACTTGCACTTTGAAGTTTTATTAAAACTAATATTTTGGGGAAAACCCAAGTCTTTGTAGTGTTTAATACTTGAATATTCTCCTCTAAAAAAACGAAACCGAAACCGGACTCTTTTTAGCTCACCTGACTGAAAGTCAGTGTGAGCTTTTGCCATCACTTGGCGCCCGTCGTCCGTCGTCCGTTAACTTTCGCAACTCGGTCTTTTCCTTCAAAACCACTAGCCCAAACCTAAACAAATTTGAAATACAGTATATTGGAGGTATCCTCTTTCCAGTTTGTTAAAATGAATTCGGTGCCCCCACTGGGGTGGGAGTGATGCCCCAAATGCATCAATTTCTCCTGAAATCTTCTTCTTATGAACCACCAGTCAAAATGCTGTGATATTTGGTATGTAAGCTCCTTTGGTACCCAAAATTCAAGTTTGTTCAAAGAAATTTTCTCGGTCAATATTTGGGCTCGCTACGGGAGGATCCCTATTTTGTGCCCCGTCCAAAATTTCTATTTTCCGAACCGAGAGGCCGATTTGAACCAAATTTGCTATGAGGTATTATTGGGTCCTAAGTACTTGATTCATGCCAAAAAAATTTTCCCGCTGCCCCGTGGGAACCTCAGGAGCTAAAAATAGAAAAAAATTCAAACGCCCATATCTCCAAAACTGCACGGCACTGAAACTTTTTATATGGTGTGAAGCTTCCTTAGGACCAATAGAAAGGAATGGTGAAAAAAATCGCTAGCGGTTTTGTCGTAAGGTACAGTTTCCGGACTTCGAAAAAATGCTGAGTCAGCACAATTTAACACTGAAGGTAATGGGAAAAATATAAAATCATCTTTTTCTCCCCAACCACTACTCCAAAAGCTTTCATATTTCACATATAACATCTATGGAAGATTGATTCACACGGTTGAGGTAATTTAACCCCTGGGTCCATATTTGGGCACTCTACAGGAGCCCAAATGTTCAAATTAGTGCAATATGAGGGATATTCTTTAAAAATCTTCTTCTCCAGATCCAACAGTCAGAATCTTTTAATATTTGGTATACAGCATCATTAGGGAAGGGAGATTCAGTTTTGTTCAAGCCAAGTCCCTGGGTTAATATTTGGGCTCCCTATGGGAGCCCAAATTGTAACTTTGTTCAATATCAGAACTATTCTTTAAAAATCTTCTTCTCCTGATCCAGCAGTCAGATCTTTTTGATATTTGGTATACAACGCCTCTGGGAGGGTTAGATGGAAGGTTGTTCAAATCAGGTCCCTGGGTTAATATTTGGGCTTTTTATTGAAGCCCAAAGTTTGACTTTGTCAAATATGAGAAAATTTCTTGAAAATTATTCTTCTTCAGGTCCACCAGTGAGAACCCTTTCATATTTGGTATGTAATATCTCTAGGGGTGTCAAATTCAAGTTTGTTCAAATCGAGTCGCTTGTTTTTTCTTGTTTTTGTTTTGTTTTGTTTGTTTTGTTTTTTTTGTTTGTTTTTTTTTTTTTGGGGGGGGGGGGTGGGGGTGCTAGAGGGAACCACAGTAGTTGAAAACAAAACAAAAATTTTGTTCGGTTATTGTTTTTTAATACTTCACTGAACAGAGCTTGCAAGGAACCTTTCCAAGGACCAACAGAAATGAATGGTCAAAAAAGTTGCCTTTGGTTGCGTCATAGCAAATCAAAAAAATGCTCTTGATTCTGTTCACTTACTGATACACTCGTCTCTTTTGACAATTTGAGCCAGGTGAGCGTTTCAGACTCAGTTGAGCCTCTTGTTTTAAAAAAAAACGAGTAGAAACCGAAACCGTGGAAAAATTTCTTAACCTCCCAGCACTAGATGAGAGCTATTGATTTTCTTTCATTTCTAACAAAAACATTGTCGTTAAAATGACCTTTGAGCCTTGTGGATTTGTGCATCAATGTTTTTGGCATACCCTGCAGGCTGTATTCATGAATGGATTGCTTTGAAACTTGGTATACTTGTTTGGGGTAACCTCCAATTGGGAGCTATTTATTTTCTTTCATTTCTGTTGAGAAACGTTGCCGTTAGCAATGATGTTTAACTCATCCATTTTGCACAATTTCAACAATTCCCTTTGGCACATTACACAGGTATCATTTATCATCGGATCACTTTGAAACTTAGTATGCGTGTTTGGGGGACCTCAACCTAGAAGCTATCAATTTTCTTCCATTTCCATTAAAAACTGTTGCTGTTACCTTGACCTTTGTGGATTTGTGCATCAATATTTTCCTTTGGAACGCCCTGCAGGGTGCACTCATGACTGGATCATTTTGAAACTAAGTATGCTTGTTTGGGCTGACCACTAGATGGAGCTTTTGATTTTATTCCTTTCCCACCGAGAAACATTGCCGTTAGCAACAACATTCAACTTATCTGTTTGGATATCGACAATTTCCTTTAGCACACTGCACAGGTCGCATTTATAATTAAATCGCTTTAAAATTTGATATGCTTATTCGGGGTGACCTCTAGATGGGGGCTTTCAATTTTCGTTTATTTTTGTCCAGAAAGTTGCAACAATCTTCAAACTTAGTGTATTTGTGCATCAGGATTTTCCTTTGGCACGCCCTACAAGGTACATTCATGAATGGATCATTTTGAAACTTGGAATGTTTTGGGGCTTGACCTCCAGATAAGACCTCCTTTCACTCCCGTCAAAAAAGTTGCTTTAACAACAACTTTGCCCTTTTGAGAATCGACGATTTCCTTTGGCACTCTGCACAGGTCATATTTATGATTCGATCGATTTGAAGCATGGTGTGGTGTTTGGAGCAACCTTTAGATGCAAGCTATTAATTTTCTTTCCATCGAAAAATGTTGCTATTAGCAATGATCTTTGACCTTTAACGTTTTTGCATCAACATTTTTCTTTAGTATGCTCTGCAGGGTGCATTTCTGTATGGATTGGTTTGATATGCTTGTTTTGGATAACTTCTTGATGAGAGCTATAGATTTTCTTCCATTTCCATAAAAAATCGATCACTTTGAAACATGGTGTGCTTATTTGGAGCGACCTCTAGGTGGGAGCTTTTGATTTTCTTTCGTTTCTTTCGAAAAATGATGCCGAATGTTGCCAGTAGCAATGACCTTTGAACTCATTGTATTTGTGTATCAACATTTTCCTTTGGCAAGCCCTGTAGGGTGAATTTATGAATGGATGAATTTGAAACTTGGTATGCATGTTTGGTGTAGATGTGAGCTATCGATTTTCTTCCATTTCCATCAAAAAACATTTCTGCCAGCGATGACCTTTAAAATTAATGTATATGTGCATCAACATATTCCTTTGGCATGCCCTACAGGGCACATTTATGAATGGATTGCTTTGAAACTTGGTTCAAGTTCGTCAAAAAAACCTTGCCGCAGCTACGACCTTTGAACTTGGCGCATTGTGCATCAGCATATTCATTTAGCATGCCCTATAAGGCACATTTATGAATTGATTGCTTTGAAACTTGGTATACGTGTTTGGGGTGACCTCCAGATGGGAACTATTGATTTTTATGTGTACCCATACCATGTATGGTACACATAATGTCGGCATCCGGGGTGGTCCTCTGTTATTCGTCCATCCTTTGTCTGTCCGTCCGTCTGTCTGTCTGTCTGTCTGTCTGTCCATCCGTCTGGCTTGGGTATCCATTTCTTTGGCATTCGATAACTTGACAAATATTGCTTGGATTGTCATGTTACTTTATATTTATGTTCAGGTTACTGATGTGCCGAGCTGTGTAGTTTTTCGTGTAAATCTGATAATTTGATCCTGAGATATTAACCCTTTATCCTTCAAATAGAGAATTCTTCCAATCCCTTTGGCATGAGATAATTCAAAAAATATCAACCCAATTGTCATGTTACTTTATATATATCTTCAGGTTACTGATGTACCGCGCCGTTTAGTTTTTGGTGTAAATCTGATAGTTTGATCCTGAGATATTAACCCTTTATCCTTCAAATTGAAAATTCATCCAATCACTTTTTGAAAAATATTGCGTGGATTGTCATGTTACTTTATATATATCTTCAGGTTACTGATGTTCCGAGCTGTATAGTTTTTGGTGTAAATCTGATAATTTGATCCTGTGATATTAACCCTTTATCCTTCAAATTGAGAACTCCTCCAATCCATTTCTTCGGCATGCGATAACTCAAAAAATATTAATCCGATTATCAGGTTACTTTATATATGTATTCAGGTTACTGATGTGCTGTGTTTGTAATGTCGGCATCCGGGGTGGCCCTCCGTCATTCATAGTTCTATGAGCAGAAACCATGGCTCTGCTGCCTATACTAAACAACATCTTCATATCACCAATTTTCAAGTCATTCCGAATACCAATGAACTAGAACTGTTATCTTTAAAACTTCCCGAGGATACCAGGATCATTAGTGTATACAGAGCCCCCCAAATCTGACATTCAGAAGTTATTTACTGTTCTCGATGACATTTTCAAAGACATACATCAAAGCCAAAAAATTATACTCATCGGTGACTTTAATACAGATCATAATTTGGAAATCCAGAGAGACACAAGTTAGAAAATATGTTCTGCTTACAATTTGTCTCAGGTGATTCATACCTACACCACAGACGATAGAACAACAATTGATCATCTTTACACCAACATCTCACAAGAGAGCCTTCAAACTGGTGTCTATGAAACATACTTTAGTGACCACAAAGCAATATGGATAACATTTCCCATCAAACGTAACCTGTCATGAATTGGACCAAATCTGACATTCAGAAGTTATTTAATTTTCTCGATGACATTTTCAAAGACATACATCAAAGCCAAAAAATTATACTCATTGGTGACTTTAATACACATTAGAATTTGGAAATCCAGAGAGACACAAGTCAGAAAATATGTTCTGCTTACAATTTTTCTTAGGTGATTCATACCTTCACCACAGACTATAGAACAACAGTTTATCATATTTACACCAACATCTCACAAGAGAGCCTTCAAACTGGTGTCTATGAACTATACTTTAGTGACCACACAGCAATATGGATAACATTTTCCATAAAAAGTAACCTGTCATGAGGTGGACCAAATCTGACATTCTGAAGTTATTTACTGTTCTGGATGACATTTTCAAAGACATACATCAAAGCTAAAGAATTTTATATATACCCATCGGTGAAATCAATACAGATCAGAATTTGGAAATCCAGAGAGACACAAGACAGAAAATATGTTCTGCTTACAATTTGTCACGGGGGATTCATACCTACACCACAGACTATATAAGAACAATTGATCGTCTTTACACCAACATCTCACAAGAGAACCTTCAAACTAGTGTCTATGAGACATACTTTAGTGACTACAAAGCAATATGGATAACATTTCCCATCAGAAGTAACCTGTCATGAATTGGACAAATTCCCTGCTGACAATTTCTCTGGTGAGTTTATTTCCAGAAATTTGGTTTAAATCTGAAATATTTCACCACCCGAGTGCAACAAAGTGCCATCTGCAATGAGCTAGCATTTTCAGATGGCCTCTTACTGCACTCAAGAGGTGATATTATCATTTAACCCTTTACCTAACATAGCAGTAAAAAATGGCCAGAAAATAACCCCATATAGATATCCCAAAGCACAAAGTAACTTTTTACTGCCTCAATAAAACCATACAAACATGGATATCATTTTTTCATTCCTGATATACTTACACTTCTACCCAATTAAAAATTTCTCCTGTGGCATACAATGATGGGAAAATATTCATCCGGTTTGGAACACATAATGTCAGCATCTAGAGGTTATTTTCCATTGATGGGCCCTTGTTTGACCATCCATTCATCTATCTGTCTATCCATCTGTTTGGCAATTCTACCCTTTTTTAGTAATTGTTAATTAAAAAAAAATGTCTTTTTGGTTATAATATTTTCATAAATACTTTCAGGTAACAAAGAGGGTGTGCTGACAAAATGCCCTCACATGGATTTTACCCGTCCACAAAATTGGTCCTGAGATAATAACAGCTTTCTACTAGTTGCGCGTATGGCTACACATCTGACGATTTAATCGGCCTAGGCTTCGACACATAACATTGAAAAATTTTTGCAATTTCAATTATAACTTCTCAAGTTCAGCTAGAGTGTCATTGACACTTTCATTGACAGTGTCATTGTTTCTCATTCTTTTCACAAAGTCTGAAGTTTTCTAGTTCAGCTATCTAGACATCTCGGAAACACTAGAGTGTTAGAGCCTGACCTGATATGCTAAAACCTCTGACCTCTGGTGGTATTCTGTAAAAACGCTCATATATATTTGGCTACACACTCCACCTTATTGTTCATTTGACACTTGTGGTACTTTAGTAAGTTGTGAAGAAATTGATGGATGTGTGTTTGGTGTCTGTCATTGGGAATAATCTGTGGCATACGTTCATCACAAATCCACTGAAGGCTGTATGTAGACAATGTATCGCTTATGGCCTATGAAGAGTATTATAAGTGGCCTGGGTTCTCACGCAAATGAAAACTCCTTTTATTTTGGACCCTCCATTGAAAAGTGCTTGGATTTGTTTCTGTCCTTGAAATGTACTTGATTTTTTACCACCTGCCTTGAAAAATACATGAATTTTTATCTACACAGACTTTGAAACAAGAGCTTTCAATATAACCCACCCTGCATATATGTGTGATATCATAACTCCGTTCGGGAACCACATCTTTTTCTACTGTATATATAACCAGCAAGCTAGGATGTCCCTAAATCACATGATATAACTGTATGGTTAGAAGTTTGTGTGTAACATCAACACTTTTATAGAATGGCCTGAAATCACGTGATGTAATTTAGTGGTTAGAGGTTTGTGTGTAACATCAACACACTCATAGTTTTGTTTTAAACAGTCAGTGAATGCGAAACATGTTCTGAGGCTTTTTAAGAAAAAGAAAATATGTCAGTTATGTTTTCATCCTAGGTTTTTATACAACCTTGTGTTTTCATCCCAGGTTGTATAAAAAAACCTATCTTTGGTTATCAGCGGCAAAAGGAAAATGCAAAGATTTCTTCGTAGTTTCTCTCAAAGTTTCCACCATTGCCATGATGGGTGATAGTGTGATAAACTCGCACTGAAAGAATAAATGATACTAAACACTTTAATATAATATTGGGGGTTGTTTGATGAATATATTAATAATAAAAGAATGTTTCTGAAAGGGGTACAAATGTTCCTTCAGTTGACTTGGTTCTTTGTGTAATGAACAAGAATTTGGAACCATTGACAAGTTCTGTTGTTCTGCTAATAAGAATTTTATGTCTGGTAATTGGGTCCTTGAGGATGAAATTCTTTGATTTGTTCGTGGTGTGATGAGATTATATGCAAATTATAATAGTCCTTGAAAATCATAGAGTCCAGGTGCTATATAAGTAAGCAAAATTAGTTTACTTTAAAATTTAAAAGTCAGATATTCCATAAATATGAATTAAATATACACAAGTTATGGATCAAAATGAAGGTTATGATGCATAGAACACGGAAAAATATATGCAATGAACTCAAAGAGTTCACAGTGGGCAACAATGGTTCCTGGAAGTCTACTACCATATTCGTACCAAAATTGATAATAAAATATTATTCCAGGAGAACAACTCATGGCCAAATGTGCTTCAGATATCAAAGAAAGTTAGGAAATCAAACTTCTTCAAAACGCAGTGACAGAGCTGCATGAAGGTAAATTCCAAAACTCTCGGCTTTATTTTGCTTTCCGTTTGTTTTCATTTCGGTCAAGGTTATCGGTCAAAAAGGCATTAATACACAATCTCATCTAAAATAAAATGAGACCGATCACCTTCACACTACGCACTATTATTAAATGGAGACTGCACAATTGCCGTATTACTTGCAAGGTATCATGACACCTTGAATTTCGTAGAATTACGTGATTGTTTTTCGATGAAAATTTTTGTTATTATGTAACATATCCATGTCCGTCGGTCATGGAACCATTCTTCTATAAAAAAGGCAGACAGTGTTAGGGTTTTCCCAAATGCAGGCCCGTCTCTGCACCGTAAAGTGTTTTGAATGCCTAGCTTTTTTCTTGGATATCTGAAGAACATTTGGTCACTTGTTGTTCTCCTGAATTATTATTTTATTATCAGACAGCCATCAAGTCCTAAATCGATTAAACTTTATTCTCAATCAAGTATATTATACTCATTCAAATCATGTACCAACCTAACTCGTAAAGTTTCGTTCTTTTTCTGGAGATTAGCATAGGTTATACCTAATTTCCTAGTCGGACCTGTTGCCCTGCTTCTGGTAGAGCAGAGTAATAGCTCCACAGGAAGTAATGGAAAGCTATCCATTTACCGTACTACCTACAAAAGGTGGTAAATAATCACAGACGATTGCAAGTCCGGTGCAATGTAGCAATGATATAAGTCAGGGATAATGGGAAGATAGCCAATCTGGCTACATTATACCCCCACAGTATGCAAATATGTTATCGTACTATTATTGTTTATCTGTGTTTTTATTCTGTATTTGTGAATACTGTGAAATAAACAAACAATCAGATGTGGTACGAATACGATAGCAGACTTCCAGGAAGCATTGGTGCCAAATTGCTTACATTCAGTCCTAGTGGCAGTCTACACTTGTCTAAATATCTTCGGTAATGCCACCAACCTGCTATGTTGACGACTGGGCTCAGCCGGCCTCTTCGATTTTTTGTATCTGACAGAAAGCAGCATTCTACCAATAACTCCATCATGGTTGCAAGGAACTCTCCAATTATCCAATCCTTTGGTGCAGAGAAAACTTTTACTTTCCTTGTTGCTTCCTTTGCTATTGTTTTTATTTATTCTGTGCGCTAAGCTCTCAATCCACCAAGGTAATTCTTAAATAAATGAATCTGATGCTATTATGGCCTGAAACCATTCTAGCTCTCAAATAGTTAATCACCTGGTTTAAGTTTTAAACAGTTAGGATATTGGTCAGAAAAGCAAATCTTTAACCCTCTGTACTTTGATGTCGAAATATCAAAGTTTTCAGCAGCTAATGTTTTCCACAACGCAATCGAGAATTTAAAAAATTATATCTTGTTTAACAGAGCTCATTGAGCTCTGTCAAACAAGATATAATTTGTCACATTTGTCTTGTCGCATGGGCGCTATGGGTTAATACTCCATGTGATTGAATTTAAAAATGACATGAACATTCATTTTCTTTGAATCAATGCAAGAAATGTTTCTCAATCATGGCTTGATTTGACCGAATCTTTGATGACACTGACTATTAGAGATGTTTGTTTACTAAATATGACCGAGGAATCACCACAGCAGTAGTTTTATAATTACACAGAGTAGTTTCACTAATTGTGTCAATATATTCATGCTTTCGAAGTGAATTAAATATTTATTAATTGGAATATTTATAACTTGAGCATGAAAGAACATCGGTTTATCTTTCTGACCAAAGAGACAGCACATTACATTAAAGGTAATCTGCATGCAAACTCTATGAGAAGTGTTTAAATAAATAGCCCACAACAGCATTGCTGGAATCCCTGACAGAATTTCACTGGTGGTCAGAGACCTTGGCTGTACCAGATTGTTACACCAATGAAGCAAAGGTAGTCTTCCTCGGAATTGATCTTGTTTTATTGTTTCCTCAGGGGACTATGAGTTATGTTTTGGAGAATTTTTTTTTAGAAATTATGAAGTTATTTACGTACAAATCTTTGTACTTTTGTCAGTCCCTTGGAAGGGGAAGAAGATAAGAGAGTTAAATGGATGCAACCTCTTCTTTATGTGACATGTACAATGGATTTCACTAAACAGGATATCTCCTGTTAACTGCATATTTATTTATTTATTTATTGGATTTATTGGTGTTTAAGGTCACATATTTCTGCACAATGGCTAACCATGACCGTGACAGTTTTACGGGTGGAGAAAGCCGGAGTACCCGGAGAGAACCACCCACCAAGCAACGGCGAGCAACTGTCAGCTCCCCAACATACCAACTCCACACAAGCAGGGTGAGCATTGGTTGAAGACAGGTGTACCATCGACGTGCAGTACGCCTTAGTACACAACGTCACCGTGCCCCACGTGGGCAATGGGGGTGAAGTGTCTTGCCCAAGGACACAACGCGGTTGCCACAGGTGGGATTCGAATCGAGGACTTCTCGGCTTGCAGCCTGCACCTCTACCAACTGAGCCACCGCGCCCCCTGTTAACTGCATATAACTTCCAAACATTACAACATTTACCATATATTCAGTACAAATTTGACCTATTACATGTAATTGCATATGTTAAAATTGAAGGAAAACATCATGCAATGTTTCAAAGAATTGCTCTAACAAGCACTAAATTCCCCATGTTTATAAACCAATTTTGCCTCAATTAACCCTTTGCCTAACCTGAAAAGCAGACGACACTTGCAAACAAAATTCTTGAATAACTATTTTTAGCTGACCTGAGCAAAGCTCAAGGTGGGCTTTACTAATCGCTTTCCGTCCGTCGTCCGTCCGGCGTCCGTCGTCCGTCGTCGTCCGGCGTAAACTTTACAAAACCAACTTCTCCGAAGAAACCACTGGCCCAATATTTTTCAAATGTTGGGTGAATGTTTATTACCTAATGTCAATTCAAATGAAGTTGCACCTCCTCCTGGGTGGGACCACGCCCCAAGGGGCACCAAAATCTTTGAAAATCTTCTTCTCATGAACCAGCAGTAGCAGAGACTTGATATTTGGTATGCAGCTTCCTTTTGAGGTGTAAAATCAAGTTTGTTCAAGAGAAGATTGACGGGCATCATTTGCCTTCGTTATGAGAGGGGCAAAAATTTTGGCCACGCCTAAAATTTCTTTTTTCTGAACCGTGAGGTCGATTTGAACCAAATTTGATATGAGATGATAATGGGTCATAAGTAGTTGATTGATGCCAAAAAAATTTTTCTCATTGCCCCGTGGGAACCTCGGGAGCTAAAAATAGGAAAAACCTTCAAACTGCCATATCTCCAAAACTACACGGCACAGAGAATTCTTATTTTGTATAAAGCTTACTTTTATCCAGTAGAATAGAATGGTTGAAAAAATTCCCTATCGGTTTGACCACAAGGTACTTTTTTCAGGACTTTGAAAAAGTGCTGAGTCAGCACTTTTTAACACTGTAGGCAATGGCAAAAACATTAAAAAATCTTCTTCTCCAGATCCAGCAGACAGAATCTTTTGATATTTGGTATGCAACATTGTGGGGTGGATCTGATTCAGGTTTGTTCAAATCGGCCCCCGGGGTTCATATTTGGGCTCAGTATAGGAGCCCGATTTCGAACTTAGAGCATTTCAGGAAAATTTCTTAAAAAATCTTCTTCTCCAGATCGAGCAGGCAGAATCTTTTGATATTTGGTATGCAACATTGTGGGGTGGATCTGATTCAAGTTTGTTCAAATCGGCTCCCTAAATTCATATTTGGGCTCACTATAGAAGCTCGAACTCGAACTTAGTGCATTTCAGGCAAATTTCTTCAAAAATCTTCTTCTCCAGATCCAGCAGACAGAATCTTTTGATATTTGGCATGCAACATTGTGGGGATGGATCTGATTCCAATTTGTTCAAATCGGCCCCTTGGGTTTATATTTGGGCTCAGTATAGAAGCTCGAATTCGAACTTAGTGCATTTCAGGCAAATTTCTTAAAAAATCTTCTTCTCCAGATCCAGCAGACAGAATCTTTTGATATTTGGCATGCAACATTGTGGGGATGGATCTGATTCCAATTTGTTCAAATCGGCCCCCTGGGTTTATATTTGGGCTCAGTATAGAAGCTCGAATTCGAACTTAGTGCATTTCAGGCAAATTTCTTAAAAAATCTTCTTCTCCAGATCTAGCAGGCAGAATCTTTTGATATTTGGTATGCAACATTGTGGGGTGGATCTGATTCAAGGTTGTTCAAATCGGCCCCTGGATTCATATTTGGACTCACTATAGAAGCTCGAATTCGAACTTAATGCATTTCAGGCAAATTTCTTAAAAAATTTTCTTCTCCAGATCCAGTAGGCAGTATCTCATGATATTTGGTATGCGACATTGTGGGGTGGATCTGATTCAAGTTTGTTCAAATCGGCCCTCTGGATTCATATTTGGGCTCACTATAGAAGCCCGAATTCGAACTTAGTGCATTTCAGGCAAATTTCTTAAAAAATCTTCCTCTCCAGATCCAGCAGGCAGAATCTTTTGATATTTGGTATGCAACATTGTGGGGTGGATCTGACTCAAGTTTGTTCAACTCGACCCCCTGGGTTTTTATTTGGGCTCAGTTTAGAAGCTCGAATTCGAACTTAGTGCATTTCAGGCAAATTTCTTAAAAAATCTTCTTCTCCAGATCCAGCTGGCAGAATCGTTTGATATTTGGTATGCAACATTGTGGGGTGGATCTGATTCAAGTTTGTTTAAATCGGCCCCTGGGTTTATATTTGGGGCTCAGTATAGAAGCTCGAATTCGAACTTAGTGCATTTCAGGCAAATTTCTTAAAAAATCTTCTTCTCCAGATCCAGCAGGCAGAATCTTTTGGTATTTGGTATGCAACATTGAGGGGTGGATCTGATTCAGGTTTGTTCAAATCGGCCCCCGGGGTTCATATTTGGGCTCAGTATAGGAGCCCGATTTCGAACTTAGAGCATTTCAGGAAAATTTCTTAAAAAATCTTCTTCTCCAGATCGAGCAGGCAGAATCTTTTGATATTTGGTATGCAACTTTGTGGGGTGAATCTGATTCAAGTTTGTTCAAATCGGCTCCCTAAATTCATATTTGGGCTCACTATTGAAGCTCGAACTCGAATTTAGTGCATTTCAGGCAAATTTCTTCAAAAATCTTCTTCTCCAGATCCAGCAGGCAGACTCTTTTGATATTTGGCATGCAACATTGTGGGGGTGGATCTGATTCCAATTTGTTCAAATAGGCCCCCTGGGTTTATATTTGGGCTCAGTATAGAAGCTCGAATTCGAACTTAGTGCATTTCAGGCAAATTTCTTAAAAAATCTTCTTCTCCAGATCTAGCAGGCAGAATCTTTTGATATTTGGTATGCAACATTGTGGGGTGGATCTGATTCAAGTTTGTTTAAATCGGCCCCCTGGATTCATATTTGGACTCACTATAGAAGCCCGAATTCGAACTTAATGCATTTCAGGCAAATTTCTTAAAAAATCTTCTTCTCAAGATCCAGCAGGCAGAATCTTTTGATATTTGGTATGCAACATTGTGGGGTGGATCTGATTCAAGTTTGTTCAAATCGGCCCCCTGGGTTTATATTTGGGCTCAGTATAGAAGCTAGAATTCGAACTTAGTGCATTTCAGGCAAATTTCTTCAAAAAAACTTCTTCTCCAGATCCAGCAGGCAGAATCTTTTGATATTTGATATGCAACATTGTGGGGTGGATCTGACTCAAGTTTCTTCAACTCGACCCCCTGGGTTTTTATTTGGGCTCAGTATAGAAGCTCGAATTCGAACTTAGTGCATTTCAGGCAAATTTCTTCAAAAATCTTCTTCACCAGATCCAGCTGGCAGAATCGTTTGATATTTGGTATGCAACATTGTGGGGTGGATCTGATTCAAGTTTGTCCAAATCCGCCCCCTGGATTCATATTTGGGCTCACTATAGATGCCCGAAATCGAACTTAGTGCATTTCAGGCAAATTTCTCTGAAAATCTTCTTCTCAAGATCCAGCTGGCAGAATCTTTTGATATTGGGTATGCACCATGCTTAGGGGGGTGAGATTCAAGTTTGTTCAAGCCAAGTCCCTGGGTTCATATTTGGGCTCACTGTGGTAGCCAGAAATATAACTTAGTTCAAAATGAGGAATTTTCTTTAAAAATCTTCTTCAGATCCAGCATTTGGAATGTTTTGATATTTGATATGCAGCATCCTTAGGGGGTGAGATTCAAGTTTGTTCAAGCCATGCCCCAAGGTCCATGTTTGGACTCACTGTGGGAGCTTGAATTGTAACTTAGTACAAAATGAGGAATTTTCTTTAAAAATCTTCTTCAGATCCAGCAATTGGAATGTTTTGATATTTGATATGCAGCATCCTTAGGGGGTGAGATTCAAGTTTGTTCAAGCCATGTCCCTAGGTCCATATATGGGCTCACTGTGGGGGCTTGAATTGTAACTTAGTACAAAATGAGGAATTTTCTTTAAAAATCTTCTTCAGATCCAGCAGTCGGAATGTTTTGATATTTGATGTGCAGCATCCTTAGGGGGGTGAGATTCAAGTTTGTTAAAGACAAGTCCCTGGGTTCATATATGGGCTCCCTGTGGGAGCCCGAATTATAACTTAGTTCAATTTGAGGAATATTCTTTAAAAATCTTCTTTTTTTAGATCCACTGGTCAGAATCTTTGGATATTTGGTATAAGCTTTTCTTAGGAGGAGCAGATGCAACTTGTTGAAATCAATTCTCTGGGTTGATATTTAGGCTACCATGTCAGGTGAGCGCCCTGAGGCCCCTTGGGGCCTCTTGTTTTCATTTTTTGTCTCAAAAACATAGGTTATGACCCCTCATTGGAACAAGCTCGTTCCAATGAGGGGTAAAAACCTATGTTTTTGAGACAAAAAGAAAAATAATGAAAATTAATTGGCGATTTTTGTGAATTGGGCTGGCTGGTTTTGGCCGTTACGTTAGGTAAAGGGTTAAAATCCATGCAAGTAATAATATATAATAGCATGTTTAACATAGCAACATATGAGCTGTGTCAAACAAGGTTTATAATAGAATAATTGTTCTGTTGATCACTGGACCACATCCCTCTAAATGAATACTCACGATGAAAGAATATTTGTCACTTGCAAAATGTCTACTCAATTAACAGGATTCCATTGTATTTGGTTCTTTGTTGAAGACTGGTATTCAATTTTATCAGAATATTTATTATAAATATGTGGTTGTTACGGTGAAATGTTTATTTTTTCATGTACTTATTTTCATATATATTATCAATTACCTGTGTTTTTTTAATGCATGTAGTCTTCCTGCACGGCCGCTGAAAATATCATTAATTTTTTTCTCTGTGCAATCAATCGAGTTTCTCAAATTGATCTGATGCAGAAGTATGTTCTTCTCTGTATTTAGATGACATACTTACCTATTTTCTTTTCATTCCAGGGGTCCATGGGAAAGGAAAGAT
Organism: Pictodentalium vernedei; assembly: GCA_031216915.1. Taxonomy (NCBI): domain Eukaryota; kingdom Metazoa; phylum Mollusca; class Scaphopoda; order Dentaliida; family Dentaliidae; genus Pictodentalium; species Pictodentalium vernedei. The sequence continues at coordinate 369,606,408 of CM062295.1, forward strand.
AGTACCTATTTGAAAAGGAGCACTGCTTGTAATACATGAAAAGAAATGGGTAAAAGTGTTATCTAAAGATAAAGGAATATATTGTATAGGGCCCTGCTGACCTCAGATTATTTATTTATTTATTGGTGTTTAAGGTCACATATTTTTGCACAATGGCTAACCGTGACCGTGACAGTTTTACGGGGGGAGGAAGCCGGAGTACCCGGAGAGAACCATCGAGCAACGGCGAGCAACTTCAGCTCCCCAACATACCAACTCCACACCAGCAGGGTTAGCATTGATTGAAGACAGGTGCACCGTCGACGTGCAATACGCCTTAGTACACAGCGTCACCGTGCCCCCACGTGGGCAATGGGGGTTAAGTGTCTTGCCCAAGGACACAACGCGGTTGCCGCAGGTTCATTGTCTTTGACCTCTCGGCTTGCAGCCTGCAACTCTACCAACTAAGCCACCGCGCCCCCGCTGACCTCAGATTTCGGGTTAAATCGAATCTCTAGAATCATTTTAAGCATCCGATTTCATGAGGACTATTTCAAATCGAATTGAATTCGAAAGCTTCACAGAGCCCTAACATTGTATCCTCTTATGTATAGATGACACATCCATTTTCTTTTCATGCCGGGGTACATGGGGAATCAAAGATTGTACTTATTCGAAAAAGAGCATAGACTGTGACCTGTATAAATGAATATTTACCCATTTTCTTTTCATGCCGAGGAAGGAAAGATGGTACTTTTAAAAAAGGAGCACTGCTTGTATCCTTTTATATAGAGATGGCATACTTACCCATTTTCTTTTCAGGCCGGATTTCCATTGGGAAGAAACAATGGAGCACTGCTTGTATGCTTGAGTCTTTTAAAGTGCTTAAAGGTGCTTGAACTTGAAAAATAAAATTCCAAGCTCATGAAAGTGCTTGGAAATTGGTCTTTTTGCGTTTATTATTTTGTGGATATTTGAATACGGTGTGTTTTGTGTTGGTCGCATTGTATGGGGACATGAGTACACCAATTTCTCCAGAAAACTGACTTTCCTTTGAATGCAGCTGTAATGGAATTATGGACAATTGACAAACACTCTGCATATTGTATGTTTTTTTTTTTGTTAACCCTTTGATGCTCTTTGGCTATTGGCAAGGAGTTTGGTATCATTTTCAGGGGCATAGCCTGTGCTCCTAGCTTGGGGATAAGGTCATGAAACAGGTATTTCTGGGCTCAGAAAAATTGGTTTGTACTCAATCACCAGAAATATGGCTTGCTTTGAAAAACTGTTTTTGTTGGTAACTATGGCAGCTTGGAAACACCTAGCAGATGTTAGTTAATAGAGTGACAAATTTTCTACCCAGTTATGAATAGTGCCTGTCAAGTCAAAGGCTATTGAATGTTAGGTGTGATACAAGTATTCCAGATAAATGGTATTTGTCACCCCCCCCTCCCCCCCCCCCCCCCCCCCCCATCAATACTCATATGACCCCTTGACCACGGGTTGAGGTGAGGGTGTACTTCGGTGATGTTTTCTGCTTAAAATCAATTCTGAATGATTTTATGGGAAAAGAAGAAAATCTCCATTTGAGCTTTATGACCCCGGTTAGGTTGAAAGTCTATTTGAGTGACGTTTCTCTGCCCTAAAATGAGTTTTGAAGGGTTTCGAACGAATTACTTTTAACGTTGTGTAAACACTTGAACCAAAACAACACCGGTATGCATAGATATATGTTCAGAGATATGCAGCTGAAAGTTGGTAATAGGAGGCGGGGGAGTTCTTAGGACTGGCATGGCGGGGCAATTTTAGGTAATAGTTATTTTAACCCTACAATTAATCAACCTTCCATACAATGTCAGGCTGCACCCCTACTTTTACAGATATCGAGCTGAAATTTGTCACTTGAGGTAATTTTTTTAGAAAAGGGACATGGGATTGGTCCCGATTGCATTTGATGTTGCCTTAATGGTAAAACCTCCAACCACAGTAAATCTGGGGGCCCGAAGAGCTAGTGGAATAATAGTGAACAGCATGGGGACCTCGGGTAGTTGTAAATAAGTGAGAGTTTGTCATAAGTTTTGTTCTCATTGTTTGGCGACCTTCAACCAGTTTCTCTAGAAAATCGACTCTAATTTGAATACAGCTGTAATTGGATTATACACAACCTCCAAATTGCGAGTTTGTTCTGTTATCCCTTTGCTGTTCTATGGCTATTGCAAAGGAGACCTCCATCAGAGGTACAAGAGAGCACACAGCAGCTCGCAGTGATTCTTCCATGCAAACACTCTCTTACCATTATGCCCATGGTCGTTTCCAACAGTTGGAGCATAGGTACTCGAGTACAGCCCATTACTAACAAATTTTCCTGACTTAACCAAGTTACTCTGTGCATTGTCACAAACGCTTCTCTGAAAGTATTGTGAAGAAAATGGAAAGCGACCTATCATCATAACAAGGCAAATTTCACGATGGGGAGTTTCAAAGTGGTAGACAATTATTCCCGTAATTCCTTCAAAGGGCTAAATGTTTTTCAGTGTTTTTGTACGCTAGGAAAAGCCTGTGATTCTACAGAATCACTCCGTCTAGTTTACCTTGCATTTGTTCTGAAACATCCATGCTCTTTTCACCAATGAGTTATCACTAAGGATAACATCTCGATCAAACTGTTCACATTTTTAATTAGTTTAACTGAAAGTCAGGGTGAGCTAAAGTGATCACTCGCCCACTGTCTGTCATCGGTGAACATGGGGTTCTCGACTTCTCTTCGAAGAGCACTGGTCCGATTTCAGTCAGTTTTGAGGTGTTGTTTGTTCTGACATTGCATTTTATTTTGATCAAATCAACTTGCCCTATCCTATATGGTTGGGGTGGAAGAAAATGCTCCAAAATTTAAAAAAAATTCTCGTGAACCGATGGATAAAATGACTTGATATTTGGTACTGAGCTTCCCAGAATAAAGTCTGTCCATGCAAAGCTCATAGGCCATAGGGCAATATTTGTCTTTGTAATTTCTATTTTCTGATGAGCCGATTTGAACCAAATTTGGTATGTATGTGGTATTAATGAGTCATAAGTACCAGATTCATGCAAGACAAATTTGTATGCATCCTCGTGGGAACCGTTTGAACTAAAAATAGAAATATTTACAAATGTGGGTGGGGGTGTATTAGAAAAATGCAGAGTCCGCATATTTGCAAAAAAAAAAAAATTAAAATCCTTTTCTCCAGAACCACCAATCAAAGTCATTGATATTTGGTATGCAGTATCTATGAAGCCTCTCTGTTGATATTTGGGCTCAATACAGGAGCCCAATTTTTAACTTGGTGCAATATGAGAAGTACGCTTTAAAGAATCTTCTTCTCCAGAACCAGCAGTCAGAATCTTTTGATATTTGGTATACTAGATCGTTTTGGGGTGCAAATTCAAGTCTGTTCAAACCAAATCCCTCAGGTAATATTTGGGCTCCCTATGGTGGCCCAAATTTTAACTTGAGGAATAATCTTTAAAAATCTTCTTCAGCTCCACTAGTCAGAAACTTTTGATATCTGGTGTACAGCATCTTTTGGGAGGTCAGATCTAAGTATGTTCGAACAAATTCCCTGGGTTAATATTTGTGCTCCCTCTTTGAGCCCTAATTGTCCCTCGACATTTTGTAATCAGCTGTATCCGTCCGTCCGTCCGTCCGTCCGTCCGGAGTGATAACTAAAGATTGGGTCGTCGCATCAAAACCAAATTTGGTGTATATGTCCCTTTAGGTGAATGCCGAATATCGGCTGGATCCAATAATTTTTGTAGGAATTATGCCCCCTTTTCTATGCTTTTCTGCCCAATTTCGCAACTTTTGAAAATTTGGTGCCAGATGATAACTTTAGTTTGAGTTATTGAATCAACACCAAATTTTGTTCACAGGTTTGTCTCAGGAATACACAAGTCAAGTTCGAATTTGATTTGGGTCCGACTAAATTTGGCTGAGTTATGTCCTTTTTTCCATTTTCTTGACTTTGAAAATTGGATGTCTGGATGATAACTTTAGTGTGAGATATTGAATCAATGCGAAATTTTCTACTTATGTTTGACTGACAAATTCGCAGGTCAAGTTCGAATTTGGGTTAGGTCCGACAATTTTGGCTGAATTATGGCCCTTTCTCCATTTTTTTGATTTTGAAAATTGAATGTCAGGATGATAACTTTAGTTTGTCCTGCTGAATCAACACCAAGTTTTGTACATAGGTTTGTCTCATGAATATACAGGTCCAGTTCAAATATGGGTGCAGTCCAACCAATTTGGGCTGAGTTATGGCCCTTTTTTCCATTTTTTTCAACTTTGGAAATTTGTAGTTTTAGTCTTCAATATGTACAATGTAAGAACTTGTCTGGGGACATAGCCCATGCATGGCTGCGCACTTGTTTTAACTTAGTTCAGTATGAGGAATAATCTTTTAAAACTCTTTGTCTCTAGGATCAGTAGCGAGAATCTTTTGATATATGGTATACAAAATCCTTAAAAGGGTGGGATTCCAGTTTGTTTAAATCAAGACCATCAGTTAATAATTGGGCTCTCTAGGGGAGCCCAAATTAATTTCAGCTTAATGCAATATGGAGGATAATTTTTAAAAATCTTCCTCAGGTCCACCAGTCAGAATCTTTTGATACTTTGTACTCGGCATCCTTGCATGGGACAGGATGGGTAGGGCAGTTTCAAGTTTGTTCAAATCAAGTCCCTCGATTATTATTTGGTCTACCTATTGGTGCAATTTGAGGAATATTCTTTAAAAGTCTTCTCACAAACCCCCAATCAGAATAGTTTGGTATACACCATCCTTAGGAGAGTCAGATTCAAGGTTGTAAATATCAAGTCCCTAGGTTAATATTTGAGCTCACCATTTGAGCCTGAATTCTCACTTCGTCCAATATGAAGAATAATCTTTAAAAATCTGTTGCATGAGTTACACTAGTCAGAAACTTTTCATATTTGATATGCAGCATCCTTAGAGGGGTCAGATTCAATGTGTTCAAATGAAGTCCCTTGGTTGACATCTGTGTTCCCTATGGGAGCCGTATTTTTAACCTAGTGCTATATTGGGAATGTTCTCAAAATCTTCTCCAGAACTACCAGTCAGAATCCTTTGATATTTGGTACACAACATCTTCAGTGGCTTAATTTTAACAAAAGAGGAATATTCTTTAAATTCTTCTTGAGAACCACCATTCAAACTGTTTTGATATTTGGTATACAACACCCTAACCAGGCTCAGATTCAAGTTTGTTCAGTCAGATTCCTGGATACACATTTGAGCTCCCAAATGATAAAGTTTGGAGCGAGGGAGAGGGAAGATGTCTGGCTTTGTTTATCTTCTCCCCTCCCTCCATGGTTCTACGATTGTCTATTTCTAATTAAATGGTCCTTATCTGATAGATTAGCATTGACTAATAAAAAAAAAAAATCTTCCATATTTTCAACATATTTGGGAATGGATGGGGGTGAGGGGGGGGGGGTGAAACATCTTCCCCACCCCAACCTTGTGAAACTCCCAAAGACATTCAAAAGACATTTGCAGCAATTGTTTTAACTTTCTTATGGTTGGGTAAGGTTATTTAGTAGGAAGTATAGCTCATGAGTTTTACTCGCATAGGTAAGAAATTATCAAAATATTGTAGAAAAGCAAAGAGTTTTATGCAAGCCTAAATAACAAATGAGACAAACTGTATAACAATACTAAAAATATTACATGATTGCATTTTTAAAAATCAGGTGAGAGGTAAGATATCCAGGGCGGAGGGAAGTTATTGGGTGGGGGGGGGGGTTGAGGGGGGAGGGGGTTTGTTGGAGTACATTCTGTTATTCCAGGGTTTTTTTTAGCTCAACTTGACAAGGTCAAGCTGAGCTATTGCCATCACTTCTCGTCCGCTGGGTACGTACGTACGTACGTACGTACGTACGTACGCGTCCACAATTTCCGTTGGCACACCTCACAGGTCGCATTTATATGATCAGATCGCTTTGAAACTTGGTATGCTTGTTTGGGGTGACCTCTATATGGGAGCTATTGATATTATTCAATTTCTGTCAAAAAATGTTGCCGCTGGCAACGTTCTTAGAACTTAGTTTAGTCAGGCATCAATATATTCCTTTGGCACGCTGTACAGGGCACATTTTTTATCACATCGGTTTGAAACTTGGTATGCTTGTTTGGGATTACCTGTAGAGGGGAGCTGATTTTCTACGATATCCGCCAAGAAATGTTGCCGCTGGCAACGAGCTTTGATCAACTTAGTGCAGTTATGCATCAAACTTTCCCTTTTGCACACCATACAGGGCGCATTTATTATCGGATCGCCTTGAAACCTGGTATGGTTATGTTTGGGGTGAGCTCTAGATGGGAGCTCTCGATTTTCTTCCATTTCCGTCAAAACATGTTGCCGCTGGCAATGTTCTTAGAATTTAGTTTAGTCAGACCTCAATATTTCCCTTTGGCACACCATACAGGGCACATTTATGATCGGATTGCTTTGACATATGGCGTGCTTGTTTGGACTGACCTCTGGATGGGAACTATTGATTGTCTTCTATTTCCATCAAAAAATGTTGCCGCTGGCAATGACCTTTGAACTCAGTTTAGTCAGGCATCAACATATTCCTTTGGCATGCCTTTATGATCAGATCGGTTTGAAACTCTATATGCTTGTTTGGTGTTATCTCTAGTTGGGAGCTATCGATTTTATTCAATTTCCGTCAAAAAATGTTGCCGCTGGCAACGTTCTTAGAACTTAGTTTAGTCAGACCTCAATATTTTCCTTTGGCATACCCTACAGCACATTTATGATTGGATTGCTTGGAAACCTGGCATGCTTGTTTGGGGTGACCTCTAGATGGGAGCTGTCGAATTTCTTCGATTTCCGTCAAAAACTGTTGCCGCTGGCAACAATCCTTCGATGAGCTTAGTGCAGTTATGCATCAATGTTTCCCCTTGGCACACCCTGCAGTGCACATTTTTGACCAGATCACTTTGAAACTTGGTATGTTTGTTTGGGGTGACCTCTAGATTGGAGCTATCGATTTTCTTCGATTTCCGTCAAAAAATGTTGCCGCTTAGTTAAGTCAGACCTCAATATTTCCCATTGGCACACCCTGCAGGGCACATTTATGATCGAATTGTTTTGAAACCTGGTGTGCTTGTTTGGGGTGACCTCTAGATGGGAGCTATCGATTTCCTTCTATTTCCGTCCAAAAAGTTTGCCGCTGGCAATGACCTTTGAACTTAGTTTATTCAGGCATCAATATATTTCTTTGGCATGCCCTACAGGGCACATTTATGGTCAGAATGGTTTGAAACTTGGTATGTCTGTTTAGGGTTACCTCTAGATGTTCGCTATCAATCTTCTTCAATTTCTGTCAAAAAATGTTGCCCCTGGCAGCGACCTTCAATGAACTTCGTGCAGTTATGGATCAATATTTCCATTTGGCGCAGCCTGCAGTGCACATTTTTGACCGGATTGCTTTGAAGCTTGGTGTGCTTGTTTGGGGTGACCTCTAGATGGGAGCTATCGATTTTCTTCCATTTCTGTCAAAAATTATTGCCATTGGCAACAACCTCTGATGAACTTAGTTATGCATCAGTATTTCCCTTTGACACACCTTGCAGGACACATTTATGACTGGATCGATTGGAAACTTTGTGTGCTTATGTGGGGTGATATCTATACGGGAGTTATCGATTTTTTTTCCATTTCTGTAAAAAATAAAAAAAATGCCATCGGTTTTGTCATAAGGTACTTTTTCGGGACTTTGAAGAAATGCTGAGTCAGCATTTTTTAACACTGTGGGCAATGGGAAAAAATTTAAGAATCGTTTGCTTCCAAACCACTGCTCCAAAAGCTTTCATATTTTACATATAACATCTTTGGAACATTGTTTTACATATTTGTCGCAATCAAATCCCTCAGTCCATATTTGGGTTCCCTATGGGGGCCCAAATGTTTTAATTGTAGTATGAGGAATATTCTTTAAAAATCTTCTTCAGATCTACCAATAAGAATCTTTTGATATTTGGTATGCAGCATGCTTAGGGGGTGAGGTTCAAGTTTGTTGAAGCCAAGTCTCAGGGTTCATATTTAGGCTGAAAATTCGGGGTCCCGGTCCGGACTTTTGGACCCAAATCCAGAAATGAGGTTTTTTTTTGTTTTTATACATTTCGGTCAATTTTAAGACAAAAAAAATTATTTTTTTTTACACTGAAAATTTGGGGTCCGGGTGGGACTTGGAAATTTTGGACCAAAATCCGGAAATTAGTTTTTTGTTTTTTTATGCGTTTTGGTCAATTTTAAGAAGACAAAAAAAATTTGGTCTGAAAATATTTTGTTTGGGACTTCGAAAATTTCCGAACAAAAATTTTTAAAAATCTGTTTTTTATGCGTTTATCTCAATTTTGGGACGTAAAAGTGCAGGAACTGAAAATAGAAGGAAAATCCTGTGTTTTGTGTGGGCACAATCGCTTCATCTAGTTGGTATATGCTTTTCTTAGGAGGGGCGTATGCAGCTTATTCAAGTCAAGTCCCTGGATTGATATTTAGACTACCATGTCAGGTGAGCGCCCTCAGGCCTCCTGGGGCCTCTTGTTTTTTTTTCTGTTATTTAGGGGCCAATATTTTTTCCGCCATCCCATGAGAAGCGAATCAATGATTTTTTACTCGGTAAACTGTCTCTGTTTTACCTGTGACACAGGGCCCTGTAACTAATGTCTTGGGTGGAAGTCCTCTAAAATGGGCAACACTGGTATAAACGATCGGCTGGAGTTAACTACCTCCATGTGGCAGTCACGCTAAACCATTGTGCAGAAATATGTGACCATGAGCACCAATAATTATAAATAAATACCCCCCCCCCCCCCCGACACACACACAGACACAAAGCAAAGAGTGGGAAGGGTAGACTGCAATCAGCCTGTCCGTGGACATAACTTTATCAGAGCGTATATTCCTTCATTTTGTGGCAAATTGATTTAAAACTTGGCACAGAGATTAACCAGCATGGGAACCTGTGCATCTGCAACTCTGGGGTTACTTGGCAGAGTTATTGCTCTTTTTTAACTTAACCCTTTGAACCCAAAAGGCCACTTTTCCTGTCAAGGACGGTGGTACAACCTGAATTCATAAAACAAGATAATTCGTTGGTCACTGAATTTGTGTGAAAGACCAATCGACTTTCAACGTGCAGCATTAAGGATGCATGTTGAAAATATTGATTGGTGTTCCCCCCAAGTAACGAATATAGCCTATTTTAGAGGACTTCCACCCCAAGTATTGGTGACTGGGTCCTGCTTTACCAGTAAAACAGAGCTTGTTTACCACAGCAAACAAGCACTGCTTCCTTTCCTCCTTGGGTTCCAACGGAAACACCGCCCGAAATATCATTTTTAGCTTAATTTGACAAAGTCAAGATAAGCTATTGCCATCATGCGTGCGGAAGTCTGTTAGTCTGTTCACATTTTCCTTTAGCACAGGCTACACCCCGTAGTTCTTGTCCGATCGTGACGAAATTTCATATGCAGGTTTGAGGTCATGTCTAGAGTTACAATGAAATCCCTCATATTTTGGAGGGATTTCATTGTAACTTGGTAGGATCACTCTGTATGATTTCTAGATGAGAACTTCCCCATTTGGTCACGATCTGTCAGCCGTGACGACTGCCCGAGCTCAAAACCCGAAAACCTTTAGCACAGACTACATATCGCATTTATGAAGGGATTTCATTGTAACTTGGTAGGATGACTCAGTATAATGTCTAGATGAGGACACCCCCTTTCGGTCGCGATTGGTCAACCATGATGACTGTCCGAGCCCAAAACCTGAAAGCCTGGAGCACAGTCTACAGGTCGCATTTATGAAGGGATTCCATGGTAACTTGGTAGGATGATTCTGTATAATATCTAGATGAGAATGTCCCCTTTTGGTCATGATCTGTCAACCGTGACGGATGCCCAAGCCCGAAACGCAAAAAAGCACAATCTACAGGTCATATTTAATATTGGATGGATTTCATTGTAACTTGGTAGGATGACTCTGTATGATGTCTAGATGAGGACGTCCCCTTTTGGTTGCGATCGGTCCACCGTGATCGCTGCACAGGCCCGAAGCCCGAAAACCTTTAGCACAGTCTACAGACCGCATTTATGAAGGGATTTCAATGTAACTTGATAGGATGACTCATTTTGGAATAATGTCACTGGTAACTTTGGTTGGCATACATTAACTGTGAGGGCCACATACATTAACTGTGAGGACCACATTAACCCACCCCTCAATTCTTTAGTACAGTCTACACCTCAAATTATTTTTATTGAAAACATAGCACACAGGAAACAGAAATTAACATATTCCCAGTTATCACAATTCTTGTCTTATTTCATAATCCTTTCATAAACATTGAACATTACCCTTTTCATCAAAAACAACACACAGTCAGGTTAAGCTACAGTGTCATTGACCTTGTGATATCTTTGACATCACCTCAGAATTCGACCATAACGGCTGGAATTTCCTGGGACGACACGACATATTTAGAGATGGTTTCGCTTAGACTATATTCCAACTTCGAAAGGCTGAGGCTGAAAAATAAGGTTTAAAATAGAAGAAGCAGAAGAAGGTTAAATTGGCATCGCTGGCACTGGGTGCATAAATTTGAAATGAAAATTTAAAATCGCACAATTTCAAATAATCAGAAAACAGTGTGTGGGGTTTACTAGCTGTGTCATTTATAAATAAGGAGCTTTATGAATCACAAAATTGCATTTTTAATGAAAATAGCCTGAATTTTGAATTGACGTAAAAACGTCAAAAAGGGCGATAAATCAAAAAACAAACAAACCTCCTATTTTTTAGATCGACAGCATATTAAAATTTCACGACAATCAGCCGATTGTCATGAAATTTTAATATGGTAGACCTACACCATATTACTGAACTTGAGCTATTAATGGGTGGAATATATAAATATCGGCCGATTGTCATGAAATTTTAATATTCTGTAGATCACACGGAAAATCGGCGTTAACCGTTGGTAATTTCCCATGACCATACCACGTTTTAGATATGGCTTTCGATGGAGATACTATATCCAAAATTTTAAAGAAAGCCTGGGTTTCTTCTGCTAATACAGTTCGCACCGCGAGAACAGTTCACAGGGAGGCCTGATGGAGGAGTTGATATTAAAAGAGAAAAAGTTAAAAGTGACGTTGCTTTGGATAATGGTCACATATTAGAAAACGAATGCCTGCTTGTATAGCTAGGGATAACCATTAACAAATATACCAGATTTGGCCACTGTATCTTTAACAATATGGCTGTAGCATGCTGAACAAAAAAAGTAAAAAGGCTAACGATCCCAATAAGTCATTTCAGTTTCGTTGAATGACTTAATTATAGAAGTAGCTTGGGAGAAGGAGTATTCATGATGATAAAGTAAGGTATAACATCCGAGGGGAAACCAGAGTTTGTCACAAGCAAGAATAAGACACATTTCTAATTGACGCACACTCCTCAAATGAAGTTGAAAATATTTGGAAACATGAGTGGGGGTTTGAAATAGTCTTTTCATCGCACCAAAGTAACAAAAGGGGGTACTGCCATTCTGTTCAAAAACAATTTTGGCTGCGAAATTAAAAATAAAGTAATTGATGCAGCTGGAAACTTCGTCGTGTTAGATATTTTGATCCAATCGCAACGATTAACCATCGCTGCGGTATATGGTCCTAATAATGATGAACTTAGTTTTTATAGAAACCCGTTTAATACTATTGAAAATATCGATAACACCTCAGTATTGATTGGTGGGGATTGGAATGTGGCATTGGACCAAAGTTTAGACACACTAAATTATAAAAAACAAAATAATGTTAAATGTAATGAATGCATCCACAAACACATGGAAAAACTCAACTTACACGATGCGTGGCGTTTAGAAAATCCTGGAAAAAAAATGTTTACCTGGAGATGCCCACATACAAAACTGTCACGATTAGATTACTTTTTAATCACATCTGACTTACAGACAGCTGTTCAAAAAGTAGATATTGGTATCATGTACAGATCGGACCACGCACCCGTCGTAATTTCCCTGAAATTTATAAATCAAACTAGAGGACGCGGTATTTGGAAATTTAATAACAGTTTGCTAAGCGACCCCCAAATACATACAAATAGTTAAGGATTCTATTGCAGATACTGTCCTTCAGTATTCGTATAACAATAACAGTAGGAGAAGTAGTAGTAGTAGTGATAATAAAATTAATAATAATAATGATAATGAAAATAATTCTAGATTCACAATAAACAACCAGTTATTTTGGGAAACACTAAAACTAATGATCAGAGGTAAAACAATTTCATATTCTTCCTTCCTGAAACGAAAACTTCAGTGCACCGAATCAGCTATCGAAAAACAAAGGTTCTTACTGAAAAACTCGAAGATGGTTGTGAAAATATGTTAGAAAATATCAGCTTCCTAACTAACGAACTGCAAAAGCTAAGAAATGAAAGAGTGCAAGGCATGATTATCAGATCAGAGGCCAGATGGAAAGTTGAAGGCGAGAGGCCCTCAGAATACTTCTGCAACTAAGAAAAGAGGCTGTACACAGAAAAAATAATGCCCAAATTAATAACAGATGACAGTACAGAGTGTACAGAAATTAACGATATACTCACCGAGCAACGTAACTTTTACGAATTACTGTACAAGTCAAAAATTAATAGCAATCACAAAACGAACTTTTTAGAAAGCTTGTTTTTTGACTCTGAAAATCCATACATTTGCAAACTGGATACAGAAGAAAGTTTACTACTTGAAACTAACTTTAAATGAGTGTGCTATGGCTCTAAAAGACATGGTAACAATAAATCACCCGGTTCCGATGGATTTACAATTGTGTTTTATAAATATTTCTGGGGCGATTTGGGCAAATACGTAGTTAATTCTCTAAATCTTGGCTATAACACTGGAAACTTATCTATCACTCAGAGACGGGGGCTTATTACATATATACCAAAAGAAGGGAAATCGAAAGAATATATAAAAAATTGGCGACAGATCTCCCTCCTTAATGTTGATCAAAAGTAGGCTCTTCAGCAATTGCCAACAGACTTAAAAAAGTTCTTTCTAAAGTAATTTCCGAAAGTCAGCTGGGATTTATGAAAGGAAGATTCATAGGTGAATCCACGCGATTGGTCTCTGACTTAATTGAAAAATGTGAATCTATGAATATTCCAGGAATGTTAGTTCTAGTTGACTTCGAAAAAGCATTTAACTCACTTGAATGGTCTTTTATCAGAAAAACTCTTATGTTTTTAAATTTTGGTGAATACTTAATTCAGTGGTTCAACACGTTCTACGGCGAGGTTTCTAGCTGCATCAAAAACAATGGGCATTGTTCAGGTTATTTTTATATTCAGAGGGGAGTACGTCAAGGGGACCCATTGTCTCCTTACCTGTTTATTTTGTGTGTCGAAATACTTAGCGCATTCCTTAAATTCAAACCCAAAATAAACGGAATCAAAATTAATGACTCAGAGTATGTAATCAACCAATACGCTGACGACAGTACTCTATTCTTAGATGACGACCAAGATTCCCTAAACGAGGCCTTAAATTCTCTCGACAACTTCGCTGCGATATCCGGATTTAGCATTAACTTTGATAAAACTCACATCGTTTAGATAGGATCTCGGCGTGGCGGTGGGATTGAACTGGAAACAAAAACATATAAAGTGGAAGCATACCGGAACGTTTACCATCCTTGGCATAAAAGTCGAACTAAATTCGGCCAATTACTTCTATAAACACTTCTCAGAAAAAATAAACAAAATGCGAAAACTTTTAGCAGACTGGTCCCTCAGAAATCTTACACTAGTCGGCAAAGTTACAGTTATTAAAACGTTAGTGATCCCCATCTTAATACATTCTCGTACTGTTCTCCCTGATTCGGCTGATAGGATATTAGATGAAATTCAAAGAAAATGTTTTAAATTTCTTTGGTCGGACAAAACGGACAAAATTAAACGTGACGTAATAATCAATTTAATCGAAAATGGCGGGCTCAAACTACCCCATATAAAAACACTATGTTGCTCTTTAAAATGATTAGGATCAAAAACTTACTAGATTCAGAAACAATGGCCCAATGGAAAATACTCGTAGTCGATAATTTTGAAACATTTGGGGTTTGGGGGGGGGGGGGGAGCAAAATGTGGTTTTTGAATAAACATGGTCTACTCAGTGTTTCAAATTATATGGACCCATTCTGGAAAAACGTGTTTAATGTATGGGCTGTCTTAAAAAATAGCAATCCCACAACCCCGACAGAAATCCTCTCACAACCTCTATTTTATAATAATTATATAAAAATTAATAATGAATCGTTTCTTTACAGACGTTGGTGTACAGAGGGTGTTTTCCTTGTAAACGATATACATAGCGCTTCAGGATCCATTATTGACTTTCAAGAATTTAAGCTGAAATATGACCTTGATATACCATTCACCAGCCACCTCGGTGTGGTGAATGCAATACCAAGGTCATGGAAAAATATAATATCCAATAGTACAAAATTTGAATTCGTTTCAGATCCTTTGGTGAATGACATCATGACATCATATCTTGCACTGAAGCAAACCGCCATTTCTACCCCATATTTCTTAATAAAGTATCACAAAAGCCTGCACATACCCAAGAGAAATGGAACACCACATTGGACGAAAATCTTGACCATAATGATTGGTAATACATTTACAAACAACTTTTAGGGAAACAGATGATACATATCTTCAATGTTTACAATATAAGATTATCCACAAAATCCTATTCACAAAATCTAAACTCTTTAAATGTGGGCTTTCGGAAACAGAGCTGTGCACTTTCTGTGGAAATACGAAAGAAATGATCGCACATCCATTTTACGATTGTTATTTCTCAAAAACAGTTTTACTTTCACTAGTGAAAAAGGTTAACCTTAACCCGGATCCCCAAATTCAACTGAACATTAATAAAAGAGAAATAATTTTAGGCTCTACTTCCGAGCATGCCTATCCAAATGTCTGGAATACCTGTTTCCTCATCTACAAAAAGTATATTTACACTTGCAGCCGAAGTAATACCACCCCCTCTTTCTCAGATCTAGCAAGAGCTATAAAATCCTACAAAAATTTGAAATGTATTCTCTATACATGTACACAATCTGCAAGGCTGAGAGTATTAGGGAAAAACGGAGCTACCTAACTGACGCATTCTTTGAATAATTGGCGAACTGCTCTGTATATACATTATCCTGTAAAAATTTCATTTTGTTGTAATCTTATATAATGTACTATTTTTCTAGTGGTGCCAATAAAAAAAAAAGAAAAAAAAGACACATTGGAATTCCTCCAATCTAGAACACGCAAAATTAGCAGACATCATAAAAACTCACCAGAACTGCACAAACGTAGATGACTTATCATTGGGGTGTCCGACCTAAAAGAAAACGACAAACAAAGAAAAAGCAAATATTTTGGTTTAATGAGACAATTCAAGTCCATCTTCACCAGACAGGATAACAGCATCATGTTATTTTCATGTCAGTCGTAGGAAACAAGAACATTAACAGTATCCCAGACACAGCTATCGACGTAAAATGAGTGAAAACACTGCTAAAGAACATCAACCCCTCAAAAACATCAGGCCATGGCAACATTCCAAACGGAATTCTGAAATGCTCGATGAGTAAATTTACACAGGAGAACTACTATCAGATTGGAAGACAGCGAACATCTCAAGTATATACGAAAAGGAAATAAACACTCCACAGAAAACTACACCGGTTTCGCTTACCTCAGTCCGATGCAAAATCCAAGAGAAAAACGTCTGAAAGCACCTGCTTCAGATCGCAAAGAGCAAATCTTGATCTGTCGCGGCATTCGCAGCTCAGGGTTCTCCTGCGAAACATAGCGCCCGGTGACACTAGACGACTTGCCGGAGGAAAACGACCAACGAAAAGAAGTGGACATAGACATACTTGACTTTTCAAAAGCCTTTGATATAGTGCCCCACAGAAATCTACTCCACAAACTTGACAACTGTGGAATAATATGACAATACGCAAGGCGTAAGAAGGAACCCCAAAGTATCCAACGTATTGAAATATTTCATTCCGCAACCATTACTCCAAAAACATTTTGGTTTATTCAGTCGAATTCCTGCAATTGATTAATTTCAGCCAAACAAGAATACGTTTCACAGTACTAAATATTTTCCCACAGGCGACCATTATAACGTTCAGGCGAAAAAAAATATGGTCGCATCAACTATAGCCCTTCAGACAACCTTTTAATGATTTTTAAACAGGGGTCATGCAACAAATAAAAGAAAAACTAACAGAAAGGGAAGTGCTGGTCACATATTCATATTTCTCAGGGAATTCCCAAACAAAACACACCAATAGTCAAACAAATTTTTAGGTTCTAAAAGTCCTCAAATCATCCTCTTTATTCATCTGGAGCATTCAAAAGTAATGCAAAATGCCAGTAGACTTCTTCAAATGTTTTATTGAAACAATATATTTCCCCAAGACTGCTTAGTTTTGGGAATTACATATTTCCGAGCGCAACTTTTCGAGGCATGTAAATCTAATTAAAATATTTACAACACTTATACCTATGAGCAAACCCAACCCTACCAAAGATACAGTTACCTCTTTCATGTGATGAAAGAGTCATTTCTGCAATAGAATTCAACTTTTGGCTTCTGTCTAGTCCAAAGCATGGGAAATTTGTTCTTTTGAAGAGAACTGTCCAATCTGTGTCAAATAGGCTTAAAAACTGTTATTGCCTCCGCCAGAATTTCTGCTCTATTACCCAATAAGTTGGGAGGGATAAGAATTCTGAATTCACAGCTTTCTTTGAAACTACCCAAATCCCAAAATAAAACTAAAATCTGCATCAGCACACAAAACCTTTTCACAAAATCTGTTTTAATTAATCATACAGCAAGATAAATAGGGCCCACCACCACGAAACAATATGTCAATTTTGTTTCAAAATTGGGGTTGTGCAGGGCTTATATTTCCTCTAAATTTGGGAGAATCCATTTGGATTCTTGCGGAAATCGTTCCGAGAATTCAGACCTGCTATAGGCCAGGATCCTATTAGGTCAGTATGATTGAACCCCTGTTGCATACTGATAATACATGTTAACCCTTTACCCAATACAGCTTTTTTAATTTTTACAACACCAACTACTGATTTTTACCCCCTCCCCTCCCCCTGGGCCCTTAATCGCTCACCTGACGAGGCGGTTCAGAGAAGTATTTTGGGTCAGATTCAGTTAGTCAAGGTTCATGGACACTACATAGGAATAATGTTATGAAATTATTCATAATTCTATTGTCCATGTTAGATGATTATTAGCATAGGTCTTCCTGATTGCTTCCAGTTCTGACAGCTGTAGACAAGTACTGCCAAACTTCCAAGGGTTGTTGTGTCACTGCACTTTGAAAGGCAAATTTTATGGAAAAGCTCTAAGGAATGGATTTGAACATTTATGAACAATCTCGAACCTAACCCACCCCTGCCCAAATATTAAGCCACAGACCTGAAATGAACAAACTCAAATCTGCCCCCCCCCCCCCCTCCTGCGATACCAAATATGAAAGGGTTCTGACTGGCAGGAACCAAACTGGAACAAATTTGCATCTGACCTCCCCAGAGATGTTGTACACCAAATATTAAAGCATTAAACTAGTGGGTCTGAAGAAAAAGATTTTAAAGAAATTTTCTCATGTTGCTTTGAGTTAATTTGCACTCCCATAATGAGCCCATATATTAACCCATAGATTTGGCTTGAACAAACATGAATCTGGCCCCCTTAGAGATGCTATAAGCCAAATACGAAAGGATTCTGACTGGTGGATCTGAAAAAAACGAGTTTTAATGAAATTTCCTCATACTGCACTGAGTTAAACTTTGGGCTTCAATAGATAGATCAAATATTAACCCAGAGACCCGATTCAAACAAACTTCAATCTACCCTCCCCCCCTGCCCCCCTGCCCCCCTGCCCCCCACCCCCACTAGAAATGTTGCATTCCAAATATGAAAGCATTCTGACTGGTGGATCTGAAGGAGGTTTTCAAAGAAATTTCCTCATGTTGCACTGTTGATATTTTGGGTGCCCAAGGGGAGCCCAAATATCAACTCAGGGACTTGATTTGAACAAACCTGAAACTATCCCTCCCACCCCTAGAGATGCTGTATACCAAGTATCAAAAGATTCTTATACATGGTTCTGGAGAAGATTTTTTTCAATTTGGGAAAACAATTTATGCATGCTATCAGAGAAATGCTTGAGGCCCCCTGTCGGTGTGGCAACGTTATTTGAACAAACTGGAATTCATATATGATAAGGAACATGAATATCAAATTTGGTTCAATTCGGCTCAGTTGTTTATGAGGAGAGGTTAGTAATGTAAAGTTCACACCGCACAGGATGGACTGATGGTGGACAGACAGAAAGTCATCATTTAAGCGCCCCCTGACTTACAGTCAGGTGACCTAAAAATAAACAATATTCATCAAGCGTAATAATTATGGATGTTACTAGAAACAGTGATGAGAGCCGGTTCCAATGACAGCCATATTTGTACAAATTTTATTGCCAGTGTCACAATATTTCAGCTCATGTTAGTGTTGTATTGGTTAATTTGCTGCCTTTGTGTTAGGTAAAGGATTAAACTGACTCAGTTTCTCTTCATGTGAATCCTAGCAGCAATGTTACGAGACGCTACAGGTTTCTCACTGGTTTTGTTGCACGGATCTCTACGGGAATCGATTCTCTGATTTTTATAAGCCCTGGCTGAGGCTATATAATCCACCAATATCAATAGAAAGTGCCATTTTATCTCAACAAATGATGTCAAATATTCTTTTACCTAGTGATGATGTAAATTATAGCCCGGGATGTACCCCCCCCTCCACCTCCCCCCCACCCCCAAGCTCTCAGTATGCATTTTTTCCTAAAACAAGAGACCCCAGGGGGCCTGAGGGCGCCCACCTGTACATGGGTAACCTAAATATAAATATCAACCCAGAGAATTGATTTCAACAAGTTGCATCTACTCCTCCTAAGAAAAGCTTATACCAAATATCCAAAGATTCTGACAAGCGGATCTAAAAAAAAATGATTTTAAAGAATATTCCTCATATTGAACGAGTTATAATTTGGGCTCCCATGAGCCCATATATGAGCACAGGGACTTGGCTTTACCAAACTTGAATCCCACCCCCACCCCCACCCCCCCCCCCCCCCCCCCCCCCAAGGATGCCGCACACCAAATATCAAAACATTTCAACTGCTCGGATCTGAAGAAGAAGATTTTAAAGAAAATTCTTCATTTTGAACTAAGTTACAATTCGAGCTCCCTCAGTGAGCCCAAACATGGACCTAGGGAGATGGCTTGAACAAACTTGAATCTAGCCTCCTAAGGATGCTGCATAAAAAATATCAAAAGCATTCATCTGCTGGACCTGAAGAAGATTTTTTTAAAAATTCCCTCATTTCGAACTAAGTTACAATTCAAGCTCCCACAGTGAGCCCAAATATGGACCTAGGGACATGGCTTTAACAAACTTGAATCTCACCCCCCCCCCCCCCCCCCCCCTAAGGATGCCGCACACCATATATCAAAACATTCCAACTGCTGGATCTGAAGAAGAAGATTTTTAAAGAAAATTCCTCATTTTGAACTAAGTTACAATTCGAGCTCCCACAGATAGCCCAAACATGGACCTAGGGACATGACTTGAACAAACTTGAATCTTGCCTCCTAAGGATGCTGCATAAAAAATATCAAAA